>JARQOD010000001.1:300717364-300836619 GCA_033576555.1 Oophaga sylvatica | reverse complement strand
TTTTTATGAAAGGAAAAAAAAAAACACACATTAATTATTAATCCTTTTTAAAAAAGACACAGTTTTGGCCATATTTTATTGCCAGTGTAATCCCTGAAGAAATCGTTCCTCTCCGGCGACGGAGGAAGTGATTAGTGTGTGAAGCTTAATTGTTGCTTCCCACTTTCACTTAGTCAGGTCAGCCCACGCGAGGAGCGCACGAATCAGTAAGTGACTTGATATTTTTACTAAATTCTTAACGGTCACAGCGGATTTTGGGCAGAATTTCACCAAAATGGTTTATTTTTTTTTTGGGGTAGGAAAAATTTAGGATAGTCACATCCTATAGGCCCCCATGACTATATTAGGGTATGTTGAACTATTTGCTTTGTGCAGCTAGCATTGTTACATTAATGTCTCATTGCAGGGTGATGTTATGAGGATGGAGAAGCACCGAACCAATACAGGCGTGAACGCCGCAAAGGAGCAAAGAGCGGGTCGCAGCACCCAAAAAAACAAAGTACGTGTCTTTGAAGGCGGGTTTTTGGCACGATTCTGGACTCAGACTGTAATCTAATCATACCACATAACACATATGTAGTTTAGGTCACCCCTCCTCAGCTCAATCCCCTTTCATTTCCCCACAGAACCAATCCAACCTCACGGAGGGGGCTGGCTCAGACTCAGAGGCCTTTTGACCCGGTTGGGGGAGGTGAAGAGGTGGTGGCCCTCTTTAAGCCTCCCTGCGGCATCCCCCAACTTCAGAAGCACCAAGGACCTGCCAAGCAATGGACCGAAGCTGTACCTGACCCACCTGATGCAGCAGCAGGCCCGTGTAGGAGGAAGCAGCCTGCAGCAGCCCCACTGTGCCACTTGTGGGCTCCCCCCAGCCTGGGCTTATCCCGCCGTGGGAGAAGAAGGAGGGACATCACTGCCTAAAACACACGGGCATGTGGACACTGGGGTATCAATTACCTTTCAAGGGTAGCTGTGGATGGGGTGAGGGCCTATGCCGGCCTTGCCCGTCCTTCGTCCCCTACCCCGAGAGGTCAGGCTCCGTGTGTGAGGAACATTCGATCCAATTGACGCATGCACACCCCCAATCCCATAAGGGTTTAAATTTTCCTTGGAGAGTTGGCGCTCCACCCCGAACCTTATCCCTTGCCCCCAACAAATGTTGCATGCTCAATTGGATTGATTCCTCCTGCACGGCGCCTAACCACAACCCATTCCCCCCCCAAAAACCAATTTGGCAAAAAGGTCAAATGGCAGGCATAATCCCACTTCCAATATGGCCATTGTACAGATCCAGTGTTGGAGGCTGGCCCCAAAAACCTGGATATGCTGAACATGGACTTTTGGGGGGGTTTGATTCCGGGCATCATCTTCCCACAAGAATATAATCCCCTTTCTGTATGGTGTGCCCACACACTAACCAGCGAGGGCAGATGTTATAGGGCCCTGAAAACCCCCCAACAGGGTGAGGTCAAAGTTGCATCATAGCCAACCACACAGAGGCTGGGAAACCCCTACCCCACCACCCCACATACCCGCTGTGATTATTTTTTTCAGTTAGATTTTTGATTGCAAAACATTTAGTAATTTTTCATTTTTACTTTGAGCCTGTTGGGTTACAGAATGTGCACCAATCTAAAAAGCATTAAGTAATGGTAACAATATGCTTTGTGTAGGCTACTAACGTAAGGTGTTTGCATTATGTCCGCTAAACAAAATTTAGTTATTTGTTTTGATTTATAATACACTATGATGTGTAAAGCATATTTGCACTATCTGAATGCCTACAAAGAGCATATGGTACTTAATTGGGATATGGGCTAGGGGAAAATATTTTTTGTTGTGAAGGACTTGAAATGGGTTTTTTGAGCAGGGCTCCCTCTGGTGGTTACAAGCGGTACTGGGACGTCCAGTGAAGATTGTGAGGATGGAACAGGGACTGATGGTCTTATATAAGGGAGGCGCCTTCCCATAAGGGTTCCGGGTCAATTGTTCTGGTCTCACTCCAGTTCCTGTTTCCCTTGTAGCCTGATGTGTTTCTGCATCCCTCTAAAGATAAGCATTTTCTTCTTTTTGTTTTTGTGCTTTATTTTTGCATTTTGCCTGCACTTCTGGGGGGGCCTTCAGGGTCCCCTCCGGGGTTTTGCCCCTCTCAGTTTTTCAGCCCTGATGTTGTACTTTTTTTTCTTTTTCCAGTTTCTTCAGTGGCGGCTGTTTTGTTTTGTTACACCAGAGAACTAATTTAGGTGGGAAGGTGTGTGATCTCGGTGTTTTGAAATTAGTTTTGAGTTGGTGCTTTGCAGGGTTTTTTGGGATTGCAGTAAGTACCCTTCCTACCTTTTCTTTTTTAGTTAGTTGGGCCCCAACATTTGCTCATACATTTTCTGTCTGTGTCGTATTTCTTCTTGTCTAACAGCCATTACTGTTTGGGGGCTTTCTTGTTCTTTGGGGATCTGCTCCGGGGCAGATAGCTTTCTATTTCTATCTTTGGTGTAGTTAGTTTCTCGGCTGTGACAGGGTCTAGGACCACGTGGAACGCTCCACGGCGCCTTATGTGGTGGTTAGTCGGGTATGCAATCCATGGATTCCAACTGCTTGGTGTATTCCTTTTTTACCTGCCTCCTCAGTTACCGAAACATAACAGTATCACGGCCTAAAATTTAAAGTTGTTGGTACTCAAGAAGGGAAAAAAAATTGTTGAAAAAAAAAACGGTTGTAGAGTTGTCGAATTTTTTCTGTCTGTTGCATTTTTTTTTTTTTCCCTCCTGTACTCTGGGTGCTGGGAGGATTTTTTCTTCCCAAGGAGTTTGCACAGTTGTCGGCCGTGTGGTCGTTGCCACTGAGGCAGAGTATTGCTGCATACTTGCTAGGTTGCCTGTTGTGGAACCTGGATTCCCATGCCAGATTTGTTTTTGGGGGATCGAGCTAATTTTTCGAATTTCAAAAATATTGTAAATTGTTTTTTTTGCCTTAAAAATCTAAGTCTCAGGGAACGCGCGCGAAGGTTCAAATTGTCATCTCCTCCTGCGCGGCGATCCTCAGGTTTTGGCTTTTTCCCCTGACACCTGGGGCCTGTTTTTGAGTGATTTTTGATGCATTTTTCGGCTTTGGGGTTATTGTCGTTGACCAATGTCACTGATCAAGTAAAAAGCCTTGTTGGCATTAAATCGGGGCTTGTGCGCTGAGTTTTGTCAGAGATTCCGTAGGTGGGGATCCTGACCAGTGGAATGACGACGTTTTTGGCGGCCTTTTTTCGGAAGGGTCTGTCAGAATTTTAAAAGGATGTTATGGTGGGTTCCCTGTCCCCCTCTGGTCTCAATGTTCAGTCATAGCGATTCAAAGGGCAGTTTGGTGGGGAGAGTAGGTGGAATAGTGTTGCCTTGTAAAACCTGCTTCTGAATCCTGCGTGTGATAGAGTGGTGTCTGGGGCAAGCGTCATGATCTCGAAAGCGCAATGGGTTATGTTTTACTGTGGTAATGCCTCTATGCATTTCAGTCTGCCCTAAGGGGGGGAGAGTTTTGCCGCTCAGTTGTCTTGGGTAGTGTTCAGATAGGTTTTTTTAACTTCACTCTGATTGCCCTGTCTCATTTTTGCTAGGCTTTGTTTGATTCGGAGCGCATTAACCTGTGGATTATATTTTGCTAAGTTTGGGGTTTCCCTTCATACCCCTACAAAGTTATTCCCCAAACGGGGGGACATTTACCCCTTTGGTGAGAATAAACCCAGTTCTCTACTCAGGGAAATGAGGGTTGAACCTGATCATCAGGATGCTGCAAATTTTTGGTTTGTATAATCTGCATGATATTATGACTGGGTTTCCTGTTGTGAAAATGGGTTTGAGATGGTTCTGAGCAGAGGCTCCCTTGGTGGTTCAAGCGGTACTAGTGAGGATTGGGAACAGGTGTTCTGATTGGTCTTTTTAAGGGAATCATTTTCCCTCAGGGTTGCCGGTGATCAATTGTTCTGGTCGAATCCTTCTTCCAGTTTCCCTTGTAGCCTGCGTGTGTGTCGCATCTCCTGCTATCAGATAAGACAATTTTTATTTTGTGTTTTTGCATAATTTTTGCATTTTGTCCTGCACTTCTGTGGGGGCCTTTGGGTCCCCTCCGGGGCTTTTGCCCTCTCAGTTAGTCCGCCATGTGTTTTGTCTTTTGCTTTTTGCAGTTTTTTCAGTGGCTGCTGTTTTTGTTACACCAGAGAACTAATTTAGGTGGTAAGGGGTGTCTCGGTGATTTTGAAATTAGTGAGTTGGTGTTTTTCAGGGTTTTCTGGGATTGCAAAAAAGTACCCTTCCTGTCTTTTCTATTTAGTAGTTTGGGCCCCAGCGTTTGTAACTTTTTCTTTTCTGTGTCATATTTCCCTTGTCTAACCCCATTACATGTTTGGGGCTTTTCTTATTTTGGGGTTTTTGCTCCGGGGCGATGCTTTCCTATTTCTTCTTTAGGGTAGTTAGTTTTCTGGCTGGACGAGGCGCTAGGACCAACGTTAGGAAGCTCCCGGTGCCCTAGTTGCGGTGGTTAGTCAGGGTACGCAATCTCATAGATTCCAACTGCTTGGGGTTTTTTCCTTTTTACCTCATCCTCGCTACCGTAACATAAAGTTCACCGGGCCAAAAAATTGTATGTCTCACAGAAGGGAAAAAATATTTTGAAGGAGAAAAGTTGTCAAGATTTTTTCTGTTTGTTGCATTTTTTTTTTTTTTTTTTTTTCCCTCTGATCTTGGGTGTGGGGAGGATCTTTTTCCCAATGGAGTTTGCACAGTTTTTCTGCCTTGGATCGTTGCATGGGTTGGGTATTGCTACCTATCTTCTTGTTGCCGTTGTGGAACCTAGGATCCCCATGCCGATTTGTTTTTCAGGGGATCGAGCTAAGTTCAGAACTTCAAAAATAATTGTAAAAGTTTCTTGCCTTAAAACTAAGTCCTCAGGAAACGCAGCGCAGCAGGTTCAAATTGTTCTCTTCCGCGCGGCGATCCTCAGATTGGGCTTTTTTCCCTCACACCTGGGGATCCTGTTTTGAGTGATGTTGTGCTTTTTTCAGGTTTGGGGCTTTTAGATGAGCCTAATGAACTGACAAGCTGAAAAAGCCCCTTTTTGGCATTAAACAGGCTTGATGACCTGGTTTAAAAGTCAGAGATTCCTAGGTGGGGCAGTCCTGACCAAATGGAATGGACCTTTGGCGGCCCTTTTCCGGAAGGGTCTGTCGGATAATGTAAAGGATGTTATGGTGGGTTCCCTTCCCCTTGGTCTCAATGATTCTTGTCATTACGATTCAAATTGACAGAGTTGCGTGAGCGGAGAAGTATGCGTGGAGTGGTGTTTCCTTGTGACCAGCTGCTGACCAGCAGTGGAGGGGGGGGTGCTGGGGCACAGCGTATGAGTTTCGAAAGCGCAATGGGTTATGTTTCTACTGTGGTGTGCCTCTCATGCTATTTCAGTCTGCCCTAAGCGGGGAAGACGTTTGCACGCTCAGTTGTCTTGGGTAGTGTCAGACTAGTTTTTATTAACTGTCACTCTGATATGCTCTCTGTCCTCATTTTCTGCTCAGGCTTTCGTGATTCTGGAGCAGCTATTAACTGATGGATTATGATTTTGTCTAAACGTTGTGGATTTCCCTTGATACCCCTACAGAAGTCTATTCCCTACTGGGGATCGATTCTACCCCTTTGGCTGAGAATAAACCCCAGTTTTCTACTCAGGTGATAATGAGGGTTGAACCGATCACCAGGAGTGCTGCAATTTTTGGTTCTATATAATCTGCATGACATTATCGTGCTGGGTTTCCCTTGGTACAGTCTCAAATCCTGTTTTGGATTGAAATCTGTGTCTGTAACCAGTTGGGGCTGCCAATGTGTTAATACCAACACTCCTGTTTTTCTGCCTCCCCCCAGGCTGAGATGTTCCTGACTTTTTGTTTGATTTTTCTGATGTGTTTAGCGAAGTAATCTGCATCCTTACCCTCCCCATAGGAGCTATGACTGCGCTATTGAATTAGTGCCAGGTAGTAAATTCCCTAAAGGTCGCCTTTTAACTTGTCTGTACCTGAACATGACGCTATCGGTCTTATATCAAGGAATCATTGGAGAAGGGTCATATCAGACCATCCTCTTCCCCCCTTAGGTGCGGTTTTTCTTTGTGGCCAAAAAAGATGGTTCATTAAGGCCGTGTATTGATTATCGTCTCTTGACAATATTACTGTGAAATATCAATACCCGTTACCTTGATTTTCTGACCTGTTTTCCAGGGTGAAAAACGCTACTTGGTTTACCAAGCTTGACCTCAGGGGGGCGTATAACCTTATTCGCATTAAGCACGGGGATGAATGGAAGACGGAATTTAAACACCCTGAAGGGCATTTTGAGTACCTTGTGATGCCTTTGGGCTCACTAATGCTCTTCCGTCTTCCATCCTTCATGAATGACATTTTCAGGGATTTTGTGGACAAGTTTCTGGATTGTTTATTTGGTGATACTTGATTTTTCTAATGACTGGGACTCTCATGGAAACATGTTCGAACTGTATTCCAGATTTTGAGAGAGAATGCTCTGTATGTGAAGGGATCAAGTGTCTTTTTGGCGTACAGAAGATCTCATTTCTGGGATTCATTTTGTCCCCATCTGTTATTGAAATGGGACCCGGTCAAGGTTCAGGCCATCTGTGATTGGGTCCAACCTACTTCTTAAAGGCTCTTCAGAGATTTTGGTTTTTGCCAATTTTTATCGTAAATTTATTGGTAATTTCTCTGTTATTGTTAAACCATTAACTGATTTGACCAGAAAGGGTCTGATGTGGTGAATTGGCCTCCTGAGGCAGTCTCTGCGTTTCAGGAACTTAAGCAGAGATTCCTTCTGCTCCTGTTCTACGGCAGCCTGATGTTTCTCTGCCATTTCAGGTGGAGGTTGATGCCTCGGGAAATTGGGGCAGGTGCCGTTTTGTCCCAAAAAGATCCGAGACCTCTAAAAGTAACCCTGTGCCTTTTTCTCTCGAAAATTTTTCTCCTACTGAACGTAATTATGACGTGGGTAATCGGGAGTTATGGCATGAAGTGGGCTTTTGAAGAGTGGAGACATTGGCTGGAGGGAGCCAAACATCAGGTGGTGGTCCTTACGGACCATAAGAATCTGGTCTATCTGGAATCTGCCAAGCGACTCAATCCTAGACAGGCCAGGTGGGCCTTGTTTTTCACACGTTTTAATTTTGTGGTTTCCTTTCTTCCTGGCACTAAGAATGTTGAAGGCGGATGCCCTCTCGAGGAGTTTCCTTGCGGACTCTCCTGAGCTATCTGATCCTCTGTTATTTTGAAGGAGGGTGTAGTTCTTTCCGCCATCTGCCTAATTTGAGACTTGCTCTGGAGGGGTTGTCAGGAGGATATGCCCGAGCGCTGCCCTGTTGGAAAATTGTTTGTCCCGGACCAATGGAAAAAGAGTGTGATGTCTGAGATTCATTGTTCCGCATTGGCTGGGCATCCCGGAATTTTTGGTACCAGAGACTTGGTTAGTCGGTCCTTTTGGTGGCCTACCTTGTCTCGCGATGTCAGGGAATTTTTTGCAGTCCTGCGGGACTTGCTCTCGCTCCAACCTTGCTCTCGCTCTAGTGGTTTGTTGATGCCATTGCCTGTGCCAAGAGACCATGGACCCATATCTCTATGGATTTCATTTCCGATCTTCCTGTTTCTCAGAGAATGACACCATCTGGGTAATTTGTGATAGGTTTTCCAAAATGATACATCTTGTGCCATTACCTAAGTTGCCTTCCTCCTCTGAATTGGTGCCGTTGTTCCTTCAGCACGTGGTTCGTTTACACGGCATTCCTGAGAACATTGTGTCTGACAGAGGAGTCCAGTTTGTTTCCAGATTTTGGAGGACTTTTTGTTCTAAACTGGGTGTTCAATTGTCTTTCTCCTCGGCATTTCATCCTCAGACCAATGGTCAAACTGAGGAACAAACCAGACATTGGAGACTTATCTAAGATGCTTTGTGTCTGCTGATCAGGATGACTGGGTCTCTTTTTTGCCTTTGGCTGAGTTTGCTCTTAATAATAGGGCTAGCTCTGCCACTTTGAGTCTCCGTTTTTCTGTAATTCTGGGTTTCACCCCGATTTTCTTCAGACAGCGGAGGCTTCTGTCTGTCCAGGTGTTGACTCTGTTGTTGAGCGTATGCAGCAGATTTGGGACCAGGTAGTGGAGAGGTTGTCCCTCTCTCAGGAGAAGGCCCAGCGGTTTGCTAACCGGCATAGGACTGATGGTCCTCGGTTTAAAGTGGGGACTTGGTCTGGTTGTCCTCAAAGAATATTCCTATGAGAGTAGCATCTCCTAAATTTAAGCCTAGTTCATTGGACCTTATAAGATCATGGAGATTATTAATCCTGTTCTTTTCGTTTGCTTCCTTCCGGGGACATTTAAGATCCTTTAACGTGTTCCACAAGTCCTTGTTAAGAGGGTTTGTTGAGCCAGTGGTTCCTGCTGCTGTGCCTCCTGACCCTGTTTTGGTGAGGGCAATCTGGAGTATGTGGTTGAGAAATATTGGATTCTCGTTTTTTCTAGACGAAGACTCCAGTATTTGGTTAAATGGAGAGGTTATGGTCAGGAAGATTAATTCTTGGTTTTTTGCTTCGGACATCCATGCTAGGAGACTTATCCGTGCGTATCATAGAAACTCATCCTGACCGACCTGGTTGCTCAAATGAGGGTTCGGTGACCCTCCTCAAGGGGGGGGTACTGTTGTGAATGGGTTTGAGATGAGTTTGAGCAGAGGCTCCCTCTGGTGGTTACAAGCGTACTAGTGAGGATTGGGATCAGGTGTTACTGATTGGTCTTATTTAAGGGAATCATTTTCCATCAGGGTTGCCGGTGATCAATTGTTCTGGTCTGAATCCTTCTTTCCAGTTTCCCTTGTAGCCTGCTGTGTCGTGTCTGCATCTCCTGCTATCAGATAAGACAATTTCTTATTTTGTGTTTTTGCTATATTTTTGCATTTTGTCCTGCACTTCTGTGGGGGCCTTCTGGGTCCCCTCCGGGGGCTTTTGCCCTCTCAGTTTAGTCCAGCCACTGTGTTTTGTACTTTTGCTTTTTGCAGTTTTTTCAGTGGCTGCTGTTTTTGTTACACCAGAGAACTAATTTAGGTGGTAGAGGTCGTGTGATCTCAGGTGATTTTGAAATTAGTAGAGTTGGTGTTTTTCAGGGTTTTCTGGGATTGCAGTAAGTACCCTTCCTGTCCTTTTCTATTTAGATAGTTTGGGCCCCAGCGTTTGCTCATACTATTTTCTTTCTGTGTCAGTATTTCCTCTTGTCTAACCGCCATTACATGTTTGGGGGCTTTCTATTATCTTTGGGGTTCTGCTCCGGGGCAGATAGCTTTCCTATTTCTATCTTTAGGTGTAGTTAGTTTCTCAGGCTGTGACGAGGCGTCTAGGACCAACGTAGGAACGCTCCACGGCTGCCTCTAGTTGCGGTGGTTAGTCAGGGTACTGCAATCTCATAGATTCCAACTGCTCTGGTGTATTTCCTTTTTTACCTGCACTCCTCAGCTACCGTAACATAACAGTTTCCCTTGGTTGCAGTCTCATAATCCTGTTTTGGATTGGAAAACTGTGTCTGTAACCAGTTGGGGCTGCCAATGTGTTAATACCAACACTCCTGTTTTTTCTGCCTCCCCCCAGGCTCAGGATGTTCCTGACTTTTTGATTGATTTTTCTGATGTGTTTAGCGAAAGTAAATCTGCATCCTTGCCTCCCCATAGGAACTATGACTGCGCTATTGAATTAGTGCCTGGTAGTAAAATCCCTAAAGGTCGCCTTTTTAACTTGTCTGTACCTGAACATGACGCTATGCGGTCTTATATCAAGGAGTCATTGGAGAAGGGTCATATCAGACCATCCTCTTCACCCTTAGGTGCCGTTTTTTTCTTTGTGGCCAAAAAGGATGGTTCATTAAGGCCGTGTATTGATTATCGTCTTTTGAACAATATTACTGTGAAATATCAATATCCGTTACCCTTGATTTCTGACCTGTTTTCCAGGGTGAAAAATGCTACTTGGTTTACCAAGCTTGACCTCAGGGGGGCATATAACCTTATTCGCATTAAGCACGGGGATGAATGGAAGACGGCATTTAATACCCCTGAGGGGCATTTTGAGTACCTTGTGATGCCCTTTGGGATCACTAATGCTCCTTTTGTCTTCCAGTCCTTCATGAATGACATTTTCAGGGATTTTGTGGATAAATTTCTGATTGTTTATTTGGATGATATCTTGATTTTTTCCAATGACTGGGACTCTCATGTGAACCATGTTCGAACTGTATTCCAGATTTTGAGAGAGAATGCTTTGTATGTGAAGGGATCAAAGTGTCTTTTTGGCGTACAGAGGATCTCATTTTTGGGATTAATTTTGTCCCCATCTGTTATTGAAATGGACCCGGTCAAGGTTCAGGCCATCTGTGATTGGGTCCAACCTACTTCATTAAAGGCTCTTCAAAGATTTTTGGGTTTTGCCAATTTTTATCGTAAATTTATTGGTAATTTCTCGGTTATTGTTAAACCTTTAACTGATTTGACCAAAAAGGGTTCTGATGTAGTGAATTGGCCTCCTGAGGCAGTCTCTGCATTTCAGGAACTTAAGCAGAGATTCACTTCTGCTCCTGTTCTACGGCAGCCTGATGTTTCTCTACCATTTGAGGTGGAGGTTGATGCCTCTGAAATTGGGGCAGGTGCCGTTTTGTCCCAAAGAGATCCAGAGACCTCTAAAAGTAACCCTTGTGCCTTTTTCTCTCGAAAATTTTCTCCTACTGAACGTAATTATGACGTGGGTAATCGGGAGTTATTGGCCATGAAGTGGGCTTTTGAAGAGTGGAGACATTGGCTGGAGGGAGCCAAACATCAGGTGGTGGTCCTTACGGACCATAAGAATCTGGTTTATCTGGAATCTGCCAAGCGACTTAATCCTAGACAGGCCAGGTGGGCCTTGTTTTTCACACATTTTAATTTTGTGGTTTCATTTCTTCCTGGCACTAAGAATGTTAAGGCGGATGCCCTCTCGAGGAGTTTCCTGGCGGACTCTCCTGAGTTATCTGATCCTTCTGTTATTTTGAAAGAGGGTATAGTTCTTTCCGCCATCTTGCCCAATTTGAGACTGGCTCTGGAGGGGTGTCAGGAGGATAAGCCTGAGCGCTGCCCTGTTGGGAAATTGTTTGTCCCGGACCAGTGGAAAAAGAGTGTGATGTCTGAGATTCATTGTTCCGCGCTGGCCGGTCATCCCGGAATTTTTGGTACCAGAGACTTGGTTAGTCGGTCCTTTTGGTGGCCTACCTTGTCTCGTGATGTCAGGGAATTTGTGCAGTCCTGCGGGACTTGCTCTCGCTCCAAGCCTTGCTCTCGCTCTAGTGGTTTGTTGATGCCATTGCCTGTGCCCAAGAGACCATGGACCCATATCTCTATGGATTTCATTTCCGACCTCCCTGTTTCTCAGAAAATGACCGTCATCTGGGTGATTTGTGATAGGTTTTCCAAGATGATACATCTTGTGCCATTACCTAAGTTGCCTTCCTCCTCTGAATTGGTGCCTTTGTTCCTTCAGCACGTGGTTCGTTTACACGGCATTCCTGAGAACATTGTGTCTGACAGAGGAGTCCAGTTTGTTTCAAGATTTTGGAGGACCTTTTGTTCTAAACTTGGTGTTCAATTGTCTTTCTCCTCGGCGTTTCATCCTCAGACCAATGGTCAAACTGAGAGAACAAACCAGACATTGGAGACTTATCTAAGATGCTTTGTGTCTGCTGATCAGGATGACTGGGTCTCTTTTTTGCCTTTGGCTGAGTTTGCTCTTAATAATAGGGCTAGCTCTGCCACTTTGATGTCTCCATTTTTCTGTAATTCTGGGTTTCACCCTCGATTTCTTCAGGACAGACGGAGGCTTCTGTCTGTCCAGGTGTTGACTCTGTTGTGGAGCGTATGCAACAGATTTGGGACCAGGTAGTGGAGAGGTTGTCCCTCTCTCAGGAGAGGGCCCAGCGGTTTGCTAACCGGCATAGGACTGATGGTCCTCGGTTTAAAGTGGGGGACTTGGTCTGGTTGTCCTCAAAAAATATTCCTATGAGAGTGGCATCTCCTAAATTTAAGCCTAGGTTCATTGGACCTTATAAGATCATGGAGATTCTTAATCCTGTTTCTTTTCGTTTGCTTCTTCCAGGGACATTTAAGATCCATAACGTGTTCCACAAGTACTTGTTGAAGAGGTTTGTTGAGCCAGTGGTTCCTACTACTGTGCCTCCTGACCCTGTTTTGGTTGAGGGCAATCTGGAGTATGTGGTTGAGAAAATATTGAATTCTCGTTTTTCTAGACGGAAACTCCAGTATTTGGTTAAGTGGAGAGGTTATGGTCAGGAAGACAATTCTTGGGTGTTTGCTTCGGACATCCATGCTAGGAGACTCATCCGTGCGTATCATAGAACTCATGCTGACCGACCTGGTTGCTCAAGTGAGGGTTCGGTGACCCCTCCTCAAGGGGGGGGTACTGTTGTGAATGGACTTGAAATGAGTTCTGAGCAGAGGCTCCCTCTGGTGGTTACAAGCGGTACTGGACTGTCCAGTGAAGATTGTGAGGAGTGGGAATCAGGTGTTACTGACTGGTCTTATATAAGGGAGTCGCCTTCCCATCAGGGTTGCCGGTGATCAATTGTTCTGGTCTCACTCCATGATTCCTGTTTCCCTTGTAGCCTGCTGTGTCGTGTCTGCATCTCCTGCTAACAGATAAGACATTTTCTTCTTTTTGTTTTTGTGCTTTATTTTTGCATTTTGTCCTGCACTTCTGTGGGGGCCTTCAGGGTCCCCTCCGGGGGCTTTTGCCCTCTCAGTTTAGTTCAGCCACTGATGTTTGTACTTTTGCTTTTTCCAGTTTCTTCAGTGGCTGCTGTTTTGATTTTGTTACACCAGAGAACTAATTTAGGTGGTAGAGGTCGTGTGATCTCAGGTGTTTTTGAAAATAGTAGAGTTGGTGCTTTGCAGGGTTTTTTGGGATTGCAGTAAGTACCCTTCCTATCCTTTTCTATTTAGTTAGTTTGGGCCCAACGTTTGCTCATACTATTTTCTGTCTGTGTCAGTATTTCTTCTTGTCTAACAGCCATTACATGTTTGGGGGCTTTCTATGTTCTTTGGGGATCTGCTCCGGGGCAGATAGCTTTCCTATTTCTATCTTTAGGTGTAGTTAGTTTCTCAGGCTGTGACGAGGCGTCTAGGACCAACGTAGGAACGCTCCACGGCTGCCTCTAGTTGTGGTGGTTAGTCAGGGTACTGCAATCTCATAGATTCCAACTGCTCTGGTGTATTGCCTTTTTTACCTGCACTCCTCAGTTACCGAAACATAACAATTATTATTTCGTTATATCTTATAATTTATACCAATGTTTGTTATTTTTGCCCCATCCATTTTAAAAATTGTTGGCTATTGCATCATTGCATTAGTCTAGTCTTATAACCCAACCATAAGGGGTAGATATGGTGGTCACTAGTGATAGTGAGATTTGTTTATTTTCCTTATTTATTATTATTTATGGAAAAGTTACTTATTTTGTCTTTTTTTATTTAACTCCATGTTGTCTATTGCATCTTTGCACTTGTGTCATGTGATCAATCAGACATATAGGTCACATATGATCAGCACTACCCATATTGACTATTGTTTTTTGTGTTGACATACTATTATGTATGGAATAATTTGTAATTTTGTCATGCCTTATTTTGGTACTTGTGTAAGAATGCACACTTACACTATTGTGCTGTAAATACATATACCATATGAAGCAAATATGGTAGTCACTACCTCAAGTGGCAGTTTGCACATATAAATATCTATTTTTATAAAAAGTTTGGAGTCTTTTTCCATAAGTTGGTTGTACTCAACCACTAACACATCTGTTATGACCATTAACAACAGACAGAGACTATGTATAGAAACAATACTTTTATAAGGTACTCACACAAAAACATTACAGCATAGACAATGCCTCATCTTGCCATGTTGTAGTTCCTTCAGGTGACACAAAATATTGGGTGAAGATATCCCGGGTTTTCAGTCCTGACAGTGGGCGACGTAAAGGGATGACATGGGGCGTAGGCATATCCCCATTGGTCAACACACTTTCACCAACATCAGATGGGCCACAATCATGCATTCTGGTGAAATTATGTAGAACAACACATGCTTTTATGACCTCATTGACGTTGGCTTCACTCAGCTGAATAGCAGACTGGAGAACCCGCCATTTGCACACAGAATGCCAAAGGCACACTCCACCAGGCGCCTGGCCCGTGATAGGCGCAAGTTGAAGATCCGCCGACGGTGGTCAAGGTGTCGTCGTGGATATGGCCTCATCACATTCCTTGATAGCTGGAAGGCCTCATCCCCAACTACAACATATGGGACCGGTTCTAGATTGGAGCCAGGAAGTTGGCGTGCTGGTGGTAGGTGCAACTCGTTATTGCGAAGCCGCCGACCCATAATGGAAGAATTAAAGACTCTAGAGTCTCCAGTTCTTCCATAGGCCCCAATGTCTACAATTATAAACCTGTAGTTACTGTCAACCAGAGCCAACAGCACAACAGAAAAATATTGTTTATAATTATAGAATTGGGACCCTGAGTTTGGCGGCTTACGCACACGGATATGCTTCCCATCAAGGGCTCCTATGCAATTTGGGAACTGGCATTGCTCCTCAAATCCCCTGGCAATCCTCTTCCAGTCTTCCATCTTTGGCTCAGGCATCACCTGTTGATGAAGTCTGTCCCAGAGTTGAGAGTAGGTATCACGCACAATGCCAGAGATGGTGGACCTCCCAATCAAGAACTCCAGATGGAGTGCCGCATAAGATATGCCAGTAGTTAGGAACCTACAAGTAACCAAATAGAGAGAGACCAATCACTAAACATGCACAAAGGTTGAACAAACGCACTATACATAACCGTTACATGATGTCAGTTACAAACAATCCTAACTTACATTTACCAAAAGTTAAAGTTTTCTGTCATTTTTACATACATTGAATAGTTCTCGTAGTTTTAGGTGATATATGGGATATATTGTGAGGATATTTGAGCTACAGATATAAGGCTAAAGGGACACTTGTGGGAAAACACATCATCAACAGACAGTATGTAGCTGAGCAATACATACCGTAGCGTAAGGAGAAGTCGCTCCTCTGCAGAGATAGCTTTGCGCATCCGGGTATCCTGGTAGGTGATCCCAGGGCGCACAATCTCCAACAAAACATCAAATGTGGGAATGGTCATCTGACAAAACAGAAAAAACTTGTCTGGATGAGTCTGCAGAGATGCATACAGTTGGTGAAAATGGCCTTTAGTGAGGCGTTGCCTCAAATGCGGATGCACCCACATTCGCCTCCTCCTGCGCGGATCAACGATCACTGGGTAAGGCTGGCCAAAGCTGCGGGACAAAACCCAGTTGTACAACACTCTATCATTTGGGGTGAACTGAAGACTCTCAGACATGTTGGCAACCAAGCAGCAGCCCTCCAACACAAGCAGACCACAAAAATGGCAAGATTGGGGGTTGCAACCGGATGCAGAGCCAATAAATAGAGGCTATTTTCATGTTGTGTTTTTGCTAAAAAAAATTTTTAGGATTTTTAAGTCCTTCTATCTTTGTCTGTGAGCTTTGAATTGATGTTAGTTAGTTACTCGCAATATAATGGGGAACCTTGCCGTTGGTTTGCGAGCTTATCTGCTTTGGCCAAAATAGTAACTAATACCTCATTGATGCATTTATCAGATGCATTTTTTTGCACTTTTTATCATTTTCTGCAGGGTGCAGGTAGGCTCCTTTTTGATGGTCTGGTTTTTTGTGTGATGCATATATAGTGCTGCACAGCCCGCTTTCTATTATGGGCGTTGTAAATAGGCTGCTATCCAGACACTATGCATTGCACTTTTTTGTCCTCCTAAGCAAGCTTTATTTGTGTGTTTTCTCCACCAGGCAGCTTTTACCTTTATCATCACTTTTTTGTGATAGGGTGGCTGTCCTCATCAGTGGAGGGCACCTGTGCTGCGCCAGCCTTTATCTGTGGGAGCCGGCTGTATCCTGCTAGTGCACTGTTCATCTTTCAAGATCTGGTGAGGCTATTTTCATGTTGTGTTTTTGCTAAAAAAAAATTTTAGGATTTTTAAGTCCTTCTATCTTTGTCTGTGAGCTTTGAATTGATGTTAGTTAGTTACTCGCAATATAATGGGGAACCTTGCCGTTGGTTTGCGAGCTTATCTGCTTTGGCCAAAATAGTAACTAATACCTCATTGATGCATTTATCAGATGCATTTTTTTGCACTTTTTATCATTTTCTGCAGGGTGCAGGTAGGCTCCTTTTTGATGGTCTGGTTTTTTGTGTGATGCATATATAGTGCTGCACAGCCCGCTTTCTATTATGGGCGTTGTAAATAGGCTGCTATCCAGACACTATGCATTGCACTTTTTTGTCCTCCTAAGCAAGCTTTATTTGTGTGTTTTCTCCACCAGGCAGCTTTTACCTTTATCATCACTTTTTTGTGATAGGGTGGCTGTCCTCATCAGTGGAGGGCACCTGTGCTGCGCCAGCCTTTATCTGTGGGAGCCGGCTGTATCCTGCTAGTGCACTGTTCATCTTTCAAGATCTGGTGAGGCTATTTTCATGTTGTGTTTTTGCTAAAAAAATTTTTAGGATTTTTAAGTCCTTCTATCTTTGTCTGTGAGCTTTGAATTGATGTTAGTTAGTTACTCGCAATATAATGGGGAACCTTGCCGTTGGTTTGCGAGCTTATCTGCTTTGGCCAAAATAGTAACTAATACCTCATTGATGCATTTATCAGATGCATTTTTTTGCACTTTTTATCATTTTCTGCAGGGTGCAGGTAGGCTCCTTTTTGATGGTCTGGTTTTTTGTGTGATGCATATATAGTGCTGCACAGCCCGCTTTCTATTATGGGCGTTGTAAATAGGCTGCTATTCAGACACTACGCATTGCACTTTTTTGTCCTCCTAAGCAAGCTTTATTTGTGTGTTTTCTCCACCAGGCAGCTTTTACCTTTATCATCACTTTTTTGTGATAGGGTGGCTGTCCTCATCAGTGGAGGGCACCTGTGCTGCGCCAGCCTTTATCTGTGGGAGCCGGCTGCATCCTGCTAGTGCACTGTTCATCTTTCAAGATCTGGTGAGGCTATTTTCATGTTGTGTTTTTGCTAAAAAATTTTTAGGATTTTTAAGTCCTTCTATCTTTGTCTGTGAGCTTTGAATTGATGTTAGTTAGTTACTCGCAATATAATGGGGAACCTTGCCGTTGGTTTGCGAGCTTATCTGCTTTGGCCAAAATAGTAACTAATACCTCATTGATGCATTTATCAGATGCATTTTTTTGCACTTTTTATCATTTTCTGCAGGGTGCAGGTAGGCTCCTTTTTGATGGTCTGGTTTTTTGTGTGATGCATATATAGTGCTGCACAGCCCGCTTTCTATTATGGGCGTTGTAAATAGGCTGCTATCCAGACACTATGCATTGCACTTTTTTGTCCTCCTAAGCAAGCTTTATTTGTGTGTTTTCTCCACCAGGCAGCTTTTACCTTTATCATCACTTTTTTGTGATAGGGTGGCTGTCCTCATCAGTGGAGGGCACCTGTGCTGCGCCAGCCTTTATCTGTGGGAGCCGGCTACATCCTGCTAGTGCACTGTTCATCTTTCAAGATCTGGTGAGGCTAATTTCATGTTGTGTTTTTGCTAAAAAATTTTTTAGGATTTTTAAGTCCTTCTATCTTTGTCTGTGAGCTCAGAGCCAATAAATAGCCTTGCTGATGATGATTTGAATGAGTTTCAGGCCTAAAAACCGTTAAATGTCCATTTTGCAAGGCTGCAAGAAAAATACGTTATACGGATGCCATACGGATTGCATACGGATGCTTACATGCGCTAAATACACAGCCGCACCCTGAAAACGCCTGAAATACGGATTGGTGTGCCTGCAACATTTTGGCGTAATACGGCCGTACAATACGGTCCATATTTTTCTACGGTGAGTCTGACGCCGGCCTTAGAGCCCTCCTACTGCTCAGTACCACAGAATTTGGTCTTATAAGACCCCAGAACCTGGCTGATGGCAATATTTCACAGGGTGACTGGGTGGAAAAGGCTGTAAACCAGGGTAAATTTACCTATCTGTTTAAGGGTACAGTCAGACGGTCAAATAAACCGAACTGAGATCTGAACGCAATGTTTGGCCTGTTGCGCTCGGGTGAGGAGAGCCACCGGCCAGTTCGTGCACTGGGTTCCAATCTCCGTCCGATTTATATGGCTGTCTGACTGTGTCCTAAAGCTGCAATCACATCCGTGTGAAATGTTGTCCGTTTTGTTTCTCGGACAACACTTAGACCCATAGAGTAGAATGGATGTTGTCACACATCTGTTAAATTCAAGAGTGAGATCCGTGTAATTAAGATCAAGTCCTATTCTGATCCAATTGTGCAGATCAGAATCAGCCATTGAAGTCTATGGGGCCCGTGAGACACAGAATGCTTACGGTTTTTATCCTTGTCTCACAACTAGGATGCAACTAGGATGACATCTGAAAAAACATTGTTCTGTTTCTATGGGATGGTAACACTCACGGATGTGTGAATTCAAGCTAGGACTATATTCACACATCTGTGTGACACTTCCTAGTGCTGTCCATTATTTTTTCAGACTGCATACTGATCCATATTGTTTCATTGATCCATACACTGCTACACACATCAATTTCATAAAACAGACCCATGTGTGTGATTAGTAAATCTCAGAGCATGTACTGTAATCATCTGTTTTGTGGATAAGACTGGACAATGAAAGTCTCTGGGGATCTGTAATAAACGGACATGGCACAGAAGACATGCATTGTCCTTCACAGTTACTTCTGTGTTTCATCCATTTGTAAATGGAGTCAATGAATCAAACAAGTTCAGACTGTCTACCTCCTTACATGAAAAAAAAACAAAAAGAAAAAAATCAGATGGTAAGGCTACGTTCACATGACTGTGTATTTGGTCTAAGTGCTGTCCGTGCAAAAAATAGACAGCACTAGGACCAATGTTATTTAATAGGGCTTTTCAGATTACTTTTTTTGTTATACCTAGACTGAATGCCTGCGTGACAAAAATTGCAGCATGCTCTAGTGTATTTCATATTTCGCATGAGACTCCACATATACGATTCAAATAAAATGGAATCCTATACGAATCAACCATATGGAATCTGATTTTTATGGGTACAATGGTACCTATAACAGTCTATGGGGATGTTCACATGTCAGATTTTTTCCCTGGATTGAGTAGTCAGTGCAAAGTCACAGAGACATGGAGACATATCTGATTTTGATCCAAGTGTCAGATCAAAGTCAACAATGCAAGTCCATGGGTCCGTCAAAAAATCTGACAGCATTCGGATGCGGATGTCCGTTTTTCATTAACTGATAGATTAGAGAAGATGGAGAAACTAGTGAAAAAAACTGATGAAACTCTGAAAATCGGATTACAATGATGAAACTCGGTCCATTTTTCTCATACGTCAGAAAGCCTGAATGCAGCCTAAGACTTGGGTCACACAAGTGTATAAAAAAATCAGTCCAATTTTCATCTAGACAAGTGGGATGATTTTTCTTCACGTCATCCATGTGCTGCTGTCCGTATATAATCCGTTTTCTACTCGGCAGCCATTAATCATTTCCAGGACCGTTTAGTTTCCTATGCTACAGAATTGTAATATATCCATAAAAATCAGATGTGGTTCCATATGACATCCGATTTTTTTCCTGCACCCATCTGATTTCGGAGTGAAATCGCAGATGCTGCTGTTTTTTTTTTCACACACAGATTGTGTCAGTGAAATAAATCGGTCATCAGCCCTGCCCCATTGAATTACATTGGTCTGAGTGCGAGCTGATAACATAAATCGGATAGCACTCGTCTGATTTATTCGCTCGTGTGAACGAGCCCTTGGAGATATTTCTGATTTATTTTCTGTTTTCATAGACATGTCTCAAAATAATAAAATCCTTTTAGCTTTGCCACTGATCCACAAGCCTGCTCCCTAATGATCTCCAGAGAAACCAGGTGAGATGCACTCCTTTCCTCATTATTGGATCCCGCTGTAGGCTTTGGCCACGTTCACACGTTCAATATTTGGTCAATATTTTACCTCACTATTTGTCAGCCAAAACCAGGAGTGGAACAATCAGAGGAAAAGCATAATAGAAACACGTCACCACTTCTGGATTTATCACCCAATTCTGGTTTTGGCTTACAGATACTGAGGTAAAATATTGACCAAATTCTGAGGTAAAATACTGACCAGATACTAAGGTAAAATATTGACCAAATACTGAGGTAAAATACTGACCAGATACTAAGGTAAAATATTGACCAAATACTGAGGTAAAATACTGACCAGATACTGAGGTAAAATACTGACCAAATACTGAGGTAAAATACTGACCAGATACTGAGGTAAAATATTGACCAAATACTGAGGTAAAATACTGACCAGATACTGATGTAAAATATTGACCAAATACTGAGGTAAAATACTGACCAGATACTAAGGTAAAATATTGACCAAATACTGAGGTAAAATACTGACCAGATACTGATGTAAAATATTGACCAAATACTGAGGTAAAATACTGACCAGATACTAAGGTAAAATATTGACCAAATACTGAGGTAAAATACTGACCAGATACTAAGGTAAAATATTGACCAAATACTGAGGTAAAATACTGACCAGATACTAAGGTAAAATATTGACCAAATACTGAGGTAAAATACTGACCAGATACTGATGTAAAATATTGACCAAATACTGAGGTAAAATACTGACCAAATACTGAGGTAAAATACTGACCAGATACTGAGGTAAAATATTGACCAAATACTGAGGTAAAATACTGACCAGATACTAAGGTAAAATATTGACCAAATACTGAGGTAAAATATTGACCAAATACTGAGGTAAAATACTGACCAGATACTAAGGTAAAATATTGACCAAATACTGAGGTAAAATACTGACCAGATACTGAGGTAAAATACTGACCAGATACTAAGGTAAAATATTGAGCAAATACTGAGGTAAAATACTGACCAGATACTAAGGTAAAATATTGACCAAATACTGAGGTAAAATACTGACCAGATACTGATGTAAAATATTGACCAAATACTGAGGTAAAATACTGACCAAATACTGAGGTAAAATATTGACCAAATACTGAGGTAAAATACTGACCAGATACTAAGGTAAAATATTGACCAAATACTGAGGTAAAATACTGACCAGATACTAAGGTAAAATATTGACCAAATACTGAGGTAAAATACTGACCAGATACTAAGGTAAAATATTGACCAAATACTGAGGTAAAATACTGACCAGATACTGAGGTAAAATACTGACCAGATACTAAGGTAAAATATTGACCAAATACTGAGGTAAAATACTGACCAGATACTGAGGTAAAATACTGACCAGATACTAAGGTAAAATATTGACCAAATACTGAGGTAAAATACTGACCAGATACTGAGGTAAAATACTGACCAGATACTAAGGTAAAATATTGAGCAAATACTGAGGTAAAATACTGACCAGATACTGATGTAAAATATTGACCAAATACTGAGGTAAAATACTGACCAAATACTGAGGTAAAATATTGACCAAATACTGAGGTAAAATACTGACCAGATACTAAGGTAAAATATTGACCAAATACTGAGGTAAAATACTGACCAGATACTGAGGTAAAATACTGACCAGATACTAAGGTAAAATATTGACCAAATACTGAGGTAAAATACTGACCAGATACTGATGTAAAATATTGACCAAATACTGAGGTAAAATACTGACCAAATACTGAGGTAAAATATTGACCAAATACTGAGGTAAAATACTGACCAAATACTGAGGTAAAATACTGACCAAATACTGAGATAAAATACTGACCAGATACTAAGGTAAAATATTGACCAAATACTGAGGTAAAATACTGACCAGATACTGAGGTAAAATACTGACCAGATACTAAGGTAAAATATTGACCAAATACTGAGGTAAAATACTGACCAGATACTGAGGTAAAATACTGACCAGATACTAAGGTAAAATATTGACCAAATACTGAGGTAAAATACTGACCAGATACTGAGGTAAAATACTGACCAGATACTAAGGTAAAATATTGAGCAAATACTGAGGTAAAATACTGACCAGATACTAAGGTAAAATATTGAGCAAATACTGAGGTAAAATACTGACCAGATACTGAGGTAAAATTGACCAAATACTGATAGTGTGAATGTGGTGATTTGGATAACACCATCATATAAGGAGACTGACATTTATTTCTTTAACACACAGCTGAAGTCTCGCACTCGGTGACAAACATCTAGCCCAAGTTTTACAAGGTGTAATGTGATTCTAGAGATGGGGAAGTACTGCGCCTCCTGAGTCTGTCATTTTCCTGTTAATAGCTGTCGCCTCAAGTACTGAAATAGTTAAGGAGAACAAAAGTAACAATCCATGCCCTGTGGGTGGAGAGTGTGGACTCCAGAGAGTGCAGGAGGACTACAACACACACAGCTCCACCCAGTGCCTCCACCTCTGTGCTGATCCTCTCCCCTCACTCCAGTAGTGATCCTGCTGCCTGTGTGCACTGAGCCCTCACTGTGTGACTGGCACCACCATCTATCCTGGCATCCTGCTGCCTGTGTCACTGGCACCACCATATATCCTGGCATCTGCTGCCTGTGCCACTGGCACCACCATCTGTCCTGGCATCCTGCTGCCTGTGTCACTGGCACCACCATCTATCCTGGCATCCTGATCATCTGTTCATTGTAGGATTACTATATGCTACAAGAAACCTCAAGGAGCTGCAGACTCAGGTAATGGAAAAGCTCCATAGTAAGTAACCAAACACGTTACAATGTATATTATAATGTCTGTTCCATACTGGTTTCCCTTTAAAATGCATTCGGAGAAAGTTTTCTTGTTGTTTCAGACTTTGTGTTATGGAGCATTGAGGACTTGCCTGGGCAAAGTTTACTTTCCCACTTTGGAAAAGTGCAGTGCTACCCACCCCTTCTTCCTCCAGGCTTCTGACAGAGCAGCAGTGATAGGGTTACAGGGCAAGTTTGCCATCTATCCCAAGGGATAGGAGCAACACAAGCCATGGTAGAGACTTTTTTTTTGGGGGGTATTGCATTTCAGCCCAAATCAGACTTTTCTTTTGTGAATTGACACTTTTGTAAAGGGATCTCGGTGACCATAGAGGTGGGGAAGTGCGTTAAACTTCGGGTCCTGGTTTACTCGACAGGTACATTTGTAGAAATCTTAGCTGGGGGGATTATAGTTCAGAGAAGACGACATCCTGATGGTGAGATGAAGGGGTGTACGGAACATTTTTGTGATGAAAAGTGCACTTAGACCTACGAAGAGCTGCGTGGATGTGAACTCATTGATTGGACAGGTGAGCAAGCACCTTCCCGTATAAGAATGGTTAAAAAATAGGAATTCTGCTAAAAACCATAAGTGTTGATGGATCGCGGGATGACAATCGGCATGGTATGGGAAATTGGTGGGTGCTGGACTTTTATCGCCATAGGACCTGACCTGTGAACTTGGAACAGTCATTTATTAATAACGTATCGAACATTCACCAAGGGCGACCTTGACACTTATCTTGTTTTCATGATTGATAGCCTTGCCACTATCATGGAAGCGACGTGTACTTTCCCGAAATGATTAGGGAATACGTGCTTTTCCTATTTTGTGTACAAGTCAACATTTTTTTTTAATGGTTTTATTCTCTTAATAAATGTTCCTATACATAACATGGGAATCTGTCCTCTTTGTCAATGGCTTGCAAATTTTGCAGGGTGGCTAAACAATAGGTAGTGGTATATTGCCCAGGTAGTCGGAGTCTGACTGTGTGGCTAAGTTCACACAAGTGTATAAAGTCATCCAATTTTTATCCAGAATTTTTTTTTCTTTGTCCATATTGTCCTCCACATGGTATTCTTTTTTTTATTTTTTATTTTTTTTAGAAATCGGCAAGGAATAAAAGTTACAAGACCTAAAACCGTTTCTTACATTAATTGGCAATGTATCCATAAAACTTGGTTGCTGCATGGTTGATCAGTATGGAATACGATTTTTTCTTTTTGCGCACTCGTAGTTTTGAATAGGTGAGTCTGATCCGAAATAAGGAAGATACTAGTGCATGCCTTCAATTATGTAAAAAGCTGTCATCGGAACAGTCCAATGGAATAACGTTGGCCTAGTGCTGTCTGTGTGATATCGGAGTTATCCATGGACTGCACTAGGACTGAAAATACGGTTGTGTGAATGTAGCCTAAAGGCTCCCATACACATTAGACTTTTGTCACCTATGTTAAGTGGATCGACTGATAGTCTAATGTATATGGAGGCCCCAGACAACTGATCATCGGGGGGGGGGGGGGGTTGGTGGGGGGGAGATGTTGATCTGGCATGTCTGATTTTTGGACTGTGCAATAATCTCCCCGAGATGAGCCACTGTCAGAGATGGCTGGCAGTGGCTCACTCATAGAGGACTGATGAGTGCTCAACCGAAAGAGCGCACTGTGTATAGGAGAGCGGACAGCCACCTAATGTGTATGGCAGGCTTAAGGGTGTTTGAGATGGGGCAATAATCCCAACTATTGTCACCTGCTACTTTGCTTTGAGGCCTACAGTTATGTACAGAAGACGTCCTAGAAGCCAGGCGGCACGATTCATCTGTAGCTCAGTTGTTTCAGATCTCCCAAGGTGCCACATTTTTGCTCAATATTTTGCAGATAGATGATGGTGCAGAATGCAGCATCATTTTGAATATTGTTGGACTTCTTGTGCCCGATTAATTATTGCGTTTGTGCCTTTTTTTTTTTTTTTTTGAGTTATAAGTGTTTTGCGCTTTTTATTTTTTTGAGCCACATAAAACTTTTCATTTGCCTCTTTTTAAAGTCTTTTTTTTTGCTGTGCTTAGTAGAGTTTAGAGTTTCAAGATGTTATCGCCTGATTCATTATTTGCGACTTTTCAGAAAATTTAAAATTTTTTTTTTTTTTGCAGATGTACTCCAGTCCCTCCTTTCTGCCTAGTTATTTTACGAACGTCTGAGATTTTTGCCACAATTTTTAGTGGAACGCGAGACTGAGTTAAAAAGTCGCAAAACAGATAAGCATTTTTGATGAGTGTTGTACATAAATGAAAGCGAATGTCACAAGGGAAAAATAGAAAAGTCACTTTAAAAAAAAAAACACAAATCATAAATCGGGCTCCTAATGCTTCGTTTTACTTTATGAACACAAAAAATATTGAAAATGTAAGTATTGATGTGTTTATTAATAAAGAATATACTTAAGAGTAGAGTAGCTGGCTACCTAGACACCAAAAGTTTGTGTGCAAGTCTTTTGGCAACTTTTTGGCATCCACACAGTGTCCACCATCGCACTCCTGCGCAAGTACACTTCTATCTGCGCTGCCAAGGGCAGAGCAAAAGCACTGTATTGGGCATGAGCTGGCTTTACCTACTGGTCACTTGCGCTCTTTGGCCTTTCCCGGACATGCACACTACAGTTACTTTTCTCCGCTCTCGACAGGTCAGATAGAAGTGTGCTTGCGCGGGAGCGTGTGTTAGAATCTATTTAGTTTGACCATCCGCCATCTTGTTGTGGTTTCTGGCTGCTGGCCTTTTTCCCCTGGTGCTGGCTTGTTGTTGGTCAGGTGATTGTATCACTCTTTATTACCCTGCACCTGCCTCCCACTCCTTGCTGGACATCAGTGTTAATCCGCTTGGTTCTGACAAGGAGCTTTGATAGCTTTGTGTTATTCTTTGTGCAGTTCTGGGAACTCTAGTTCTGCTTGCTTAGTCTTTTTGTTTTTTCCTTTTGTTTCTGCAGCTTCCTCTATTTCCCTGCTAGGAGGTCACCTGTTTTCATTCCCAGTCCCTAGGTCTTTCAGGGATTCCCTTCCCTCCCATATTTAGGTCTTCGCTTGAGTCTAGACTAGGATCGTCGTTGGGTCTATTCGTAAGGAATAGGTCGCCCGCTCCATCGTAGGGATTGAGTCTAGTCCTAGTGCAGGGTCAGCTTCTCACCCCCCCGCTCTATTCCTGAGTTGCAGACCCGTGATAGCGGACACTATGTGGATGACGTAAGATGTGTCATCCACACAAAGCAGGGAAGGAGGACAGTGATTGCAAGAAGAGAGGAGGCGCCGGATCAAGGCCAGAGATGCCCATAGGATCGGACCACCCCATAGGTGAATTAATATGGCCTTGCATAAGGGACAGACATACACCATACTAAAATGCTGTTAAAGATGGCTTAAAAATCCTGGCAGTATTTTATATGGGGAGAACCTGATGACAGGTTCCCTTTAAAATGGCTGCATCTAGGGTATAAATTCCTGATCTCCTGGAAATCAGACTCGCAGGACCCCAACCAATCTTGTGAATGGGCAATTTAGAGCCCCATGTGAATGAAGCAGAGTTGGGCATACGCACCTCTCCTCCACTCATTCTTTGCTGCACTGCCAGAGATAGATGAGCTCTATATAGACAGGGAGTAACTTCCAAACATGGTACGAAACCCTTTCAAATGATGGATCCTCAAAAAAAATCTTTAGTTGGTCACTGAACTTAATGTGATGTCGCCACAAGGCATGTAATTAGCCAACTAATTCTTAAAGGAGTTGTCTTACTAAAAAAGTAGACTTTAATAGATCTTGGAATAAAAAATAAATTTCTCATAAATTGCAAGCTTGCGAGCAGGACCCTCATTCCTCTTGGTATCTACTTTGATCTGTGTTTATTGTTATGCTGTAATGTCTATTGTCTATATATTGTCCCCTCTATAATGTAAAGTGCGGCGGAATATGTTGGCGCTATAGAAATAAAATTATTATTATTATTATTATTAATTTCACAATTAGATGTGTTTAAATAAAATGTTCCTGTGCTGAGATAATCCTATAAATGTTCCCCTGCTGTGTACTGTGTAATGGCTGTGTCTCACCGTACAGTGACATGGTCTGCAAAAGATTATACGGATAACATTCGGGGATAGTAGGGTATCTGTGACTGGTGCAATCTGTGGGAATTTGTGGTTGGCTTACCACTATGGGACTCATTCATTACTAACATGCTGCTGTGTGGCTGTAATGAGGATATCAGAGGCAGGCACACAAAAGTTTCTTGATTGCTCTCAGAAATACAATATGACACAGGATTCCTTTTTTATGGCATTTATTTGTTGCCGCTACAGGTGCCACACTGCTCCTATCAATCAAAAGAGGTTACTTAAAATTAATGGACCTATATGATTATTGGGGCTCTGCCAACACAGAATGACTGTTCAAACCGAGTACAGGCGCTCGGTGCAAAATGGCCGAACAGTTCAGTGCACTTTTCCACCTGCTTGTTTTCCCTCAATTTCTACCCCCACCCTCTCCTCTAACAGCTTTGGCTTCATAGAGCCAGAGAAGGGTGAAGATAGGTGGAAAACAAGCCAGGTAGGAAGGTGTAGTTAAATAGTTGGCCCTGGCATGATTTTTTGTGCTTGGTTTGAACAGTCATTTTGTGCCGACAGAGTCCCTTTAAGTAGATTATATGGTTGTGTGTTGCTAGAAGAAAGATGACAACGTATTTACAGACCTACAGATACTGAGGTGACTACACACAGTGTAATATATCTTGTATAGAGGCGTAAAGGCAGTCTTAAGGCCCCCACGCACATTAGACTATCGTTGTTTGACCCTGGTGATATCGACCGCTTTGGTCACTAGTCCAATGTGTATGGAAGCCCACAACTCTTCTCAAACAGATGATTTTGGGGTAGATAGGAATCTGACATGACTGGCGATCCTTTTTTTCATGGTGAGATAAGCCTCCGCCAGAGGAATTTGGCAGCGGCTCTCTCATAAAGAAGAGATAGCAGATGGCCAAGCCGATGTTCAGCCAACAGCTATCTAATGTGTATGGGTGGGCTCTTCATTTTCTGTATTGTTGTAAAATCAACTTGTGATTCTTCTTAGGAAGACACAGGTGTTGGTTGTCTTGTAGACGTGGCCAAATTCACCTAACAGAGTGGGGAACGGGATTTCTGAACCGACTGCAGGTGTCCTGACCAGAACTCAGCATCCTCATCCACACACGTGGAGTTCAGGTTAGGATATTGTGATTCGTACCGGGACCGCGAATATTGGACACGTGGACCATAAAACGTGTGATCAGGTTTACTAGTGAACTGATATTTGCACATTTGGTCACTAAGAATTGTCACAGCATTTTTTTTAATCAATGAAAGTTTGCATTTTTGTAATTCTAATTAAAATTCCTGACATTTAACTGTCACGTTGACTGGAATTCAGTTAAACCTTTTACTTTAAAGATAGATTACTGGAGCTTTGCTTGGGAATCTTGTGGCTTGGCCTATTTCTGGTGTGGAATGCAGGATCTCTCTAGAATGGGAATCTCCCCTCTGCTCCATAACAAAGGCAGTGGTAGCCGGCCATAAAGAAGTCAGGAATGTGAACTGATCGGGCCGTGCAGATAGAGCTCACAGGAATTCCAGCTCTGTTCTCACAGCAAGCCAGTGTCTGAAATAAACCGCCTGTGATTACAATATTAGGACTAATCTGTAGGGAGCGTGGGTTACCACTGATTGACCCATTGTATAGAGAACGGCTTTAACATTTTAATTCAGTTTATTTTATATATTAGATTTTTTTTCATGGGTATTTAAACTACTTAGGCCAAATGGATAGGGCTATACATATTTTGCTTTTTGTTCCGTTTTTCCATCATTGCACGTCATTTCAAGTCTGGCTGTTTCAACATATTGGTAACTAAGTGAGTCAATCAGACTTTACCCCTGTGGAATTGCTTCTTTGGAATGTACAATGAACTTCTAATGATCGTTCTCTTTAACCTGCACTAAAATTCTGATTGGGCGCTATTGGCTGTTTACACAACTATGTGGTTTTTTCATTCTTTGATTTCCTTGCCGTACAGATACATACGTAATTGACCAAACTGGCCTTGGCGGAGGGTACAAATCCCATCCACTATGCTGTAACATCTGGCCGCTGCGGGTTGGACGCTGCATAAATCCGCAGCAATTCCTGATCGTGGGCTCATTTCACGATCATCTTGCCATGTAGACAGGCTGCAGATAACCTGATGGGCAAGCAACATGCTCATTCATTAGGCAAAACGATCTTTTGCGCAGCATAAAAGATCATCACCCTCAACAGCGCATCGTCCTGTGTAAACAGGACTTGTGCTGCCGAGAACCATGGCTGCCCATGTGCATTTTGTTGTACTCTTCCTGTGTAAACGTGCAATCAAACAACTGCCGATTGGTAAAAGTTTACAGCACAGCGTTCATGTGGTGCCACTGGTTGGTCCGTGTAAACAGATATTAAAGAATGGCACTTTATGCTATTCAAGGGTAATCTAGGGACCGTTATGTGGACTGCTGATGCTCTGGTTATTTCCTCAATTTTAAAGCTTGCTATAGAAAAAGGGGCTCACAAACACCGTTTGCATTACACCAATGTGTTTTGCAGCAAGCTTTTCAGGAAAGTAAAACAAAGCGTATTGCATAACAGCTTATTTCGGGTGAAATGGGATAGCACAGGAACCCGAATTGCAGGTTTTAGTTTCAGGACATGAAGCTGAAATCCTGGTTTTACTGATAGTATGAGTTTCAACTTATTCCCTGAATTTTTACACCTATTTCCCTGCCTTTTGTAGGTAAAGGAGCTTGTCATTAGCACACAACAGCTATAAGGAATAATCTGATTTTCAGTCATATTTATAGTACGAACGAATTTAAATCACTGACCTAAAGGTTGGTTAAGGGTGTGTTTCCACGGTCAGTAATTGCTGCGTGTTTGACGCTGTGCGCTGGCGCAGCGTCAAACACGCAACGTCCAGATGTTACAGCATAGTGGAGGGGATTTCAAGAAATCCCGTCTCCACTATGCGTAAAAACACGCGTCTTTTTAGATCGCAGCATGTCCTATTCCCTTGCGGTGACGCTCCGTCGCCACAAGGGAAATAACACAGGCCTATGTAGCGCTGCAATGATTCCGGATGTGATCAATGAGCACATCCGGATTCACCGCGCGTTCACAAGGGGGCGGGGCTTTGGGCGGAGCGGACTTTCCGCTCCGTCAAAAGCGCCTGCTTCACTGACCGTGGAAACACACCCTTACACAGATCGACCAGCAGCACTAAACGACTGCCGATCGGTAAATATTTCCAAATGAACGGTCCTTTAATAGTCTGTTTACACAGGCAGACTGCTCTATAAAATGTGAACGATCTGTAATAGATCGTTCTGTGTGCATAGACCACCATTGTTCTTGGCATCACATTGATATTTAAGCGGGACGGGAACAATAATCTTTTAAGCCTACTTAAAAATCGTCTCGCCCAATAAAAGATCCTGTTTACACTGAAGGATTATTGTGAAACGAGCATTGCTAGGAATGCTCATTCACAACAATTTTTCAATGTAAAGTGATTAACCCCCTTTCAGTTAATGTTTGTCCCTTAGCGCAGTTTGTTATAAGGAAAAACAAATTGCGCTAAACGCACCTTCCTGTTTTCCACCAGATTAAGACTTTGCTCCTGATGTCTGGCATTGGCTGCTGCGCTGACGTCACGTCGACATCACGGCAGCTAATTGCTGAGTTCAGCGGCTCCGAGTAGGGTGTTCTATCTACACTGTCAGAGCCACTGAGCTCACTAGCTGCCTCACTGTCATCTTGACGTCAGCACCTGTGCTGTGGAGTCTGAGTCTGGATAAAATGGACCGTCTCCAACTCCTAAATATATATAATAAAGTGGGTACAGTAGTACAATGCAAGATATGCTGTGTTTCCATAAGAATTTGGGAAAGTTCTGAAATGTCCTATAAATGTCCGTTCTGTTCCTGATCTAAGGATCTCGGCTGTTAGTGGAGATGAATCTGTGCTGCACTTTATGCACATGCTCAGTAGTGACCAGTGCTGGGGAGTCGGAGTCAGGGAAATTGAGGAGTCGGAGTCTGAAGTTTGGCTTGCCGACTCCGCAGCCCTGCATCCTATACCAGACACCGGACTGGAGTAACATTTCTTGCGTAGCTATGTTGGCAGAGTTGCTTTAAACTGGCATGAAAAAGGCAAGAATTGCTAACGTTTTGCGCAATTTATTTTAAAATATTGCAACTTTTCAAATTGTCTTGGGCCAGTTTTCAGACATTGGACGTCATTGTTCCACATAAAAATATTTTACAAAATGTCCACATGCATTTTCATGTACTTCATAACCACTTTAAAAATTAGACTGTTCCTTTGCTTAAAGCGAATCTGTCACCGGATTTTTGCTACCACATCTGAGCGCAGCATAATGTAGCAGCAGATACCGCGACTTTAGCAATGCCATTTACTGGGTTGAATCCTCTGTCATTTTGATAAAATCATAAATTATTTATCAGCTGCTGATCTAGTTCTCTGAATGCTCAGCCCCACTCACACCACTGATTGGCAGCTTCCTGTGTTTGGGGCGGGGTTATATAGAGTTTGTGAATACGGAGGACTACATGGCAGTGGGTTTACTAGTCCTCTAGTGATGATCTAAGTGATTTTATCAAAACTACAGCAAGCAGCCCAGTCAGTGATACATTGCTGGAATCAGGGTTTCTGCCTCTATATTATGCTGCTCTTAGATTAGGTAGCAAAACCTGGTGACAAATTCCTTTTAAGAGCCGTAGATAACATGCAGATGATAAATGGTAGATCTGTGGTAGTCCTCTGGGATTCCCACCTGTGGCTAGACGGAGGGACCTCGCCCAGGATGATAAAGTGATCTCCGCTTGAAACAGGGAAACTATTCCCACAGTTGGGAGTACCAGAGAGTGATGTCCAAGAACACAAGTGTCATGTTGCTAAGCCCAAGCAGAAATCCAAGTCTGTTTCTGTTATCTGATTTATTTGTTTTAAACCTGTAACAGAAGGATGGATCATGCAATTCATCAGCAAAAGTCTCAAGGTGCGGTAGTTTACGTGACGTATGACCCTAATGACTGCTAATCTAAGCAATGTGTTTGTGATGCAGGGATAACATTATCTGCCTTGTTGAAAATACCGTTGAAGACCCTTTTGTGGGGAAGGGTGGGGGGGAGTGAGTTGCTTGTGGAATCCCGTCACAGAGTTGCGAAAAGTAATTTTTTAAAATTTGTGTTCGGACTATGAAGCATTAAGATGAGACCGTCGAACATTTCTGGCCACTAAGATGACTTTTTTTTTTTGACATTTCGGAGCGATATTTCGAATTCTAGTAAAATGTTTGCATGCGTATTACATGTTTTAAAGAGTTTGTTTAGTGTACTGCAAGTATCATTATGCACTCCTGCTGTACAGCATATGATCTGTAGATACTAAAGTATTGTTTTGCTGTGTTTTTTTTTTGTTTTTTTTATTTTGAGTTCAACAAATTTGGCCCAACTTTCAGTTTTTGATCAGTTGTACGCTTTTTCAAAATCATCTTGGGCTGCTTTCAGAAAGGTGTAATGTGAGTGTTTTGGACTTTTTTTTTGACACCGTGTTATTGCACCTAGCAACACTGTGAACTTTCACTTTATCACAACCGGAATTAAGATCGCCATCAACTATCCCTTCCAACTACCTCATACACCTGGACTGGCTTGGTTGAACATTCCTGGAAGTCATAGAAAACTGATGGCAAATGGCCATGTTAGTGGCTTATCTCCTGAAGACCATAAAGGTCGGATGGATGTTGTGTTAAAGTTCAATCTGCCCCCACCCAGACACCAATTTGTGAGTTTGAGGGTTCCCATGTACTATAGATTAGACTGTTGGCCAATACCACTAATATTGGAAGGTTCCTGCTGATATTAATTGGTTTGGCCAATGGTCTACAGTGTAGGGGGCTCCTGACATAATTTGGAGAAGATAAGGATCCCTCATGTCTGATTTTTTGGACTGCTTATCCTTTTTTTTTTTTTCTGTTCTCTGGGATTAGTGTTATGATCTGCTACAAGCACTAAGGAAAGGTGGGAATTCTGTCCCTACAATAGGACTGAGCTGGATCCCTACGATGTAACGGGGGACCTGATCCTGCGACCAGACCCGCTAAAGTCCTCAGCTAGTCTGAACGAAGACCTATAGTTGCGAGGGAGGAATCCCTACAAGATCTAGGGACTGGGTGAAAAGATGGACACCTCCTAACAGAAAGTGTAGCAGGGAATATAAAACAGAAAACAAATACTAAGAGATCCTAAGAACAAGCAAAACTGACAGAGTAAGGCACCTAAGCACCTGGCTAGCTTAAGAGTAGATAATACAGTGAAGTCCAGCAAAGCCAGAAGGGCGGAGCCAGACTAAATAGGGAAAAAAGGTCATGTGACAGCAAACTGAAACAAAATCTAACAAGAGGGTTCTAACAGTACCCTCCCTTCTAAGAGGATCCTCCGGATCCCCTAGGACTTAGGCTTATCCGGAAACCTCTTGTGAAACGCTCTGACAAGTCTAGACGCAGAAACATTATCCGCCCTCACCCATGAGTTATCCTCGGGTCCATAACCCTTCCAAGCGACGAGGTACTGCAAACTCCCTCTATACCGTCTAGAATTTAGGATGCGGGAAATCTCATATTGCCCGTCCTCCACCACCAGTGGCCGAGACGTCTCCATCTGAGACCTCAGCTTTTTTCAAGAGAGAAACATGAAACACCGGATTAATCTTCCAGGAGGTAGGAAGCTCCAACTTAACAGCAGATTGGTTAATAACCTGAAGCACCTTAAAGGGCCCTACAAACTTGGGACCAATTTTTTAGACAGAATCCTCAAGCGCAGATTCTTAGAGGACAACCAAACCATGTCACCAATAGCAAACAAAACCTCTTGTCGTTTTCTATCAAAATACACTTTGGATCTTTTGTTAGCCTCCTGAAGATTACCACGTACATCAGTCCAAACTCTCTCCAAAACACCAGAAAAATTCTCCTCTTCAGGTACAGCCGATCCCAACTTGGAAAATGACCCAAAAGACGGATGTCTCCCAGTACAACAAAAAAAAGGCGAACAACCAGCAGAAGCGGATGTATGATTGTCAAGAGCAAACTCAGCAAGTGGCAGAAACTCAGACCACCCCTCTTGATTATCAGTCACAAAACAACGCAAGAACTGCTCAACATCCTGGTTTTTCCTTTCTGTCTGGCCATTAGACTCAGGATGATATCCGGATGAAAACGACAAATGAACTCCCAACCTGTCACAAAAGGCGCGCCAAAAACGAGCCACAAACTGAGGTCCCCTATCAGAAACAATGTCAGTAGGAACACCATGTAGTCTGACTATTTCCTTGACAAAGGCCTTAGCGAGAGTCTTAGCGCAGGGCAGTTTGATGAAAGGAACCAAGTGACACATCTTGCTAAAACGGTCCACGACCACCCAGATGACAGTGAAACCCTCAGAGGGGGGAAGGTCAGTAATAAAGTCCATAGCCAAATGTGTCCAAGGTGCACTAGGAACCTCCAAAGGGCAAAGCAACCCCGCAGCAGGAGAATGAGAAGACTTAGATTTAGCACACACAGTGCATTGGCGCACCCACTTAATGACTTCCTTCTGCCATCCTGGCCACCAAAAACTGCAACCCACAAGTCTCTTGGTCTCAGAGATTCCAGGATGACCTGCCAACCGAGAGTCATGACATTCATCAAACAAATCTCTCCTCAGGGTACCAGGCACAAACAACCTCCCATGCGGCGTGTTAGATGGGGCATTCTCCTGTGCTTTAAGAATCTCATCTTCCAACACGGAGTCCAAAACAGCAATAACAACCCCCTCTTGCAAGATGTTTTCCTCCTCCTCCTCAGTACCCACCATAGGAGAAAAGCTGCGAGACAAAGCATCAGCTTTAACATTTTTAGTACCTGGGATGTAAGTAACGGTAAAATTAAACCGTGAGAAAAACAGTGCCCACCTAGCCTGACGTTTGGCAGCATCAAGGTAGATCAGATTTTTATGATCGGTGAAGACTTGAACGGGAAATTCCGCTCCCTCCAAAAAATGACGCCAGTGTTCAAATGCGAGTTTAATTGCCAACAATTCCCGATTACCGATATCATAATTTAGTTCAGACTCAGAAAATTTCTTTGAAAAAAAAGCACAGGGATGTACTCCATCCGTCTTTGCCTGAGACAACACCGCGCCGACCCCCACAGAAGAAGCATCAACCTCAACCAAAAATGGTTTAGTCACATCAGGCTGCGTAAGGATGGGAGCAGAGCTGAACCTCTCCTTTAGCAACACAAAAGCCTCAATGGCCTCAGTAGTCCACTGAACCGCATCAGCACCTTTCCTGGTGAGATCGGTCAGAGGTTTGGCAATCACAGAAAAATTTTTAATGAATTTTCTATAATTGGCGAACCCCAAAAACCTCTGTATTGATTTCACACCAATAGGTCTAGGCCAATCCTGCACAGCTTGCACTTTCACCGGGTCCATCTCAAAACCTTCACTGGAGACAATGTAGCCCAAAAAACTAAGTCTCTTTACAGCGAACTCATATTTTTCTAGTTTGGCAAAAAGTGAATTATCACTCAGTAACTGTAATACTTCACGCACGCTCCTCCAATGAGACTCCAAATCCGGTGAATAAATCAAAATGTCATCCAAATACACAACCACACTTCTGCCGATCAAAGGTCTAAGGATGTCATTAATAAAATTCTGAAAAAATGCCGGAGCACTGGAAAGTCCAAAGGGCATGACCAGATTCTCAAAATGACCCAGTGGAGTGTTAAACGCAGTCTTCCATTCATCCCCCTCCTTCATGCGCAACAAATTGTATGCCCCTCGAAGATCAATTTTCGAGAACCACTTGGCCCCCACTAACTGATTAAACAAATCAGGAATCAATGGCAGTGGGTAAGGATTGCGTACAGTAATCTTATTAATTTCACAAAAGTCTAGACAAGGCCGTAAACCGCCGTCCTTTTTTTTTAACAAAAAAAAATCCAACCGCCACAGGAGATTTGGAAGGCCTAATGTGACCGGCGGCCAAGCTTGTCTGTATGTATTCCTCCAAAGCCTTTCTCTCAGGAATAGTCAAATTAAATAAACGACTTTTAGGAAGAGTCGCTCCAGGGACAAATTCAATTGCACAATCATAATCTCTATGAGGAGGCAATACCTGCGATTCTTTATCAGAAAAAATTTTCCAAAAATCCTGAATAGGTACAGGTAACTATTAACTACAGCAGCAATACGCCCGTTACAACACTTGTCATAACACTTAGGACTCCAGGACTTAATTTCATTGGTAGACCAATCCAGTACCGGATTGTGCAATTTTAACCAGGGTAACCCCAAAATCACCGGAGAAGGTAAATTATTCAAAACTACCAAATCCAAATTCTCTTGATGAACACCATTAATAGTAAGAGGAAATTCACAGATATGGTGAGTAACATTTTTCAAGTGAGAACCATCCACAGACACCACATTAATAGGAGAAGATAGAAGTTTGGGTTTTAATTTTAGTTTTTCCAAAAATTTCCCATCAATCACATTGAGAGTTGAACCACAATCCACAAATACCCGAAACTCCATTAATTCCTCCTCAACAGCAGTGGTAGCAGAAAGAAAGACACCTTTATTGTTTAAACAAGCTATGCGGGCGAAACTGACCTCATTTTTTTTCTCTCTTTATTCATTCGAAGCACACAGTTCTTAATGAAATGCTCAGATTTACCACAGTAGAAACACAAACCTTGAGCAAATCTGCGTTCTTTTTCTCGAGAGTGAGGTGTCATTGCTCCAATTTCCATCGGCTCTGCAATGTCAGTACATTCCTTCTCCAAACTTGGAGCTGACAAGGCAGATTTACTCTCATTAACCCTTGCACGCAGTCTCCTATCCACCCGTATGGCTAATTGCATAGCCTCTTGCAAGTTACCAGGTATGGGATAAGCAATCAGCAAATCTTTAACCCTTTCACTTAACCCTGCAAGAAATAAACTTTTCAAAGCTGAGTCGTTCCAGCCCACCTGAACGGACCACCTTCGGAAGTGAGTACAATATTTTTCCACATTACCTGATCCCTGTCTCAAACGTCTCAATTCTGTCTCAGCTGATGAAACACGATCCGGATCGTCATACAATAACCCCAAAGCAGAAAAAAAACTATCCACTGTTCTAATGCATGGATCACTAGGCTGCAGAGAAAAGGCCCAGTCCTGAGGTTCTTTGCGCAAAAGTGACATTATGAACCCTATGCGCTGTGATTCATCACCAGAGGATCTGGGTCTCAAACGGAAATACAACAAGCAAGCATTTTTAAAAGAAAAAAAATCTTGTTGTTCACCAAAAAATAAATCAGGCAAACGTACCTTTGGCTCCACGAAATCAGCTCCAGGACAACTACTCACGTGTTGCTGGATTTCAGCCACCTCCAGAGAGTCGCTGCAGGTGTTGAGCCAAATCCTGAACGGACACCATAATAGAAACTGAAAATCTTTCCTTAGAGATTTTTTTTTTTTTCTTTGTGCTGGACTTACTGTTATGATCTGCTACAAGCACTAAGGAAAGGTGGGAATTCTGTCCCTACAATAGGACTGAGCTGGATCCCTACGATGTAACGGGGGACCTGATCCTGCGACCAGACCCGCTAAAGTCCTCAGCTAGTCTGAACGAAGACCTATAGTTGCGAGGGAGGAATCCCTACAAGATCTAGGGACTGGGTGAAAAGATGGACACCTCCTAACAGAAAGTGTAGCAGGGAATATAAAACAGAAAACAAATACTAAGAGATCCTAAGAACAAGCAAAACTGACAGAGTAAGGCACCTAAGCACCTGGCTAGCTTAAGAGTAGATAATACAATGAAGTCCAGCAAAGCCAGAAGGGCGGAGCCAGACTAAATAGGGAAAAAAGGTCATGTGACAGCAAACTGAAACAAAATCTAACAAGAGGGTTCTAACAATTAGATGCCACTAGAGATGTCTCTCATTGGCCCACTAGTAGCAGGGCTGTGGAGTCGTAAAGCCAAACCTCCAACTCCGACTCCTCAATTTCCATGACACCGACTCCGACTCTCTCATACCAAGGCTGTGGAGTTGGTAAGCCAAACCTCCGACTCCTCAATTTCCATGACACCGACTCCACCAAATGGACTCAGACTCCACAGCCCTGACTAGTAGAGAACACAGCAGTGCGAGCCCTCCTTCATATGGTAGAGTCGGGAGAGATGGCTGACAACCAAACGATCGGCCGAACCATTGTTGGACCGACAATCATCTAGAGTGTATGGGGGAGGGGGCTTCAGTCTAATGTGTATAGGGGCCTTCAGAGTATCTTAGGCTTCCATGATTTTCTAATTTTAGTTCTAAAAAACATGGGAAGGTTTAAAGTGTGGCATCCATAATACGGGCTCAAAGAACGTCTGCATGAAATCGTTTTTTCACTTTGTGATAATGAAAGTCACTTTATCCCAAACTTATCTCACATCTGTTCTTGAAGACTATATTAGTACTCATGTTTTCCTTTATACGAGTTAGTTTTACATTTTTTAGGTAAATATTAGTATTGAACTATTTTGTATAGTAGTAATCCTATTTTCAAAGTGATAATATATTGCTGTAATCCTTGTGATTAGTTGGCTAGGGTTGCCTGATATCACCCAGAGAAAAAAGTGTCTTGACTCTCGAGATCCTGACTGTAGCTAACAAATCGCCAAAGATCTGTAATATCAATGAGGTTTCATGATAACTACAGTAATGCTGATATTTTGAGCCAGGACGGTCAGAATATTATTCTGGATCTGTATTTCTAGAAACATGTCTATTATATTTCACTTTAGGATATGGAAATAATGATGCCCCAGTCAATGGTGTAACAAGTAACACTAGGCATCACCAGTTGGTGGGAGATGTAAAGCAGGTCATCTCAAAATCAAACAGTCTGGGGCAGCTGTGAAATGGCAATGAGTACCTTTTGATAGGTAAAGGTTTAAGGTGTCACTTTTAATTGTCATTGACCTGAGAAAGGAAATGCATCTTCCAAACCAGGGATGAATGAGTTTTGTTAGAACTGTATATTAGGGTAGGGAGTCACCAGATTATTCAGGAATTGCAGGAAACCTAGATATCTCACAGTATCAGAATCCCTGTTTCGTGACTATTGCAGGCGTGATAACAAGGAGGATTCAGGCTCAGTCAACTTGCCAAATACTGAGTAACATATCTGTCAAAAAACATGTAGGCTATACTGGTGATTCATGATATGTCATTCAGCACATAGTTATTGGTGCTGACCTAAGTGGATTTGTTGTAGTCAATGCTTGATGAATCACCTTGATATAGTTAATCACGTTTAATCAGATGAAGGTTTTGGGCATTTACTGCCGGATATAACTTTTAATAGTATTTGAGGCATAAAACAGGCTTGTCAAAACGAGGTTCACTTGGCCCTACCTGCTTCCATCAAACATGCTGGGTCGAGAACATTTTCCTTCAAAGTAGTTTATTGATTCCACATTTGTCTTAATACAATATTGGTAATTTTATTTTATATATAGACAAATTGACCTGACAAAAGGGTCTGCTCTGCATAACTCTGAATCACGTTGACCTACTGTCAGTGGAATCCATAAACTACTTTGATGGAAGAGATTCTTGACCTTGTATGTTTTCCCAAGCAAGCCCTCGTTCTCAAGCCTGCTTTCATGACCAGTATGATTACTGTGAGAGGTGCCTTCAGTAGCTTTAACATTTATTGGAGGTTTTTATGAAATTAAAAGGGGGTTGAGATTTGGCACCCACCTGTCCCCAGTAACAGTCTTGCCCTACGATGTGCCTCTGCTTGACTTAATCTAGTTTATTAGTCTTTGGGCAGATTTAAGGGGAACCTGTCATGTTGACAAAGGTATCTGATCTGCATGTAGGACGTTATAGAGCAGGAAGAGATGATGAGATTGATATATAATAGTTGAGGAAACAAACCAACAAAACTTGTATATTATTCGTTGATATGCCAGGTGATTGAATACATATGAATCAAGTGGGCGGTCCTACTAGTGGTTGACAGTCCTTCCTGTATGATTGTGCATGCAGAGATAGCTGTTTAATCACTAGTAAAACCGCCCACTGGACTCCTATACATAGACCAGGGATTTCAATTACGGTAATAAAATACAAGTCATATTGAAACTTTTCCTAAATAGCTATATATCATTCTGCTAAGATTGTACTTCTGTATACCATAATATCTGCAGATTGGACTGACAGGTTCAGTTTAAAGAAGAGTCCAACAAGAATACGCTAGTGCTCATGTATAATCTAATGTAGACTAAAAGTGGAGTAGTTTCCCAAAACAACCAAACCACTTGGATCTTATTCAGTTTTAGACTTGATGTCCTCTTTTTGCACGAAGGCATAAAAAGAAAAAAATGCTTACCTGACCATTAAAAAAGGTACCCACTATACTAAGTGATGACGTATTGTTAAATTGCATGATTTCCTACCTGTATATTTTGCAGGAAGCATGCCAAAGGGTCCCTTTTCTTGAGGGTCATCTACGTGATCAAATGGAGGTTGTATTCCAGTGCAGTTCTATAATGAATATAACATATGCTGTCTTTTCTACTTGCAGAAAGAAGCCTCCATTCTTGCCCTGTACAATAGTGTGCACAAGATGAGAACAGAAATTCTGATCCTAACATGCACAGAGCCATCCCAATGACCAGTCAAGGCTTGAAGATGTCTGCCTGCAATGATTTTGTTGAACAGATTTGGAGACCTGGATCCTGTAAGAATTGCTTTCACCCAAAAAGTGATCACCGAAAACTTCAAGCACCATCAGATGGGAAAACCAGCAACTTGCCAGTCCTGCCAAGTCTTAATGGGATTAGGATCAAGCAGGAGAACACAAACCAAGATGATGATATTATAATTGCTGCTCTATATTCAAAGCCAACTATAGCGGTGAAACCCACAATGATTACATCAGAGGCTGCTGAGGAATGGGCACAGCTAAACTGCACCGAGACACTCACTCAGGTAATAGGAGTCCTTGAATTAATACATTAAAGAGTCATATAGTTGCCTAACATTGGATCTTAAATATATCTAAGTCAGCTATGTAAACTGGACATTATAATACAGATTTAAGGAACAGATTTATCAAATTGAAAAAAAAAATTACAACTTTAAAGTGAACCTGTCACCTCCTTTTTCGGATATAAGATGCAGCCACCGCCTTTAGGTGCTTATCTGCAGCATTCTGGAATGCTCTAGATAAGCACCCCCCCCCCCCCCGATGTAACCTGAAAGATAAGAAAAACAAGTTAGATTATACTCACCTGGGGGCGGTCCGGTCCGATGGGCGTCGCAGGTTCGGGTCCGGCGTCTCCCATCTTCTTGCGATGTCATCATCTTCCTTGCTTGCTGTCACGGCTCCTGATTTACCATGTTGCGGGCAGAGCAAAGTACTGCAATGCGCAGGCGCCGGGCCTCTCTGACCTTTCCCAGCGCCTGCGCACTGCAGTACTGTGCTCTGCCCTCAACAGGGCTTATCTACAGCATTATAGAATGCTGTAGATAAGCCCCTAAAGGCGGTGGCCGCATCTTGTATCCAAAAAAGGAGGTGACAGGTTCCCTTTAATGGCCACACAACCTGGTCGACCAGGTGATGTGGGGATCTCCTGATTGTCATCCAACATCAGCATGAAATTTCAATGCCTCATCCTTTTTATTCCAAGCCCAGAAAAGATAAGCCGCCACCATCCGTGGTGTCTGACCGTGGCTTACTTCACTTTTCCCACACAACATCTTCAGGAGGATTCTGCCTGGAACCTGCCTGAAATGGTACTAAAAAACATCAAGAATATTGAACAAATGTACAGCAATGTCAAAATGACTTGCTGTGTAATGTTTTGTCTTTTGTAATTTCTGAACTTCTTTAGGCTTCGAAAGCTGTTAAGCCGCTAAAAGAAGTATCCTGTCCATTGTTCTAGTGGCTTCTGTTTGGAAACCGCCACTATTGTATATACAGCTCATAAAAGGAAAGAAGGCGGCAAAGTCGTCGCAAAAAAACATCTGAAAAAACGTAGGAGAAGACACTTCAGGGAAACCGCCACCTGCATTTTCCTGAAGCGTTTTAAAAAATGCTGCGGGTTTAAAATAATGGCAGACAGTTTGGCCTGTGTCCTCCCTAACCTTAGCTCACTTTCGCAGGCAGGCTTTATTAAAGGCTGATTAGCAACTCTTAATATTAGGAAGGTGTTAATATTAGACAAAATCCAGTCTTGTAACGATAGGGGTAGTAATAAATAGGCACCAGCTATAGTAAAGGGTATGCCACACTAAGCGAGATCGCTAACGAGATCGCTACTGCGTCACCATTTATGACGCAGTCGCGATCTCGTTAGCGACTTAGCTGTGTGTGACATGTAGCGGCGATGTGGCCCCTGCTGAGATGTCGCTGATCGCTTATGAACGTTCTGAGCCGTTTTTTGGTCGTTGGTGTCCCGCTGGTGAGCCTGAATCGCTGAGTGTGACACCCTTTATGAACGACTTCACCAGCATCGCAGGTGGGACTAGGTTTTTCCAACGACCGCAGAGGTCGTTATACAGATCACTGATGAGATGTGTTTGGAATCACAGATCGCTGATGAGTTGTGTTTGGAATCTAACTAGTGATCGCACTAGCGATCTCGCCAGGTTAAATCGTTGTCGTGATCGCTAGTGCGATCGCTAAGTGTGGCAGTGCCTTAACTATTGATGCAGAAAAAGCCTTTGACAATATTAATTGGGATTGGCTATATACGGTACTATCTAACGTGACTCAGTTGGGCCCCTTCTTCAGTTACTTACGCAACTTGTATTCTCACTAAAGGCACAAGTCTATACCCCAGGCTTCTTGTCAAAGCCGTTGCCTTTGGAAAAAGGAACGAGACAAGGCTGTTTGCTATCTCCCTTCTCTGTAACCTAGCCATAGAACCACTAGTCGGTATCTTATTGAACCCAAAACCTTTTTCAGGTACAAAGATTAATAAGAAGACGATACAAGCATCTTTCTTTGCGTACGATATTATTCTGTTCCAAGCTAACCCTAAAACCCATCTACCAGTAGTTATCAGCCTTCTCAAGGACTTTGGCTTTTATTCGGGATTTAAAATTAATGTTAAGTGTGAAATACTCCCCATAACCGAAAGAAAGAAATCTGTCCTCCAAAGTACTCCTCTCGGGGGCATAGCCCTTGTGCCATCATTCATAACATACCTGGGGATTAGAATTGGATGACTGCCATCATCGTTATATTCTCTCAATTACCCTCCCCTACTAAATAAAACTATTGCTCAACTAAAATCCTAGCAAGACATTGTGTATCGTGTATGGGAAGAGCCCACCTTTTTAAAATAAGCATGCCAAATTGATGTACCAACTGCAAACCCTTCCGCTGCTACTCAAACACTCTGACATTAATTCACTTAATAAAGCCTTTTGCCACTTGCGGTACTTAAGAGGGGAAACATCCCAGAATTCGTTTGCCTAAACTCACAGCTTCTATGGATGATGGGTGGTTTAAAGCTTCCTAGCGCTAGAAATTAGAATTTGGCCTGTCTGACACGGTATATAGTGGATTGGATTCACAACAGACACACTTACTGACTCTACCCTGCTTCGCCTACTCCTTTAATCTCACAACAATTCTGTATTCACGCCTTGCTTCCCTACCCACGGCAAATAAGTCCTCGGTAGTGTTTAGGGATACGATATCAGCCTGGAAGGCTTCAGAAAAAAGTGCAGTCTTTACTTAAGCATCTCAAAATATCTTCCTTTGCGGAATAATCCCGAATTTCCCCAGGGCATGGACAATAAGCTCTATTCCATGTGGCATAAGGCAGGTATTTTTAATGTTTCCCATCTTCTCCACAAAACCGAATGTAGATGGCTGACAAATGCCGAGTGCCTTGAAAAATACCACCTCCATCCCTCCCCTTACTTACAGTATGAACAAGTTAGACTCTCAATTATGTCCAATTTGCCTGATGTTACTTTTGAATCTAAACAAATCGACCTTGATAACCTTCTTCTTTACCCAATGGGTACCCCATCAATATCACTACTCTATTCCATGATGAAACCTAGTCTACTGGGAGTAGATCCCAACACCTACTATAAATACTGGAAGCTACAATTGCACTATGATGATATCCGATCTATAATTAGAACGGGGTGGTCTACATTCCGAAAGAAAATTATCAATGAAGCTTGGTGGGACACTCAATTTAAGCTTATGCATGGGGCTATTTTCAGACCTTTATTATTATTTTAAAATGGACCTAACAGCAGATAGGTTAACTGCTTGCCCTAAATGCTAACTGCTTAATTCTGATCTTGATCATGGCATTTGGCTGTGCTCTGATTCTCCTTCTTTGTGGAAATCAGTCTCAAATTTAGCAAGCACACTTTATAGCTCATTACGCCCCCTATCTCCTACACTACTGGGAAGACTTAGAGTTGGACAATAGTGTCTGCAAAGGTCCTCCAAAACTTTTACATACCATAGTATTACTATTGAAGCAATTCATTCTTAAAGGTTAAGACCCTCCTGCCCCTCTATACCTGAACTGATAACCCAACTTAAGCGTTATATGGAGATTGAACAAGGTGGTGCCATTACAAATAAAGAATCACAAGCAGGTGAATTTCTACTAAAATAGAATATACTGCAATAAGGAGGAGAAAAAGAAAATTATACAACCTTTCGTATCGACCGCGTGGTATATTCTGGAAGATCTTAAGAACAATTTGGGCCAGCTCCGAATTGATAGTTGACTGAGAATGTGAGAAACTGTGGCTAGATAACAACTGATAGAATTAATACTCTTAAGGGCCCGTCTCACATAGCGAGATCGCTACCGAGATCGCTGCTAAACAGCCATCTCAGCAGCGATCTCGCTATTTCTGACACGTACCAGCGATCAGGCCCCTGCTATGAATCGCTGGTCGTGTCAGAAATGTCAGGACATTTTTTTGATCGCTGGTCTCCCGCTGACAGGCACGCATCGCTGCGTGTGACAGGCGGGAGACCAGCGATCCGCTGGTAACCAAGGTATACAGCGGGTTGCCAGGCGCGGGGCTGTGCCTGGAAACCCGCCGTGTACCTTGGATACCAGCGCCCTGATGCAGGGAGCTGGTAACCAAGGTACACGTCGGGTTTCCAGGCACCGCGCAGCGCCTGGAAACCCGACGTGTACCTTGGTTACCAGCTCCCTGCATCAGGGCGCTGGTATCCAAGGTACACTGCGGGTAACTAAGCGATGTTACCTGCAGTGTCCCTGTGCTGATCGCTGCCCTGAGCTGCCTGTGTGGCAGCTCAGCAGCGATCATGTAGCGATACACCAGCGATCCTGATCGTTGTCAGGATCGCTGGTGTATCGCTATGTGAGACCCGGGCTTTATTCCTCTTTTTAAGATGGCTTTTAAGATTAAATATTTTGTTTAACACTTTCCCTTGTGGTCTTCCAACTAAGACTTTGGGTATCAATTGACTGAATGATCTCCAATAAGTATCCCAAAAATGTCATAGACCAAATTCTTGTTTTCCCAGACTGCGGTATGTTGGATTTGTTATAAAAAAAAAAAAAATATATATATATATATATATATATATATATATATATATATATATTCATTTAAAAAAAAATACAGGCACACAGACTTCTTCTTCCTAAAGTTCCTTTATTGCTTTTAATTGATCTTCTATCTTTTTTTTTTAATGTGATTTTAATACAGTATTTTTCTTTTATATATTTTCAGGTTAGTTGGAAAGAATCCTCAACCACCAGTCCTATCCTGAAGTCTGGAGATATTTCAAATGATCTTTTGGATACATTTACAAAGCCTTCCACTCATAACTTCAACTTGTCCAACAAGACACCTAAATATGTTTTTAATGGATTGTCGAATCATGACAAGATTGAGTTCAATGCAGTGCAGAATTTAACGTACGTGAGCCACTTTGGTGGTCAGCTTGACAAAGCTGTGTTTCTTAAAGAAAAGTTGCCATCACCTTCTGATGGTTGTACTCTGTTATCAAAACAAAAAATAGATGGAGAAACAAAGAAGCTGAATATTCTCCAACCTGAATTTGCATCATCTCCCAAAGAAGGTTCAGCTAGTGAGTTATTCATCAAAACCGGTCAAGAATTGTGCAATCAAGCAATGTCTGTGAATGATCGCAAACCGCACCATAACTCACAACCTGCATCCAGTAAGAGCATGTTCTTCAGCAGAACGAAAGTATCGCTTCATTCTGAGTCACATAACATCTCAGAGACACTCTCGTGTGCTAATATGAAGAACAGCTCTCTTAAATCTCCAAGTTCCCAAACTCAGCTCCAGTCGTCTGTAGTACCAGTGGATAGAAGGAACACTGAACCAATTTATGCTGAAAGTACTAAAAGAAAAACTGTGAACAAGGGACGAAAACCGTAACTCAAGCAGAGAAAACTAATTCTAAGCAAGAAGAAGATGGCACCAAAGAGAACCAATGTGTGGGCGTTGATAGCGTATTACAGGAGTCTACCACACATGTGGCAGCTAGGATAACAGTCATGGCTGCACACACAGAAGAAGACAACAGGACAATCTACCTGAGCAGTCCTGACTCTGCAGTTGGGGTTGAGTGGACATGCGGTAGTCCATCATCTGTGGAGAACGTAAATCTCTCGCCTACGTTTCTCTGGGCAGAAAGGAACCACGGAAAAGGTTTTGATGTCAATAAAAAGTACCAGTCTTCATTATCACAGAAATTCCAGTGTAGCTCCAGTCTGGTACTGCCATCTAAAACTACCAAATTTGAGAATTTTTCTACTTCCAAGTTATCCCCAACACGCACTACTGGGATATTTTCCTCAACGTCCCATAAAAAGGAACCCTTGGAATTGAGTGACAGATGTCTGCTGTCTGGAGACCGTAGGCAGAGGATCACGCACACTAAATGGAGCCAGCAGTGTAGGATTGATGAAGAAGAAGAGGAGGAGACCTTGCCTCCTCCATCACATCCACGTACAAGTGCCATAAGCCATGGACAGCCTTGTGCACCCAGCTATATGTCTAAGGAAAGGGACACCTTAGATGATCAAAGAGGCCAAAAAGGCATGAGCAAATCTGTTTCCTGCCCGGTTGAACTGTTAAAAGCGAGCACCGACACTGAAGACTCTTCTGAGCCACCACCTCCACCACCAAAAAAACAGCCCAGGTATGAGCTATTTGTGGCTTAATTGCACTCTTTAATTCTATAATTCCTGAATCAGTTCGCTAATACAGGATGCATTCACTAGATTGGATACTTACAGGATTTAGCACGGGATACTCATCAGACAGATCACAGCGATTATTAAGATGAAGTAATCACCTCAGTAAGTATAGTGTCCTCCTAAATAAGAAGAGGTTCTGAATATAAATCATATGCTACAAATATAGCCTATTCTGTACAGGGACAGAGGAGTGTATGTGAACGGCTTTTATAGTGAGCAGTGTGATTGCACCCCAAAAAAAAATTATTAAAGGAAATCAGTCAGCAGTTTTGTGCTACCTAATCTGAGAGCAGCATGATGTCGAAACAGAGGTCCTAATTCTAGCGATGTGTCACATACTGGGCTGCTTGCTCCAGTTTTGATAATCCCCTGCTGATAAAACAGTGATTTGTATCACTAGAGGACTAGTAAACCTGCTGCTAAGTAGTCAAGCATATTCAGGAGCTCTGTATAACCCCGCCCCCACCGCTGACCGCTGATTGGCTGCTTTTTGTGTACACTGTGCATGGGCAGAAAGCTGCCAATCAGTAGTGTGGGCGGGGTTTTACAGGGTTCAGTGTTCAGATAACTGCTAGATCTGCAGCAGACACAACTGATTTTATCAAAATGACAGCAAGCAGTTCAGTAAGTAATACATTGCTGGAGTCTGGGTCTCACATGGGGTAGCAAAAACCTGCTGACAGATTCCCTTTAATAATGTGGGCTTAGAAAACCCTTTTAAAGTGTTAGCTTTCAGAGTTCTGGAGGATATACTTGGGAGCTGTATACTGTTGTTTTCCCTCACATTATTAATTATAAAGTGTTTTTTCCTGTCTTTGCTAGTAAATGGTTTAGATGAGAGTTCAGTGCAGTGGAATGTCCTCTATACGATTCTGCATTGCTCATAGCCTGGGGTTATAAGATGCTTTAGAGGTTTTTTTTCCCCTAATTACAAGAACATACTAGTCTAACAAAAGTTCCGGGTGTGCCAGGAGTCTGGAAGCTACACAGCGAAATGAGGTGCACTCGGCTCTATCCGTATTCTCTTGTGTGCCTACATGGGGAGCCGACGGAGAGAATTCTTAACGCTCCCTATGAAAGGCCAATAAACTGTTTACACCATGGGGCACCTTGTAGCAGAAGAATCCTCATGAACCAGGTAGTCCATGCTGCCACCTATATTTTTTAGTTTTCTATTGATGTTTATGGAAGTTAAAGGGACCTGTCACCAGGTCAGAGGTATTTAGTTTGCGTTGCTCTCTTGAGTATTTTTTATTATATAAAGTCCACAATATGGTTCCTGAGATATGAGCCTTTTTATTTAGTGACTATTTTTACGGTCTTTATAAAGGGGACGATGATCACAAGGTAATTATGCAAAGCAGCCACAAAGACCATAAATATCAGCACTACATAAAAGGAAGCCAAGTTTTGAAATCTTCAAGGGGTTTTCAACTACTATGATATTGATGATCTGCCTTTAGGATAGGTCATCAATATCAGATCGCCTTGGTGCAACGCTGGGCACTCTCACTGATCAGCTGTTATCGCCTCCTATTCAAACAGTACCTGCTGATGTTTCACCTCCTGTCACTGCCAGAGCTACTAACAGCCGATAGGCTGGGAGACAGGTGTGGGGATTCCCCTTTGATTTGATATTAATGACTTATCCTAATAGACAACCATATTTTTAGTCCGGGACCAATGTTAATGTTGGTCTTCGGACCCGTGCAAATATGCAATTTTTTTTTTTTTTTAAACCCTCGGACTGAGTCTTTCCGAGGAAAAAACTACAGCATGTACAATTTGCACCCAATTTTCAGATCGCACTCGGCCATGCAAGTCAATGGGTCCATGGAAAAAATTGGATTGTACTTAGCCATGCTAGTCAATGGGTCCGTGGAAAAAAAAGCAGACCCCACTTGGATGATATCTGAGTGCAGTCCGATATTCACAGACTGACAAAATGGAGAAATGTTTTCTTTCCCTTATATCCTTTAATCATCTGTTGGAAAGCCCCACCATGGGAAGCAATTGTGGACAACTTTTTAAGTGTATAGGGGGCTTTCAGACAAACAGATTATGATCTGTATAAAACCCGACCCTTCCGTTTTGGAGGTAAAGTTTTGGTTTGGGCTACACTGCAACTTTTTGTAGCGCTTCTAATTGGTTTTAACTATTTAGCTACAGCTTTAGTCCAAAGCAATACATAAGATTTGTATGCCATTGGGTGGACTGCAGCTGTTGCAGTGTAGCCAAGGCCTAAACTTGACATCCAGAGTTCTTGGTTCATTTATTTCTCCTCTTAATCCATGAGTTAGTTAAGTAGGCATTTGCCCATAAATCCTTCCTAGCTTCAGCTTTGCACTTTATGCAGTCGGAGGAGTAGAGAGAATGTTATGTATCCCGTTTATTTCTAATCGCACTCCACTTTTCCTTTCCGCCACAAACTTCATGCCGCTTAACTCTATAATGCTGTGTAATTGGAAAAAGGTCACTTCACCGTAATGATGTGCGTGACTCTGTCTGATAGCAATTATCATCACCCTCCTCCCAGCACTCATCACAACATTCCTTAAAGGCATTGTGCAGCAAGATGACTTTCTAACTACCACCACATACAAGTGTGTGACTTGATAGCTCCTGTCACTGACCTGTGTCACAAGATGAATGGGATCATTGACTCTGGACACACAAAAGGTTGTCTGTTAGGTTAGATCAACACATGACTGTGAACATTATCTCGATTTCTCACGTCCCTTCCAGCCAAGATGGTGATGCCCCTTCCAAATTCCACTACTTGTCTTAAAAATCACATAAAATGAAGAGACAAATCGTGCTTTCAACTTGTATGATCTTTCACTTGTTTGATGTGATTATGCCTAATGTACACGCTTTGCTCCTGGCGCTAGCGGACAAAGAATATATACTGATGTGTTAATCCTGGTCACAGCTAGGAATTAACTTTTACTAATGACATGGGGCCGGTCATGGCAGAGATGGGGTTCTTAAATTTGTACCTCTACTCTACTCTATATGCTAATGACTTGGGTGATGGTGGACACACATTTTCTCATTTGTTAGAGCAGTTAGCCACTCAAAGATTGGGCTTTTCTCAGGAAAACCAAGGATGGATGTACATTACATTGAAAGACCACTAATTTTACTGCAACATATCAAATAATGTGACTTTCCTTGGCTCCAACTCTTTGCACTCTCAGAGATCTGGTCTGTGATGCTTAGAGGGGTTGTCCACTACTGTAAAACCCCCTTATTGATGGCCCTAGGGTGCTGCAAGAAATCCATAATTGCTTACCGGATCAGTCGTTTGTCACCCGCCGGTCTCCTGACATTGTCATGAGGCCGCTGATCTGCTGCAGCCTTCACATTTAGGTCCGAGCTGAAGAAACACTGTCCTTCCTTTTGAACATAAATGTGAAAGTTTCAGAAAACTAGTCGCGGACACTGGGGAAAAAAAAGTATATAGACCCTTTTATTATTTAGGCAATACCCTGGGCTATTAATAAGGAATTATCCAATGATGGACAATTCCTTTAAGGGATCACTGTGCCCACTTTAAGCTATACATTGCTCCATACTGCACAGTGCCATACTTCTAATAGTGACTGTGTTTGATGTTGCAGCTTTGTCTCATTTAAACACTTGATCAGCAGAGGTGTTGAGCTTCGAATCCCCACCAATATAAGGCCTCTTTCACACATCCGTTTTCTTGTGTCAGGCATAATCCGTCGAATACCTGAAGGGACGGATCCGGCGCTGAAATGAAAAAACTGATGCAACGGATCAGTTTTTTTTGCTGGATCCGACCTGAACTTTTGAACCCGGAAAAAGAAGTTTTGCAGCCGGAAAATGCAGGTACGCATGTCCAGACGTAGTGGTAGTAGTAGTAGTTTTCCACAATCCGGATCAGTCTTTTGACGGATTGCACAAAAGACTGGTCCGGTTCCATAGACTTCTATTATTTCCGGCCGCCTGAGGCGGCTCCGGAAAAATAAAAAAACGTTGCAGTCACCGTTTTGTCTGGCCGCCGGAATGTACATTTCCGCCGGATCCGGACAAAAACTGATGCAACGCAACAACATCAGGCGCGATCCGTCGCTAATGAAAGTCAATGCTAAAAAACGCATCCGCGCCTGAAGTCAAAAAACGGATGTGTGAAAGAGACCTTAGGGTATCTGCACACAACGCCTTTAAGGCTACTTTCACACTTGCGTTTTTTTGCGCTGCATTTCGAGCGCACATGAAGCGCATTAAAAAAACGCATGCAAACGCTTGTAAACGCTGTGATATTTAGTCGCCTCAGCATGCGCATTTCGACAAAAAAACGCAGCGTTTGTCTGCGAATTCATGCGTTTTTGCATGCGTTTTTTTTTTTTTTGGCGCATGGGTTGTCTGTGTCACATTTCTATCATCTCTGTCTCTATCATCTATCATCTGTCTCTATCATCTCTGGCTCTATCATCTATCATCTGTCTATCATCTCTGTCTCTATCATCTATCATCTGTCTATCATCTCTGTCTCTATCATCTATCCTCTGGCTCTATCATCTCTGGCTCTATCATGGTTTAAACAAGTGTTTAGACATTATTTACAGAAAAATCGCGTGCGTGCAAAAGCGCTGACGAGCGCAAAGCCATGTGCACGCCAGCGCCCCCATAGACTGCAATGTTATTTTTTGCGCATAGCATGCGCACATGTGCGCACGCGTTTTTTTAAAGCGGTTGGGCGAAAAAAAAATGCAACATGTAGCGTCTAGCACGTATGGGCGCACACCGGGAAAATGCGCAGCGCACAACAAACGCACATGAACGCGTGCAAGCGCTAGACCCTGCGCCCGCCATGTTATAGATAGGGGAACATTGCGCATGCGTCCGATAGCGCACGATGCGCTGCGCGATAAAACGCAAGTGTGAAAGTAGCCTTACATGTGGGCGAAACCCCTTAGTTTTTTCAAGAGGGCATGTCAGCATTTTTTTTTTGTCCTGAAATGTCTTTTGGATGTTTCCTGAGCACTTGTTCAAAGTTTTTGACCACCCGTCATCAGAGCAGAGAATGCCTGATAAATATTCTGTTGCACAGCTTCTGAATCCACACTTTTGCAGTAGAAAACTTCACAGAGCAGGCTGCATGGGATAACAAGCTTTTACTTCTTGCAACATGAGGTAAAAGGAAAATGCACAGTCATTTCAGCATTGCATCAGGAAACAGGAACAAAACGAAAGTGAAACTACAAGTGAGACTATTTCTTATACAATACATTAAACAGAAGGAAACGTTACACAACATCGCCATCTACTGTCAGGTCAGCATAAAGTCCTCCTTTTACTTATAATAAGTCCTAATCTGTTGCATATGCCAACATATTCAGCTAGCTTCTTGTAGCTGCTTAGAGTCTTTGGAAACCTGAAGCCATTAGGGTGCTCAAGACTGTATATAAGCACAGCAAGCATATTCTGAGTGCTTTTTCAGGTGGTTTTGGAGCAGACCTGCCTGAAAAAGATGTGTACACACAACCTTATGCTGATGGCTTATTCTAAATTAGAAAAAAAGCTTTCAACAGTGATGTAGCTATAGAGTCCTAGGGGCCCCGGTGCAAAATTTTGACCTCGGACCCCACCATGTTGGTCATATGTAAGGATCCCTGTAATAATGTTCTCCATCCAGGCGCCCAACCTGTAATACTGTCTCCCTTCCTGGCACTTGTTCTGTGGTAATGGCACCTATTTTGTAGTAATGGATGGCACTCTTCTCTTTCTTCTTACCTCTACCCTCTCCCATGGCAAGCAGCGTCACTCCTCCATAGCCATCGCAAAGGCTCGCTGATGTCAGCTACCGGCCCGTTTGGCTGGATACCCTATTCCATCCTATATGACCACAATCGTTACACCACTTCTTTCAATTTTAGAGACCAGGATAAAATCTTTTAATGTAAAAAAAACAACAAAAAAATTCCCAAAGTATCACTCAACCCAAAGTATGATGTAAAAGATGTACCATCCTGCACAACCGCTTTATTGGGGCACATAGTTGTGTTGACGATTAGGACCTGGTAAACTGGCACTGTATGGGTCACAGTTTGCAGAAGAATTTGTGCAGATGGTTACAGTAAAGATGTATATCTTAGTACCGTGTTAGCCAGTAGATAGAAAAAGCTTGCAATTTGTTACCATCTTTTCAGTTAGCCATTAAAAGGTATCAACCACTGAGGACTCTCAATTCTAAATATTTTTGCAGATGGTTAAGCATCCTTTTGCCTTGTGTTTCACTCTCATCAATCATATGAGTGGTATTGAGACACGATGGGCTGCTATGGAGATGGTATGTGTCATGTACACACTCTTCCTGGCACGGACTGAGTAACATTTATCAAAGGCAGAACCTGTTCCAGTTATAGGGTTCAGGCTGTGTTTTTGTTCGAGTAGACTTCAAAGCCTTACAAGGCATTTGTTTTCTAATTCCCAGTAGCAGAGCCGCTTGGAGGAGCTGGGAGTTATGCAAAGAATTCCTTGTGTCCTTGAATCCGGAGACAGTCTCACAATGACCTGCTACCTTCTATTCGGACCGCGCTGGCCTCCTCTTCCCACCGCCTCCATGGCAAGGACATGTAGATTGGCCTAGTCGCAATCCACTCTGCGCTGTGATTGCCATTCAGTTTGCAGCTTAAGGCATTAGCTTTCCAGCTCAAAAGCTAAAGAGGAGACCCCGAAATAACATGAGTGCAAATAAAACTAAGCATTGACTGGCTTTCTAGTAATTTTGGTGCATTCAATACCCCACATATTAATATAGAAAGGAGAAAAATGAGGGTTAATGATTGTTAATGTTCCAAGGAGAGCAAACATTCACCATCACAATGTCTTCTTTCAGAAACATTCCTGTTAATTATGCCTGGACGAGGTTGCCTTTCCACATATTTGTGCAGAGCTTTTATCTTTTTTGTTTTGTACCTGTTCCAAGTCTAATCACCCAGAAATATGTACGTCGTTAGCCAAGCACAGCTTCAGTTTAGTGGAAGATCTGAAGGTTATGAAAGGTGTTGTCTGCCGATCCTCACCTGTACGCTGAAATGTATGATGCTGTGTTAGGATGCCAATAGGGATAGCATTGAATACTTGTTCAGACATTGTACATATGTATGTATTTTGTTTCCTTTTAAAGGGTATTCCAGATTCAATTGGAATTTGGCCCACATTGCCTGGATCTTTAAATAGTTAATCCCATCTCGTAAAGTAATGCCATGTAATTATGTTCGTAAAGTAATATTCATAAAGGATGCGTCTAGGATATGTATTTTATGAACGGTGAGGTCCTCATAAACCCTAATAAAGATGGGGCTGGAGCCTTGACTCCGCACTATGGGCCCATAAAGCCTAATTAAGACATCTGAGAAACATTGTTCAAGTTTGGACCACGATGCATGGACTGTCCACGGGTCTCCCAACCTGAACTTGACAGCCTCATCTAAGCTTATGAGGCTGTCAAGTATGGGTCAGGAGACCTGTCACAAGTTTGACCACCACAGGGCTTTACATGGACTGTGTTTTCACAAATGTCTGAATTAGGCCTTAAGTCTCCCATATACATTAGATTGTGAGGCGCATTTTCTGATATTGACAGATTCAGACAAGATGCTAATCTATTTGAGAGCGCCGGCCAGCTGACTGAAGGTGAAGCTGTCGATCGGGCTTGTCCGATCTCAGACTGCTGTTCGCTTCGTTCTCCCGGAGATCAACCACAAGCAGAGATGATTTGAATCTGCTCTCTTCTTGAGAGCACAGGGTCACTCGACCGAATGGGCACTCCTGTGTACTGGAAAGACAGCCAAGATGGCTGTAGACCCAACGATCCGCTAAAGGATGGTTCGGCCAACAGCCATCCGCTATATGAAGGCTTTTAGTCTTTTTCTGAATAGCAACACTCCTCCATTCAAGTTCTCTGCACTGCCTGGTGGACGGTAGTGCTGCTCTTCAGGGAAAAATGGAGCTGTACTGCAACCCTTTAATATAAAAATATATATATCTATATATATACTGTGTGTGTGTATATATATATATATATATTTCTATATATTTATTCCTCAAAACAACACTTTTTACAAATCACGTTGTTGATAGGTACTGTGATTTTATACTTTTACCCAAGAACTTTATAAGGGTTGTCCAGGAGTAGAACTTTTTTGCTTAGGGGACAGCACCATACTTGTCATTCATGGGCTGTAGTTGGTAATAGCACTTGACCAATGGAAATGAATGGTGCTGATCCGCAATAAGGGATAAAGCCTATTGTCCAAAAATGTAACTGCCTCAGGGGGGAGAAAAAAAAGATGATTCTGGACAACCATTGTATATGTCTCCACATTTATGGTCAGATAGAGCTGGAACAAGGTACAAATGAACCAGGGAAGGGGGTCTTTTGTGCAGACCAGCCAGCAGTATCCCTATATATCAGGTTCTTGTTGTGTAGGTGCGGTATACACTCCTGTGTGATTACAGTAGTTCCTATGTTTGCTTGTGTTCGGGAGGCACAATACTGATCGTTCTGCTCCATTTCAAAAGCACATTTTTGTGGAAAGAGAAACCTGTTATACTGCTCCCTAATTCATCTGTTAAGTAACGAGAACAGGACGTGTCAATTTGTGCATCCTGGTCTGCCAGCGCTAATTTGTGTCTTGCGATATTTCAAATGGAAAAAATTTTGTTCCCTTATAATGGCGTCAAAACTTTACATAGGAATGTTTTACTTGAATCTGACTTTAAAACTTTAGAAATGTCACTCGTTTTCTAAAGTAAAGTTCTAGGAAAAAAATAATAAAATTGTTACTCATGACTCTTTTGTGTTTTATTGCTGTCCCAAGGCATCTGAAAATGAACAAAAGTAGCGGCGAACTGGAGAAAATGAGTCTTGGCTCGGTGGAAAGTCTCGGAGAATCATTTAAGGCGGCGAACATCAGCAGCTCAAATGTGAACATTAATGTCAGCTTCAGTACTGACTCTATGGACAGCCTGGACTCCAGGACGTGTAGTGAAGGAGGTAATGGGACGTGCCTGTACTACCTAACAGATACAACGGTTTCTGTAGCTCCTTTGTTTACTAGTCTTCTTTTTAGTTGCATGTTGCTTTATTAAAAAATTAGACTAGGATTTAGAGTAGCCATTAATGGCAGGTAGACATCTAAGCGGGCTTACTCTATTCCTATGAGCATGTGAGCATAGACAGTCTGATGTTCTGCTATTCTGTATAGTAAAGGGTTTTACCCTTGATTAGACGTTATCCACTATCTACAGGATAGGTCGGCGGGTGACCAATGGCTGGGAACCGCACCAAGTCCAAGAGCGGGGCTGTAAGTGTCCGCTGGAAAAAGCTGACCTTGATACTCTATCTGACAGTCCTATAGAGAATAAATGGAGTGGAAGTGTGTGTATCGAGCCATCCTAAGGGTACCGTCACACTCAGCGACGCAGCAGCGATCCCGACAACGATACGACCTGGCAGGGATCGTTGCTGCGTCGCAATGTAGTCGCTGGTGAGATGCCAAACAGTCAGATCTTCCCAACGACGCAGCAACGATCGGCGACTCGTAGCGACCTGTGTAACGATGTGTCTCCTATGTGTCTCAGTGCAGAGTCGCTAGCGAGATCGTTGGTAAAAGGTGTCAAACACACCGATGCATGCTACCCAGCGGAATCTTAACGACCAAAGAAATGTCCAGGCATTTCTGACATGACCAGCGATCTCACAGCAGGGGCCTGATCGCTGGTACGTGTCAAACATAGCGAGATCGCTGCTGAAATCGCTGTTGCATCACAAAACTTGTGATTCAGCAGCAATCTCTTTTAGTGTGACGGGGCTTTACATTCAGACGGAGCTCTGCAGAGCTGCATTCTCGGGATCAGTGAGGATGCCAAAAATTGGACCCCCACTGATGATCAGATTATATCATTTTCTTACTAGGAATAACCGTTGAACGATCTTAAATGGGTATTCACTACTCAGTAAGTGATGGCATGTTTTTTTTATCACTTGGAATCCGACCTCTGGGGCCTACATGATCCTTAAAATGAAGCGGCCTAAAACCTAAACCTTGACTGTGTTTCCTGTGAATGGGGCCAACTGCACAGATGGGCATCCAGGAGCACTGCTGCAGATAAAATCTTTATAAGGATACAGCATGGAGATAGTTAGTTTTGCAGTTCCTTCATTCTCCGGATTAGTGGATTCCCAGAGATCAGACCCCCAGTGTTCATTAAAGGGGTGTTCCCACAAACAAAAGTTCATTTTAATCAATAAATCTTGGAATAATAATAACTTCCATAATTAGATGTGTTTAAATAAAATGTTCCTGTGCTGAGATAATCTTATAAATGTGCCCCTGCTGTGTACTGTGTAATGGCCGTGTCTGACCGTACAGGGACATGGTCTGATCATACTATATCTCCTGGGCAGAGGAGGAATCAAGAGTATACAGACAGGATGGGATCACAGCTGATTCTTTCTTTGCAATAAAACATTGTTTAAAAACAGGCAGAGAAATGTTTTACTCACAGAAAGAATCATCTGTGATCCTCCTGCTGTCCTGTCTGTTTATTCTCTTTTGCATCCTCCTCTGCCCAGGAGATGTGGTATGATCAGACCATGTCCCTGTACGGTCAGACACGGCCATTACACAGTACATTGCAGGGGCACATGTATAAGATTATCTCGGCACAGGAACATTTTTTTTAAACTCATCCAATTGTGGAAATTATTATTCCAAGATCTATTGATTAAAATGTAATTTTGTTTGTGGGAAAACCCCTGACGTTGGTATAGTCGAGTTGTTTACTCGTACGAAACCCAGGACTCTAGAACTGAGCCCCCCTTTACCCTTATCAATATACCCCAGTTATCCATACCCCAATAACGAATTACAGTAATTCTTTGGAATATGTATGGCCACAGCAGCCTTTATTTAAGTACAAACAACAATAACAATAAATAACAATATATAACAATATATATATAACAATATATATATATATACCAATAACACATCAGGGAGGAGTCCTTGAAGCTACAAAGATCATGGTGAATTAAACCAATATCCTGTGAACAACATCCCACCTCTTACTCCCAGCCGTTACCCCACAGGCTCGGGAGCACCACCATTGAGGTGTGCTGTTCACCCAACCACCTGGGGATCCGCCCACTCCGTGTGAACTCCCCTTCCACCATTCACCAGATCACCACCACATAACTTCAAACAGTGGAGACCCTAAACAGAGTCCCCACAAACCAATTTCCACCAACTTCAAGGACTCTCTCCCCACCCCCTTGAGCCGCCATGACCCAAAATTAACCATCCAGTAACATCATCCAATAGGGAGGGAGGGTGGGACTACTGATGGGGCAAGACAGGAACTGCCCTGGGACCGCCCCATCACTGCCTTATAAACCACCCCCCAACCACTCCCCCCCTTATTTAAATGTTCCTCCCTCATTTTAAACCCCTCCAAACCCCCGTCATGCCGGCCTCCGCCCACGCCTCTTTTCTTGAGGGGAGGGAGGCTCTGCTCCGGCCATTACTTGACGTTGGTATAGTCGAGTTGTTTACTCGTACGAAACCCAGGACTCTAGAACTGAGCCCCCTTTACCCTTATCAATATACCCCAGTTATCCATACCCCAATAACGAATTACAGTAATTCTTTGGAATATGTATGGCCACAGCAGCCTTTATTTAAGTACAAACAACAATAACAATAAATAACAATATATAACAATATATATATAACAATATATATATATATATATATACCAATAACACATCAGGGAGGAGTCCTTGAAGCTACAAAGATCATGGTGAATTAAACCAATATCCTGTGAACAACATCCCACCTCTTACTCCCAGCCGTTACCCCACAGGCTCGGGAGCACCACCATTGAGGTGTGCTGTTCACCCAACCACCTGGGGATCCGCCCACTCCGTGTGAACTCCCCTTCCACCATTCACCAGATCACCACCACAAAACTTCAAACAGTGGAGACCCTAAACAGAGTCCCCACAAACCAATTTCCACCAACTTCAAGGACTCTCTCCCCACCCCCTTGAGCCGCCACAACGAGGGCCCATTGAAAACCTCAATGGCCCGAGACCCCTAAGACCGCAAAGCCATGGCCCTTTCAATACCTTCCTGAATACCTAGTGCCCACATATCTGAACCAACAGCATTCAGATGAACCCCATCGGCCAACCAAAAATCCCCCTCCCCCTTCTCCAAATCCAAATGCCGCACCGACACATTACCATTCCGAGCCATGAATGAAGACACGGCCCTGTTAACCTTTATCCTGGCCTTATTGATTTTAACCAGAGACCTCATGTTCCTCCAACGTCTGCGTGGCACAATGTCAGACCAAACTAAAATGACCCCCGGATACAACACCCATAACCGCAAGCAATCCTGCTTGATATCTCGCACTAACTCACGAAAAGGACGCACCGCAAGATCATTCCCCCCGACATGGAGTACCAAAACATCGGAAGCACGGTCCAAGCGGGCGCACGCATGAATTTCGGGCAACACCCTTCTCCACTGCATTCCTCGAAAACCGAGCCATCGCACTACCGCCATAGACCGGGGAAATCCCAGTTGCCGACCATCAGTCCTGACGTCGGCTCTCAACGCTCCCCAGTGGACGAAGGAGTGACCAAAAATCCAACTCAGCATAGGAAGGGAACCTGAAATGAGAAAATAACACTAAACATCCCAAAAGATCACCCTTAACCAACTCCAAACTTCCCACGCAGGCCCTCAGAACAATCAAATACCACCTCGAAAAATCAAGGCCTAATATAACTCCTAAATCGATTAGACTTCCAACGCCCAATACGTTGTATTGATGCCGCGTCCAACCCCCTACCTGCCGCCTCAGTCGCCGCCCCAATCCGGAATGAATGCGTCCCAAAACGAGAATCATCGAGACCTAATGCTCGAATGGACTTTTTGAAAATGGCGTTGAACTGATACCTGGACAGGCTACCGCCATCGGCATGGCACAACAATGAGCCCCCCAACCCGGGGCCCAACTCCCAAAAACGCTGCAAACATAACACTGGACACATCGGGTACCCTGATACAATACCCAACACTACCCGACGGCCCCTCCCCTCTTGATCCGTCTTGGATTTACGCAGCCAAAACTCAACACCACCCGCCGTCAATAATACATCCTTAGCCAACAAACCCCCCGCCGCCTGTCTATTACCCGAAACCAGCTCACCTACCCGCAAAGCCCCAAAGAATGCCAACGAAAAAGCCAGACGGAATAACAGAACTTCAAAACGAGAAGAACACGTCGTGTCCAAAATAAAACCCAATCGCTCTAGCAAAGCGAAGGATACCGGGCGCCTCGTATCACCCAACCCCTTATTTCGACGAAAACCCTTTGCCGCCTGCTGCACCAAAAAGGTCTTTGACACATCGCTAATCCCCCGCAAACGAAACCCAAAAGATAGTGCTGCTAAAACCCGCGACACTTTGGCACAAGACCATCCTTCCCTCGCCCCTTGCCCCAACCAAGCCAATAAGGCCCTTTGTAAATCCACCCCATCCCCCAGAACTGGAATTGTCATTAAAAACTCTTCCCAGTTACGCCACACTGCCCGATAAGCCGCCCAAGTTTTTGGAGCCAACGATGCCCTAATCAGAGACTCTGCAGACCGTAAACCACCTTCCACAACTCCTCCGGGCAGGCTAGACCCTCGCACTCCGCTTCCGGGGCCAATGAGCGAAAACGATCCCACTGTGAACGAGAAAGAGAATCAGCTATGTCATTCTTCACACCCGGCACGTGCGTCGCCGTCACGTGTGCATTCAATTCCAAACATAACAAGACCAAACGTTGCAAAACTCGCACGACAGGAGGAGAGGACGCAGTAAGCCCATTAATCGCGCAAACAACTCCCATGTTGTCACAATTAAAACGCACCCTGCGATCACGAAACTCACTTCCCCATAAATGCACCGCCACCAGAATTGGAAAAATTTCCAATAATGTTATGTTCCGAACTAAGCCCTCAGCCACCCACTCTGCAGGCCAACGAGACGCACACCATTGCCCCCTGAAATAGGCTCCAAAACCAACCCCTCCGGCCGCGTCCGTAAACAACTCCAACACATCACTCCCAACAACCTCGGCCATGACCAAAGAGCGCCCGTTATATCCTTCTAAGAAGGAATCCCAAACTGCCAAATCCGCCTTAAGTTCCCCAGACAAACGTATGAAGTGATGAGGGGCTTTTATCCCTGCCGTAGCGCTAGCCAGCCTACGTGAAAAAACTCGCCCCATCGGCATCACTCGACATGCGAAGTTCAACTTCCCTAGCAACGACTGCAAATCACGCAACGACAACTTCTTCACCCGGCGCGCTCTACCTACTTCAGCCCGTAAAGCCAACAACTTTTCCTCGGGCAATCTGAACTCCCATGCCACCGTGTCGATGACTATTCCCAAAAAACGCAAACAAGAAGATGGGCCCTCAGTTTTGCCTGGCGCCAAAGGAACCCCAAAATGCTCCGCTACCCACTCAACAGTTTTCAAGATCCCATGGCAGCATGAAGAATTTGCTGGGCCTACACACAGAAAATCGTCCAAGTAATGAATAACAGATTCACAACCAGACACCTCTCGCACCACCCACTCCAAAAAAGAACTAAAAGCCTCAAAATAAGCACATGATAAGGAACAGCCCATCGGCAAACATCTGTCAACAAAGAACTCCCCCTCCCAAAAACAACCCAGCAGCTTCAAACTATCAGGATGAACTGGCAAAAGTCGAAAAGCAGATTCAATGTCAGTCTTAGCCATAAGGGCCCCTCGACCACACTTCCTCACCCACCGCGCAGCCTCGTCAAAAGAGGAATAAATAACCAAACAAATTTCCGGATCAATGCCATCGTTCACCGACCTCCCCCGTGGGTAAGAAGATGCTGAATAAGCCGAAACTTGTTCTACTCCTTCTTGGGAACAACGCCCAACGGGGAAACCACTAAGTCCTGAAAAGGTGGCGACGAGAAAGGGCCCGCCATACGACCCAACAAAACCTCTTTTGCCAATTTCTCACTGACCACCTCCTTATGCAATAAAGCCGAATGCAAATTCTTAAGTACCCTCGGGATAACAAACGGAGGATGCGGGATAACAAAACCATCCTTAAAACCATTGAACAGTAACGACGCCTTTTCCCTGTCACCGTATCTATTTAGATAAGGGACCATCTTTTCCAAACTCACCGGAGTCTCTCCTTTGGGAATTACCACCCCCAGGCTTCTGCTTCCCTTTTTTAAAACACTTAGACGCTCCATGGGAGGCGCCATTGCAATTGGAGCAGACATGCTTAAATTTACACCCCGCCCCAAACTTACACTGGCCGTCATTAAACTGCCAGCACACCCCAAATTTGTTCCCACCTCCTTGGCCTTGACCACTTCCTCCCGCTGCCCCAGCTGTATTTCCACTCTGGCTGGCGCCCCCAGTTCCCCCGAGAAAGGAATGCCCAAACTTATTCTGTGCAATGACTCTCATCCACAGACCAATGTCCTTCTGATCCCAACGAATCGCCGGACGCACGGCCTTCCTTTGCCTGAACTGCTCATCATACCGCAGCCAAGCCTGTCCCCCATACACCCTATGCGCCTCCCCAATAGCATCAAAATAACAAAACAAAGCCGAGCAGTTGTCTGAAGCTTTCTCCCCGATAACACTTGCTAAAATAGCAAACGCTTGTTGCCAGTTGACGAACGTCTGAGGAATTAATCGCCACCTCCGTTTCTCCTCCTCCTCCTTCTTACTATCTTCCTTTTTACTTTTATCCAAATTAAACTTCTCCAAAGGCAACAATGAGAATATTTCAACGTACTCATCCTTCCAAATATGCTCCTTAACTTCCTTCTTCAAATGAGCCCCCAAGGGGCCCTCAAAACAAACATATACCTCCCCGTGAGCCCTATCATCTAAACGCACCCGACACTCCTTTTCCTTCTCTGTCTGCACCGACACAGACACCGGTTCAGCACTAAGCCCTTCCTGTTCCGACACGCTCGCCACTATCTGCCCCCCAACCTGTGATCCAACCCACGCCGTCACTGGAGACGGAGAACTTATACCCTTCTCTAATCGGGATAGCAAATTCCGCACATCTACCAGCATATCCGTAACCCCGGCTACCTCGGCCACCCCCCCAACACTATTACTAACTCCCGGCCGAGCTACCCCAAACGGTGAAGAAGACAAAAATGAATGACCAACGCTTAACATAGAATTATACTCACCGGGCTGCGAGGGAGCTGTGAGCCCTCCAGCCGGATAACCTGGTTCCAAAGGTGCGTCGCCACCGCCTTGATCTGACACCACGACTCCGCTGACCTGCTCCTGACGTCCGGAAACCGCTCCGTGACTTCCAGATGAAGAAGGCCTAAACCCCATTGGGGATCCAGCCCGCTGATCCTGAAACAACATTGAAGACGCAGCAGCACCCGACGATGGATTAGCAGCAGCAGCCAAACCAAGCCGCCCCGCGTTCACCCCACAGCAACGGCCCTCCGATCCCTCTGTAAACCCTCCGCCTATGGGGGGTAAAAGCTGCTGACCCGTGCCGACCGATGCCACGGCCGCCGAAATTCTGAAGCCGTCCACAGAGGCAGGCCGCAGTGCAGTAAAACTGCCGCTGTGACCCCCGACGAACCTGGAACCCCGCCGTCACCAAGGGGGGAAAATTGCTGGTCTGATGAGCCGGCCGTTCCGTAATTTGACAACGCACCTGCATGACCATCCGGAACAGATAGCAATGCAAGCCGATCGCGACTGCGACCGCCCGCTGACGCAGCTCTCAAAAAACGCCCATCGCTTAGCAGCTCCAACGACGACGCATCACCGATGCTTCCTGAGGCGGGCCGCCCAGAAGGTCCCTCGCCACTGCGACCTCCCGAAGACGCAATTCTCCCGCGACGCCCGGGACATACCGGCTCCAAAGACGACGCACCCGCAGTGCGATTGGAAGCAGGTCGCACAGCAGGTGACTCAGCACTGCGACCCCCCGAGGACGCAGATCTTCCACGACGCCCGGCGCTTGGAGACACCAACGCCGACGCACCCGCGCTGCTATCTGAAACAGGCCGCAAAAAGGATCGCTCACCACTGCGACCTCCCGAGGACGCAGCTCTCGCTTGACGGCCGGCGCGCAAAGACTCCGCCCCCCGACGTGCACTCGGCGGAGGAGAAGTTACCGCCGCAGGGCCTCGCTGGCTTGGTGGATTCCTCCCAGGCCGAGGCCTGCTAACGCGAGCTCCGCGCGCCGCCCGGCCTGGAGGGGCCCGTGAGGGGCTCCTGCGCCGACGCGAGGCCCGAGGAGCCTGATCCGGCGACAGTCTTTCAGGAGGCCTCACCCTTCTTGGCCGCCTCTCCCTTTGCGATGCCCCAGACGACGGACCAGAAGCTCCCTGAACGATAATCGCCACCTGCGCTTCCAGCCATCCAGGAGGCTGCGACGAGGCCACAGCCCTGAGGCGCTCGATCGCCGCGTTTGCAGACATGGTAAGTTGTACTGCGTCTTACTACTGATGGGGCAAGACAGGAACTGCCCTGGGACCGCCCCATCACTGCCTTATAAACCACCCCCCAACCACTCCCCCCTTATTTAAATGTTCCTCCCTCATTTAAACCCCTCCAAACCCCCGTCATGCCGGCCTCCGCCCACGCCTCTTTTCTTGAGGGGAGGGAGGCTCTGCTCCGGCCATTACTTTTAAGTCATGGCACAGGTAACTGAGTCGCACAGCCAGAGCTTTGGGGTACTCGGCACCGAGCCCGTTGATATCTATGGGGAATGTCACGGGTAGCACAGCTCGGTCCGTGGCCCTGGGCGCTCACTGTATGTGGGATATTTACAGGTGACTTGAATAATGATATGGGGATTCGTGACGCCACTTGTGGTGCCTGGTCAGGATGACCAGCGCTGCTATGCAGATCCACTGAAGGGTTAATATTGTGCAGCTAGATGTTAAGCCTTCCACAAGTAAGGCTGATTCCTCCAGGGCAGATAGATGTGTAGGGATGCAGGACAGACGGGGACCTGGCAGTCAGGGGTAATAAGGGAGACACACACATAAGTCACTTTGGTACCTTTACTGAAGATGTTGCAGGCACTTCCCGGAGCGCTGTAGGGTGAAGGGTGCACATCCAGATTCCTCCACTGGTAGGTGTGTGGCCTCTTGTTCTCTGCCTCTTTGTAATGAAGTCTTGGCCTGCGTGTAGCTGGGACTAGCTTAGTCTCTGTCTTGTACCTGGCTGACTTTGTGATTGGACCTTCTCTCTGAAAGGACAGGGTCTTTTATGGCTGATCAGGCCAGACTCCGTTCTCCTGATCCTGCTACGTATCAGCTCTGTGGTACTCCTGGAACTTGTAGTCCTCCAGGAACTCCGGTGTTCTCCTAATGGGTCGTGGAGTTCCTAAAAGGCTCAGACCCCGGTGTCCGGTAATACTTGCTGAGGTGAGCTATTAAGGCTCCACTGTCTCATTAAGTTTCCACTCGCCTTCGGCCTACCCGGATACTCACACGATCACACACTGGCAGTTGGTGGGCTGCCTCTTCACCGCTCTCTAAGCGTCGGCACGCTTTCTCACTAAGCTGTACTCTTAGCTTCAGCTCTGACTAGGCTGGAGTGATTTCTGTCCACTCTGTACTAGACTCCACTTGCTCTGAACTGAATAGCTCTGCAGCCTCTCTAACCTCAGCTCTGCACTTCCCTTGCTGCAGACTGAGCTGACTGAGCCCACTGAGATGGCTGCACTGAACTAAGCTCAAGCTTCCTGTGTTAAGTTCTTTTTATATGTCTTACACAGCTTCCTCTGGTGGTCTTTGGGGATAAATGAACGTGTGTGAAGGTGAATAATGACCTCTAGTGGTATCTTCTTTCAGTGCACCCTTCTGGAAGATATGGATCCAGTCGCAGCTGGGCTCCACATAACCATGTTAGCTTTTTATTAGTAAATGGGTGTATGCCATCACATTTTATGACAGGCATTGCCAATTTAAAGTGGTTGTCTCATGAACACCACCCTGTGTTTCAACAGAAGTGGGTATTGCAATTAGCTGAATATTGCAAGTCCATTTTCTTAATTCCCTTGATGATAAAGCCAGCTCCTTGCCTGTTCAATAGTGTTTGTTCCATGATTCAGGGAACCCACTATGACCAGGCGTCCTTACTAAATAAAAACAGTTGCGCCTGGTAATAAAAACATATACGGTACATATTTGGATAATGGAATTTTTAGTGATGTGACAATAAAATTGATTTTTTTATTCCATGCGAGCTGAAACAATTTTTTTTTTCTCTACACTCTTGCTATCATTTGAGTGCACATCTTTGTCAGACCAGATGTTTTGCACATTAAATCTAATATTACATGGTTGTTGTTGTAGGATACCATATATATATCCTAATGAGGCACAGGAAAAGGGGTTTTGCCTTTTTATTGGTGAATATGCGTATGTCTATGTGGCGCCCTTGAGGGTCCAGTCGCCACAGAGGTACTGCACCTCAGCCAGAGGTGTGGTACTCCACTCTCGGTTAAGAAGGGGACACTGCTAGGTACCTACACACTAGTACTCGACCTCTCCAGGCAAGGGAGGGACTAGGTAGAAGGTGTGGGTGGAGAAGGGGCGGAGCTTAAGGGAGTGACGGATGGAGGAGGAGTAGTTAGTTGGTGCTGGGGACTGGAGAAGTGAGGAACTCATCCCTAGACCGGAGGAGAGTAGAGAGAGAGAAGACAGAGAGAAAGAAGCTTCAGTGAGAGAGGAAGAAAGGGTCCTAGGGGCACTTGAAGTGAGGATTCCACCTGTGGCGCCCGAATTTACACTGATCATAGTCGGGTGGAGGGACCAGGTCGCAGTAGGGGACCGGCCCCAGCCTAGTGGAGAAACTAAGGACTCAGCAAACTGGAGGCTGTGGTAACTGCATGTACTACAGCCACATCCGCACACATTCGCTGAAAAGGCAGTGAGATAGGACCGAGGGGACCTAGAGCATGTCGCCGACAAGATCCGAGGCTGCTGGCTTGGCTTGGGACACTGTGTGTGAGGTGCAGGGCAGGAGAGGCAGGAGCCAGCGCAGGGAGATGGCCCGAGAAAGGAACACAAGAAGGGGGTCCTGGCAAAGTGTACCCCAAACTACCAGAGAGCTGTCTGGACCACCTACACGGAGGACACGGCACCCCGGCTGGGGATTGTAACCTGTGACACTGTGAGTAAAACTGAAAAGACTGTACCCTGCTGTGTCTTCAGAATTATTTACTGCGTCATCTGCCCTGCACCAAAAACACCATCACCATCTTTAACACTTTAACTGCCCTGGGGCTTAGCTCTACCCCATTGAGAGCCTAACAACTTTGCTGCGTCACCAGCCGCCCCAGAAGAACTGAACTGCAGCGTCAGCCATCTTGTATAGCAGAATACCACAGGTGGCGTCACAAACTAATCCCCTAAAAACTATCCCCTTTTTCTTTTCATTTTTATTGGACGCTCACTGCCACGGCCCTGGCGGGGGCTCCATCTATATTTCTAGAATAATGAAAATCATAGATGCATACATAAATACACTGAATATATGCTTTAAAAACGGATTTTCGATTTCAAATATATAAAAAAAATTGGTCGGCACGTAAGTGGCCTAAATGGGAAATACCAGTATTTAATGAAGCATACAAATTCTAAGCAATCTTGTTGGCAGAAGAGTAAGGTCACGTTACAGAAAAGAGACCCTCGCTGGGAAATTCCTAGAAATCTCTTTGAAGTGCATTTTGTTTATCTACTTCATTTAATCCTGTTGATAGCTGTCACTTAAAGGACTCACCTTTTTACTATGAAAAAACCCATTGCAATATAAAGGATATATCAGTAAACTGAATTTGATTAAAGCCCCCCTCACACACAGCGAGATCGCTGCCGAGTCACTAGTTTTGTGACGCAATAGCGATCTCGCCAGCGATATCGCTGTGTGTGACATTCAGCGACGATCAGCCCCCCTGCTGGGTATCGCTGATCGTCGCTGAATGTCCTGGACAATTTTTTGATCGTTGGTCTCCTGCTGGCCAGCACACATCGCTGCGTATGGCAGGCAGGAGACCAGCGATCAGCTGGTAACCAAGGTACACATTGGGTTTCCAGGCGCTGGGCGGCGCCTGGATACCCGATGTGTACGTTGAATACCAGCACGCTGCTGCAGGGGAGCTGGTAACCAAGGTACACATCAGGTTTCCAGGTGCCGCGCAGCGCCTGTAAACCCTATGTGTACCTTGATTACCAGCTCCCTGCACCAGCGGGCTGGTATCCAACGTACACTGCGGGTAACTAAGCGACGTTACCCACAGTGTCGCTGTCCTAATCGCTGCCTGAGCTGCCTGTTTGGAAGCTCACCAGCGATCATGTAGCGACACACCAGCGATCCTGACAAGTGCATATTGTTGTCGGGATCGCTGATGTGTCGCTATGTGTGACGGGGCCCTTATTGTTTTGATATCATAGAAGATAAATTTTAATTAACCTTTGCCAGATATTTGCCAGATATCTGGCCTAGAAACCCGATGTGTACCTTGGTTACCAGCTCCAGCTCGCTGATCACTGGTCTCCCGCCTGCCTCACGCAGCGATGCGTGCTGGCCAGCGGGAGACCAACGATCAAAAAAATGTCCAGGACATTCAGCGACGATCAGCGATACCCAGCGGGGGGGCTGATCGTTGCTGCGTGTCACACACAGCGATATCGCTGGGGAGATCGCTGTTGCATCACAAAACTTGTGACTCGGCAGCGATCTCGCTAGCGATCTCGCTATGTGAGACGGGGGCTTAAGAGATCAATTTCATAATGTATACAATTTGCATTGTGAAATCTGTTAGCTGACCTGCTTTAACAGTTGTTTTAACAATTAATATTTTGCTTTGTGCGACAATTATCTGTAGTGGGAAAAGTGATACTCAAACAACTTTTCATTTACATGATATTTTGTATATACAGTGTATATGTGCTGTTTGCTTTGAGGCACTGCAAATTAAAGGGAACCTGTCAACAGAAAAAAACACTATTAACCTGTAGCTGTAGGGTTAATCTGCAGGTTAATAGCATTACTAACCTGCCTGGTGCCTACAAGTAGCCTAACGCTGCGGGGAGAAAACTAATTTTATTTCCTCAAGCCGCATTCAGTTTCAGTCACGGGGACGTCGCTGGTTCAGTCATCGCTCTGAGTATACTGACCGGCAGCTGTAACCGTGCCCCCCACCCTGAGTGACGCTCTGCATTGGGGCTCAGCTGTCAGTCAGGACCGGGGGCTCTGTTACAGCCGCAGCTTGGTACACTCGGAGCGGTGATCCGATGCCGCCCCATAACTGAACCCGGACGCTGCAAAAATTTAATTTTTTTTTCTCCCCGCAGCATTCGGCTACATGCCGGCACCAGACAGGTTAGTAATACTATTAACCTGCAGATTAACCCCATATCTGCAGGTGACTGGTTCCCTTTAAAGGGAACCTTACCTGACTGATCCCCCCCATATCACCAGCATTTATATCTGCTTTTATATACACCCTGACAGACAGACCCTTTATTACATTTGACACTTTTTCTAAAGATCTGTTTATGTATTTCTAAAGTCCAATTATCATATGCAAATTAATGCTTTTAACTATTTGATGTGACTTTTGGTTTCTCAGACTATTAGTCCCTCTCAGCCTGTTATCACACCCTCTGGACATGATACCATCATTTGTAAGAGCCAGTGTCATCACCAGCTCCCTGCAATTCTCACAAACGACCGCGACTTTCTTTCATACGAGTCATTGTGTCTCTGATGTAAAATAATAGTGCTTATACTTGCCTCAGTTGCCAAGCCATTCCGGTGATGGCTGAAGGAAGAAAAAAGATGACCACCAAAAATGTTGCACACCACCCTATATAGTAATAGAAAATATTGCAATTCCGGTGATGGCTCTCCCGGAGATTGCTTGATATTGTTAAGTTACACAATCCCTGCTGCCAATCAGGGGCCTCTTCACTCTTTCCGACTTTGGACGTATTACATACATCCAGAGTAAGTGAGTGAGCCTTTTGAAGTTCACAAAGCTATCAAGGTTGACAGATAATTGTCAAGGGCTGAAGAGACCCAGTGTTCTGACGAGTGACAACTGCGGCCAATCAGCAAGGTTACAGTCATATCAGAAGTTTTGATAGGAGGGGGTTCTTATACTGACCGTCATGGATCTGTCTTATTCAACTGATCTTGATAGAGTATTTTCATTGTATAGACTATTTCTTTTCTTTTTTTCTTTTTTTTAAGCCTTTCCCAGGAGAGCCAAAGCCAATAAAAATTGTTCTAAAATTATTTCTGGAATTTGGAGAAATGGTAAAATTACTCGTTATCTGTTCTACTACATTTAGGTTTAATATTATCAGGAAGTCAAATGATTTTATTGTATAGCAAAGCCTATAAAGTAGCTGGTCACCATGACCTAAACCTAGCATTATCTAATGACATTTCTGCTTGCAGTAATTTTCTTTCCGTGAAATTTTTCTACAACAGTGAGGGCGTCTATAAACATTCTCTCTTCTAAGATATCTGTATAGCTCTTGTGGAAGGCGCAAAGTCCACCAGATCTCCAGTTTCTACAGTCTGTGTAAATGTCTGCTGGATATGTGTATGCAAATATGCCGGGATTTATTCTGAATTTTTTCGCTTGCTTCGCCTTGAGCATTACAATATGGACTTGGTACCAATATTGCTCTTTGACCACTAAGTAATAGGAACAGGATTATCAGCGGTTGCGGACGTTCATTCAAGAAAAATAATCTTGGATCCTGTATAATTATGGGGTTTTTGCTTTTCGGACTTGTTGGTTTTTGCATGTAGCTGGTTCATCTGTTTGCCATGTGAGTATTGAACGCAGACTTCTCGCGTGTTCTTGTACTGCTCGTTTGTTCAGATATGCCAACGTCATAATTAGGGCTCATTCACAGATTGGTATGTTTGCATGACCCAGTCAGGAGTGGAACTTACAGAAAGAAATTATAATTGAAAGATTGACACCTGTTCTGTGTTTTGGAGGCACGCATGGTTTTGGCATACAAATACTGATGTGTCAATGAGGCCTTAGGTGGTTTTAGAAGCTCAGGGGCATGTTGGAAAGCTGACATGGTTAAGGTTATGCAAGGAGTTATCATTGCTTTTTAAGATCCTCTAAGCCTCCTTTAAGGCTATTGCAACATCTGCCCTCTACTCAGAATATGTACGGTACTTAAAATAAAATAATCTTGCCAGATCAGTATTACGGTAAGGTGCCACTCCCTGTCTCTATTCATAATCTGATTGCAATGAGCCTCTTGTCACAGAGCAGCCATGGAATGTGCTTTATTCTTTCTACCTGAGCAATGCAAACACACTTTATATGTTCTGTTGGCACAAAAATCATCTGTTTGCAGCAGGTTTACCAGTTATTACACATACAAGGCATACAGAACCTGTGCTGTTGTACTCAAATACAAATTGGGACACTGTGGCGATGGCAACCAAAAATCTATTTCTATATTATGCTTGCCTGTATAGTGTCAACATATTCCACAGCACTTTATAGACATTATCATCACTGATCCCACACTCTAGTTCAGTATGATCTTTGAGACGCCAGTTTACCCAATGAGGTTTTGAAGCTGAAGACGCTTTAGGAAAAAGCCAGCAGTATTTTTCCTGAACCTCGCTCCTTGGCATCCTTGTTGTTTTTGCATCCTGTGTTTTTTTTTTTTTTTTTTTTTTATTTTTAGTTGTTTGTCTGACCATATGATCGACTTTACAATAGTACATGTATTAATTATTCAAAACCCTTCTGAATCGCTATATTTTCCCCCAGTAAAAGAACGCCTATATTCACCTTTGATACTGGCGCCGTTCCAGCGGTGTCAACTCTGGATCTCCTGGGGCAAGCGTCACATTGTCATGCAATCCCTGCGGCCAATTAGTGCTTACTTCACTCTCCGCTCCTTCAGACAAATCAAGACATCCAAAGGAAGTGAGAAAGCAGCCGCAGCTCTCGCTTCACCTGGATGTTAAGTACATCCATAGAAGAGAATGAAGCCAGCGCTGATTGGCCGCAGGCATTGCATGGCATAATGTCATGCTGGCCCGAGGAGAGCCAGTGCTGACACCGCCGGAACAGCGCCAGAACCGGAGGTTAGCAAAAGTATTATTTTATTTGGGGGAAACATAGGGATTCAGAAGGGGTTGTCCAAATAGTGGACAACACCGTTAACATTTTTTATTTTTTTTTGTAAGCGCTTTTTTTGATGGATTTTGAAAAAGATTACATGTGCACATACCATTTGGAAGGAAACCTGCACAAACACTGGGAGAACATACAAACTCCTTGCAGTTATTGTCCTTGATTGGATTTGAACCCAGTGCTAACCACTGAGCCACCATGCTCAGTGCAGAGCAAAATGTTTGTGTTTCATGCATATAAAATGATTGGTATCATATTTACATACTTTGTTTTTTCCTTTTTATATAAATTTGTGTGATTTTAACATGAAGGCTCCGGTTTAATTGGCTCTTGTTTTGTAGGTCAGTCATGTGAAGCTGTCATTTCTCCAAGTCTTTCATCTGCTACTGAGAAGAAGCATTTTGCCCAAGTTTCATTCTCTGTGGACTCTGGAATGGAGGCTCAGAATGGACTTGGACAGCCACCTCCATTGCCTGTAAAGAAGTCTATGAATAGGGCTGTATCAGCACCAGATAACTCCGCATGGGGCCGGGCTTTCCCATCAAGAACTGGAGTTAATCCAAATAGTCCAAGGTCTAATCTTAGTCAGTCAGAAAATAATGTTTGTGGAGAGGAATCCACACTACATACCCATCCTTTAAGTCCAGTCGACAGACATGCCATGTTTTCTTCATCGGAGTCCTTGGAAACATGCTGTAAAGGCCCTGGCCACAGAAATGAAGTGAGGAGCAGAAATTGTCTTCAAAGCCGAGGAACACCAACCCTGTCAATGTCCCAGCTAAGTGTTTCCAGTCAAACTTCGTCAGCATCAAGTCTTCAGCTGCACCACCTTCTTAGCAACATAGACAGCAAAGAGGGCATGTATGCCAAGCTCAGTGGTCTTTATGCACAGTCAACAAGACGTTTAATGAACAAATGTGAAGATAACTTCATGCGGGACCAAAGGAAGGAACTGCATTTCAATGAAAATAACTGGTCGCTCTTCAAGCTGACGAGCAACAAGCCATGCTGCAACGCTGGGGATGCAATTTATTACTGTGCCACTTGTGCTAAGGACCCTCTAAATAATTATGCCGTGAAGGTAAATTTGTTTTCTTATATGAAATTTCAAATAGAAAAAATTGTATCTGTTATCTATATTATGTAGGAAGAATGTTTTGTTTTCCTGCTAACTAAGCAATAGTTGTACTGCCAATCTTATCTATTCCTCTACATGAATTTTGCTCTGACCAGACTTTAGGTTTGCTTAGGATTCAGACCAGATTGGGTCAGTTGTAACATTGAAGTACATAAGATCAGCTTTGGCCAAACCCAACAATTGTCATTGGATCAGCAACTTAATTCTAATTGATTATGTGGGATGCTTGACATTCTAAGTTTAAAGAGGACCTTTCACTGGTTTGAGCATGTTAAACTGGCTACATCCTGGAGTAGTAGATGCTCAAACTAGTGGAAGCTCCTCTTTATAAGGGACCTATCATCATATGAAAAGCAGCCAGTTTTTGCACATTTTTCCCACAGCTCAGGAATGTTGTTTTTATTATTATTATTCCCTTAGTGACAGAGCCAATTTGGTACTTAATGTACTTCATGACATATTGTACTTCATGTTAGTGGTAAAATATCTTCGATATGACTTGCATTTATTTATGACAAAAACGGAAATTTGACAAATTTTAAAAATTTTGAAATTTTCAAACTTTTAATTTTTGTAGACTTAAATCAGTTATGTCACACAAAATAGTTACAGTAATAAATAACATTTCCTACATGTCTACTTTACAGCAGCACAATTTTGGAAACATAATTATTTTTTATTAGGTCGTTATAAGGGTTAAAAGTTGACCAGCGATTTCAAATTTTTCCAACAAAATTTACAAAACCATTTTTTTTTTTTTTTTTTTTCGGGACCACCTCACATTTGAAGTGAGTTTGTAGGGTCAAAATAACAGAAAATACCCAAAAGTGACATTCTAAAAACTGCACCCCTCGAGATGCGCAAAACCACCTTCAAGAAGTTTATTAACTTTTTAGGTGCTTCACGATAACTAAAGCAATGTGGAAGGAAAAAATAAACATTTTACTTTTTTCACACAAAATTTACTTTGGAACCAGTTTTTTTTATTGTCTCAAGGGTATCAGGTAACAAACTAATGAACTCTATTTTCGCCCTTTACTCTCATCCGAGTGCAAGGATATATGTAAATAATCACCTATCCAGAACCTTCCCATTAGCAATGGTACGAGACAGGGATGCCCCCTATCACCACTGCTATTCGCCTTGGCCATAGAACCCCTGGCGGAGAGGATCAGAAGTGAGGACTCCATCTCAGGGTTCAACACCGCCACACGTCACTATAAAGTTAGTCTGTTTGCAGACGACTTATTATTAACTTTAACAAACCCATAAATTCTATAGTCTATTTACAAAAGATATTAGACCTTTTCACCAAGATTTCGTACTTCAAAATAAACGGTCAAAAATCCAAGGCACTATACTTCAATTTAAGCGAACAGATTATCACTACTTTGCAAAGAATAACAGATTTTGAGTGGAAGGAAGACATGATTACATATCTGGGAATACTCTTTACAAAAAAAATTAATTTAACTGTTAAAGCCAACTGCAATAAAATTACCGAAACAGTATCCAATGATCTCCGAGGATGGAAGAGCCTGGGCCTGTCGTGGATAGGGAAAATCCTCGCGATTAAGTCATGCATCCTCCCAAAAATCTTATATTTCTTTAGATCCCTACCTCTAAGCTTCCCGACACCATTTCTAGATAAATTACAAGCTACTCTGAACTCTTTCATCTGGAATGGGAAAAGGGCCAGAGTAGCCAAAAATATTCTGTATAAGAAGAAAGCTAACGGGGGACTTGGAGTACCAAACATTATAGCGTATTTCCAAACTAATCTAATTAAACAAAGTATATTTTGGGTTAACGAGAAACTATCTCCAGCCTGGCTAGACCTAGAAAAGGCACAAAGCAATAGCTGCCCATTAAAAGATTTTTTATTCAATCAAATTTTCGAAACTAAGGTACATAAACGACACCCCATCTTTCATGCTTTAACTTCCGCGTGGGTAAAACTCGCAAAACCCTCAGGGGAGATGACAGATCACGTTTATTGAACAATTTTCCATTGTCCCTAATTGCTTCCAGGTATAAATTCCAGATTCCAGAGAGTTGGACCATGGCAGGGATTAAAACAATCAAAGATATATATGATAACAACACCTTCATAAGGTTTGCGGAATTAAGAAATAAATTTAATATTCCCTCCTCAGACTTCATATTTTTCACTATTTTAAAGGACCACATCCAAAAATGTACCCACAAGAAATCTCCCAAAGCTGAAATAATATCCTTACTCCTAAATAATACAGAACATAAAATTTTTTGGAGTACAAAATACCTATACGACTATATCAATAAGGACAGCCAACTCCATAAAAATGCCTACATGTCCCGATGGGAGAGAGATCTGAGGACGCCATTGAGCATAGATCAATGGGTAGAGGCAATAAAGAACACTTATAAATCCAACATCTCTATGCTTCTCCACGAATCTTACTACAAACTGTCAGCTAGGTGGTACTACACCCCCTCAAGGTTGTCACACATCAACAAAGATAATTCACCTTTATGCTGGAGGGGTTGTGGGTATCCGGGCAATTTAATCCATATCTTCTGGTATTGCCCAAAGATCAGACCTCTGTGGAATCAGGTCTCTCATAATTTAAATATTCTCCTCAATAAAGAACTAACACTCACCCCCCAAACTGCCCTACTTTCCATAGACTTGGACAAAGTACACCCATCATTGAGATTCGTTGTAATCCACACATTATTAGTTGTTTAAAAATCTAATAGCTCTCTATTGGAAAGAACCAGATGTACCTAAGTTTTCCGACGTTATGGACAGACTACATCTACATAACTCACTGGAACTAAGGTTCGCCACAATCAATAGTTGTTTAACAAGATACAACAAAAAATGGGAACTTTGGAATTCTTTATATACCAAACCTTAATAATGCTGAACTCTCATACCAGTCGTAGATACCAGGACTCCTTTTTCTTTCTCTTCCTATTCTCTCTTTCCCACTTTTGCTTTCATTGTTATAGTATAGTTAATAATAGGCTTTACATGACACACTTGCTGTAACTGATATGGATCATTGTCACGACTGCTTGTAATATAAATTATGAGTTCTCTAACTTTAATTTTGTTTATCTCTTCCCCCTTCCAATTACCCTCCCTACCTCCCCTTTACTTCCCCTACAATTTAAAATCAATAAATATATTTGAAAAACTCAAGGGTATCAGGAGAAAATGGACCACAACATTTGTTGTGCAATTTCTCTTGAGTACGACGATACCAGATATATGTGGAAAAGCCATTGTTTGGCTGCATTGCAGGGCTCAGAAGGGAAGGAGCACCATTTTACTTTTTGAACGCAAAATTGGCTGGAGTCAATGGTGGCGCCATGTCGCATTTGGAGACCCCATGATGTAACTAAACAGTGGAATCCCCCCCAATTCTAACCCCAACACATCCCTAACCCTAATTCCAACCACAAACCTAACCCTAGCCCACCCTAACTTTAGCCCTAACCCTAATGGAAATACATTTTTTTTATTTTATTATTTTTACCTAAATAAGGAGGTGATAAAGGGGGGGTTGATTTTACTATCTTTTTTTATTTTGATCACTGTAATAGACCCTATCACAGTGATGAAAATGAACCAATAGGAAAAATTTCCTATTGATGCCGGCCTGCGCATGCTCCCACCACTTTCTTCCAGAAGAAGACGCCAATGGCACGGGGGACTTTTTCGGGAAGGGTTGCAGGGACTCCGGGGGGGGATCGGGGGACTCTATTTCTGTCTTCTGATGTGTGATCCCAACAGAAGAGAGAGAAATTAAATGGGAAACCGGACTTTTTTTTTTTGCGGTCGCCGTCATACCGTTAATAACGGCGATCGCAACACCGGGATCGGTAAAAACCGACCCGAATCATGTTCTCTGGGGTCTCAACTACCCCGGTACCCGAGACCCTGGAGAAATTTTGACTCTGGGGTGGGGCACTGTACACTTATTTCTCAGCGCCGTTAAAAAGCGGTGCTGAGGCATAAATAACATTAACTGCCGCCTTTAAAAGGCGTATCGGCGGTTGTTCAGGAGTTAAAGCGCCATTTATTCCATGGCGCTTTACATGTGAGGAGGGGTATACATAATAAAAAAAACACAGTACAATAATCTTAAACAATACTAATCACGACAGGTACAGGAGGAGAGAGGACCCTGCCTGCGAGGGCTCACAATCTACAAGGGATGGGTGAGGATAAAGTAGGCGAGGGTAGTGCTGGTCATGTGGTGGTTTGGTGATTACTGCAGGCTGTAGGCTTGTCAGAAGAGGTAGGTCTTCAGGTTCTTTTTGAAGGTTTCCATGGTGAGCGAGAGTCATATGTTGGGGTAGAGCGTTCCAGAGTAGGGGAGATGCACGGGGGAAGAGGAGATAAGAGGGGAATAGAGAAGGAGATTTTGTGAGGATTGGAGGTTGCGTGCAGGTAAGTACCGGGAGACGAGGTCACAGATGTATGGAAGAGACTAATTGTGGATGGCTTTGTATGTCATGGTTAGGGTTTTGAACTGGAGTCTCTGGGTAATGGGGAGCCAGTAAAGGAATTGACAGGAGAGGATGGGGAATAGCGGGGGTATAAGTGCATTAGTCGGGCAGCAGAGTTTAGAATAGATTGGAGGGGTGTGAGAGTGTTAGAAGGGAGGTCACAAAGTAGGAGGTTACAGTAGTCAAGGCGGGAGATGAGAGAGCATGGACCTGGCTTTTTGCAGATTCTTGGTTGAGGAATGTATGGCTCTTGGGAAATATTTTTACGTTGGAGTTGACAGGAAAGGGCTTGGATATGTGGTTTGAAGGAGAGATCAGAGTCAAGAATTACCCCAAGGCAGCAGGCTTGTCCGACTGGGGAGAGTGAGCAGCCATTTACTTTAATGGATAGGACCGTTGGGGTAGTCGAGTGAGATGGGGGGAAAGATGATTTCTGTTTTGTCCATATTAAGTTTTAGAAATTCAGTGGAGAAGAAGGATGAAATAGTGGACAGACATTGTGGGATTTTGGTTAGTAGGGAGGTGATATCTGTGAGGTCTTTTTTTTTTTTTTTTTTTTAATCTGCCATATTATTCCAGAGATATGGGCCTTTATATTTAGGACTAGTTTTCATAGTCTTTACTAAGGAGATGTGCCTTACAGGATTCCCTGGGGGCTTGTCTTTAGGCTGCTCTACATAATTACCTTATGAGCCAGACCGCCTTGTGAAAAGACCATAAAAATTAGCAGCAAATAAAAAGGCCCTTATCTTCGGGACCAAATAAGGGATTTTAATAAAACAAAAGAGGAATAATCAGTGGGAATAAAATAAGAGCAAAAACTGTCCACTTTTGACCTGGTGACAGGTCCTCTTTAACAAGCTGCTGCTACTGACAACTGTTTGGGCATTAGGTATTTAATGTCTGGTTTTACTTTACTACATATAGTAGGCATCTGACATTTGACATGGATTTCAAATGTCCCCATGGCACTTGTGCCATGTGCAAGGTTCACCAGAGCGTACTCAGTACTTGTGTCATCTAGTTGTACTCTTTTAGGTATATTTAGTCCCTTTGAGTCTTTCTAGGTAAATAGTTATGTTTGAGAGGGGTATAAAATAGTAGAAAATACAGCTTGTACAGAAAGGAAAATGTGTTTTTTTTAGGCCTCATGCACCTGGCAAAGGTGTGTACTGGGGGTTGAGCAATAGCATGTCATATGGAATATCACTACGTATTTTTTTAAAGATTTCTACACAATCTGATAGAAAAAAAATCTCTGTACATCAAAATAAAATTCCAGGCCTATAGAGGTTTAGTATGGCAAGTTATAATGGCGCCATAGGAAACCTAAAAAGGGGCACCCTTTTAAGCTTCTGAAACAATGTCTGGTTTGAACTTCAGCAGTCATTAAATGGAATCTGTCACCCCAAAATTGCCATATCGGAAAAAGATATGGCTGAATACAGCGTCCCATAACAAATCTATCTGTCTTTTCCTTGTATTCTGATACCCCGTTTTCATATATAAATACCTTTGTAAACTTTGTTTTTCTGGTGTCAATCATGGCGGTCAGGTCAGGAAGGCGGCGGTTAGTCGCTTCCCCCAATCCCCACTCCTCTACTTCTGTCACGTAACGCTGCCTGTGAATATCACAGGCAGCGTAAGTTTTCAGCGCTTGCGCTCTGCAGCAGGGCCCCCGCGCTTGCGCAGTCTTATTTGCCCAGCTGTGGGCAAACTAGTCAAACAATACAGTGCATGCGTCACACTTCCTCAATTGAATTGGCTCAAATTACTGGCGCTTGCGCAGTAATTAAAATATGCTGCCCCACTGTTGGCAAAACAACATTGCGCACTCGCGAGGGTCTTTTTCACAGCGCAAGTGCTGAAAAACAACGCTCAAGGAAAAAAATAAATGCGTACGCCAAGAACGGAGGAGGGTTGGGGGAAGCGAATAACCGCCGCCTTCCTGACCTGACCGCCATGATTGACACCAGAAAAACAAAGTTTACAAAGGTATTTATATATGAAAACGGGGGTATCAGAATATAAGGAAAAGACAGATAGATTTGTTATGGGACGCTGTATTCAGCCATATCTTTATCTGATATGGCAATTTTGGGGTGACAGATTCCCTTTAAGCTTTCATGGAAATAAACTTTTAGTTACCTTTCGTCACCCTCATTTAATACATTGGCCGCTTAATTTGATTACTTAGGTGAACGTGCAGCGGCTTGTGCAATTGCTGCCTAACAACAGATGATTACAGCCAAGATTGTAGCACAGTTTATATTAAGAAAACAATAGTTTGCCATCAAACACACTGAAACCCTGACAGATCCCATTAAAACTAATTTGGGTTAGTCAGATTTTCACTGGCATTTTCTAGAAAATATCTCAAATGTGACCAACAATTCTTCCACTGGCATCTGGAGAAAATTTTCAACTCATTAACCCTAAGATCAGGTGAACTTGGTTGTCTGATGTTGCCCATGCGGACCGCCCGATTTTGGTAATATGAAATAAGCAGCAGCTACAAATTTCCATATATTAGACTTTCCCCTTTCAGAAAACTTTTGCCTGACGGCTGTTTGTTACGCTCTCTGGTTCCAGTGCTGTGTTTCCGGCAACGCCCTAGTCTCTGTTGTTTGGCTGCAGTTGTAACATCACATTGACAGTTCTACAGCCAATCACTGAGTGCAGCTGCTCTGCTTGTGCGGTTTACATCGCTGTAGCCTATACATTTACACAAGAGCAGCACCAGAGACTAATTGCTGGACCTCGGGAGGGTGAGTAAAGTGCAGTTGTTTGGTTTTTTTTTGGCAGGCAAAAGTTTTCTGAAAAGGGACAACCGCATTAACTCAAATGGGGATTATTGGTGTAACTCTGCCTAAAGCCAAGTTCACACAAGCGTATTTCCATGTCTGTACATAAACTGCAATTCCCTGATCTAGCAGCGGGTCTCCTGACCTAAACTTGCAGTCTCCTGTGTGTCTAGGCTGAGACTGCAAGTTCGGGTCAGGAGACCCATGATAAGCCCGGACATATGTTCATGTTAACCAGGCAGAACAAAATATAATCCTAGCTAGTAAGAAAGAATATTAACCACTGTATTTATACCATAATCGTAAATCTCATTTTCTTTTTTTTTATTTACAGCTATGTAGAACAGAAGACACAAAAACCCCATTTTATTCCAACCTCTCTTTACCAGTCCATTTCAACATACAGCAAGATTGTGGGCACTTCTTGGCCACTGTCCCTTCAAGCTTGTTACATCCCTCTGATACATCAAAAGGCAGTTCAACAAATGAGACTTCACAGGCTGTTGGCCAATCCTCTGAGGAAGATTGCGTGGTGGTGATCACTCGAGAAGTGCCCTATCGTACAACTGCAGACTTTGTCAAAGAGTCCACATCCACTCATAAAACCCAGCCAGAGATCTATGAGCGTCAAGTCTGCCTCCTTCTTCTCCAACTATGTAATGGCTTAGAGCACTTAAAGGAACATGCCATTATTCATAGAGACCTCTGCTTGGAAAATCTGCTTCTTGCTCACTGCATTACCACACCTGATAAACTTAAAGATGGAAAGTATGTCCCAAGGCTTATAGTGAGCAATTTTTCTAAAGCCAAACAAAGACCTGGTTCTGAAGACTCTAAACTCAAGAGAGATAAGACCAGACTGGCACCGGAAATCATGGCTGCTTCCCAGTACAAAAAGTTTGATGAGTTTCAGACAGGGATCCTTATTTATGAATTACTCCACCAGCCAAACCCATTTGAGGTCCGTTCAAGTCTTCATGAGCATGAGTATAGTCAGAAAGACTTGCCCCCACTCCATAACTTGTCGGTTTATTCTCGTGGCCTTCAACATCTTGCCCACTTACTCTTGGAAGCTGATCCAATTAAACGCATTCGCATTTCTGAGGCAAAGCGTATACTTCAGTGCCTATTGTGGGGCCCGAGGAAAGATTTAACAGATCAACCATTTAGCCATGAAGAAGCGTTACACTGTGCCCTTCAGAACTGGATTGACATGAAGCGAGCCCTTCTTATGATGAAGTTTGCAGAGCGCGCTTTAGAGCCTGAACATAACATTTCTCTCGAGGACTGGTTATGCTGCCAATACTTGGCATCTGCAGATCCATGCTACCTTTATAAAACACTGAAACTTATCAAACTTATTACATGATCTGTTTTATATCATCCTAACTGTTGAAATCATAGTAGAGTAGTTTATTGCAATGATATTGCATTATTAGCTGGCATGAAACACCTAATGGACCTGTGATTCCCCTGTTTCAGCATAGACATTTCATTGGTGACATTAAACTGCAACGATCTATCTCATTACTTATTTCCATCTGGGAACACTAAATATATCTTTAATCTAATGCTGTGAATGATAAAAATTAGTATCGGGATATTTTTTTGTAGCAAATATGATGTTATGAATCTTGGCAACAATCCACTGTCAGAGTTTTCAATGACAGTGGCTTTCGGATGGAACTGTCCCCAGGTTCAAAGTGGCCATTTTATGCTCTAATTTTGTTCCTGCTTTTTTTTTTTAAATCAAGCTACCGATCTTTTGACTTGGTGCTTTTTATAGTCTTTGCAAAAGGAGGCAATACTCGCAGGGTAATTATGCAGATCATCCTAAAGACATGCCCCAAAAAATCCTGTGAGCTATATCCCGTTGTAAAGCACAGAAAATTTTGCACAATGTAAAAAAAATACCATAACTCTGAAACCGTATATGGAATTGAAAAAAAAAATTGCTGCCAGGAGGAAATTAACTTTATTCCCCCGGCAGCATTCTGGTTTGAGTCACAGGGGTGGCGCCGGCGCACGGTCAGTCACCACTCTGTGTATAGAGAGCAGTTTCTGTAACTGCGCCCCTGGCACTGACTGACAGCCGGATCACCATTAGAGTCAGCTGTCAGTCGATGCCGAGGGGTGAGTGAACCCGTGACGGCGCTTCCCCCGTCACTGAAACTGGAACGCTGCCGGGGGGAATAAAGTTTATTTCCTCCCGGCAGCAAGGATCTAAGTACCAGCGGCTGGCAAGTTCACAACGCTGTTAGCCTGCAGATTGACCACACATCTGCGAGTTAATAGCCATTTTTTATTTTATATACAGATGACAAGTTCACTTTAAGAGAAAAAACTGTCCACTTTTGACTTGTTGGCAGGTCCTCGTTAAGCAACTTATATATAATTTTTTACTATCCCTTTTCAATATTTTGTTCACCATAGAACTTTGCATATTAAATCCAAAATGTGACTTATTTAGTCAATTATGTCCTTACTTGGCAATTGTCTTATCTTTAGCACAAAGACATTTTTTGTTTTGGAACTTTTCCATTACGCTGTTCCCGATATACATTAACTATGCGTTCTATGTGTTATAGAGGAAATCACTCCCAGAGCACTCTGACCAGTACTTGAATATTGCATTTGTACTGTATAAATTGAGCAGTAAAACAAGGCTGTAGACTCCATAACTGCTCAGTATACAGTCATGGCCAAAAGTTTTGAGAATGACACAAATATTATATTTTCACATGATCTGCTGCCCTCTGGTTTTTATGTGTGTTTGACAGATGTTTTTATCACAGACAGAAATATAATAATTGCAAACATATGAGTAACAAAAGCTTATATTGACAGTTAGAATGAGTTAATGCAGCAAGTCAATATTTGCAGTGGTGACCCTTCTTCTTCAGGACCTCTGCAATTCTCCCTGGCATGCTCTCAATCAACTTCTGGACCAAATTCTGACTGATAGCAGTCCATTCTTGCACAATCAATGCTTTCATTTTGTCAGAATTTTTAGGTTTTTGTTTGTCCACCCGTCTCTTGATGATTGACCACAAGTTCTCAATGGAATTAGGATCTGGGGAGTTTCCAGGCCATGGACCCAAAATCGCTATGTTTTGTTCCCTGAGCCATTTAGTTATCACCTTTGCTTTATGGCAAGGTGCTCCATCATGCTGGAAAAGGCATTGTTGATCGCCAAACTGCTCTTGGAGGGTTGGGAGAAGTTGCTCTTGGAGGACATTCTGGTACCATTCTTTATTCATGGCTGTGTTTTTAGGCAAGACTGTGAGAGAGCCGATTCCCTTGGCTGAGAAGCAACCCCACACATGAATGGTTTCAGGATGCTTAACAGTTGGCATGAGACAAGACTGGTGGTAGCGCTCACCTTGTCTTCTCCAAATGAGGCATTTTCCTGATGTCCCAAACAATCGAAAAGGGGATTCATCAGAGAAAATAACTTTACCCCAGTCCTCAGCAGTCCACTGCCTGTACCTTTTGCAGAATATCAGTCTGTTCATGATGTTTTTTTCTGGAGAGAAGTGGCTTCTTTGCTGCCCTCCTTGAGACCAGGCCTTGCTCCAAGAGTCTCCGCCTCACAGTGCGTGCAGATGCACTCACACCTGCCTGCTGCCATTCCTGAGCAAGCTCTGCACTGCTGGTAGCCCGATCCCGCAGCTGAAACACTTTTAAGAGACGGTCCTGGCGCTTGCTGGTCTTTCTTGGGCTCCCTGAAGCCTTTTTCGCAACAATGGAACTCTCTCCTTGAAGTTCTTGATGATGCGATAGATTGTTGACTGAGGTGCAATCTTTCTAGCTGCGATACTCTTCCCTGTTAGGCCATTTTTGTGCATTGCAATGATGACTGCACGTGTTTCTTTAGAGATAACCATGGTTAACAGAAGAGAAACAATGATGCCAAGCACCAGCCTCCTTTTAAAGTGTCCAGTGGTGTCATTCTTACTTAATCATCACAGATTGATCTCCAGCCATGTCCTCATCAACACCCACACCTGTGTTAATGGAGCAATCACTGAAAAGAGGTTAGCTGGTCCTTTTAAGGCAGGGCTGCAATGATGTTGAAATGTGTTTTGGGGGCATAAAATTCATTTTCTAGCCAAATATTGACTTTGCAAGTAATTGCTGTTAAGCTGATCACTCTTTATAACATTCTGGAGTATATGCAAATTGCCATTAGAAAAAGTGAAGCAGTAGACTTTGTAAAAATTAATATTTGTGTCATTCTCAAAACTTTTGGCCATGACTGTACACTTCTTACCTTGGCACCACACACCTCTGTGGTGATATGTCATTTCTAAGACAAATACAGAAGGGTGGTGTTGTCCTGACCGGAATAGTAATGTTCATTTTATAGCACAGGTTGCTAAATGAAAGCACATTTTCAATAAATCTCCCACATTTTATGTGCAAATTTATTTCTTTTGTGTTAAAAAACCATTAAAAGCGAGCCAACACTTGCAATAAAAGAAGGACAAATCTGATGATTCCATCAGGAGAAGCATGCACTGTTGTGTATAGAGCCCTGGTGACTTTAAGGGGCAAACGGGGGCTATATCATGCACCTTAATCTTTGTTATTGCATGACATAAACAACTACTAGACTCCTCTCTCCATTAAAATGAACAGATTCGTAAAATTTAGAGAAATATCTACTGAGGTATGTCATAAACAACATTTTTGTAGAGGATAGATGATAATTACGACTCCCACTAATTCTGATTACAGGGGTCCTTGCGTAGCAGTAGTGAGCAACTGTGACTGCTGCTATAGATTGTGAATTGAGCAGTAGTGAGCATGTGTGACTGTTGCTGCTACAGATTGTGTGAATGGAGCAGTAGTGAGCATGTGTGACTGCTGCTATAGATTGTGAATTGAGCAGTAGTGAGCATGTGTGACTGCTGCATAGATTGTGTGGATGGAGCAGTAGTGAGCATGTGTGACTGCTGCAGCTACAGATTGTGTGAATGGAGCAGTAGTGAGCATGTGTGACTGCGGCTATAGATTGTGAATTGAGCAGTAGTGAGCATGTGTGACTACTGCTATAGATTGTGTGAATGGAGCAGTAGTGAGCATGTGTGACTGCTGCTACAGATTGTGTGAATGGAGCAGTAGTGAGCATGTGTGACTGCTGCTATAGATTGTGAATTGAGCAGTAGTGAGCATGTGTGACTGCTGCTGTAGATTGTGTGGATGGAGCAGTAGTGAGCATGTGTGACTGCTGCTATAGATTGTGTGGATGGAGCAGTAGTGAGCATGTGTGACTGCTGCTGCTACAGATTGTGTGAATGGAGCAGTAGTGAGCATGTGTGACTGCTGCTATAGATTGTGAATTGAGCAGTAGTGAGCATGTGTGACTGCTGCTGTAGATTGTGTGGATGGAGCAGTAGTGAGCATGTGTGACTGCTGCTATAGATTGTGTGGATGGAGCAGTAGTGAGCATGTGTGACTGCTGCTGCTACAGATTGTGTGAATGGAGCTGTAGTGAGCATGTGTGACTGCTGCTGCTATAGATTGTGTGGATGGAGCAGTAGTGAGCATGTGTGACTGCTGCTGCAATAGATTGTGTGAATGGAGCAGTAGTGAGCATGTGTGACTACTGCTCCATAAACAATCTATAGCAGCAGTGGTTGCACATGCTCAGTGCTGCTCCATTCACACAAAGAACTCTTGGATCCTTGTTCTCATGATTGGGGGGGTTTCAGATGTCAGATACCCAGCGATCAGACATTTACCATCGAAGGATAGGGTAATTCTAATTAATTTTCTATTCTAATAATGAAAATTTTTTTTGTAAAAGATTGATGCTCCTTTTGGTGGTTTTGGACTTGAGTTGCTGTATATCCTTACCACTACTTTTAAATACTTTGACTCGTTTTTTGTTACTGACTGTACATTCCCCTACATAAACTAAGAAGGCTGCTGAATTACAAGAGTGCCACGCTGATTTTCGTAAATATGTATATAACACAGGCTAACGTAGCCTGGATTGCTACATATAGATTTTATTTGAATAACAAGATTATAGTAGAAGTCACTGGGTTGTGATCCAGCATTTCTGTATTATAGATGTACATTTGTTCTATACTATTATCATTAAAGCATTTTTGCGGAAGCCTAATCACGTTGCAGTGCAATGGTTTATTAGCTTCACATGCTATGGTTTATTTTTGCGTGCTTTAATACTGTTTACACATCCCATTTTTGCATATGGAAGATGAATCGTTTTGTACATTCATGTGTTAATTTTAAAAATATTGTGAAATAAACTACTTGTTAAATCCAAACTGTTGTGTGAATAATCATGTAAAAAAGTGACGCATGCATTCTTCACAGCAGAACTATAAATGGTTACATAGCAGATACATGCCATGTATAAAACGCACATTTAGGGATTTTACTTACCAATGAGTCCAATCTTCAGTGATTAGCCAATGTAGCAATATGCTAGATAGGTAGGGTTGTGAACTTTAGTCCTATAAGGTGCAATTTGCTCTGCCCTATCTAGGACAAAGCCTATAACCTACCTGTACATGCGCTGGCAAACATTATTCCGGCTCCTGCTTACCAGAACCATTTCTCCAATGTTTTTTTTTGTTCAGTTAGGTTTTAGAGTCTGCCCGCAGTACGGCAGAGCAAAGTGGTCCTGTGCGAGTCGGCGACGTCCCTGGACAGGCACGAGATTTCGCTTGGCTATGTGAATGACGCAGAACGCGTCATCCACATTAATCACAGCGGGAGGACTGCGTTTAGTAGGGAAGAGGAGGGACAGGCGTTGTTGCAATGACACCCGCTGGACCAGACAGTCCTAATTTGCATACAGGGGAGTCAGGACATAAAATGCAACATTTTGGAATGCAGCACAGGTGCTGGAGAAGGTGGTGATATTGGTTCATACATGAAAAAACTGGTGACAGGTTCCCTTTAATGACTGGTTCGAAATTATTCTGTAGCAGAACAATGATCCCAAACATACAGCCAATCAGTCTCCTCCCTGTTGATGCTACCTGACGGAGAAGTATCTTCCTGTATTTTTCATCTTTGAGGACACCATTGAACCTGTCCAAATCATCGACTGCATTTGCTGAAATTCATCCCGAAACTTACAAGGAACCTCACCACGCTTCACTGTTGCCTGCAGACATTCATTATTTACCACCCTCCAGCCCTTCCGCAAACAAACTGTCTTCTGTTACATCCAAATTTTTCACATTTTGACTCCTTAGTGACTTAGTCCAAAGCAGCTGACTGTCATTTTTCTGCACCCCCAGTTGAGTCTCTTGGCCTTGATTTCAACTTCAAATTGCTTTTTGGCCGAAATACTTCCATAAAGTCCACTTCTGGCTATATTTCTCCAAACATTAGATGGGTGTAGCTAGGTCCCACTGGTTGATGTCTGTTCTCAGCTGATTGCACTGCTGGACATTGTCTAATTTTAAAAGAAAGTAAGCATGATTTGTCTTCTATCTGCTGCATTAAGCTTCCTACTTATTAAAGAAAAAATGGGCTATGCAGCCCTAGCCAGCTCACCGACAATCACAGGTGCCCGGAACTCCGTCCTGACCAGACGTGCAGCAATCATAAGAAGAAAAGAAGATTGTTCCAGCTCCTTTAAAATCTTTCATTTTATTTCCAAGTAAATCTTTAAATTCCTCATACAAATTGGAAGCCTCTCTGAGGCATGAAGGATAACAGGGACGCGTTTCGATCAATAAGATCTTTGTCTCAGCTCTTTTCTTCTTCTGATTAAGTTTCCTAGGCTGACCACTGTGTCTAATGTCCTCCAACATTGCTAATTTTTTTTTTTTTGTGCTTCTTCAAAAGAGCTTAATCAGCATATCTGTCTACAAACTCTTCTGAAATATCAGCTTATTAGTGTTAATCAGCTAATAAGGAATTCTGTCTTGTGACAAATTATTTGTTTACATCCTGTGGGAAATATGGACTGTGAATACCACAGCAGGATGCTGAGATAGAAAGTTCTGGAAATGAGCTTCCCGTGGGTGTACTAGCCCTATAGTTACAGCTGAATACATTTCCTTCCAGTTCATTGTACATATGCAAAGTCATTGAAAGTGTAGAAAGACGAGTCTAAACTACTTGTACATTCTCTGAAGTGTTTTATCATTGTGCTATATGCTGTCTTGGTGTTTCCACGGGACCCACATTTCACCCTTTCCACGTCTTTCCACTCCTACACACATTCCTTGGTGAATCACAGCACATGGTAAATACAGTGAACTAGGTGGTTCTGGCCCTAGCGTTCATAGGAGTGTCCATCTGGACGTTGGGACGTGTAAAACTGCTCAATTATTAACAATGTGCAAAGTAAAATTAACATAAGATAAAGGGGATAAATTAGCAGACTTATCATTGCTGAATTCTATGACCGGAATACACATTAGGTTCACAATTCATGTTTGAATTCCAGATTAAGCTAATGTGTATATACACAGTGCTCAGCGTAAATGAGTACACTCAAACAGATTTGTCAGAAATCCTTAAGCTTCATTTAAGAATCAACATTTTCTATGGGATACCATACTACAAAATACTCCCACAACCGTGAGCCATTGATTGTAAACCAGATTTGTTAATTTGTAAACCTAAAAAAAGTTATTTTCCAAATAAATTCATTCAAGACCATGTTGCAAAAGTGAGTACTGCCCAATGAAAGTTTTAGGTGCCAAGCTAATGTTTAGACTATAAAATTCTAATTAACAAGAAGTCGACCACAGTCAAGTCTAACTATACATTAAACAGGTGTCCAGCAGACAAATGACAATAAAAGGGTGTTACTTAAATAAGAAACCCCTTGCAATTTCAGCAATGGCACCACATGGAAGAGAAGTGTCTTCCTGAGAAAGAAAACAATTTTTTTACACAAGAAAGGTGAAGGCTACAAGAAGATCAGAAAAGCTTTATTTTATTAACCCTGCTGTTCTGTTCGGGTCAAAAATGACCCGTTTTGGAAATTAGATATTTTATTCATTCATTTTTTGATTTTGAAACTTGTGGTTCCTTCTATTTTCCTAATTTACGGGGTTCATACTACTTTATTTTTTTTTTTCGGTGCTTTACTTTTTGCGCTACAGTTCTTTATACACTTGTTATGTTCGGGTCAAAAATGACCCGTTAGCCTTTTATACTAATCTACAGCCATTTTTTGAGTAAAACAAAGGATTTTTAGTTTATTTTGAGACTACTTATTGCATCTACTATTGTTTATCAAGTTATCTAGTTGCTTTAGGTGCACAAATGGACATACCGTATTTTTTGGACCATAAGATGCACTTTTTCCCCCCAAAATTTGGGGGAAAAAGGGGATGCGCCTTATGGTCCCAACATACCAAAAAATCCAGTGGCGGCGGTCCCGGTGACGGCGGCAGCCTTCCTGTGGTGTCTGGCCAGCAGCGGGGCTCTGTGCTGCGTGGGGGGCTCCGCCGGCATTTCCGTCTTAGCCGGACAGCCCCCCGCAGCTCCGCTGCTGCAGCCTCCTGATACATGGCCGCCAGGGGCCTCCGGTGGCGGTCCCGACGAAGTCTTCCGTGCGGTGGTGCCGGGGCAGCAGCCGGCTCTGTGCTGCAGGGGGGCTCCGCCGGCATTTCGGTCTTAGCCGGAAAGCCCCCCGCAGCTCCGCTCCCTCCTGCATCTCGGTGGCGTCCTCAAACATGGCCGCCAGGGGACTCCGGTAAGATGGCCGCCGAATCTCATTCAAGTCTCGGCAACGAGATCTCTTCTCCCGAGATCTTGTCCTGAGATCTCGGGAGAAGAGATCTCGTTGCCGAGACTTGAATGAGATTCGGCGGCCATCTTACCGGAGTCCCCTGGCGGCCATGTTTGAGGACGCCACCGAGATGCAGGAGGGAGCGGAGCTGCGGGGGGCTTTCCGGCTAAGACCGAAATGCCGGCGGAGCCCCCCTGCAGCACAGAGCCGGCTGCTGCCCCGGCACCACCGCACGGAAGACTTCGTCGGGACCGCCACCGGAGGCCCCTGGCGGCCATGTATCAGGAGGCCGCAGCAGCGGAGCTGCGGGGGGCTGTCCGGCTAAGAGGGAAATGCCGGCGGAGCCCCCACGCAGCACAGAGCCCCGCTGCTGGCCAGACACCACAGAGCACAGGAGGCTGCATTGGGACCACCGCTATGGGATGTGAGTACCATATATTGCACAGCGACCCCACAGAGCATAGCCACCCCACACAGCACAGCCACCCCACACAGCACAGCCACCCCACAGAGCACCCCTGCAACACAGAGCACTTCGGACTGTAAGACGGACCCCCATTTGACACATTATTTTTTTTTTCCCTGTTTTCCTTCTGAAAATTTGGGGTGCGTCTTATGGTCCGGTGCGTCTTATAGTCCGAAAAATACGGTAAATGGATGGATACATGTATACAAATGATTTCAGTACAAACCATACGCATTGTCTTTCAGTACAATTTTTATTGCTGTATCTAAAGGCCTGCTGTTCCTCTACAAATAAATCAATTCAGTTTTCAAGATTGCAAAAGAAAATAGTTTCTTTTCCTTGTGAACTGACAAGCTAATGAGAATGTATTTTGTTGTGTGTTATCTTAGCCTTGCAGAAGGTGCCTGTGTGTCTCCGCCCTTATCTTGTCAGTATAGTAGCTCAGTCAGACATTCCAAGGCTGTTGGAGAGAGGAGGTGGAGTCTGGAGCTGCACACAGAGTTTACCTCACAGCTTTGAATACATGGTACCCGTGGTATTTATGGCTGTTGAAGTTTTGCAAAAATGATGCGAAAACGTGGATTGAGCAACTCTGAATTGATGGAGCTTATCAACGCCTCCGATTCGGATGATGACATCCCGTTGGAAACTGTGTCCGAGGAGGATCACTTGAGTTCCGAAGAAAGTAATGTTGAACATTCAGAATCAGAAGTCGAATATGATGAGGACCATGATCCCCTGACAAGTAGTCGGATGCAAACAGTCTATTCTAAAAATAAAGAAATACTTTGGAATTTACAACCTCCAGTACAAACTGGTAAAATGCACGCTGCAAATGTCATAAATACTGCTTCTGGACCTACAAGGTATGCTATCTCAAAAATAGCTGATCTAGAATCAGCATTCCATTTGTTCCTGAATAATACTATACAAAATATTATAATCGCAATGACAAACATTGAGGGACAAAAAGTGTATGGTGATAAATGGAAACATTTGGATTCGACATCTCTGAATGCATTTATTGGCTTGCTACTTTTAGCAGGAGTGTATAAATCCTATGGAGAATCTACTAAGAGCTTGTGGAACCCAGAAACTGGTAGGCATATTTTTAGAGCCACAATGTCTCTTGAGAGATTTCATGCCATTTCTCGTGTACTACGATTTGATGAAAAAAAAGATAGAAGTGAACGACGAGCTACAGATAAACTGGCCCCTATAAGAAATTTATGGGATACATGGGTAGATCTTCTACCAAAAATGTATAACATTGGTCCAAATGTAATGGTTGATGAACAACTAGTCTCATTCAGAGGAAGGTGCCCATTCTGCCAATGTATTCCCAGTAAGCCAGCAAAATATGGAATAAAAATTTGGACACTTTGTGATAGTAAAAATTTCTATGCGGTAAATGCTCAGGTATATACTGGAAAAAAGCAAGGGGTAAGACCTGAAAAAAATCAGGGCATGAGAGTAGTTGTTGACTTGACACAAGGACTGAAGGGGCAAAATGTGACTTGTGATAACTTTTTTACGTCATACCAGTTGGGGCAGACATTGAAAAAAAGAAAAATGACCATGCTAGGAACAGTTAGAAAAAACAAGCCTGAGCTTCCAGAAGGTATTCTTTGCAAAAAAGATATACACAGTTCCACGTTTTATTTCACTCAAGACACAACAGTGGTTTCTTATGTGCCCAAAAAAAACAAACATGTTATTCTTATGAGCACGATGCACAAGGATGCTGCAATAAGCAATAGAGAAGACAAAAAGCCGGACATAATAATGGACTACAATGCAACAAAAGGGGCTGTAGATACGCTTGACCAACTCGTAAATACTTACACTTGCAAACGAAAATCCAATCGGTGGCCAATGATTGTTTTCTATAATATTCTGGATGTGTCCGCCTACAACGCCTTAGTTTTATGGTGTGAAATTGATCAAAACTGGAACAAAAATAAACTACATAAAAGACGACTGTTTCTGGAGGAATTAGGACAATCCCTTATTAGGCCTTATGTGACAGAGAGAAAAATACATCCAAGAAGTGAAGGATCAATTAAAATTGTTGAAAGAATCCAGAACCAAGCTCAAAACACACCCTCCACCAGCTCTGCTACCGAAACATCCTTCACAAGCACACCTACAAGCAAAAAAAGAAAAAGATGCAGCTTTTGTCCTCCTGCCAGTGACCGCAAAACAAATATGATTTGTTTTAATTGTGAAAAATATATATGCAACAGACATGTTTATTATTGTTGTGCTAATTGCAAAAAATAGATTAGTGGAAACCTTTTTTTGAAAAAAAACTGAAATTTTTATTTTTTTCTGATTATTTTTTACTATTTTTTTCAAAATGCTTTTATACTGTTAAAATTTATTTTAGTTTTAAGTTAGTTGTACTAATAGTTACCTAAAGTTGTTGTTGATGTTGTTGTAAAAGATATAGTTGATTATTTAAGCACAAGTTTGTTACTTTGGTGTAAAATGCAATTAGGCTGTTTTACATTAATCAACACAAAATTTTAAAAAATTAAGTTTTTTTATTCAATTTTTCTTTTATAATGAACAACTATGATCACACACAGTATAATAATGCAACAGGTATTCAAAAAGAACTTTTCAGTGGCTCAAAACAACATTTTAATAGGTTCGGGTCAAAAATGACCCGAACATAACAAGTGTATAGTAAACCAGAACAGAACAGCAGGGTTAAGGCACTGTCACACTTAGCGATCGCACCAGCGATCACGACAACGACACGACCTGGCAAGATCGCTATGTGGTCGCTGGTTAGCTTCCAAACACAAAGATCTCATCAGAGATCAGCCATCTGTATAAAGACCTCTGCGGTCGTTGGGAAAACCTAGTCCCACCTGCGACGCTGGTGAAGTCATTCATAAAGGGTGTCACACTCAGCGATTCAGGCTCACCAGCGGGACACCAACGACCAAAAAAACGGCTCAGAACGTTCATAAGCGATCAGCGACATCTCAGCAGGGGCCACATCGCTGCTACATGTCACACACAGCTAAGTCGCTAACGAGATCGCTACTGCGTCATAAATCGGTGACTCTAGCGATCTCGTTAGTGATCTCGCTTAGTGTGACAGTACCTTTAGTTAGAATACTGTAAGGAAAGTGATAGAAAGATTAAACTGCAACCATCTTAGAGACTTCAAAGACGACCATAGAAGTTATCATCTAAACAAGAAAATCGACATACAAGTTCACTAAAGAAATAGAAAGCTAAACCGGGGTGAGTGTTTCCCGTGACACAATACTGCGTACACTGCAGAGAAAGGGCAGTGTCGCCCATGAAGGAAGCCTCTCCTAAAGCCCATGCACAAAAAAGCCAGCTCCCATTTTGCCAGAGCCAATGCTGAACAATATGAAGACTACTTGGACTTTCTACTCTATTGTGATGAAACTAAGATAAATGTTTTTGAAACTGATAGCTTAAAAACTGTATGGTGTTGCATAGGTGAGGAGTACAAGAAAAAATGCATGGTGCCTACAGAAAAACATGGTGGTTGGCTGTATGGGTGCTCCTGGTGCCGGGAAGCTATATATCATTGCTGATCTCATGAATTCACAGAGGTACTGCTCCACATTGTAAGAGAAGACGCTACCATCACTCCATGCACTAGGTAGACTTGCACATTTCCAACATAACAATGTCCCATAACACACATCTAAAGAAACTGTTGGATTTGAGAAGAAGACCAGGGTGAAAGTGATTTCAGTGGCCAAGTATGCCTCCAGATTCGAACCTAATCGAACCCCTATGGGGAATACTGAAGAGACGAGAAATGCATCAGTCTCCATCCATCATCTCTCTTTTAAAAGAGGTCGTTCTTGAAGAATGGAAAAAGATAGATGTTGAAATATGTAATCTGCTTTATTAGTCTATGCCTTGAAGAGTTAGTGCTGTAGTTAAATCATGGGGGGTCATACAAAACACTAAGTGTAGTAGTTTTTGATGTGGAGTGTATTCAGTTTTGCATCAACAAATTTGATTAAAACTCAAGATTTTATAATGAAAGTTATATTAACGTTTTCATGCTATGGGTTAAAAAATTTTCTTAAGTCTTCTCAAAATTTTGAAAATTATTCTTGTATTAAAAGCGTTCTTTTCACAGCATGTACGTATTTATTCTGAGCACTGCATAAATATGTATACTGTATATGTCTTGTCGCAATATCCCACATGCGCTTTGGATATGGACTATACAGGAGAATATCATTCAAAATGATTTGATCACATTTTATGTGGAGGAATTCATGGGGGGCATTGTACAAAACATTCACTATATTTATCAACCACAGTGTTGCAGTTCGGGCTAAAGACATTGAGGTTCATGTTTGTAATCACTATCAATAGCCTCTGTTCAATACTTAATAATGTAATAATAATGTAAAAATAGTATTTGCCTCCGTAAACTGGGGTTTCTATCCAAATTCCATAGGTTTCAGTGTGTTTACATGAATAAATCTGCCCTCTGATTTGGTGGGACTGAGACAGAACATCATAATTAACCACTTAAATCTATGATGTTTCGTAGCTAGAAGCATTTATGTTTTAGAAGTACATCAAGGCTCACACTCTAGAAATTTCCACAAATCAACAGGTCAGGAAATCCACCACAAAAGCTGATAAAGGTTGAATTCACACATTGTTTTTTTTTTCCTAATACGCAAAAGCAGACCGATTTACATCCAAGTACTTGATACAATTTAATCTCATTTTAGTCTTTCTGTTATACCCGTATGAAGAATAGACTGGAGATTTCTCCAGCTTCTCCTGGTGTTAGTTACTGAAAATCGGAGAGCAAACAAATGGCATCAGTGTGCTGTCTACTTTTTTTTCATGAACCCATTCATTTGAATAAGCAAGTTTGGTCTGCAAATTAAAGGAAATCTATCGCCATGTAACCGGAGACCCTGATTCCAGTGGTCTACATGCTGTCATTTTAATACAATCACTGTTTTCTATACCGCAGATCTAGCGGTGCTCAAAATGCTGAGCTGTGTAGAACCCCGCCCACACCAGTGATTGGCAGCTTTCCATGAGCACTGTGCATTGATAGAAAGCTGCTAATCTTTGGTGGGGACGGAGTTACACAGAGAAGTTGACTAGGAGACACAAGGCAGCTAGTCCTGTACTGATAATCTGCTGACAGATTCCCTAGTAAGCCTAGTAAGTAATACATCACTGGAATAAGGGTCTCATCACCTACATCATGCTGTTCTCAGATTACATAGCAAAAAAGTGCTGGCAGATTCCCTTTAAACCAAATTAGGATGTGTCCAGTCTTTTCTTTGCAAACCATTTGAAAAAATAAATGGATATATAGAAAGGACAATAGACTATGTGTCAGTGTGCTATCCAAGAAAAAAAGAAATGTATATCACATTTAAAGGGAAGCGGACACCTGATTCGTGCTGCCTAAACCATGGGCAGCATGAATCCAAGACTAGCTGTACAATTGCAGAAGGATATATGTCCTCTGCAACACTCCAGTGTTTTAAATAAAACATACTTCAAAGAAGTGCAGAAATGGAAATAGTTTGGTACCGCCCCCAGCCGGCTCTTCCCAGCGCTGTTGTAGGTGATTGACAGGTCTCTCGTTATGGGCTCTTAATCACCTCTAGCAGAACTGAGAAAGGTTTTGGCGTTTCAGAGAAATGAAGCTCACCAAGGGTGAATTCTGGAAGCAAACTTGATGCGACGCATATCGTGGAAGTTGAGAAGCATTATCGGCACTGATTTTTGCTAATGAGTTTCTGTAAAATGTTAACGGTGCGAAAATGGCAGAATTTAGATAAGTGCGTTATTCATTGTAGTCTGTTTTAAGTTATTTAGTAAGATCATAAAAACGTTGTCATTTTTCTCTAGTAGGACAGGTAAGATTTCCATATTCTGTGTCCACAGCAGAGATTAAGAAGATGGGTGGTGGAGCTTGTTAGGAATGGATTCTAGGTACAGTGGTCCGAGTGGGATCACACTCGCTTCTGTCAATGGACTGCTGTTCCTTTCTTCTTCCTGATCATTCCTTAGATCCGGTGTAAGTCCAAATGGCTGGGCGGTAAAGTGAAACAGTGCACTGTCCATGTTTGGAAACAAGATAAATTCAAATGCCAGTGTGGTTGTTAGTCACTTCTTTATTGAGATAACAGATACAGAACAAACCAGTTTTTGCCTTCGGATCGGAGACCCGCCTGTCCCACTAGCCTTCAGCGTGGTCTCGGTCCCTAAGGGGCTTTTAAACTGTGTTCTTTTCTGTCCTGATTGGGCAGCATGTCTCAGTTGTCAGGTTCACTTTAGAAGGAATGTCTCATCTTATTGTGTGAGTAGAATTGCAATGTGCTTGTAAAAAACAGGAACTATAAAATTTACTTTAGATTTAAAAATCCTCTGAGTTCTCAAGAACGAAGGAATATTTAATTATTTTGTGTACTGCACACTACTTAGGTTACCAGATACTTTAGTTGTCTACCAGAATTGGCTCTTTACTAGCCTGGGGTGATTTTATTTGGCCTGCGACACCAGAACCACAACCTCCACTATGTGGGGCCCATTATTATTTATATAGGACTATGTAAGGATAATTATTCTGTATGGAGGACTATGTGGTACCCATAATACTGTATGGAGGACTATGTGGTACCCATAATACTGTATGGAGGACTATGTGGGGCCCATTATTCTGTATGGAGGACTATGTGGTGCCCATAATACTGCGTGAAGTACTATGTGGGGCCTATTATTCTGTATGGAGGATTATTTGGGGCCCATTATTCTGTATGGAAGACTATGTGGGGCCCATTATTCTGCATTGAGAACTATGTGGGGCCCGTAATACTGTATAGAAGACTATGTGGGGCCCATTATTCTATATGGAGAACTATGTGGGGCCAATTGTTGTGTATGTAGGACTTTGTGAGGCCCGTTCTGGCCCTCTGTGCATTTGACATCCCTGCTATTGAGCCTGCAACCCCTGCTCTGAAGCTGGCCAGATCACTGGATCCAGCCAGCATCAGTCCACCTGAGCTCCTCTGATGCTGCAAAGGAAAAGCTGCTTCAGGTTGCAGCACTGAGGAGCACATAGTTCAGGCCATACCTCTGGTTCAAATCATCAATCTTCAGATGTCCTCCCTACGATACAGTCCCTGACAGAAGTTATGTCGCTTATCCATGTTATGTAAATCAAAGCTTATAACCTGACGTTAAATTCATCCATTGGTTTAATAAATTACTCAGTAAATGATCGGTTAATTAGTGGGTGTGTATAGGACTGTAGAAGACAACCCCTTTATAGTTGTTTTCTAGGCTTTTTTTCATCTAGTCATTTCTTTAAAAAGAGTATAAGAGCTTACTCGTTATATGTTTTAAAAACCAAGACCTTCCTCACCATGGACCTTACTTAGCTGAGAACTGCTACATCTATATATTGCTGTGTCCCCAGCGCTATACATGCTTCTCCCTCTTTGCTCTCTATGCAATGTGTAACGAATGGAAGCGGAGGCAAAGATGGTGAAGTTCACATTCGTCTTTTATTTTAGAAGTGGAACCTCGAGACCGTGGTCTGGGGGGCTTCGAAGGGGGCGTAACTAGTGAACCCCGGGTACCCATAGTAAGGCCCCTCGAACAGGACCAGAGTGGAATACCCGGAGGACACAGGTGCTACCTCCAGTTAGACCCCGGACACGTGGCAGCCGTCCCAGAGGGACCAAAAAGGGGGTAACAGATATGATAGCAGAAACCATGAACAGGTAGTCGCAGGTGAGGAAGGTCCTGGTTTAGGGTAGATGGTAGCAGGCTGGCTCCAGTAACCTTGTTACTGTTTGACCCGCACCACAATTGTGGGTTACCAGGGCAATGGGGTACTCGGAGCCGAGCCCATGGAAGTCTATGGGATTTGTGTCACTGGCAGCGGTGGCTCGGTCCGTGGCCCTGGCGGTCAGGCGTATGATGGGGGGATTATTTACAGGGATTGGTAGATAACAGTTCGTGACGCCACCTGTAGTTTTCTAGTCACTAAGACCAGCGCTGCTGTAGATCTCTGAGGGGATGTTATGGCAGCTAGATGACGGGTCCCCCACAGGTGGAACTGGTCCTCAAAGTCTATGGTTATAATGATGTAGGGTGCAGATAAATGAATCAGTCTCACACCATCCAGCGTCTTTCCATACCTTTTACTTGTCAGATGTTTAGGCAGGTCCCAGGGAGGCTGTTGGGGTGGATGGAGGATGCGTTTTGAGGTAACGGCTGAGCAGGTTAGAGGCCTCCTTAACTTTCCATGTAACGAGTCCAACCTGCATAAAGCTAAGTCCACTCAAAATCTCCAGCTAATTCTGTAGCTGTACTGCCCGGTCAGCATAGTGGTCGGAGCCTTCCATATAATGTGAGAGAGCTGAGTTCCTACTGTTGTCCTGCATCGACTCAAGGTTCCCACTCTCCCAGACTCCAGTTACGTACCGACAATAGGCTTGTTCCTGTGACCTGAAGTCCAGCGAACCTCTGGTTTTTCTTATCACTATGCCTGAAGCTGTAGCGACACTTCGGTCCCCAGTGACCGGTGATCAATGCAGGATAGTTCAATCCTTAAGGCACTTCTAGAATTCTTTTCCACTGCGCCCTTCGCCCTGCTCACACTCTTAATATCAGCACTGACTAGACTAGGATAATATTCGGTTATCCGTACTAGCCTCCACTTTTGTACCGTCTCTCTGTATTGACAGGAATCTCGGCTCTCCAACAGGCACCAGTCCTGACTCCCTCCACACTCAGGAGAAGCTTTCAGACTCCCCGTGCTACAGGACACTCCCCTATACACCCCTGCTGGGTGTGTCTGAAGTGTATGTGAGTGATGTCGAGCCCTTAACCGTTACCTCTCCACTCATCCTCCTGGTATTGTGTGCCTTACATACCAGGGCTACACATTACCGTCCACGGATTCGGATGGCTGATGGCAGAACGGGATGACACTTGCACAAGTGATAGCAGAGTTTGTCAGAGATAGCCGGGTACAGGATACCAATGATCTGTGGAGACAAATAGAATGAGCGAAGCACAGAGACTGCTAACGCAGCGCAGACAGATCAGAGTCAGAACCGGATGTAGCAATGGTAGAAACACGTTGCTCCGGCACTCCCCCCTATGGTGGAGTGGCCAGATATAGTAATCAGTGCGCTGCCATTGGTTGATTGATATTTTCAAAAAATGCACGCTGTGCCTTTAAGAGAGACTGTGAGGGCGGCCTCGAGTCCTAAGCATTCTTCCTGGAGGCCTGCTGGCAGCGTGCCAGGAACTGGGGGAGGAAGCAGTACGCTGGGAAGCAGAGGGAGCAGGAGACCCCAGCCCGTGCACAGGCTGCTGCAAAGGGACAGCTTGAAGAGCAGAAGGTGAGTGACCAGGACGGAGTGCAGAGCCAGCACGGGGACAGACTGTAACATAATGTACAAGAAGCTGGTCATTATCACAGCCTATTGAGTCGCCCGCCAGGGCCGTGGGGTACACGGCGCCGAGCCCGTCAATCTCTATGGGGGATGTCACGGTAGCTGCAGCTCAGTCCGTGGCCCTGGGCGCTCACTAAAAAGGGATATTTACAGGGGAATAAAGGTTTGCAGAATGTTTGTGACGCCACCTGTGGTACCTGGTCAGGGTGACCAGCGCTGCTATGTAGATCCACTGAAGGGTTGGTATTATGCAGCAAGATGTTAGGCCTTCCACAGGTAAGGCTGAGTCCTTCAGGGTAGATGAGTGTGTGGGGGTGCAGGACGGAGGGGAACCAGGCAGTGATAGAAGGACACACACACAGTAGTCACTTTGGTACCTTTTACTGTAGATGTTGCAGGCACTCCCCGGAGCACTGTAGGGTGAAGGGTGCACATCCAGTTCTTCCCACTGAGTATGTATAGGGCCTCCTGTCTCCTTTGATAAGTCTCTGACCTGTGTGAAACTAGGCCTGAGTTCGTCTCCACACTACGCCCGGCTGACCTTGTGGTAGGGCCTTCTCCTGAAGAACATAGTCCCTGTTTGCAGCGTCCTGCTTGACTCTGTCCTCCTGACCCAATTACGTATCAGCACAAAAGGGCTCCTGCGACTTGTAGTCCTGCAGGATCTCCAGTATCTCCTACTGGGTCGTGAAGATCCCGGTAAGCTCGGACCCGGTGTCCGGTTGTAATGATTGGGATGAGCTGATTAGGCTCCTCTGTCCCTCACTTGCTCCACTCGCCTTCGGCCTACCCGGGCCCTCACACGATCACACACTGGCAGTTGATGGGCTGCCTCTTCGCCGCTCTCTAAGCGTCGGCACGCTTTCTCACTAAGCTTCACTCACTAGATTCAGCTCTGACTAGGCTGGAGTGGTTTCTGTTCCACCTTTACTAGAATCCACTCTGTTGAACTAAACTGCAGTCTCTCTCTCTTCAGACTGCTCTGTGAGCTAGACTGCACAAAAGCTAACTCTCAAATACACTCTCTGAGGTGACTACTGACTGCAGCCCTCAGACTAACTAACTCAGAACTCTCCTTTGAGCTCTGCTTCGTGTGCTAGACTGCACACACTGCGCTCCCTGCTCTCCTCTTTACCCTCCTTTATATGTCTAAACAGCTCCCTCTGGTGGTCCTAGGGATGGGTGAATGTGTGTGAATGTATATATTGGACCTCTAGTGGTTGTTACCTTCAGTGCACCCTTCTGGGAATTAGGAATCCAAGCACAGCTGGGCTCCACACTATCATTTTAGGCTCTTAGAATTAGTACAAATAACTGGTTAATTTCATCATACATCTTTAGGCCTTATTCAGACATCTGTGTTGCAAGTACTTATTTTATCCATTTTTTTTCACGAATACAACACGTACCCATTATAACCTATGGTGCTATGTACATGTCTGTACATTTACATTTGTTTCTGTGCCAAACATGGAGGCATGTCTGTTTTTCTCCGCCAGCACAAATGACAAAGGCCAATACAAGTGTATGGGTCTGTTCAAAACACGTCCAGCACATGGATGTTATCTGTGTGCCTTCCATATTTACCAATTCAAAGGATAAGATAAGCTTTGTAATATATTTATCAATCCATGAAAAACACTTTATGACATGCTGATGGTAAAAATGGATCATACACTGATAGTGTGAGCAGGTTGCGGGATGCAGTGATGGACAGGAGGTAGAGCAAGGGTTAAAGTATTTACTTTTAGCAGATATATACTCTACGCAGGGAGATGAATAGTAAATAGGAGTAATGCGGTTAATAAGAGCTTAAGGGTATGCTGTTTGGGGTAAAATGCAGGTAAAAGGAGGGCAAAAACAGTACAATTTGCAAAGGATATTCAGGGTTAAAGAACAACGGATAAAATGAAGGCAGTTCTGTCGAATTCTGGCTAGAAAGTCAGTAGTTCTTCAGCCTATGAACAGCCTATGAAGTCAATAGCACCAACAACGTGTCTTTTCCAATGGGATACTGTAGACAACATTGCTCCGTCTTCTGGCGGCAGTGGTCGGTCTCCGGTACCTTCCGCTGAGCCCCTAGTCCATATGTTGCAGTGGCTGACAAGGGTGTGGGCCACAGTCCTGTACGAGCCCAACGTGGCTTGGCAAATATAAACCGGCAAAGTCAGGGCGCAAGTGTCTGTCCTGTACCCGGTCACTTCTATGGGGCACATGCACTGTACTCAAGGACACGGAGCGTAAGGCGTCTCACTCTCTGGTAGTCACTGCACGTCTCTCTAGTCCTCACTGCTGGCGGCGGGGGTAAACGGACGCAGGCCTGCGCAATGCTGGTGCTTCCAGGACAGAGCACTCCTCTCTCTGGCTGCTGCTAAACACACGGCTTCCCTGAGCGCAGCAGTCCCTCTCTCTCTGGATTGCTGCAGCACGGCCGGCTTTTCTCCTGGCAGCGGTGCCTCTGCAGATGGTGAGGCCCTGTCGCAGAGCCGGTACTCAGTGGGGAGGGGGAGCAGAGCGCGCTGCACACCTGACTGCGCGATGCCCTGGATTGGTGCCAAACTCCTCTACTGCATGCGTTTTCTCCTTTTTATATTCCTCCGCCCCACTTGGTCAGGAGGATCGTCCGGCTCACTATTGTTTCCCCCGAAGCAACAGGGGATACTGGCTCAACAGTTCCGGACCCGGCATGCAGGTACCCGCGGTCCGGTCGTCCCCCTTACACTGACACACTGATGGAAAACACTGATGAACACAGGTACCATTTTTTCACATACATGTTTAAACACTGACATGTGAATGAGGCCTAATGGCGGGCAGTAATCAATGTTTCTATTTCAGACTTACAAATGTCCTGCTTTAATATACAGTGGGTGTAATTCTGTCGACCTGAGCTACAACTAGGCTGAATTTACTGAACATGGATTTTTATAGCTCTCATACAAGCAATAACAATTTATTTGAAATGACCACTCGCCATTGGTGGCCGCTAGTATAAAATGTTATCACATCGATTTAGCGCTTCTTAGCTGTCTATGAATGCATCACCTGTGCAGCTTATTCCATTGACGCAAACATGCAGAAACAGCCTATATAAGCACGCATGCTTACGTTCTGCACCAAACAACCTGTACTCGCCTCCGGTGCCGGCGCCATCCCAGAGATGTGTGCACGTGGTCTCCCGGGGAACGTTTGACCTTGTTATACCATTTGAGCCCTGCAGCCAATCAGCAGCTGCTTCAGTCTCAGTTCCTTTGGACGTAATTGACATTCGGTGGACGTTAGAGAGCAGCAGCAGCTCTTACATCTTCCAGATGTCAGTTTCATCTGAAGGAAATGCGTGTGAAGTGTCTGTGGATTGGCTGCAAGGCTCACTGGGCATAGCAATAACACGTGAGCCATGGGGCACACTTAGCAGCGGAGGTGAGTACAGGCTGTTTTTATTTTACAAGGGGGATTCCAGGGAAGGACATATCATTGGGGCAACCTGTGCAGCAGCACCATGGGGCACACTGAGCAGCGGAAGTGTGTACAGGCTGTTTTTATTTTACATGGGGGATTCCAGGGAAGGACATATCATTGGGGCAACCTGTGCAGCAGCACCATGGCGCACACTTAGCAGCGGAGGTGTGTACAGGCTGTTTTTATTTTACTAGGGGGATTCCAGGGACGGACATATCATTGGGGAAACCTGTGCAGTAGCACCATGGCTCACTTAGCAGAGGAGGTGTGTACAGGCTGTTTTTATTTTACTAGGGGGATTCCACGGGCGGGCAAATCATTGGTGCAACCTGTGCAACAGAAAAGGGGCCCAAGAGGTAATGGGGCCCATTTCTATCTCTAAAACAGATTGAATTGTGCATTATGATGAGCTATTGAACAGTAAAGGGCCCATATACTATTCTTGCCCAGGGGCCCTTTTCTGTCTGTGTCTGCCAGTATGGGTGAATTTAACAATTGAGAAGAAGTTTTTCAAATAGTGTAGGCAGCAACTATCTAGTATCTATGAGCAATATGATTGTAGAACCGCAGCAATGGAACGCAAGCTTTGCTGCTGTAAGGGCATGTGCACACGACTTATCTCCAGATTGAGGCAGGAGCCAAAGAACATGGATAAGGGAAAACACCGCCAGCACTTTCCTAAAGCATCTTCTGCCTCAAAAACGATGCGGGTACTCCGGCGTCTAAAAGACACCTGGTGCACATACCCTAAAATGAAGGATAAACTAAATGAATAAGGACATCCTCAAGGTTAGTTTGAATACTCAAGTGAAGATGTAATGAATGTCTTGTAAAAGGTCTGAAAGTGGGAAAAATGAAAGATGCAAATCCAAAACTCTGTGGACGTTCTGTGTAACAGCTGAGTTCAGAGCCCAGGTGACAGATCACTACATATGATTCATGAGTTTAGCTATGCTGGGCTGGGTACCTGACATATGAATCATAGGAGGAATTACGCAGGCTGCTGCCTTATAAAAAAGAAAAAGAGGAAACAACACACTTCCAGGATACATGGAAAAAGATATACTGTATATATTTAAGTGTTATTTTTTTTAAGAATTTTTTAATTCATTATAGTTTAAATGTTGAAATCTAGTTTCAAAAGTAATTAAAGGAGGTGGAGATTTTCCAGTGCTAGCACACGTTAAAAAAATTCTAAATTGCTTAAATAAAACAAACACTTACGTATCGGACACCCATTGCTCTGTAGTACTGCCAGTAGCCACTGCAGGTGCTTGTTGGCTGTGGTGGTCACCTGGCAGACACCTAAGAAAACTGCAGAGGCAGCAGTGCAGAGGGCATCTGGTAAGTACGTTTTTTCTTTTTTATAGCACCAGGATGGGCCACCACGGTCACCATGGACATAAATAATGTGGCAGTTTAGATTAGTATCGGATAACCCATTTGACTCTATATTTCTGACTAGTTCCATTGTCCATTAGGACAACTCATTACCATATCTCCTACTAGGGCATATGGATGTCATAGGAATCTGTCACTTTCTCAGTTCCCTATTAACATGCACTCACACAAACACAATGGACAGCACAATGACCATTGTTTTCTTATCTGCTAGGTCCCTGTAGAAAGACTATTCTGGTTCAAGGTTTCATATAATGGCAGAAAGCTAATACTCCAGGCCAGTATGCTGATGGGCTGACAGTGATGCAGAAAAAGCTAGTTACAGATGTGACTGACCCAATAATTTTAGCACATTTCTGAATTTTTGGAGCTTACTATCAGCCAGAGCTCTAGGAATGATTCTGTTCATGTAGGGTTTAGGTAATAAAGTTTCATTGTTAAGGATGAAAAAATGTACATGTCCATTGAGTCTTATAATGCTAAGGTGTTGATCTAAAGGAAGGAAAAAACCCAATGAGGTAGAAGCTAATATCCTCATATTAGTGGAAAAATTCCTTTCCAAATTCAAATCAAACCTTGCAACCAGACTAGTTCCCTGGGCCAGTATCCAATTGCAGAAATGTAATACCCACAACCTGTATTATTATTATATTTTTCAAGATTCCTCTTGAACTTATTCAGTTAATCAACCATCACAACAATGGTAAAAGTTCCATTGTTCCACTGCTCTTACAGTAAAATAAATCACCATATCTGATGATGATTAAAGCTTCTTTCCTGTAGGCAAAGAGGATACCCCCTTGTCAACATTGCAGAATGTGGTGTAAAAGGTTTATCATTGGCAATATATATGTACTGCTCATTCATATATTTGTACGTTATAATACAATTGCCCCAAAGCTATAATTTTTTAAAATCGAATAACCCTAAGTTTGATAACCTGTCATGGTACTGCAGTTCACCCATTCTCTTCTTAACCTTAGTCTGTTGTGAATGTTTTAGAAATGAATTCTGAGCAGAAGCTCCCTCTGGTGGTTACAAACATTACTGAACCATTCAATGGCAATCAGGAATCACAGACTGGTCTTATATAAGGGAGGTTCCCTCCCATCATGGTTGCCGGTGATCAATTGTTCTTGTCTCAACTTTGTTTCCTGGTTCACTTGGAAGCTTGCTGAGTCTTGCCTCTTCTCCTGCTCTCAGATAAGATATTTTCTGTTTTTTGTTTTTGTGCTTTCCATTTGCATATTTCTCTGCATTTCTGTGAAGTTAGCCAGGTCCCCCTCCCGGGGGGCTTTGGCTCCTCTCAGTTCCTCTGGAGCCACTGTTATTTGTTCATTTGCCTTTTCCAGTTTTTTCAGTGGCTGCGGCTTAGTTTTGTTACACCAGAGAACTAATTTAGGTGGTAGAGGTCGTGTGATCTCAGGTGTTTTTGCAATTAGTAGCGTTGGTTTTTTTTTAGGGTTTTTTTGGATTGCAGTAAGTATCCTTCCTATCCTTTTTCTGTCTAGGCAGATTGGGCCCCAACGTTTGCTCATACTATTTTCTGTCTGTGTCTGTATTTCCTCTTGTCTAACCGCCATTACATGTTTGGGGGCTTCCTATGTTCTTTGGGGATCTGCTCGGGGGCAGATAGCTTTCCTCTTTCTATCTTTAGGTGTAGTTAGCCTCTCAGGCTGTGACGAGGCGTCTAGGACCAACGTAGGTACGCTCCACGGCTGCCTTTAGTTGTGGTGGTTGGTCAGGGTACTGCAATCCAGTAGATTCCAACCTCTCTGGTGTATTGCCGTTTTTGCCTGCTCTCCTCAGCTACCAAAACATAACATTAGTCGCCTTCTATAGTCTCTCTAGAACATTAAATTATCCCCATTATGTATTGATTACCTCATCGAGCTTAACATCCTGTGCAAATATTACACAAAAACACTTTAAGCCACCGAGCAAAATTAAAAAGAGGGCCCAATACTGACCCCTTGTACATCCCACTGTTAACTGTGCCTCAATCAGAGTGTTTGCCATTAATAACCACCATATTTTTTCCTATCTTGGAGCCAGTTGTTAATACAAATACACACATCTTTTTCCACTAGTTCAATTGCTATAATTTTTTTCAAACCTTTTATGTGGCACTATATCAAACGCCTTTGAAAAGTCCAAATAGACATCCACTTGACTACCTTTGTCCAGTATGGAACTTACATCCTCATGAAAGTTTAACAGGTTAGTTTGAACGGAATAATCACAACACTTATGCACCGATTTTGAGAATGTAATTGGTAAAATACCTGAAGGGAGACATGTGTCACTCGGGATGTTAGCCTCAGTGACAGTATGCTGGAGCATTTTTCCAGGTTCATATGTGCTGAGAAGGGTTAATCGACCATATTAAGGGCTTGGTTTTTCGGGAACAGCTTGAAGAATGGGTGGGAGGCTGTTCACCATATCTCCACCAAAGGGTGTTGTCCAGGAGATAAAGTTAGAGCCTTTGGATTAATTCAGTATTCTGTGTGCTTTGGAGGGGAGCTGACCTCCAGAGCTGGGCTCCTGGTAAACAGAGCTGAAGCCTGATTCCTGTGGGGGCAGATCCCCTGCATTATAAGGACTATACTGAGTGCTATTTTGTTTATTTCAAGAAGATTGAATATGTCTATTTATTTTGTTTGGACTGGTTTATGAAGCCTGTTTTAAAAACCAGTTGAAAATTGAAATGGAAAACATTTCTGTGACTACCTCATTAAGCAGCCAAGTGAGTCGATCTACCACACCATGAAGAAAACCTTTTAATATTTTACTCACAATAGAGGTTAAACTTGCAGGCCTACACTGTCCAGGATAGCCTTTTGACCATTTTTTAAAATTGTGGCATAACACTGGGTCTGTCCTGTAGAAAAGACCTTGTCTTTATAGAATTCTTAATATTAGAAATAATTGTCTTTCATCGGGGTCCTAGTACTGCTGAAAGAGGAACAACTGTTTAATATTGAAGCAAGTACACAATTTTCAAATTTTCAAATGGGTATTCCAGCCTAAATAAGTTATCTCATATGTACAGTCTAGGTGTCACATTCCAAGAGGAAGGGATATGCTGTAGAAGACCGAAGAAGATGGAAGTCTGCAGAGACAAGCTGTGGCTGTGAAAAGTCATAGAGTCTGGACAAGATAAAGAAAAGAAAAAGAATGGCTCCAATCAGTGACAACGTCATCTACAAGGTACCTGGATATAATTTTTTTTTGTAATACTTATTAATTCTCATATTTTTATTTATGTTAGGAGCATTCAAGGGAATGTGATATATACAAATTGCATACTTGTGCTCACATGACCGTCCACTCTTGCCACCGGCAAAGGAAAATCCTAAAAGTGTGCTATGCTTGTGCTGTGAGAATTCAGAACATAGAGTGATTGCACACTTTCATCTCAAACTTAGACAAGCCCTTTAATTATAAAATGAAGCCCTGTAGCATGCCAGCCCTAAACAGCGTGTCATATACTCACTGTCAAGATTAAGGTCTGCTTGCTGGTTCCATCAGTCATCACATGGTCACTTCACTCATGTGATTTTCATACTTAGGCCAGGGTCACACTTGCTACTGCAATGCGAGAAACTCGCGCGAGTCTCTCGCCTCAATACCCGGCACTGCCGCTGGCACTCGGGACCGGAGAGTGCGGCTGCATGTATTTCTATGCAGATAAACGCTCCGGTCCGAGGGACGGCGGCAGTTCCGGGTATTGAGGCAAGAGACTCGCGCAAGTTTCTCACGTTGCAGTCGCAAGTGTGACCCCAGCCTTATGGTCACGTTACAACTAGTTTTTCTTCCTTCTTATCTCAGTTTTTAGGGAGAGTAGCTAGGCAGCATGTGACAAATCACATATGTGCTTGGGATGGAGGGGGGGTGCCAAACTGAATTCTTGGCCCAGGTGTCGGAAAACCTATATACACATGTAAACTAGCCTCTAGCGGTAGTCGTGTGAGTGGTCCGCCATTTCCTCGTCGATACCAGCTGCAGGAAATTTTGTGTTGATGGGGGGTGCGCGATACGCGTGGGGTTTTCCACACACCCTTGGTCCCGGGACCATTGCTTCCCTCAGGTTATTCCTGCCTGTTCCTTCCGACGACCTTCTGGTAATCTAACTGATTTTGGTATATCTCTACCTTCTTATTTACCAGTTCAGCATATATTTCTTCTATGTTGCAGCGTTTATTTCGGTGTTATTACACACCTTTCCCCCAATGTGTACATATCCCAATTTTCTAGGTATATCTTTTTTGTGGGTGTTATCTTGCTTGCGCTGTTATTTTTCTATTTTACCAGCGGTGGTATTTATCGGAGGTGACCAGGGTTTACCCTTGTTATCTATTTAGCACCTTCTCATGAGCTTTTGCTCCAGTATGTGTACCTAAAAAATTTTTTTTTTATTTTTTTTTATCTTCTATCTAAATCTAACCTATTTACACAGTGTTCTGTTCATATACTGCTCAGGAAGTTATTATTCATTATTGGGGACGCCCAATTCTGACTATTTGTGCTAAATCCTTATTTTTTGAAGGGCCTTTGGGTGTTATGTTATGCTCTTATGCAATTTTAAATGTGTTTTATATTCTGTATGTGTGTTGTGTTGGTTTGTCTTTCAATAAAATTATTGTGATATATTTTTTCTAAATTGAGGTGTGCGCTATTTTATGCATTGGTTCTTTCTTTCTTTGGTCTTTCTTTGGTCCATTGATGGGGGGTGCGACATTGTACCTGGATCTTCTGGTTCCATTGCACCTAGTGCAGGTCCGCTCTCGTTAACCGTTTCTTTCAATAAGTCAGACCACTCCATAAAAACAATGTCCATTTTATATTCGGCCAAACTGGTGAACAGGGGACTACAGGTTACACATTCTCCAACTCCATGTTCTACACAATACACAGACTCCATTCTCAGAGTTACAGTCTGCACTTTGTTCCGTCAACAGGTACCGCAAGGGACATGGGGCAGGGGACATGTGTGATTTGCCTGCATTTCTTTAGGGGTAAGGTCATACGTGTCCATGTGTAACGTGATGATACCAATACAGGGCATGTAAGGAGCTTGACAGAGGGAGATCCGATCACAGTGTGCCAATTGGTTGTTAAAGTCTCCAGAGGTCTAAGGCCGGCGTCACACTCATCTTCGAAAAAAATGGACCGTATTGTACGGCCGTAATACGCCGAAATGTTCCCGGCACAGTTATCTGTATTTGTCATGGGTGTATCGCCACGAGGATCGTCGCGATTACACACTCTGACTTCTCACAGCTGAGTTGCTGTTTCTTTGTGTTTGGTAATGAGGGAGTTAATTTTACCTAGCTCTTTGCTAAGACTAGGTCCAGCCTCGCCCGGCTGCTTTTGATTATGTTCTAATTAGATTCCTTCATATACCTGCCAGTCTGCTTGTTAGATGCCGGTGAAAGCATTCATGTAGTCTAGCAGACTGGATCGGTTCTGAGAATACTTAAGCTAAGAGTTCCTTAGTTGTTTTTACTCTTATAGCTTATAGTTTATCTCTGAGACCTTAGGTGTTCCTACTGTGTGTGAGTGTTGTATGTAAGACTTTATTTACGTTATTTCTTGTCTTTCTTGTATGTCTTTCTGTTTATTAACCATTACCTGTTCATTCCCTTTGGTGGTAATCAGGGTCCTTCTTAGGACTAGATTACAGTTGGCAGGGATTGATAGGAGACAGGGTTTACGCTGGTGGCCTGGACCTCTGTACCTTTAACAGTACCTCCAGGTAGAGGGATTAGTTAGGACCCCAGTTTAGGGTCAGCATAGACCCCGGTCACCCTCTAGCCGGAGACAGCGTATAACGAATTCCGTATTGACCCACTGGACTTTCTGTCAGGTAATTCTATGTTATCATATATCTATGCGCATGTTATATAGTATGTTGCCCTTTTGATATAGATTACTGTCATCACATATATATATCTGCTATACAGCGTGACAGTATTTCATCCGTTGTCAAGGTGTGGCTGCGTATTTTGCACATGTAAGCATCCGTATGGCATCCGTATAGCGTTTTTTTCTCGCTGCCTTGCAAAATGGACATTTAACCGTTTTTAGGCCTGAAAATCATTCAAACCATCATCAGCAAGGCTATTTATTACCTCTGCATCAGGTGCCAGCCCCCAATCTGGCCATTTTGGTGCTGTGCTTGTGTTGGAGTACTGCTGCTTGGTTGCCAAAATGTCTGACACTCCAGTTCACCCTAACTGATCGAGTTTTGTACAACTGGGTTTTGTCCCGCCGCTTTGGGCAGCCTTACCCAGTGATCGTTTCTCCGCGGAGGACCAGATGAATGTGGGTGCATCCGCATTTGAGGCAACGCCTCACTAAAGGCCATTTTCACCGCCTTTATGCATCTCTGCGGACTCATCCTGACAAGTTTTTTCTCTATTGTCAGATGAGCATTGCCACATTTGATGTTTTGTTGGAGATCGTGCGCCCTGAGATCACCTACCAGGACACAAGGATGCGCAAAGCTATCTCTGCAGAGGAGCGACTTCTCCTGACGTTACGGTATGTATTCCTCACCTACATACTGTATGTTGATGTGTTTTCCCACAAGTTTGCCTTTACCCTTATGGCTGTTGCTTAAATATCCTCATAATATGTCCCATATCTCAGCTTGAGCTACCAGAACAATGTGTAAGTTACAATCACATAGACCTTTGACTTGTGTCAAATTTCATTTAGGATTGTTTGTAAATGAAATCCTTTTATGGTTATGTAATTGTGCATTTGTGAAACCTTTGCCCATGTGTAATGATTTTTCTCTCTACACTTGTTTACTTGTAGGTTCCTAACTACGGTCATTTCATATGCGGCACTCCATCTGGAGTTTTTGATTGGGAGATCCACAATATATGGCATTGTTCGTGATACATGCTCACAAATCTGGGACAGACTTCATCAAGTGGTCATGCCTGAGCCAAAGATGGAAGACTGGATGAGGATTGCCAGGGGATTTGAGGAACAATGCCAGTTTCCAAATTGTATAGTAGCCCTTTATGGGAAGCACATCCATGTGCGTAAGGCCTCTTTCACACTTCAGTCGTTTGGCGTCAGTTAAAATCCGCCAAACTGTGAAAATAGCGGATCCGCCAGAAAAGATGCAAAACGGATGAAAACGGATCCGTTTTTTGACGGATTCGCCATGAACTTTTCAACCCGGAAAATGCAGGTACGCATGTCTGGCACAGAGGAGAGAGAGAGAGCGAGACCCCGGACAGTGTTCTGGGCATTTTGAATGGATTTTCTATGGGAGCAACGGATCCGCTGGCGGATGGTTGTCCGTTAGATCCGTTTTTTTGACGGATCCGCCATAGTCCGCCATTTTGACGCACACAAAAAATGTTGCATTGAACGTTTTCCAAAAATGGCGGACACCAAATTTATGGCGGATCCGTCAAAAAACAGATCTAATGGACGACCATCCGTCAAAATCCGCCACTAATGTAAGTCAATGGGAAAAAAGCGGATCCGCAAAAAAAAAATGGCGGATCCGTTTTTTTCACACTTTGGCGGATTTTGACTGACATCACGCAAATGAAGTGTGAAAGAGGCCTAAGCCGCCGAACTCAGGGTCCCAATTCTATAATTATAAACAATATTTTTCTGTAGTGCTGTTGGCTCTGGTTGACAGTAACTACAGGTTTATAATTGTAGACGTGGGGGCCTATGGAAGGACTGGAGACTCTAGAGTCTTCAATTCTTCCATTATGGGTCAGCGGCTGTGTAATAACCTGTTGGACCTACCACCAGCACGGCAACTTTCTGGCTCCAATCTTGAACCTGTGGCGTATGTTGTAGTTGGGGATGAGGCCTTCCAACTATCTAGGAATGTCATGAGGCCATATCCACGACGAAACCTTGACCACCGTCGTCGGATATTCAACTCGCGCCTATCACGGGCCAGGCGCCTGGTGGAGTGTGCCTTTGGCATTCTATGTGCAAAATGGCAGGTCCTCCAGTCTGCAATTCAGCTGAGTGAAGCCAACGTCAATGAGGTCATCAAAGCATGTGTTGTCCTACACAATTTCACTCGAATGCATGATTGTGGCCCATCTGATGTTGGTGAAAGTGTGGTGACCAATGGGGATATGCCTAGCCCATGTAATCCCTGTACGTCGTCCACTCTCAGGACTGAAAACCCGTGATCTGTTTACCCATTATTTTGTGTCACCTCAAGGTACTACATCATGGCAAGATGAGGCATTATCAATGCTGTAATGTAGTTGTGTGTGTATACATAAATTTTGTTGGTTTCTGACATACTCTTTGTGTCTGGTGTTAATGTTCCTAAACAGATGTGTTGGTGGTTGATTACTAATTACTTATGAAAAAAGAGTCACAACTTTATATAAAAATAGATCTTTATATGTGCAAACTGCCACTTGAGGTAGTGACTACCATATTTAAATCATATGGTATATGAATTCAAAGCACAATAGTGTAAGTGTGCATTCTTACACAACAAGTACCAAAATAAGTCATAAAAAAATAACAAACATTTCAATAAATAATAGTATATAAAGAAAATAACAAACTGTCACTATGCCTAGTGCTCATCATATGTGACTCATATGTTTGATTGTTAAGATTAGATGACTCGCACCACAATTGTGGATACCAGGGCTATGGGGTACTCGGAGCCGAGCCCATTGATTTTTATGGGAGATGTCACTGGCAGCGGGACTCGGTCCGTGGCCCTGGCAGTCAAGCGATGGGGGATATTTACAGGGGAATATTAGGATAGTTCGTGACGCCACCTGTGGTTTCTGGTAATTTGTACCAGCGCTGCTGTAAGGGTCTTCACAGGGGATGTTATGGGGCAGCTTGGTGGTAGGTCTCCCACAGGTGAGACGTGTCCCTGGAAGTCTATGGTGGTGATGCAGGGTGTAGATAAGAATTCAGTCACACACAATGCAGCTTCTTTTCATACCTTTACTGGTAGATGGTTCAGGCAGGTCCCGGGGAGCTGGTCGGGGTGGAGAGTGCACATTCAGGTAACCGCTGAGCAGGTTAGAGGCCTCCTTTACTTCAAATGTATATGAGTCCAACTTGCCTGAAGCGAAGTTAACTCTGAACTCTCCAGCTTTCTCTATAGCTGTAATGCCCGGCCAACATTGTGGTGGAGCCTTCTAAGTGGTGAGAACTAAGTCCTTACTTTTGTCTGCGCTTGACTCAAAGTCCCCGTTCTCCCTGACTCCGGTTACGTATTGACACTTTGGGCTGCACTCTGCGACCTGTAGTCCAGATGCCTCCGGTTTTCTTGTTACTATGCTTGAAACAGTAGCAACGCTTCGGACCCCGGTGTCCGGCAATTTAGTGCAGGTAATCCAATACCCAAGGCACTTCTCTGTCTTCTCCACTGCGCCCTGCGCCCTGCTTCCCGCTCTTAACATAAGCACTTGTAGTTTCCGAAGGTCAGGTCAGCTTTCTCTAGGGCTCGCTGAGCAGCCCTCAGTATCCTCTAAGTCCAGACTGGACTGACACTGAACTGCACTGTCCGAAGACCAGAAACAGATTCCACTACTCTCCCTCCTAGGTTGACTGACTCAACTCCCTTAGCTACGTGTCACTCCCTCTTATATCTCAGATGGGTGTGTCTGAAAGAGTGAGTGGCAGTGAATGCATATCAAGCGTTGCGATTACCTTCCTGTGCACTCTCCTGGATCTTATGTGTGCCTGCATAGCTGGGCCACACATCCCCCCTTGGTTAAACACAGCACTCCCGGGCTGTAAAAGAGAAAAAGAAAAACATTTTTGTTTTGCATTAACAACAACATTTTAACACTTCCCATCCGGGAGGTAAGACTTCTTGAACGTTACAATATGTACATGAGAAAAAATACAAAAGTATCAAAAGTATCAAAACATTTTCACAAACACTAGACAAATTCTTGTGGAGGACCCGCACCAAAAACCTCCCACATGGGTCCTGGGTGGGCTGCAGGACTTCTGACTGCAGACCTCACTCTAGGCCACACCATACGGGTTTTTCTTCAGAGGTAGATAGCAATGGTTTTGTGTAAAACCAAGATAGTGCACCGTGGTGCAAACTATTTACATTAAAGTTTTTGGGCTGGCACAGTCCACAGCCTCACAGTCCATGAGGGAAAAGACACATATATACACTTCAATATTCACATTATTATTTAACTGAATTTACCCAACCGGGGTATTTTATGCAACTATGCAATCAACATATTACTTTTTAACTCTTCAAATTCTCTTGTACCCAGCCGGGTATTCTAATATGTAAACTATGTAGCATTCTCGTACATAAAAGACAATAAAGTGCTATTTTCAAAATTCTCAAACTTTTTACATTTCTTGGATGCGGTAAACCCCTGTCTGGGTCCTACCGGTCTTCACTTTTACAACTCTCAATGACGTCTTCCACTCCTGGGGCTGGAACGACGCGATGCTCTTTTGATCTCATTACAAATAAGTCATGGCCTGATATTAACGTTTGCGTAGCCACCGTTCTTGTTTCAACGGGGGACCCCACGGGTATGTCCCTGCGGTAAGACACGATTTGCGTCGCTGCAAGAGCCACATTTACTTGCGATGCAGAATAGGGCGATGCAGAGTAGGTCGCCGTGTGTGATGCAGTGTGAATCGCCGATTGCGATGCTGGGTAGGTCGCCAATTGCGATAAGTATGCAGGGGGCGATGCTGGTGCACGGCCTCGTGCGGTTGGAGCTCGGGATTGGGACGCTTCGGTACCGGCGTCTGGGACGGGGTCACTAACGATGGAGACGTTCAGGGCATACCACCCCTTCAAACCCCAGTGACGGGTGTAGCTCACAATGTCCCCATTCATCAGGTCCCTCCCAGGATGACCGATGGGCAAGTGGGACTCCACGTCCCGGCGGCTCACAAAGACCCCCTGATAGAGGCCCGGCTCGCGGATAAAGCCCCAGCCCTTGCGGAGCTGAAACTCAGTAACGCACCCCTGCCGCCGCGGTTCCCGTCGGGTACCTTTGTCTCTGCGGACGGTCTCCTTATCAGCGATGAACTCCTCATGCTGCCGTTGTCGGGACCGCTGGATCTTTCTCTCTTCCTCCTGCTGTCGCCTCACTCTCTCGCAGTGCTGCCAGGCGTTTCCGGTTTGGAGGTCGTAAGTCACGTCGTCCAGACGCTCCATCTCACCCCAGTCGATTTCTGGCAGTGACGACTGGGACCCCTCCGGTGACCTCGCTGGGGATCCATACTCTGCTGTGGCCTCCTGGCCTGGCTGGCATTCCGGACCGGGCAGGACCTCCTCAGCCTCCTTCGCCTCCACCTCCGCATCGGTGGGATCAGGTACAGCACTTTTGGTAGCATCCTCCGGTCGTCCCTCAACCTTCTTCAGCAGTGATTTCGGGAAATCAGGAGACGGCGTTATGCTTGTAGGAGAGAACATCGCGTCCCACAGCAGCCGCTGTGTCTGGGCCCGCCAGCGTCTCTCCGTCTCCTTTAAATCTGTATGGCTCTGGAGCTTCCTTCTCAACTCTGCGTTCTCCTTCTGTAGCTCTAGTATGGCGGGGTCGGTGTCCCGATCCGGGGACAGCTCTGGCTCAGGCCGTCCATCTTCAGGAGAGCAGGGCCGGTATGCCTCCGGTCCTCTGCACAGATTCTCCTGTCCTTCCGCCATCTCGTCCCAGGCCAGACTGTAGTTTCCATCAGGAACAGTCCGGTCTCTTCCGTGGAGGTGGGATTTGCGTCTCCTCCTCTTCGGATAGAGGATGAAGAGGAGGCGGATTTCTTTAGCAGTGGGACAGGACCGCACATTGTAGTAGCATTTGGAGAGGGCGGCCATATCTTTCGCGCCTCAGGGGGGGTACACGCCCACTAATGCACGCCCACCTTCTTCACCAGCGCTTCAGGGCGCCAACTTGGCGGTAAAATGGCGGTATTTGGCGCCAAATGCAGCAAACAGTCTTTTTCACCAAACAGTTCAATATAGGCACACAGGACTCACAATTGCAAGTTTCGCATCCTGTTCATGACGCCAAGTAAAATTGACTCGCACCACAATTGTGGATACCAGGGCTATGGGGTACTCGGAGCCGAGCCCATTGATTTTTATGGGAGATGTCACTGGCAGCGGGACTCGGTCCGTGGCCCTGGCAGTCAAGCGATGGGGGATATTTACAGGGAATATTAGGATAGTTCGTGACGCCACCTGTGGTTTCTGGTAATTTGTACCAGCGCTGCTGTAAGGGTCTTCACAGGGATGTTATGGGGCAGCTTGGTGGTAGGTCTCCCACAGGTGAGACGTGTCCCTGGAAGTCTATGGTGGTGATGCAGGGTGTAGATAAGAATTCAGTCACACACAATGCAGCTTCTTTTCATACCTTTACTGGTAGATGGTTCAGGCAGGTCCCGGGGAGCTGGTCGGGGTGGAGAGTGCACATTCAGGTAACCGCTGAGCAGTTTAGAGGCCTCCTTTACTTCAAATGTATATGAGTCCAACTTGCCTGAAGCGAAGTTAACTCTGAACTCTCCAGCTTTCTCTATAGCTGTAATGCCCGGCCAACATTGTGGTGGAGCCTTCTAAGTGGTGAGAACTAAGTCCTTACTTTTGTCTGCGCTTGACTCAAAGTCCCCGTTCTCCCTGACTCCGGTTACGTATTGACACTTTGGGCTGCACTCTGCGACCTGTAGTCCAGATGCCTCCGGTTTTCTTGTTACTATGCTTGAAACAGTAGCAACGCTTCGGACCCCGGTGTCCGGCAATTTAGTGCAGGTAATCCAATACCCAAGGCACTTCTCTGTCTTCTCCACTGCGCCCTGCGCCCTGCTTCCCGCTCTTAACATAAGCACTTGTAGTTTCCGAAGGTCAGGTCAGCTTTCTCTAGGGCTCGCTGAGCAGCCCTCAGTATCCTCTAAGTCCAGACTGGACTGACACTGAACTGCACTGTCCGAAGACCAGAAACAGATTCCACTACTCTCCCTCCTAGGTTGACTGACTCAACTCCCTTAGCTACGTGTCACTCCCTCTTATATCTCAGATGGGTGTGTCTGAAAGAGTGAGTGGCAGTGAATGCATATCAAGCGTTGCGATTACCTTCCTGTGCACTCTCCTGGATCTTATGTGTGCCTGCATAGCTGGGCCACACATCGACAACTGCAAATATGCATTTGACAACTTTGATTTAAAGTAAATATAAAAAAATAACAAACATTGGTGTAAATAATGGTATATAAAGAAAATAACAAACTTTCACTATGTCTAGTGAAGACCATATGTTACCCATATGTTTGGTTGACAAGATTAGACTACTGCAAATATGCAATAGACAGCATGGAGTAAAAGTAAATATAAAAAAATAACAAACATTGGTGTAAATAATAAGACAAAATGAAAAAAACAAACTTTCAATTAGCCCACTGAACATCATATCTGTACCATATGGTATTTTGAGGCTTTCAGATTAGTGCAAATATGCTTTATACAACATGTAGTAAAAATAAATATAAAAAAATAACAAACTGGGTTTCAAATAATAATAGATAAGAAAAATAAAAAATCAGAGTTTGTGGTATGCGGGTGGTGGG
>JARQOD010000001.1:300491123-300717264 GCA_033576555.1 Oophaga sylvatica | reverse complement strand
ACCAACGGTGAGACTCTCCTGACGGAGACGCAACAGAGATGATGCAGAGGAGGTCTTCCGTCCAGGTTCGTCGAATACCTTCCGGAAGGCTGAGAGAAAAGCAGGCAGGTCAGATACCAGAGGATCTTCTCTCTCCCAGAGAGGATTAAGCCAGGCCAGAGCCTCTCCGGTGAGATGGGACATGATGAAGGCAATTTTGGCCCGGTCAGAGTTAAACTGGTGTGCCAGGAGTTCGAAATGCAGGGTGCACTGGTTAATGAAACCACGAGCCAGAACAGGGTCGCCTCCAAACCTAGGAGGAGCTGAAAGACGAGGTCCGGGAATGGAAATCACGGAATTGGGAAGCAGCGAGACTGCCGGATTGTGAGTCATGGCTCCAGCGGTAGTTGCTGGTGATGGATTCAAAGTGTCCAAGCGGGAATTGACGTTCCGCAGGTGTCCCAGGATAGCCTCCTGTTGAGACCTCTGGCGAGACAGCTCATGACACAGTTCTGGAAGGGAAGGGGTTTGGGTGCCACCGGGTTCCATGGCCCGAGCAAACTGTAACGGGTCTGGTAGGTGAAACCACTGAGCTTTATTATACAAGACAGTATACTTGTAAGAGAGCAGGTGGCGCCCGGGGAATACGGACAGGAATTCACGGGAAATGACAAGGACAGTCTCTGGGTAGGCAGGTTGTCACGGCAAGTGACCAGGGCAGTCTCTGGGTAGGCAGGTTGTCACGGCAAGTGACCAGGGCAGTCTCTGGGTAGGCAGGTTGTCACGGCAAGTGACCAGGGCAGTCTCTGGGCAGGCAGGTTGTCACAGCAAGTGACTAGGGCAGTCTCTGGGCAGGCAGGCTGTCACGGCAAGTGACTAGGGCAGTCTCTGGGCAGGCAGGTTGTCACAGCAAGTGACTAGGGCAGTCTCTGGGCAGGCAGGTTGTCACAGCAAGTGACCAGGGCAGTCTCTGGGCAGGCAGGTTGTCACAGCAAGTGACCAGGGCAGTCTCTGGGCAGGCAGGTTGTCACAGCAAGTGACCAGGGCAGTCTCTGGGCAGGCAGGTTGTCACAGCAAGTGACCAGGACAGTTACTGAATATACAGGCTTATACGACCTGAGATGTTGGAGCCTCCTGGTTGGCTGCAGTCCGATGGCAGATGATCACTCCCAAGCGAGCAGGCAAGAGTCTCTGGAGTAGCCGGTGATCACTGCTGGAGATGTCCGAACCTTCGGATAAAGCTGCAGTCGGATGGCAGATGATCGCTCCCAAGTGAGCAGGCAAGAGTCTCTGGAGTAGCCGGTGATCACTGCTGATGAAGTACGAACCTTCGGATAGAGCTGCAGTCGGATGGCAGATGATCGCTCCCAAGTGAGCAGGCAAGAGTCTCTGTAATAGCCGGGGATCACTGCAGGTGATGTCCGAACCTCCGGGGAGGGCTGCAGTCAGATGGCAGACAGCAAGCAGACAGGTAACAGGCAGGCAACTGGAAACAGGAGCTGAGGGCTGAAGCAGAGTTATACAGTGCAACAACAACATTGCTCGGGCACCTCCATTAAGGAGGAAGCCCTTAATATAGGGTGGAGTCCTCCGCATTGGCCGGAGACTAATTTGGAAAATGCGCGCGGCTCCTTTAAGAGCGGGGGAGGGTGCGGGCGCGCGCCCTAAGTCCAGCAGCAGGGAAGGAGCGCGCGGGACCAACAGGGTGGAAGGAGGACGCCGAGGAAGCTGGGGGCGCTGAGGACGCAGAGCGCTGGTAAGGGGAACGGCGTCCCTGCCTGGCAGAGGGCCGGGACGCCGACGCTACACCTATAATAATTGAGATAAAGATTGAGTATCTATGAGTGGCCAAAAACCTAACCAATCTCAGAATATAATTCTCCATTACGTGATTTAAGTCTCTCTTACACATGTCATAAAGCATAATTAATATATATCTCACGTAACCCGATATTTAATAATACTATCAGTTGAAAGAGATATCTATCTAACAGTTAATTAATTTCTATTTCCTTACATCAACAATAATAGTTGTCAGAGATATCTATCTAACAATTAATCAGTTGCTATTTCCGCATATTGACAACACACCAAAACCACAATAAACCCATTTTTATATATATCAGACCAAAAAGCTGTGTTAGTTATATGTTGAAGCCATGCGGATGGTGATTCTTACATGTGGATGCAACCAGTTCTTTTCACTTGATAATTCATCAGACTTCCACTATAATGGTGTAATTTTCAGTACTCCCGGTACATTTCTGAAATCTTGACTGATACTTCTTCTTTGGCTAAATACATGGTTTCCATATAACATACTCCGGACATTCACCCAGCTCATCTCAAAAGAAACAAAAAGACAGGTAAGACAAACATCTAAATCAGGAAACACATAACTTGTTCTTCTAAAGGGGTGATTTATCACGCTTCATGCCCTTGTAAGAAAGTCTATATAGGCATGACGACTCGGGAACTAAAAATTCGCACTAGAGAACACTGTTTGGATATAGAAAAGGCCAAATCTATCACAGATGAGACTTTATTGAAAACGCTCCCAAGGCATTTCAAAAAATATCATGAGTGCAAAGCATATTTGCTCAATATAAGAGGTATTGATCTTTTGTCATTAGGATTTAGAGGGGGAGATTTGGGACGCGAACTAGCCAAATTGGAATGTAAATGGATTTACAGGTTGGGCACTTTGAATCCGCAGGGCCTCAACGAAAGTGCAGGGTTTGGGGCATTTCTGTAGAATATTGACTTCAAATAGCAAACTATCAAGACCCGTCATATCATCATGGGCATTGGGTGATTTTTTAAATTGCGAATTATTGTTTTATCATTTTAGATGTTTGTCTTACCTGTCTTTTTGTTTCTTTTGAGATGAGCTGGGTGAATGTCCGGAGTATGTTATATGGAAACCATGTATTTAGCCAAAGAAGAAGTATCAGTCAAGATTTCAGAAATGTATCGGGAGTACTGAAAATTACACCATTATAGTGGAAGTCTGATGAATTATCAAGTGAAAAGAACTGGTTGCATCCACATGGAAGAATCACCAACTGCGTGGCTTCAACATATAACTAATACAGCTTTTTGGTCTGATATATATAAAAATGGGTTTATTGTGGTTTTGGTGTGTTGTCAATATGCGGAAATAGCAACTGATTAATTGTTAGATAGATATCTCTGACAACTATTATTGTTGATGTAAGGAAATAGAAATTAATTAACTGTCAGATAGATATCTCTTTCAACTGATAGTATTATTAAATATCGGGTTACGTGAGATATATATTAATTATGCTTTATGACATGTGTAAGAGAGACTTAAATCACGTAATGGAGAATTATATTCTGAGATTGGTTAGGTTTTTGGCCACTCATAGATACTCAATCTTTATCTCAATTATTATAGGCTTAAGTATAGATTAATTGTTGTTTAGAGATTTATTCTCTATGGTGGTTTGAAATGGTTAAATTTAGTTAAGTGTTTTACCCATATTTGTTTTCCACACATACATACCGCTAGCTGTCAGTAGTATTCATTCAGGACATGGTGGTGTACACAGAGCGCATGCGCTAGTTCGATGCAGGCTTGCGATGGTACGAACGCGGTCTAACACGCTGGGATCAGCTGTGCAGGTCACATGATGAGTCATGTGCGGCGCGGTGATCTCACCGAGACCGAAAACATACATCTGCAAAGAGGAGCCTGGCAGACAACAGCGCAAGCGCCGACATGTGATGCACCCCTCACCGGAGCATATTGATTGGTAGTCTCATTTTATTGGATAACAGGTATATTTAAAGTCCGCACACCCTCTGCCCAGACACGCCCCCCGAAGAAGCTGGGCGAAACGTGCGCGTCGGGGCAGAGGGACAGGACTCCGTAACATTCATTCACTGCTGCGTATACTCAGGTAAATTATACATCCTAACATGGACGTATAATGTTATGTCAACTTGTAGATCTTTATATGTAGAGACCAGCACAAACGCAATGTTTTATCCATAGTGTGGTTATTTTCCTGTCGGCATGAAAATCCGGGGCATCTGAATACAGAGCCATTAATCAGTATAGACTTAGTGCCAGGTTGGTTATATCCCCACGATTTACAGCACTGAATCTAGGGCATCAGAGGTCAGAGCCGATACATATATCGGTTCCCATTTGGGTGGCAGATTCATTGTGCAATGGTTAAAACGGAGACATTTTCGTATTTTGTGCTATGTCATTTAAGGATACATGTATATTTCAGCATTGTATAATAGGCCATGCAGCTTGTATTATAATAAGGGAGATCCGTATTGTCCCTCTTTTTTCTACCTTGCATCCTTTTTCTATTTGTTAAGAATCTTAATGTTTTTTACTAATAAAATTGAATAATGTTCAAAAAGATACTTTTTGTGATAAAAATTATTGCTTGATTTATCCCAGTGATTATCACAAGGGGATTTGAGTGTGCGTCTTATGATTATACAAGCAATATACTGCTATTGGCACGTTTTTTGGTGGATAGAAAATGTGATAGCAGACATAAAAAATCGGTAGCAGGAGAATGGAATGTGACCACGACAAAGTGGGCAAGGACACATATATAGAAAACTGGAGCTGCAGACCAATTATAAATATAATAATGACAGACAAGTGGTCCCACTGTGGTGCGTGGACACGCTTCATTTGTGGTAAGGCACTCCGCAGGATTCACTTTTGGGCTAAAAAGTGCATTGCACGCTCACTATGGGTCCTGTAGATGTATGATGGCATATGTGCGGTAAGTTTTTCTGGATCTTTTTGCATGACATAAGGCACTTGTCTGTCATTATTTTATTTATAATTGTTCTGCAGCTCTAGTTTTCTTCTGCATATTGCCATTGAGCCTGCTTTTTCCTATATGTGGTTTTATGCCTTATCCACACAGCAATTATTATATGTGTCCTTGCCCACTTTGTCGTGGTCACATTCCATTCTCCTGCTACCGATTTTTTATGTCTGCTATCACATTTTGTAGACTGTCTTGTCAATACTATATATGTCCTGTTTTTTGTACTGATATTTAATAAAATGGATTGATTTAATATAAAGTACATTTTTTTATATGGGACTTTATTCATTATTATTTTATAGGTAAGAGAGATTTAAGCCGTCATGTTTTCTCTTTGATGTTGTACTTTCTGATAGTGCGTTAGATAGGGAAGTACTGTGACAAGGTCAAGTTCAAGAACAGTTAACTGGTAGGGCCAGCATGTACCAGTCGTTCAAAGCAGTGGGAGGCCCTACTGGACTCCCGATCAGACGCACCAGTTGCGTCCGGAGATCAAGGTCTGGCATAGGGGCTGCTGGGCACATTATGCTCTTCTGACATACATAGGTCGGTGGACGTGGAACCGCGTAAAGTGCCGGTGGCTGGTCCTGATTGCACGGCTGAAATGGACTGGAAATGCCTGAGGCCGACAGAGTCATTGGGCTTACAGATAGTCCAGGAAGAACGAGTGCTAGGGCTGAAGATGTGTTATATTAAGGAAGTAAGAAACATGGAGTGCTGTGCCCTATCACACATGTTACAGCCTGATAAACTTGAACTGACCAGTAAACGTTGGCTTGTTGCAATGAACCTGGTGTCCCTGAATTGTGTGTGGTGGCTCCTAAGGATGGAGGCCTGGAGACAGTGGAGGCCTGTGGCCTACATGTGAGTGTGATGCATTGCACACCTGATAGCACACTGGGATTGGGACACTATTTTCATGTAAAGTGCCAGAGCATAACAGGACAGCAGCTCAGTCATGACTACCGCACTTAGCCACTTTACATTTAGCGTACTCAGCAGGATCCAACCATGAAGAAGTCTTAACAAATGGGGGGAAGGATCCTGTGGAAAAAATGATGGCACCAAGAACAGACTGCAAGATGGCGGCTAGTGGGGCGAAATGGAAAGGCGAACCTACCCATTGTGGACGTAAGAAAAGTGGAAGGGCGTGAAAATACATCCAGCCTGGGAAGAGGCTTGTCCAGAGAGGCCGGCCTGTAGTGAGCAATGCCCGCCCCCAATGAGACTGGCGGAAGAAAAAGAGACCATGCCCATTCCAGCAAGCCAAGGGAGAAACGGTGGAGACTCCCAGAAAACGTGTATGTGAGCCAGAAGTAGCCCCACCTCAGAACGGATGGAGTAACGGAAGGGCACACTCATGGCAGAGGAGGCAAAGCAGCAAGAGAAGATGGAGATCTACAGCTTACCCATTGAAAGCGATGGCCGATGCTTTTTGCTAACCAAACTAAAATATCCACTGAACCACCATGTTGACCATCTTGAAAATAATAAATAATTGTAACTCTATGAAGTAAATTTACAAATTTACTAATCTGTCTGTGCATAGATCTTTTTATAAAATATGACAAAATTTGGTGCATTTCTGGAAAATATAGTTGCACTGTGTTTTAAGCACATTTAAGAATCACCCAAACAACAATTCACTTAGTTCGCCAGTTTCTGTTTTCTAGTACACAATATACAGTAACCCTATACATTGTTTTGTGGATGCTGCAAGGTGCTGCACCTTTACTTGAGTAGGAGATGAAGTCCATTACTCAACGGTGCCCATAGTACAATGTCCCCCCAAGACATTTGCCAAAAAGTAAGCCAAACAAGAGGTTAATGTAAAATTAGACTAAAGTGTAATTTATCATCCAGCATGAGCCACTGTCATACATTTTTGTCACGCTGTATAGCAGATATATATATGTGATGTCAGTAATCTATATCAAAAGGGCAACATACTATATAACATGCGCATAGATATATGATAACATAGATTTACCTGACAGAATGTCCAGTGGGTCAAAACGGAATCCGTTATACGCTGTCTCCGGCTAGAGGGTGACCGGGGTCTAAGCTGACCCTAAACTGGGGTCCTAACTAATCCCTCAACCTGGAGGTACTGTTAAAGGTACAGAGGTCCAGGCCACCAGCGTAAACCCTGTCTCCTATCAATCCCTGCCAACTGTATTCTAGTCCTAAGAAGGACCCTGAATACCACCAAAGGGAATGAACAGGTAACGGTTAATGAACAGAAAGAAATACAAGAAAGACAAGAAATAAAGTAAATAAAGTCTTACATACAACACTCACACACAGTAGGAACACCTAAGGTCTCAGAGATAAACTGTAAGCTATAAGAGTAAAAACAACTAAGGAGCTCTTAGCTTAAGTATTCTCAGAACCGCTCCAGTCTGCAAGACTACATGAATGCTTTCACCGGCGACTAACACCCAGACTGGCAGGAATATAAAGGAAACTAATTAGAACATAATCAAAAGCAGCCGGGCGAGGCTGGACCTAGTCTTAGAAAAGAGCTAGGTAAAATTAACTCTCTCATTACCAAACACAAAGAAACAGCAGCTCAGCTGTGAGAAGTCAGAATGTGCAATCGCGACGATCTTCGTGGCGATGCACCCATGACAATTTTTCTCATCTTTATGTTAGCCACCATTAGTAAATTTGCCCCAATTTATACTACATGGTCACATGCACTTGAAACAAAACTTAAAACCCCTTATAAAGATACCCTGAGGGGAGAAAGTTTTGTTCTTCATTTGCTACACTCTTACAGAAAATGGACACCTTATTGATCTAGGAGTAAGAATAACGGCATTAGCACATCTGAGCATACCTGACTATGGCGGACAAATGGCCATTGGAGCAAAGATAACAGTACATCACAGCCCATGGGAAGGCAGCCAGCTGGTACAGAGTGACAGGATGAAATGAAATCTGAATATAATCCATTATAAGGTCTGTATTTAGCCATATGACAGGTAGCCCGCCTGACCAGTTGTCTTCATCCCCAGTGTACTGTACTGGCACTTCTCATCCTTATATATAAGTAGGACTAGAGAAAACAAACACACCATGCAGTAACTGGGACTGATAATGGAGGTGACCAAGGTATCCCAAGGCCATTTATTTGTCTTCGCCAATTGTAAGGTAATAAGTATTTGTTTTCCTAAGAGCACTTTGCTTTGTGTTGGAGAAGAAAGCAGATGCAGGAAAAATCTGTGAGATGTTAAGCATGCTAGGTTTACCAAAAATCCCCCATGCTGCAGATCAAGTGGGAAGATAATAAAGAAGAAATTAGATATACCTTAATCTTTTTATCATGTGGACACAGTCTGCTGAAAGACTAAAGGGTATGCCACACTAAACAATATCGCTAACGGGATCGCTAAAAAACGTCACTATTTAGCGATCCCGTTAGCGATGTTGTTCAGTGCGGCAGCTGCCAGCGACGAGCTTCCTGCTGTGATCTCGCTCGTTGCTGGAATCGTTCCGGACCCTATTTTCTCGTCGGCGCTCCCGCTGGGTAAGTATCTTATCGCTGTGTGGCACCTTTTCTTAGCGATTTAGCGGTACTTTTGTACCGCTAAAGTCGTTAAGAAGATCGCTAACGGCGATAGCGTAGTTAACTATATCGCTAAATGTGGCCGCATTTAGCGATATAGAAACAATCCCGCTAGCGATCGCATTAGTATGCGTCGTTATTGTGATCGCTAGCGGGATTGTTTAGTGTGGCAGTACCTTAATGGAAAAATGGTCAATCTCAGTAGTGACAGATAAAAAGAGATTTCTGTTTAGAGGACAAAGAACAATGGAACTTAATAGCGTTTCCATAAATACACATACAGTCATGGCCGAAAGTGTTGGCACCCTTGAAATTGTTCCAGAAAATGAAGAATTTATCCCAGGAAATTATTGCAATTACTCATGTTTTGTTATACACATGTTTATTTCCTTTGTGTGTATTAGAACAACAAAAAAAACTGTGGAACAAAAAAAAGGAAAATTCAACTTATTTCACAAAAAAAAACCCTCTAAAATGGGGAGGACAAAGTTGTTGACACCTTTCCAAAATTGTGGGAAAACAAATTTAGTTTCAAGAATGTGATGTTCGTTCAAATTCACCTGTAACAAGTAACAGATATGGGTAATATGAAAATCACACCTGATACCAGATAAAAAGGGAGTTGACTCACTCTTTGCATTGTGTGTCTGTATGTGACACACTAAGCATGGAGATCAGAGAGAAAGAGAAGAAAACTGTATGAGGATGTTAGAACCAAAATTGATGAAAAATATCAACAATCTCAAGGTTACAAGTCCATCTTCAGAGATCTTGATGTTCTTTTGTCCAAGGTGCGCAACATAATCAAGAAGTTTATAACCCATGGAACTGTAGCTAATCTCCCATGATGTGGACAGCAGAGAAAAATTGATGAAAGACTGAAACACAAGACAGTCTGGATGGTGGATAAGCAGCCCCAATCTAGTTCTAAATAAACTGAAGCTGTCCCTCAGCCTCAGGGTGTCAGCGCGAACTATCCATCAACATTTGAATTAAATGAAATGTAGGGGACCCAGGAGGAACACACTGCTGACACAGAGGCATAAAAAAGATAGACTGCAGTTTGCCAAAATGTAGTGTACATAAGCCAAAATCCTTCTGGGAAAGTGTCTTGTGGACAGATAAGAACAAGAAAGAGCTTTTTGGTAAAGCACATCATTCTACTGTTTATGGAAAATGGAATGAGGCTTACAAAGAAAAGGACACATTACCTACAGGCAAACATGGTGAAGGTTCAAAGATGTTTTGGAGTTCATTTGATGCCTTTGGAAATGGGTGCCTTGACTGTGTGCAAGACATCATGAAATCTGATGTTTACCAAAGTATTTTGGATCTCAATGTAGTGTCCAGTGTCAGAAAGCTAGGTTTGCATCTTCCAGCAGGACAATGATCCCAAACATACTTCAAGGAGCACTCAGAAATGGATGGAAACAAAGCACTGGAAAGTTCTGAAGTGGCCAACAATGAGACCGGATCTAAATTCCATCGAACACCAATGGAGGGATCTTAAAATTGCTGTTGGGAGAAGGCACCCCTCAAATATGAGAGATTTGGAGCAGTTTGCAAAAGAAGAGTGGTCCAAAATTTCAGTTGAGAGGTGTAAGAAGCTTGGTGATGGTTATAGAAAGCAATTAATTTCAGTTATTTCAAATGTTGTGCAACTAAATATTAAGTTGAGCGTTCCAACAATTTTGTCTGGCCCTCTTTTGGGGATTTTGTATGATACTATGGCCAATTTGCCTTTTCTTTCTTAGTTTTTTTTTGTGTTGTTCCAATACATACAAAGCAAATAAACATGTGTATAGCAAAACATGTGTAATTGCAACAATTTTATGGGAGAAATACTTTATTTTCTGGAACAAATTCAAGGGTTCCAACTCTATCGGCCATGACTGTAAATACACTCCTCATCACTGCTGTTTTCACATCAGTTCTGCTGTCACAGCTCTGTTGTCGGGTGTCCCGGGACCAGGGGCTCCTTCCCTATCCCTAACACTAGAAACGCCCTAACACACCCTGTTCCAAGGGTTACTGGTGAAGATGATGGAGTCACATACCTTGCTTTAGCTCCTGAATCCGCCCTCAGTCTGTACCCTTCCCCCACCCAGGTAAGAGGGGAGTAGTAGTACACCGTTGTACACCAACTAAACTAACAAGGTAATACAAACAGGGATAACTAAAAATACCAAACATACAAATATACTTTCACATATAACAGAGGAATGCACCAGGGAGTGGAGGATGGGGTCAAACCAAAGTAGGAGAAGAAAGGGAATGATCACACACTCAAAACCTAGCAACAGTCACAGATAAATCCACCAACCGCTTACTCCAATAACCACCACCACCAACAACCTCCAGCCATGCAGCAAAAGCTAGCTCTGACAATGAGTGCTAGCCCAGGCCCAGATTATATAGGTGATGGGAGTGGCTAACAGTTTACAGTGGAGAGCCTTAGCTCCAGAAGCTCTCAACAGAGCAGATTAACCCCATGCACTGCCAAAATAAATTTACATTGTTTAAATAGAAGGTGAAGTGCATTTAATCAGCGCAGGAGTAGGAGAAATAAGACGCTGCAATTTTCTGGTTCCTCTCTGTTGCGGTAAACCTGTGATACTTGCGGAACGAGGGCATAAAACCACAGTACGTCTAATTCGTGATGAGCCATGGCGTGCTTTCACCAGAACTCTTACTCTAGTTACGGGATTAGTGGAAGTCCCAGCATTCACACCTCCAGTGATCAAGAAGTTATTCCCTAGTGTATCAATTGAGGATAATTTATTAACTTGCTACATCCTCTTTAAATGTTAACACTCATGTGACTATAATATTATATTAGTATTTACAGTTTTAAAGTAATTTAGACATTTTGGCAACTGTAGTTTTACCATTGATCCACTTAAAAAAACACAGCACACAGATGCTACCGAAGTTAAATCATAGTTATGTCCATTTTTCACGGACTACAAAAGTAAAGTATTTCCATAGTAAAATTTGTGTGTTAGGCTACTTTCACACTTGCGTTTTTTAGCGCTGCGTATCGTGCGCTATTGGTCGCATGCGCAATGTTCCCCTATCATTAACATGGTGGGCGCAGTGTCTTGCGCTTGCACGCGCTCATTAGCGTTTTGCGTGCGCAGCGCATTTTCTAGGTGTGCGCCCAGACGCGCTAGATGCTACATGTTGCATTTTTTTTTTCATCACAACAATTTAAAAATGCAAGTGCGCGCACGCTATGCGCACAAAAATATCATTGCCGTCTATGTGGGCGCTGGCGTGCGTGTGGCTGTGCGCTTGTCAGCGCTTGTACGATTTTTGTTAAACAATGTCTAGACACTTGTCAAATTACCCCCTAGACAAGATACATTGTTTCTGAGGAGTCTAGATAAAATGAGTATAGATTAGGAAGGTGTCAGTGCCACACAGACCCCTACTCAGACTGCCTGGAGACTGCATGCTGATAAGACCTGAAGATACAGCCTGGATCCCTATAAAAAGGCCTGCAAACAGTGTGCACAATACCACACAGCCTGGAGACTGGACCTGGAGACTGCAAGATCCATCTTGGACCACAACAGCCTTGATATTGCCTGGAGACACTGTGCCTGGACTCAAGACCGATCCAAAGTGCAAGAATGTGAGTATTCTTTAAACAAATGACAGGCTGTCCTTATAATGTAATATGTGCTCATGTAATTTTTTATTTTTTTTGCAGCATGTCTTCTGATTCAGAATATTCACCATCCCGTCAAGAACTGGCCGAAGCAGAGCATGATGTGAGTATCTTCCTGCCTTTGGGTAAGTATAGCTGCTGAATCTATAAATGGCTAAAATTTGTTTTCCTTTTTCAGACATCATTTTCGGACACGGGCATTGAGGAGTCTCAGCAGGAGCAGTCGCAGCCGAGTCAAGTCCCGGTGGCGAGACGGAATGTAAGTATATAGCCTTTGAATGTCTATTTCTTTTCTACTCCTATTGTTCTTTTCTTTGTAAAAAAAAATACAAGATTGTAATTTTTATTTTGTTTCTTCTAGGTTCCACAACGGGACGACGACCTGTATGTGGATAATGAGGCCCTCATCTGCCAGGTCCATGAGCGTGTACCGTTGTGGGACAGCCGTGATCCGCAGTACAAGGACAATGTGGTGACCCGGCGGCTATGGAACGAGGTGGCCGCAGCGTTGATGGATGGCTGGGACAGCGCCTCTCCAAACCTCAAAAAGGCGTTTAGTAAGTATTTTCATTCTCTGTAATGCTGCACTCAGTGTTGTTCCTGAGGCCACTGATGGGTTTACTGGCAGATATATTCTGCCAGTAAACCCAACAGTGCCCTCTGGTTCAACACTGACTGCCCTGTGTATACTATTGCAATGTGTTCTGCATTCTAGTGTTTGTTTTTATGCTGCACTCAGTGTTGTTCTTGAGGCCACTGATGGGTTTACTGGCAGATATATTCTGCCAGTAAACCCAACAGTGCCCTCTGTTTCAACACTGACTGCCCTGTGTATACTATTGTAATGTGTTCTGCATTCTAGTGTTTGTTTTTATGCTGCACTCAGTGTTGTTCTTGAGGCCACTGATGGGTTTACTGGCAGATATATTCTGCCAGTAAACCCAACAGTGCCCTCTGTTTCAACACTGACTGCCCTGTGTATACTATTGCAATGTGTTCTGCATTCTAGTGTTTGTTTTTATGCTGCACTCAGTGTTGTTCTTGAGGCCACTGATGGGTTTACTGGCAGATATATTCTGCCAGTAAACCCAACAGTGCCCTCTGTTTCAACACTGACTGCCCTGTGTATACTATTGCAATGTGTTCTGCATTCTAGTGTTTGTTTTTATGCTGCACTCAGTGTTGTTCTTGAGGCCACTGATGGGTTTACTGGCAGATATATTCTGCCAGTAAACCCAACAGTGCCCTCTGTTTCAACACTGACTGCCCTGTGTATACTATTGCAATGTGTTCTGCATTCTAGTGTTTGTTTTTATGCTGCACTCAGTGTTGTTCTTGAGGCCACTGATGGGTTTACTGGCAGATATATTCTGCCAGTAAACCCAACAGTGCCCTCTGTTTCAACACTGACTGCCCTGTGTATACTATTGCAATGTGTTCTGCATTCTAGTGTTTGTTTTTATGCTGCACTCAGTGTTGTTCTTGAGGCCACTGATGGGTTTACTGGCAGATATATTCTGCCAGTAAACCCAACAGTGCCCTCTGTTTCAACACTGACTGCCCTGTGTATACTATTGCAATGTGTTCTGCATTCTAGTGTTTGTTTTTATGCTGCACTCAGTGTTGTTCTTGAGGCCACTGATGGGTTTACTGGCAGATATATTCTGCCAGTAAACCCAACAGTGCCCTCTGGTTCAACACTGACTGCCCTGTGTATACTATTGCAATGTGTTCTGCATTCTAGTGTTTGTTTTTATGCTGCACTCAGTGTTGTTCCTGAGGCCACTGATGGGTTTACTGGCAGATATATTCTGCCAGTAAACCCAAGTGCCCTCTGTTTCAACACTGACTGCCCTGTGTATACTATTGCAATGTGTTCTGCATTCTAGTGTTTGTTTTTATGCTGCACTCAGTGTTGTTCCTGAGGCCACTGATGGGTTTACTGGCAGATATATTCTGCCAGCAAACCCAACAGTGCAAAATGGTTCAACAGTCAATGACATGTGGATTCTTGAGCTTTTTATAATGCTGCATTCAGTTTTAAATTTTCATTTAGGTATGTGTGTTGAGAGTGATTTTGCACAGACTCCATTGTATAAATTTTTTTTTTTTTTTGATCAACAGTGAACAAAATCCGCACACGATGGCGCTCGATGAAGGACCGCTTCAACACTGATGTTTGAGCAGAGGGACAGGTTCGCAGTGGTTCTGCAGCAAGGCCCAGAAATAAATATCGTTATTATCGCAAGTTGGCGTTCCTGAGACCGGTCCTTGCTAGCAGAGCGTAAGGTTTTTTTTTTAATTTTTTTTTAAATTTTTTTCTTTATTTTCTTTTCGACAGCTGATGCTTCTTGCTCATGCATTATAGTAATGTTTTGTTTTTCTTTCCACAGCACCTGGAGCAGCACCATGCAGCCTGTCCCTGAAGCGGTCCTTCCTCGGACAAACTTGGACTCGTCCCAGCCATCCGACAGCCTGGAAGCAACTTGCAGGTCAGCAACACAGACAGCTGGTGACCAGGAAGCTGGTCCATCAGGTGTTCCCCTCTCCCAGGTCTCTGCCACTGGTTTTGTGGGCACTTCCCGGCAGCGGCAGAGGGCCATGGAGAGGAATGTCTTGCCCGAGTTTGTTCACTTGAGCGAGTCCTTTCAAGGCAATATCAAGACGCTTGGAGGCAGAGTTGGAAGCGGTTTTTCACTGATGGAACGTGGTTTTACCCACATGGATCACCGTTTCAACTGTGTCGAACAGCGTCTTGATCGCCTGGAGGCCAACCTCAACAGACCAGCGCACCATTTTTTCAGTAAAATAGAACGGGGCATGGCGGAACACCTTACTCCTGAGCAACAGCTGAGTGTGATGCAGGCCTGCAGCACTGCTTACTTGCAGCAGATGCAGCAGAATCGGTACGTGCAGCAGTCAGTGGTTGCATATCCAACAGTGCCACCACTGATTCGCCACACATCACTACCGACTTCTGCTGCATATCACTGCACGGCCACCAGCATTCCGAGTCACCAATACACCACCACAAGTCCGAGTACTGTTGGACACTCCACCGTCGCCACCACCATGTCAAGCGCTGCTCCTGTGTGGAGCAACACCCCCACAGACACTGGTCCACAGTCATGGACTCAAGCTAGCGCAGTACCTGCTTGGGCCAACACACCCACTTCTCCTTCTAGGAGTACCGCCACCAGTCAACAATTTCCCGCCACAGCACCCACTCATCCTATGAGTACCGTCACCAGTCAGCAACAATCCATTTCAAGGGCACCCACTTCTCCTTCTAGGAGTACCGCCACCAGTCAACAATTTCCCGCTACAGCACCCACTGATCCTATGAGTACCGCCACCAGTCAGCAACAAGCCATTTCAAGGGCACCCACTTCTCCTTGGAACACCGCCAACCCTTTTGTTACTCCGAGCACTGCCAACACTTCCACCGCCACTGCCACCACCGAGCATGAGAGCGGTGACCCACATTCAGTCTTTTTTTGATTCAAGGTCAAGGTCAACCAGCTCAAGGCGGACAAAGAGAAGTCGGTCCATGCATGGTACTCCTGTCTCCAAGAAGAAAAATAAAAAATCTTTGTTTGTCCATCCACCCTCTCCTCCTAATGTATCTCAAAGTGCCTCTCATTTGATGTGTGATCTTCCTTCACCCACTACTTTTGTTGCCCCTTCCCCTCGAACCCCTTCATCGGTTTCCAGCCGCTCTTCATCTCTGCACACCCCCAGATTATCAAAATCACCACCAAAACGTCAGTAGCAATAAAAATTAGTAATAAAAAAGCACATTTCTATACAACTTCTGTGGCAGTGACGATACATATGGCATCTTGTACACACATTGTAATAATCTGTTTTTTATATTTACTACTGGGGCAGTGACTACCAATTGCATCTTGGACAAACATTGTACTAATCTGTTTTTTCTATTTACTACTGGGGCAGTGACTACCAATTGCATCTTGGACAAACATTGTACTAATCTGTTTTTTCTATTTACTACTGGGGCAGTGACTACCAATTGCATCTTGGACAAACATTGTACTAATCTGTTTTTTCTATTTACTACTGGGGCAGTGACTACCAATTTCATCTTGTACAAACATTGTACTAATCTGTTTTTTCTATTACTACTGGGGCAGTGACTACCAATTGCATCTTGGACAAACATTGTACTAATCTGTTTTTTCTATTTACTACTGGGGCAGTGACTACCAATTTCATCTTGTACAAACATTGTACTAATCTGTTTTTTCTATTTACTACTGGGGCAGTGACTACCAATTGCATCTTGGACAAACATTGTACTAATCTGTTTTTTCTATTTACTACTGGGGCAGTGACTACCAATTGCATCTTGGACAAACATTGTACTAATCTGTTTTTTCTATTTACTACTGGGGCAGTGACTACCAATTGCATCTTGGACAAACATTGTACTAATCTGTTTTTTCTATTTACTACTGGGGCAGTGACTACCAATTTCATCTTGTACAAACATTGTACTAATCTGTTTTTTCTATTACTACTGGGGCAGTGACTACCAATTGCATCTTGTACAAACATTGTACTAATCTGTTTTTTCTATTACTACTGGGGCAGTGACTACCAATTGCATCTTGGACAAACATTGTACTAATCTGATTTTTCTATTACTACTGGGGCAGTGACTACCAATTGCATCTTGGACAAACATTGTACTAATCTGTTTTTTCTATTACTACTGGGGCAGTGACTACCAATTGCATCTTGGACAAACATTGTACTAATCTGTTTTTTCTATTTACTACTGGGGCAGTGACTACCAATTACATCTTGTATAAACATTGTACTAATCTGTTTTTTCTATTACTACTGGGGCAGTGACTACCAATTTCATCTTGTACAAACATTGTACTAATCTGATTTTTCTATTACTTCTGGGGCAGTGACAATACCATGCTCATGTTGGACACAAATTGTACTAATGTGATCTATCAAAAACCTTTGTGTGAATAGAAATATTTTATTTTTTTAATAAAAAAAAATTATAATGTGATCTTTTCCAAAGTAATCCAAAAAATCATTGCCAATTCAAATGTTGTTTTCCTTTTGTACAAAATAAATGTGCCAATCTTCTTTTAGTAATTTTGGTTTGCTTTGTGTTTATTTTGCCACCTACACACTGCGACGTACACACACTGCGATGTACACTTTGCGTTTTTGACTACACATAACTACAGGAATGACACAAGTTTGTGTACTTCATGGAGATATGTTTAGTCCAAAACACAAATATATTCCTTTTTTTGCACCAACAGTCTGTCTGTCTGCTAATATTGCACAGACTGAATAGAGGATGGTGTTGAGTGCAAGGCATATCTATTTAACCTTGCCAGATATACTAAAAAATTAAATGAGTGTGGTGTGTTTTTGACATTATTTCACTTTGTGATAGGCCAGGGATTCTAGATATAGCTTGTAATTGAGCACATCCTCTATTCAGTGTGTGTTGAAGAAACAGAGGAGATGATGGTGAAAATACACTTTATATGTACAATACCCTGACCTTGTATCATTACTATCACACCTGGCCAGGTGAATAGACATGAGTTTTAACCAGCAGCGTTGCTTCAGTCTGCATTAATTAGAAGCATACTGTAGCGATGCTGCTGTTTAGAAGTCATGTGTACTCACCTGCCCAGGCCTGATAGATTCTGAAGTGACGATGCGTTATTTGGTGCATCACCACTTCAGCATGCCACCAGTCATTGGTATAGAACAAGATGTATAATCTTTATTATCTCTGCGTTCCAAATCAAGTCACAGTGACACAAATAATGGTTGTGTTAAATAAAGGTCATACAACTTGTGTACATGTATATTTAACTACCTAGTCAGGATTACAGATAAATTCATGATTCACCCAAAAATATGCATCATGAATTCACTGGTAACCTGGCCATTTCATAATTGTTTTTTAATTTAAAAACAGACTGCACGTGGTACAAGTATAAACAGAGGTATTTTATTTAAATTAAAAAAAAAAAAATTTGATTAACATACAGACAAGAACATTAATTTACACCATTTGTTCTTTGCATCATCAAGTTCAAAGTTTGGGTGCTCTTTTGCCATGACAAAGTTATGTAGCACCACACAGGCCTTCACAACTTTATCCACTGTTTGCACTTTCAGATGAATGGCTGTGCCCAGAATGCGCCACCTGGAAACCAGTATACCGAATGCACACTCTACAGTTCTTCTTGCCCTGGTCAGCCTGTAATTGAAAATTTTTTTGTTGTGGTCCAAGTCCCGGCTGGAGTAGGGTTTTAGCAGGTGTTGGCTCATCTGGAATGCCTCATCCCCAACCATTACAAATGGCATTGCTGGACCTTCGGTGTGGGGAAGAGGCCGTGGCATGGGGAAATTAAACTGGTTTCCATACAACCTCCGTCCCATGTCCGAGTTCTTAAACGCCTGTGAGTCATTCCCACGGCCAAATGCCCCAATGTCCACGGCAAAAAACATACAGTCTGCATCTGCAATGGCCATAAGAACTGTAGAATAGTACTTCTTGTAATTGTAGTACTCCAAGCCTGTTCTTTTAGGTTTGATGATGCGGATGTGTTTCCCATCAACTGCTCCCAAACAGTTGGGGAAATTGCATGTTGTCCAGAATTTTTCTGCTATTTCAAGCCACTTTTCAGTGGTGGGCAGGGGCATAAATTCCGGACAGAGAACAGTCCACAATGCCCGGCAGGTGTCAACAACAATTCCTGACAACGTGGAGATACCAATCCGGTACTGGAAGTGAAGTGAAGAGAGGCTCTCTCCAGTAGCAAGGAATCTATAGAAAGAACAAAAAAATTATTATTGTATATGTTTTTGTAAAACATTAATAAACAAAAAAATGGCATAAAAATAATTATGCAGGTCTTTGTTTACTAGCTGGCAGAACAATAATTCTGTCATCTTTGTAATAGTACATGGCATTAGTAATACAATGATGCAGGCATTTGTTTATCAATAATAATACATACCGTAATGTCACCAGGAGTCTTTCCTCTGGAGGAATCGCCCGACGGAGCTGGGTGTCCTGTCTCCTTATTAATTGTTGTACCCGAGCAAGTAAATCCATGAAGGATTGTTGTGACATCCGGGTGTAGTCGTTAAATTTCTCCGGGTTTGACTGCAGCTCGCTATAGAGGGTGTGGTACGCTCCACGGCTCTCCCGGAGTTCTACAATGGGATGTACCCACAAATGCCGCCGCTGCCGTCTCCGCTGTGTATCTCTCTTCCTTTGTTCATGGCAAGCAACGGCATAAGACTGTGCCATAGCCATGTCCACATCAAGGTTGAAGAAGAAAGTCTGCATAAGCTGATCCATGTTCATCAAGGCAAATGCAAGCAAATGTAAAAAAGGGCTGTGAACAGGCTCTATATAAAGATTTTCAATGAGACACGCCCACTGGTGTCCCATTGGTGGGTTCTGTTGCAAGAATTTTTCAAGGATTTTCACTGAGGACTCTCAACTCTAAATATTTTTCAAGGATTTTCATCATGTGTTTTGCCCAGAAAAAACGCAAACGCATACAAAAACGCTTTAAATCGCATACAATCGCTTACAATCGCTGCGTTTTTCCAAAGCAATGCGCACTATTCGACTGCAAAATAACGCAGCGATTACACGCGTTTGCATGCGGATTTTTCATGCGTTTCATGTGCGCTCGATACGCAGCGCTAAAAAACGCAAGTGTGAAAGTAGCCTTACATACTGATTTTATCATGGATTTGCAATTTATTTCACTATGCATTCTAAAAGGTGAAGTCCACAATGAAATCAGCAGAAAGAAATGACACATCACGGTCAATTTATGTGCAGAAAATATTGTAATGTGCAATTGAGCTGATACTTACAAAACATGCAGATCTTCTATACTCAATTCTGTATAGAAAATCTGTACCATGTGCATTTACAGCCTCCAAGTGGCAAAATGAGGAAACTACAATAAAAAGTGCCAACGAATTTAGTCTTCATTAAGACCTTTTTCTTTTCACCAGTGTTCTGGATCCATTTTTGGTTTGTGTCCGTTTTTACTACCCCTGTATATTCAGTTTTTCTTTTATGAAGAAAAAAAAGTTTTTTTCCAAGATTCTTCTATCATCTGCTCACTAACCCCTTCATGGCTTTGTCAATATCCATTTTTGCATTTTCGTTTTTTCCAACAACCTTCTTCCTAGAGCCAAAACTCTTTAATTTTTTTTGTACACATAGACAATGATTTTTGTGGAACGAGTTGTACTTTTGAATGACGTCATTCATTATACCATATGGTGTACTGGAAAACAAGAAACAAATTCCAAGTCGGTTGAAACAATGAAAAAAATGACAATTCTGGCGCCTGAAACAATGAGGCGTGTGAGACAGTGAAGGGGTGCGTACTGGACGGGGTGTATATCTCGCCCAGGTTTCTTAGCTGGGTCGCATAAGGAATATAGGAGTGAAGGTAGGATGGCAGTACGACGTTCACTCCACTCCCCATCCAGTACAGGCTTGCAGCACAAGCCTGAGTACACACAGCTGCCTAATTAAGCAGCCAGAAATAGGTGGTAGAGTTACACAGACAGAACTCTCAGTCTGAATCTGGCTTCAGACGCTGCTGGAGTCTCCTGCAAGCCCATCCCTGGTAATTATAAATTTGTGTTGTTGTGATCAGGCTGCTAGAGCCTAGTTCACGGTAGTGAGGTAACTGACTGTGTTTAGCTAGCAGCCTGACAGGCTTAGGATTTTATTTTATGGTTTGATTTATGTGTATTGCTGTGGACTTTCAATAAAACTGGCTGCGGCCAGTTTACACCAGTGCTGCTGTCTGTGATTGGACTCTTTATGCCACTCCGTCTACCTGAGACGGCGATCCCGGAGCTAAACCCCTGAACAGTCTACAATTGGTGCTCAAATGTGAGCAGCACAGTGGCTAAAAACCGCAGCAAAGAAACGTTTGTCCAAAGCAGCCTTAAAGAGACAGTAGCCCTAATAATGTCTGCACAGAAAAAAAAAAAAAAGCTGAACTTGCTCTAGAAAAGACTTTGGAGTGTGTATGTCCGGGGTAAAGGCTGCCGGTCCCGGGACAGACAAGTCTGGCAGCATGGAGGCGCTGCTCAAACATATGGCCCAAGTTAGTGTGCAACAGCAGGAGACTAACCAATTGCTAATGGAGCAGATTGCAGCACTATGCCAGGCTCTCAGCACCTCGTCCAGAGTGATGACGCAAGGTCACCTGCGTTGTCCGCTGTAAAGAAGGCAGTAAAACAGACCCTGCAAAAGATGACGCCTCATGACGATGTGGAGGCATATCTCGCTATATTTGAAAGACTGGCAGAGAAGGAGAATCTGCCACCATCTGAATGGGCCATGGTGGTCACACCCTATCTGACTGGGGAACCCCAAATGGCCTATTTTGACCTTAGCGAGCAGGACAGCAGAGACTATGCCAAGCTGAAAGCAGAGATTCTTGCCCGGCTGGGTGTTACGGTTGCAGTCCGTGCCAGGAGAGTCCATAACTGGTAAAGAAGTGGCTGGAGCCTGACGACAGCAACCCTGCCCAAATGGTCGAAAAAGTTGTGATGGACCGGTACATCTGGGCCCTTCCTCCTGAGGTGCAGCACTGGGTCGGACAGGGAGACCCCAAAGACGCCAATCAACTGGTCAGCCTGATAGAGAGGTACTTCGCCACCAAAGACTACCTCCGTGCCCAGCTGTCCGAGCGGTCTTCATTTCGGAGTTCCCGGCCTCCGACACCTCCCGGTAAGAGAGTTCCAGCTGTTGGGGTCAGGGGGACTGCTGATAGACCGGCCCAGCCCGAGGGGACATGTGTGAGGCAATGGCGGATGCTTCCCTGTCAGAAGTCCCCAGGCCTAGAAAGGTCTCCACGTCTGAACCACCCGACCTGAGACAGTGTTGGAGATGCCATGAAAGGGGTCATATTTCAGCCAACTGTCCACTAGTGGGGGAACCTATGGACTGTGATGCTGGAAGGTTTCTCTCTCTCCTCGCGGAACCAGTGTGCGTGGCCACCCCAACCGAGGAGAATGGCCCACAGGTGTCCCAGGTGGTTATAAATGGCTGCCCCATACAAGCCTTCCTAGACTCAGGGAGTCGAGTGACTCTGATACATGCCAGCCTGGCTGATAGGGACTTCATCCCTGATAAACACCTGAGCGTGGTGTGCATCCATGGAGACACCAAAGTCTACCCGGTAACTTCCGTGGACTTCGTCACAAAACTCCGGGAGATCTCGTATGAAGTGGGGGTAGTGAAGAACTTAATGCACCCAGTCATATTGGGTCGTGACTTTCCCTGTTTTGGGGTCTCTGGGAAAAAAAAGGTTCTACCGGACAGTGTGATGAAGCTCCTACTGAGGTTGCGCAGTTCATAGGGGCGGAACACAATGCTAATGTGTTGTTGAATTTATGTGATGATAATGATGAATTTCCTTTGCAGGTGATGTTGGGGAAAGAGGATAGTGATTCTCTGGAACAGAATGTCCCTGACCTACCTGTGTCCCGTGACCATTTTGGGAGTGAGCAGTTACGACACCCACTCTTAAAAATGCCAGGGAAAGTATAACTGTTCTGAATGAGATCCCACAAGAGCACGGCTCTGATAAACGGTTTCCCATTTTGCCATGAATAATAACCTGCTATATAGGGTCCCTAAGGTTATGCCATTGGTTAAGGATCACCTGCAGAGAGCCCAAGCAGCTCAAAGCAGAATATATAATCAGTCAGCAAAAGTTAGTACTTTCAACCCGGAGATCGGGTCCTGATCCTAATTCCCATGGTGGAAAGTAAGTTTTTGGCCAAATGGCATGGCCCCTACGAGATAGTACAGAAAGTGAGCGAGGTCACCTACAAAGTACATCAACCAGTGAGACGGAAGCCCTACCAGGTCTATCATATCAACCTGATCAAGCCCTGGAGGGACAGAGAGTCATTGTTGGCCTCGGGTAAATTAGAGAAAGGGTTTAAAACCACCTATACCTCCTGGGATAGTTGGTGAGACGTTGTCAGTACACCAAAAACAAGAAGTACGGGAATTTCTGCAGAAAAATCAGCAGAGGTTTTCAGACTTGCCCGGCCGGACTTCTCTAGTGAAGCACCATTTCTCAGTAGAGTATAGGCCTGGGAGGTTACAGGGTAATGCCGATGCCTTGTCCAGAGTTCACTGTCTCTTTGGAGTTGTTGACCAGCCTCCGGTCTGGACAAGAGGGGGGGATATGTGAGACAGTGAAGGGGTGCGTACTGGACGGGGTGTATATCTTGCCCAGGTTTCTTAGCTGGGTCGCATAAGGAATATAGGAGTGAAGGTAGGATGGCAGTACGACGTTCACTCCACTCCCCATCCAGTACAGGCTTGCAGCACAACCCTGAGCACACACAGCTGCCTAATTAAGCAGCCAGAAATAGGTGGTAGAGTTACACAGACAGAGCTCTCAGTCTGAATCTGAGGGTTAAAACCACCTATACCTCCTGGGATAGTTGGTGAGACGTTGTCAGTACACCAAAAACAAGAAGTACGGGAATTTCTGCACAAAAAAATCAGCAGAGGTTTTCAGACTTGCCCGGCTGGACTTCTCTAGTGAAGCACCATTTCTCAGTAGAGCATAGGCCTGGGAGGTTACAGGGTAATGCCGATGCCTTGTCCAGAGTTCACTGTCTCTTTGGAGTTGTTGACTAGCCCTCTGGTCTGGACAAGAGGGGGGGGATATGTGAGACAGTGAAGGGGTGCGCACTGGACGGGGTGTATATCTCGCCCAGGTTTCTTAGCTGGGTCGCATAAGGAATATAGGAGTGAAGGTAGGATGGCAGTACGACGTTCACTCCACTCCCCATCCAGTACAGGCTTGCAGCACAACCCTGAGTACACACAGCTGCCTAATTAAGCAGCCAGAAATAGGTGGTAGAGTTACACAGACAGAACTCTCAGTCTGAATCTGGCTTCAGACGCTGCTGGAGTCTCCTGCAAGCCCATCCCTGGTGATTATAAATTTGTGTTGTTGTGGCCAGGCTGCTAGAGCCTAGTTCACGGTAGTGAGGTAACTGACTGTGTTTAGCTAGCAGCCTGACAGGCTTAGGATTTTATTTTATGGTTTGATTTATGTGTATTGCTGTGGACTTTCAATAAAACTGGCTGCGGCCAGTTTACACCAGTGCTGCTGTCTGTGATTGGACTCTTTATGCCACTCCGTCTACCTGAGACGGCGATCCCGGAGCTAAACCCCTAAACAGTCTACAGGCGCTAGTGTCTGCCTTCTGGGTGGGTCTTGCTGGGAGAAATATGAGTTAGCCAGTAGTGATATTCCTACTTCGTTGGATGACCTAGTGTTCCTATCTACCCGGACCGACATCAGATTTTAGAAGCACTCTAAGGAGGTGACCCGTGAGAAAAAAATCTATGCCCTTGGCCCCTATCTTCCATAGGCCGATCATGCCGCAGATTTCAGCTTCGACACCCTCTTCTGCATCCATGCAAATTGACCGAGTGAAGCTGACCAAGCATCTTCAGGAGGTCCATCGAGCTGAGGGAAGGTGTTTCTATTGCTGCAGTCCCGAACATTTAATCCACTCCTGTCCTGAAAAACCGGGAAACTCAAGAGCCTAGGGTGTGTTTGAGAGGGGACCCTGGGCTAGGACTACTTCTCTTTTCCAATGACTCTATCAGTATCCGTTTTCTGTGGCAATATCAGTTTAGTTTATTCAGCCGATCTGGACTCTTTTATTCAACAGGTCGTTGTTTACCAGTATCAGATGCCCATCCGAGGTCTACAAGATCCTCTGGTGGTATCGTCTTTGGATGGGAGACCTCTATCCGAGACCATCCTCTTCAATTCCGAACTTGTAGAACTTCTGGTGGGAATGTTACACTTGGAGAAGATCCCTCTTTATGTACTATCAAGCCTGTCCCATCCTCAGCTCCTGGCCCTGCCATGCCATGGAAAACACAGCCCTGTCTTGGATTGGAGATCCAAAGAAGTACTCAGTTGGGGTCAAGCCTGTCACGAGAGATGTCTTGCTCCCTTTAGACCTGCACGACCTCCGGCTACTCCATCAAATTTACCTGTCTTGCCTCTCGCTCATTGGACTTATGCGGATGTCTTCAATAAGAAGGTGGCGGAGACGCTAGCACCACACAGGCTGTACGATTGCCCTATAGAGCTCCTTTCTGGCTCTTCTCTTTCACAAGGCCGTATATACCTTCTGTCCCAGACTGAGACCCGAGCCATGTCTGAATATATCAAAAAGAACCTAGCCAGGGGATTTATCCAGAAGTCATCCGCCCCAGCTGGAGCTGTATTCTTTGTAAAGAAACAGGACGGCTCTTTGCCACTGTATTGACTATAGGGGTCTCAATCAGATAACAATCAAAAACAAGTATCTCAGCTACTCATATCAGAGCAAACTGATCGTCTTAAGGGTTCCAGAGTCTTTACTAAACTTGGCCTGCAGAGGTCATATAACCTGATCAAAATACTCCAGGGGGACAAGTGGAAGACAGCCTTCAACCCCTGGGATGGTCATTATGAGTATCGCGTAATGCCGTTTGGGCTCTGTAATGCCCCAGCAGTCTTCCAAGAACTGGTGAACGATATGTTCAGGGACCTGCTCTACTTATGTGTGGTGGTTTATCTGGATTACATATTGGTGTTCTCTCCCGATATGCCCGTATACAAGAGGGATGTTCACCAGGTTCTCCAGAGACTGAGGAAAATCAACTTGAACGCCAAGTTTGAAAAGTGCATGTTCGAGCAAACCTCTCTCTCATTACTTGGGTACATTATCTCAGAGACTGGACTGAGGATGGATCCTGAGAAGGTATCCTCTGTCCTGAAGTGGCCTCGTCCTGATGGTTTGAAAGCAATCCAGCGGTTTCTTGAATTCATTAGTTACTACTGCCAGTTCGTTCTGCTTTTCTCCTCTTGGACCACCCCAATCCCTGCCCTGACCCACAAAGGAAATAACTCTAGGGTGTGGACTCCGGAATCTGAAAGCGTCTTTGTCTCCTTAAACAGTCCTTCTCCTCATCTCCAGTGCTGCACCAACCTGACAACAAACAATTCTTTTTGGAGCTGGATGCATCTTCCTCTGGGCTAGAGCCTTCCTCACCTAGAAGTCTCCTTCAGCCGAATGGTGACCTGCGGTTTCTTCTCCAAGGTCTTTTCAGATCCAGAACCCAACTGCTCTATAGGCAATCGAGAACTGTCGGAAATTAAACTAGTTCTGGAGGAGTGGTGCTTTTTGCTTTAAGGAACGAAACATCCAGTAATCATTTACACTGATCATAAGATTTTAGCTTATCTGCAGTCTGCACAGCGGCTAAATCCATGTCAACCTAGGTGGTTTCTGTTCTTCACCTGTTTTGATTTTATTCTTCATTTCTAGCCGGTAGACAAGAACGTCAAGGCAAACGCACTTTTTAGGTCCTTTCTGTCTTCTGACTAGGAGAAAGAGCCTCAACAAATCAATGGGTCCTCCAAAATAGTTAATGTCGCTCCGATGGATCTGTCCCTGGTTCCATCCAGAAAGACCTTTGTCTCTAAATCTGACTCGAAGCGGGTCCTTCAGTTATGCCATTAATCTAAATTGGCTGGTCATGCCGGACAAAAGAAAGCGACTCTTCTTATTTCACAGCATTATTGGTGGCCTTCCCTGAGCAAAGATATTGTGGATTTCATTTTGACCTGTCCATCTTGTGTCCAGAATAGGAAACAGCTTCCAACTGCTCAGTTACTTCTTCTCCCTGTAACATCATCTCCCTGGCAGTACATTGCTATGGACTTTATTACCAATCTTCCAGTATCAGCCGGATGTACTGTCATCAGGGTAGGCGTGGATTGCTTCTATAAGATAGCCCATTTTACGCCGCTGTCCAGTCTCCTGTCTGCTCCTGTGCTTGCTAAGAAGTTCACCTAAGATATTTTCCATCTCCATGGGTTACCTGTTCAGATAGTCTGATAGATGAATCCTGTTTACATCTCACTTCTGGAAGGCTACCTGCAAACTACTAAATGTTACCTTGGATTTCTCTTCTGCCTATCATCCACAATCCAATGTACTGAGGGTACTACAAAAAAATTTACGGGATCACAAGCCACACACTTAATGAGGTGCGGAGAAAAAGAAGTGTGCAAACACAAGGCTAGGATCACCGTTAAATAACATCAATAATTTTATTTAAATACAAATATGTAAGCAAGACAAAAAAGACACATTTAAAAACAATTAAAAGCCATTGAAGCTAATATGAATACTAGCTGGTGGACTATGTGTGACCCTGGGCAGTAAATCAATAATAAAGTAATAGACTATATATATATATATATATATATATATACAGTACAGACCAAAAGTTTGGACACACCTTCTCATTTAAAGATTTTTCTGTATTTTCATGACTATGAAAATTGTAAATTCACACTGAAGGCATCAAAACTATGAATTAACACATGTGGAATTATATACTTACCAAAAAAGTGTGTAACAACTGAAATTATGTCTTATTGTTATGGAAATTTAATTAGGATAAATCTATCCTGCAGTGTTTGCTGCTGCTGTTCCCAATTTTAGACTAAATGTCTTTTTGAGCTGCTCAAACTTAATGAGGACTGTCCAGACGGAAGTGTCAGTATAACAGTTCGTCAAGACCAACAGTTTATTATTCATTCAAGGTTTTATACGTTTACAAAAAGGGGCTGGTTAGTCAATTAGCATACAATTAAAAGCTGCTAGGTTATTGGCTGTTTTAGTATAAGTATGATAATTATGATAAAAGGGCTGAAGTTGCAGATTTATTGTTCTTTGACCCAGTTTTCCTACGTGGCTAGTAAAGAAAATAATAGATATCTTCTGTCCTTGTTTTCATTTTTCTGTGTCCTTGGTAAAAAGTCCCTATGAGCTATCTTTTGTAGCATACCAGATGTAGGCCAGGGGTCATATCTTAAGAAGCTGATTTCAGCTAGCATCAGCTTTTTCATAGATATGTGTGAGCACAGGATTTTTAGCAAGTGAGATCTATTTGACTGTAAATGCATATATATGAATATACATTGAATACGTGGAATACATATATATTTCCATGACAGTCCCCCCTTAGATTCCACTTGCCCTAAAAACCTGCTCCTGTCCCAAAGCGCTGCAACTCTTTTGTGCTGCCGGCGGGTTGAGACATGCCTAATACATGCCTCCCCCACCGATACAGGCTTTTCGTAAATGGGCGGTCAGGAGGTCTGTCCCTAGCAGGGGTTCATGTGTTTGCAATCATAGTCTCTTTATTCAACTGCATGTTCAGAAAAACGTGTGTATTCTTCATCAGGTAGGTCATCTGTCTGGTCAGTCAGAGCATCCACGACATCATTCATGGCTTAGGTGTCTCTTCTGGCACGGGAGCTTCCTTGCGATGCGATACGTGGATCCAAGCAGGCTTTCCCTCTAATTTCACAGAGGTTGGTGTCATCTGGGGCTCTTGGACAGGACCATCAAATCTGGGATCGAGTGTTCTCATTTCCAACTTTTTTCACAAACACCCAGTCTCCTGGCTTTCACGGAGTGTGTACTGGACACTGAGTCTGGATCTGGCAGTGAAGAGAAAAACTCAAGAATGGACATTAGTTTTGACCAATTCAATTACATAAGCAAACAAGATATCATTTTGCATATTCTGCTGCTGAGGGAAGAATGCACCTAACTTGGGACTAGACCCAAACAAAATTTCGCATGGTGACAGCTTTTCTGGGTCTCTGGGAGTGTGCCTTACGCTAAACAATGCAATTGGGAGTGTGTCATGCCATGGTTTGCGTGTCTCTTGGGCAATTTTCAGCATCCTATTCTTAAGTGTTCCGTTCAGTCTTTCTACCTTCCCACTGCTTTGGGGGTGGTAAGGAGTGTGTAGGCCTAAATCTGACCCTACTGCTAACCAGATCTCTTGTGTCAGATTTGCTGTGAATGCGGGTCCCTGATCACTCTCTATCACTTCTGGAACCCCGTATCTGCACACTATTTTCCGAAAGTAGCTGCTTTGCAATAGTCTTTGCTGACTTGGAAGGCTTCTGTCCATCTTAAAAACACTTCTTTGACCACAATGGCATATTTGAATCCTTCACTTGGCGATATCTGGATGTGGTCTATCTGGATCCTCTGAAGCTGGTAGAGTGGTCTTGCCAGATGAGGTGAGGGGGACTTTCTTCCACACGTCCAGGCTTGCATTTGCCGCAGGTCAGACAGCTGCTGGTGAATTTGGCTGTTAGGGTGGAGATCCCTGAAGGGAACCAGTAAGCACCAATCAGATCATTCATCTGTGTCTTTGATATGTGGGTGGGTCCATGTGCCCATTGGACCACCATAGGGTGCATACTTTGTGGTAGGCAGGGTTTGGAGTCCATTGTAGATAGCCTTCCTTCTTCACGTGTTGTTTTTTTTTTCGCATTCAGCTCTTCTTCTCCTTTTGGAGCTTGGTCTTGCAACTTCTTGAGCAGATCCCAGGATGTCTTTTTGTCAGGTTTCTTGTCTTCAGTCGTCATGTAGTAGCCGTCCGGCTCTATGACCTCTCCCACTTCTCCATGTTGTCTTCCTTTGGCCGCTTCTTTGGCTGCCATGTCCGCCATGTTATTGCCTCACGCCTCTTCTGTTCTCAGTTTTCCATGCGCTTTTGATTTTTCAAATTGCCACCATTTTGGAAGTTGGAGTACACCCAGCAGGTCCCTGAAGGCTCCATGATGCTTCACGGTTGTCCCGTTTGCTGTGATGAAGTCCCTTGCAGCCCAGATGGGCCCAAAGTCGTGTGCTATGCCATGCGAGCACCTGTAGTCGGTGTACATGTTTGCAGTCTTGCCTTCTGCCATCTGGCAGGCCTTCGTCAGCGCTATCAATTCTGCTTCCTGGCTGACAGGCTAGGTGACAGACTTCTGGACCACAGGATTTCTTGATTGCTGGTCACTGCACTTCCTGTGTGGAAACTTCTTCATCATCTGCAAATCTGGAGCCATCCAAGTAGAGGATAAATTCTGTAAATTTTTGTTCTGAAAAGTCCATATTGTATCCCCCCTTGGGAGTGGGAGTAGAATGGCCGGGGTGAGGACTGTAGGTCTGGAACAAAGGCGATAGAGGCGAAGATGCCTGGCGGTGGGGATATTTATTTGGTTGAGCTTGATTGAGGATTGCCAAGATGTCGTGTGGAGTGAGAGTTTCCAGTGGCTGTCCAAGAGTGATGTCAGCAGTCTTGTCCAGGAAGGCGTGTGCTGCAGATACTGCCATCAGGCAGGAGGGTGCTCCTCTTGCAACTGGATCCAAGCGGGCTGACAGGCAGCCTAAAAGTCTCTGTTTCCCCCGTGAATCCGTGTCAGGACTCCAGTAGCATGACCTTCTTTCTGAATGAGTTGAAGGCTGCGTCCGATAGAAGGAGCGGGGTTGCGTTGATGCAAGCGCACAGAGGCTGCATTAGGACTGAGGCATCAGGGATCCAGGTTCTGCAATACGACACTAGACCAGGGAAGGCCTGCAGCATTTTCGGAGTTGTTGAGGGAGCCATCTTCTCCACAGTGGTCTTCCAGTCATTTGACAGGTGTTTCGTCTGGTGGGCAATGCGGTGTCCCAGGGATGTAACTTGCTTCTGACACCGCTGGACTTTGTTCTTCCAGACCTTGCGTTGCTGTTCCTCCAGGTAGAGTAGGAGAGACAAGGAATGGACTGTGCAGGTATCGATGTCAACCACACAAAAGAGAAGGTCATCCACGTGTTGTAGAAGAGTGACTCCTGCATATTCTGCAATCCAGTTGACGAGGATGGAGGACATTGTCTTGGTGAAACTTGAAGGGCTTGTTCTGAGCACCTTGAGGCAAACACTGTCCATATGCACTGCACTGGTGCGTGAAGGCAGGCAGGTCATCCAGGTGGAGGGGGACACTGAAGAAGGCACTGGCCAGGTTGATCATCGTGAATACCGGTGCGGTGACTGGGACTTTTGAGAGCAGAGTGTGCGGGTTCAGCACTGTTGGGGTTTCAAATACCGTAGCCTCTTTCACGGCCTCCAGGCCTTGCACCATTCTGAACTCAGTGGGGTCTTTTTCTTCACTGTGGAAAGCTGGGATTGATTCCGATGGGCGAGGCAGCCCAGTTTGGCCTTGTCCTTCACTATGCGGCAGGTGACTCCCATCTCCCGGCACAGAGCTGGCGGGAAAACAAGCCGTCTACTAGGATCCACATCATGAGAGATGACGACCAGCTGGCTTTCTTGTTCTCCACCAAGGCAGTCACTGTGTTAGCACCTGCTCTGGTCACAGGGGGTCGTCTTGTTGGGACGTCTCCAATGGAGACGTGGGTGAACTGGTTGATTGCAGGGGGCACCTCCTGGTGCTTGCAAAAGACGAACCTCTGGCGTTGGAGCCGGATGAGGTGTTGCCATTCCATGAAGCGAGTAGGGTCCTTCTTGAGTTGAATATCCTGGCCAATGTCAAAGTTCTCAGGCCGTCTTCTTAGGCGAGTTCACTTAGACCCTCAGTTGGTCAGAGACATCTTGACTCTGGGCAATGGAGTGGCTTTCTGGTACTATGTCCAGTACCTCCTATGATAGGTCTGCAGTGTGGTTGTTTGAGGTTCCTGTTTCTTTTTGGGTCAGGGGTGAAGAAAGTGTCATGGTCCCATCTTCCTGGAACACTCTGGTCGCTTTCAGCTTCTGCAGTAGGTCCACTCCCAATAGGTTGAGGGTGCAGGTCTTTGACACAACAAACTGGGACATGATGGAGTGTTCTGGCTGAGTCCACACGCTCAGGGGCTTCATAATCTGGAAATATCTGACTTGACCATCAATTCCCATGCAGGACACAGAAGATTCTGATAGATAGGTGAGGTTGCGGAGTTCCACAAGAAAAGATCTGACTACGCCATCCACTCTCAGGATATTGGTCCCACTGGTGGGGTTCCCTGTGGACTTGGCGTGCTCCTGTCCTATGGACAGGGTTCTTCACTGCTTTCTGTGTTTCTTCTTCTTCTGGGCGAAGTCGGTGTTCTGCACCGGTTCCGGAAATGACCAAACTCGCCACAGTTGTAACACTGGACATCCCTTCTGTCCCAGCGGGACTCAATCCTATTTGCTACTGCGAGCAGGGTATCCATTGCTATTGATGTGTACTCAGGCCTGGCTACTACCAGTGGTTTCCTGATTGGTTCTCTCAGTCCATGCACAAAAGACTGTGCCAACATCCGTCTGTGTGTCTGATCATGGGTAATGAGGCCCAAATCTTGAAACACTTGCATCACTCTGTCATGGAGCTCCTCTACAGACTCTGTCTGGTCTTGGCTCGTGACATGTAGGCTGAGAGCTTGTCCTGTCAGTCTGCTTTTGGCCCATTCTCTGAGCTGCTCAATTAACTTTGGTCCTGTCTCCCAGGCATACGCATCTAATTTTGCTGGAAGCTTGAAGTGTTCTCTCATAATTGGCCAGAATGCATCACCTGCTTTTATTTCCATTACGGCCCAGAGATCAATCCAGGCTGCTGCATACGTTCGCTGGATCTGCTGCATTTTTTGGCAAAATGGCATGGGGTGTATCCCTGGGTCTGGCAGCATACTGATCACCTGGCTTGGGATGAAGGGCTCATAGGATGGTGCCTCTACCTGTCCCTGCTCTCTTGGTGCTTGTGGGTTTTCTTCCCTAGTATTGGGCAGCATGTATGACGTTGTGTCTTCATCTTCATCAGATCAGAAGTGACATGGTGTGCTTGGTGCATACACTGGCTGAAATTTGGGCTTAAAAGTTGTCTTGCTGCATGGGGATTTCCCTCTTCCTTGCTGAGGCTGCGGTGGATCAGTGTCATAGTTCCATGCTGGCAGCTCTGCTCGGCACTGAGGTTCCTCATTTGTGTCTGCAGCTACACCTCCCCCCTGTGAAGCCCCGGCTGTGGGCTCTGCTAGCTGTTATGTCTGGGGGCTACCTGCAGCGTTTTGTGTAGGGAGATTTGCACTTTCTTCTCCTGATAAAATGACTGGCAATGTTTGTACTGTGCTTGGGATAGACAGGGTGCCCTGTGCTGGAGGCACTGAATACAGGGAGTTGATAACGAAGTAGAAAAAAGAGGAAGAGAAGGGATGTGTGAGTGAGGAGCGGTGGGATGTGCCTGAGAGGAGGAGGAGGAAGGAGGAGAGCGAGCACGAGCAGGAGGGTGTGGTGTGGGAGGAGAGAGGGAGGAAAGGGAAGGAGGAGAAAAATCAGAAGGGTGTGGTGTGGGAGGAGAGAGGGAAGGTGTGAGTGAAGAGGGGTTTGTCTGAGAGGAGAGATGGAGGGGGAGAGAGAAAATGAAGGAGGAGAGAGAGAAAGGGGGAAGAGAGATGGAGGGGAGAAGTAGAAGAAGAATGAGAGGAAGAAGAAGAAAATGGATGTGTCAGAGATGTGAGGGAGGGGAAGGAAAGAATGATAGGGAAAGAAGGATAGAGAGGAATGGCAGCGAGGAAAAAGGAGAGAAGTCTGAAGAAAAAGGAGAAAGGGACTGAGAGAAGAAATAGGAGAGGGTGTCCCCCCTGTGATGCTTGAGAGGGGACCGTTGAAACAAAAATGCCTTCTCCCTGTAGCGAGGATGGACATGTGATGTGTGAGGCTCTAAATCCTGCTCTTGTGACATATCCGTGATCATTTTCTCACAGACGATTTAACACCTTTTCAATCTTATTCACATAAAAATCACTTCCTGGTCCATTCAAATAACTTGCTGTACCTTCTACACGATGCAAGACCACCACTGCTCTTTTATAGCAGACGACAATCTAAAAACTTTCCTGTGCCTTTCAAAAAAAACAAAAAAACATTTAATTCACTGTGCAGCGTAAAGTTTGCCCGTCCATTTGATTCTCACGTACTCTGACCTTCTATTCACATGCCTAGCCCTTCGATTCTCACGTACTGTGTCTATTCCAAAAACCTATTCAACAAAGGTGATTAAAAATCTGAGAACTGCTGCATTCTGGTTCTGTGTGCAAGGACACTGAAATTCTTGTCTTCGCTGAATGCCTGATGGGAGGGGTGAGTGATGCCGCTGCACAATTGTTTGTGTGTTCTCCCTCAGCCTGCAATTTCTTATCTGTGTGCAAGGACACTGAATGGAGGGGTATGGAGCTGCCCGGATTCTCTCTGGTTGGAGAATAAAACTCTAAAATAAGTTGATTAGAAAAACCTCTCCAAAATTATTTAAAAATTTACTTAAAAGAAAAACTTTAAAAACAAGAGTTAGATTTAGTAAAAAACTCTAGGAAAAAGATTGACCAAAATAAAAACTTCAAAAGCAAAGAGAAAAAACTGATCAAAAAAGAGGAGGGGAAAAAAAAACGTATTAATAGTAAAACTTTAAAAAACAGCAAGGTTGACAAGAAGAAAAAACCCTTGTTACTAAAACAGCTAATTAAAAACAGAAAAGAGGTGGAAAAACTAATTGTAAAATGATAAAAGCAAAAAGAAAAAATACTTTAAGACTTTTGTCTGGTAGCATAGGTTTTATCCTCCCGCCCTCCGGAATGTCCTCTTCACTGCTGCTGGCATTTCCCTCCTCCCTTATATCTCTGTTCGCTGTGTCTACAGACACTGAAATCACGTATCAAAAAATAAGGTTATCCCTCATAATAGAAAAAAAAATTAATACAGTTCAGTCTGAATGCCTGAGAATTTTCACGCTACAGCCTGTAGCCAAAAACTAGCTCAAAAAGATCAAAACCAGGAAACAGATGTGACAACGTGATTAGCAGAGGAGGGGGGGTCAAAGGGGCTTTAGCCTGCAGCCAGCAGTGAATGAGGTAGTGACAGAGCGCACTCTGCTCTGAGTGTAAATTTAAAGCGACAGTACCTGATACAGACAGGGACACGTACAAATGAAACAGACACCCGGGAGAATACGAATCCCTCTTTTTTAACCTGTGACACGTACAAGCTGCTCTGGTAACTGATAACTCACCAATTGCACTGAGCACACTGGTGCTCCAGGTCTATTACTCTGAAAACCGGTCGCCCTGGCCGGTACGCCGTCACAGTAATCTGTAATAGCCTTAATCAAAATTCTCACCATCCACGTCTGATTTGACTGGGATAACCTCCCCCCTTGCATGGACGATTACTGTGAGAACTTATCCAATCAAAGCTCCTGCCCTTCACACCTGGATTGACTGGGATGACGAAGGATTACTGCGGGAACTTATCCAGCAATTTGGTTTTCTGCTATACAGCTCCCAGAAATCAGCAAGCAAACACAGTCACCGTTCCAACTTTCTCCCGGTTCACAAAAAACATGAAACACATACACAGCAGGAGCAAACACCTTATATCCCAGGGTTTTGGATAAGGGTGTGGACTTTTTACACTACCTGGGAATGCGGTGGTGACCACACCTGACCGACAAGAGGTGTAAGACCTGGACTGGACACAAGGGACTTTCAGGTAAGATGACAAGATTTTCTTACCTTACTTATGGAGCTGTGCAGTCTCCGTCCCGTGAGCCAAGGCCATGGCCAACACCTCTGTCTCTCCGGTCAGCAGGTCCCCGTGCGTTTCGTCCACTGCCCCGCGTGCAGGCGCCATCTGTTATGGAAATTTAATTAGGATAAATCTATCCTGCAGTGTTTGCTGCTGCTGTTCCCAATTTTAGACTAAATGTCTTTTTGAGCTGCTCAAACTAAATGAGGACTGTCCACACGGAAGTGTCAGTATAACAGTTCGTCAAGACCAACAGTTTATTATTCATTCAAGGTTTTATACGTTTACAAAAAGGGGCTGGTTAGGCAATTAGCATACAATTAAAAGCTGCTAGGTTATTGGCTGTTTTAGTATAAGTATGATAATTATGATAAAAGGGCTGAAGTTGCAGATTTATTGTTCTTTGACCCAGTTTTCCTACATGGCTAGTAAAGAAAATAATAGATATCTTCTGTCCTTGTTTTCATTTTTCTGTGTCCTTGGTAAAAAGTCCCTATGAGCTATCTTTTGTAGCATACCAGATGTAGGCCAGGGGTCATATCTTAAGAAGCTGATTATAGCTAGCATCAGCTTTTTCATAGATATGTGTGAGCCCAGGATTTTTAGCAAGTGAGATCTATTTGACTGTAAATGTATATATATGAATATACATTGAATACGTGGAATACATATATATTTCCATGACATTATATTCTAGGTTCTTCAAAGTAGCCACCTTTTGCTTTGATGACTGCTTTGCACACTCTTGGCATTCTCTTGATGAGCTTCAAGAGGTAGTCACCGGAAATGGTCTTCCAACAATCTTGAAGGAGTTCCCAGAGATGCTTAGCACTTGTTAGCCCTTTTGCCTTAACTCTGCGGTCCAGCTCACCCCAAACCATCTCGATTGGGTTCAGGTCTGGTGACTGTGGAGGCCAGGTCATCTGGCGTAGCACCCCATCACTCTCCTTCTTGGTCAAATAGCCCTTACACAGCCTGGAGGTGTGTTTGCGGTCATTGTCCTGTTGAAAAATAAATGATGTTCCAACTAAACGCAAACCGGATGGAATAGCATGCCGCTGCAAGATGCTGTGGTAGCCATGCTGGTTCAGTATGCCTTCAATTTTGAATAAATCCCCAACAGTGTCACCAGCAAAGCACCCCCACACCATCACACCTCCTCCTCCATGCTTCACGGTGGGAACCAGGCATGTAGAGTCCATCCGTTCACCTTTTCTGCGTCGCACAAATACACGGTGGTTGGAACCAAAGATCTCAAATTTGGACTCATCAGACCAAAGCACAGATTTCCACTGGTCATTAGTCCATTCCTTGTGTTCTTTAGCCCAAACAAGTCTCTACTGCTTGTTGCCTGTCCTTAGCAGTGGTTTCCTAGCAGCTATTTTACCATGAAGGCCTGCTGCACAAAGTCTCCTCTTAACAGTTGTAGAGATGTGTTTGCTGCTAGAACTCTGTGTGGCATTGACCTGGTCTCTAATCTGAGCTGCTGTAAACCTGCGATTTCTGAGGCTGATGACTCGGATAGACTTATCCTCAGAAGCAGAGGTGACTCTTGGTCTCCCTTTCCTGGGGCGGTCCTCATGTGAGCCAGTTTCTTTGTAGCGCTTGATGGTTTTTGCAACTGCACTTGGAGACACTTTCAAAGTTTTCCCAATTGTTAGAACTGACTGACCTTCATTTCTTAAAGTAATGATGGCCACTCGTTTTTCTTTACTTAGCGGCTTTTTTCTTGCCATAATACAAATTCTAACAGTCTATTCAGTAGGACTATCAGCTGTGTATCCACCAGACTCCTGCACAACACAACTGATGGTCCCAACCCCATTCAAAAGGCCAGAAATCCCACTTATTAAACCTGACAGGTCACACCTGTGAAGTGAAAACCATTTCCGGTGACTACCTCTTGAAGCTCATCAAGAGAATGCCAAGAGTGTGCAAAGCAGTCATCAAAGCAAAAGGTGACTACTTTGAAGAACCTAGAATATAAGACATAATTTCAGTTGTTACACACTTTTTTGTTAAGTATATAATTCCACATGTGTTAATTCATAGTTTTGGTGCCTTCAGTGTGAATGTACAAGTTTCGTAGTCATGAAAATCCAGAAAAATCTTTAAATGAGAAAGTGTGTCCAAACTTTTGGTCTGTACTGTATATCTATATCTATATATATCTAGATATAGATATCTATATCTATATATAGATATAGATATCTATATCTAGTGTGAGACAGTGAGAGTATGTGTATTGAATGGGGTGTATATTTCACCTAGCTACTTTACTGACTGGTATAAGGGAGGTGTGTGGCTTTGTGGACCTCGTGGTAGAGAAAGGTCACTACACCTTACATTCAGTACACACTTGCAGCTCAGGCCTGAAATCACTCAGGTGTTAATTAGGAGACCAGAAGTAGGTGTGTTGGAACACAGTCAGAGAGCTGCCTTAGTCTGGACACAGGAAGGTGTCCCGGCACAAGAAGCAGTCTCCAGGAGTGGGAGCATGCTTAATCTGGACAAGGGGTCCAGGTACAGAAGGTGTCTCCAGGAGTGTGAGCTATCTCAGTCTGGGTGCAGGAAGTACCCCAGACACAGGAGTAGTCGCAGTGAGAAATCCGTGCGAATAGCGGCTGAATAGGAGTGGATCTCTCTCAAGTCTGGACATTGAAGGTGCCTTCAGACACAAGGAGGAGTATCTGTGAAACTCCATACTGGTAACATATATCATATGTGTTGTTTTGGGTCAGGCTGGTAGAGCCGGGACCCGGATAGACAGGGCAATCTATCTATGTGTAATTAGTGGCTAGACAAGCCTAGGTTTTCTGTTTATGCTTTATTTTTATCTGTTTGCTGTGGACTTTAATAAAGCTGGTTGCGGCCAGTTTTACACCAGAACTGCTGTCTGAATGAACTGTTTTCGTGCCATTCTGTCTACCCAGACAGCGATCCTAGAGCTATATCCCCTGGAAATGTTACAATTGGCGGAGAATGCTGGGGCAGCGCAGTGGCTGATACAGTTAGTGCTGGAGTGTGCATGTAGCACGGTGGCTTAGAGACAGCAATAAAGGTGAAGTCTGTTGAAATAGCAGCAGAGAAAAAAAAAAAAGTGTGTCAAGAGAAACGTCTGATTGGAGCAGTCTTGGAGAGACAGTGGCCCTGATAGGGTCTGCAGAGAGAAAATGTATGCACAGCAAAGCTGAACTTGTTGTGAAAATGACTGTGGAATGTGCAGCAGCAAAAGAAAAGTCTGTGGAGCAGTCTTAAAGAGACAGTAGCCCTAATAGACTTTGCAAAGAAAAAAAAAAAAGTGTCTGCACAGCAGAGCTGAATTTTTCTATGGAAAAGACTGTAGAGTGTGTATGTCTTGAGTGAAGACTGCCGTTGTTAAGACAGAGAAGTCTGACAGCATGGATGACAGCATGGAGGCGCTGTTTGAACAAATGGCGCAAGTTAATGTGCAACATAAGACTGCCGTGGTTGAGACAGATAAGTCCGGCAGTATGGAGGAGCTCATTGAGTACCTGGCCCAGGCCCAGCGAAGCATGCAGCAGAGCATGGAGCAGCAGCGCCTGCAGCACCAGCAGCGCATGCAGCAGGCCCAGCAGCAATTCCTGCAGCAGCAGCAGGAGAATAACCGGTTGTTTTTTGAGCAGGTTGCAGCACAACAAAAGACTTGTGGCGCATCGTCCCAAAGTAATGTTGCAAAGTCACCTGCATTGTCCGCTGTAAAGAAGGCGGTAAGACGGTCCCTGAAAAAGATGACACCTCGTGATGATGTGGAAGTATATCTCACTAGGCTTGAGAGATTGGCAGAGAAGGAGAATCTGCCCCTATCTGAATGGGCCATGATGGTCGCACCCTATCTGATTGGAGAGCCCCAAAGGGCATATGCTGACCTGAGCGAGCAGGACAGCCAAGACTATGGCAAGCTGAAAGCGGAGATTCTTACCCGGCTGGGTGTTACGGTGACAGCCCGTGCCAGGGGAGTTCGTGACTGGAGATACAGTTGGGAGTCTGCAGTCAGCAAACCTGATTATGGAGTTGAAAAGGTGATAGTGAACCGCTACACCCGAGCACGTCCTCCTGAGGTACAGCCGTCTGAGAGGTCGTCACTTCGGAGTTCCCGGACGCTGAACTCTCGCGGTAAGAGCGTTCCAGCTGTTGGGGACATGGGGTATGCTGATAAACGGGTTCACGCCGAGGGGACATGTGGGTGGGAGAGTGTGATGGACAGTGTTGGAGCTGGCGTGAAATTGCAGCCAACTGTCCAATAGAGGGGGAGCCTATGTGTTGTGATGTTGGCAGATCCCTCTCTCTCTGCGCAGAACCTGTGTGTGTGTCCACCTCAGCCGAAGAGACTGGACCACAGGGGTCCCCGGTGGTTGTAAATGACTGCCCAGCACAGGCCCTCTTGGACTCAGAGAGTCCAGTGACTTCCGTATGTGACAGCCTGATTGATAGGGACTTCATCCCTGATAAGCACCTGAGTATGGTGTGTATCCATGGAGACACCAAAGTCTACCCAGAGACTGCCGTGGACTTGGTCCCCAAACTCGGGGAGGTTTCATATGAAGTGGGGGTAGTGAAGAACCTGGTGCAACCCGTTATATTGGGTAATGACTTTCCCTGGTCTAAGGATCGCTGGGGGAAAAATGTTTCTGATGGACAGTGTGATGAAGCTCCTACTGAGGGTGCGCAGTCCCGAGGGGCGGAACACAATGCTAGTGGGCCGTTAAACTTATGTGATGATGATAATGATAATGATGATGATGATGATGATCATGATAATGATGATGACCATGATAATGATGCTGATGCTGATAATGATAGTGATGATGATCATGATAGTGATGATGATACTGATCATAGTCATGATAATGATATTGATAATAATGATGACTGTGATAGTGATGAAATTCCTTTGCAGGTGATGTTGGGAGACGAGGATGGTGGTTCTTGGGAACCGAGTGTCCCTGACTTACCTGTGTCCTGTGACAATTTTGAGAGTGAGCAGTGGCGAGACCCCTCTCTTAAAACGGCCCAGGAAAATATAAATGTTCTAAATGAGGTTTCCCAAGAGCCTGGCTCTGAGGAGAGGTTTCCTCATGCTGCCATGAACAATAACCTATTGTATAGGGACACTGAAGTCCAGGGAGAGGTCGTGAGTCAGCTCCTAGTACCTGAGCTATATGGAAGTATAGTGCTGGGGTTGTCACATAGTCACATACTTGAGGGACCAGATGGTGAAGTTAATGTTGTGGATGACATGTTAACTAAGGTTCCAGATCAGGATGTGAATGAGGGTGAATTGTATGGCCCTGACAGTGAGCAGGATGTGAATGAAGATGAATTGTATAACCCTGACAGTGAGCAGGATGTGAATGAAAATGAAGTGTATAGCCCTGACAGTGAGCCAGATGTGGCTGAGAAAAAGGGGTCAGACAGGGATATTGGGAGTGATAGTGAGTCATCTGATGACAATAAAGCAACCAGTGCAAATGAGGAAGGCATGGTAGCAGAGGAGGTTGAGAGTCCTGAGAAGAAAGCTGATACTGACCTTACAGCCAGACAGAAGATGGCATCTGAAGATGTTTTACAGTTGGCCGGTTCCCTGGCGAAGACTAAGGTGAAAGGAGGAGAGCTGAGCTTTAAAGGCAGGACTCTGAAACTGAACACAGCACAAGTGGATGCTGTTGAAGATGAGAAGTTGTCGGTGTGCGGTGTGGATCTGCATCATGCCAAGGACTCTGAAGGTGATGCTGCAGAGGTGGAAAAAGCCATAGAAGTGGTAGACACCAAACCAGATGCCTCATCAGTAGCTGCAACTCGTGAAGCTCAGGCTGGAAGTTCGGCGCCCGGCGCCCCAGCGGTGTTCCCGAGTGATACCAAGGATCTGGATAAGTCACAAGATGAGATTTTGAGACATCGGGCTGGCGTTGGTGAGCTCAAGCGCACTTTCAGGGAGGCTACATCGGAGCCACGTCCCAACAAATGGGAAAAGCGATGTGTCACTCCGTTGCCGCTACAGACACACGGGAGCCCAGATGGGATGCAGAACGTGGTGGAAGAGAAGAATCCGGCGGGTTCTGAGTATACAGATGCAGCTATCAAGGAGAACTTGAAAGCTGGAATAAATGGAGATATTGGAGACCATAATGATGTGAATGAAGAAGTAGAATGTAAGACTGACGGTGGGGCTTCTGAGCATGTCCTACCAGAAGAGCCTGAAGAAGGGGCTGAGGACATGAAGGACGTCCAACGGGTACAAGATGAATTGATTGCTTCTCGGAGAAAACTCCAAACTGTGATGAAGGAGCGTGATGAGAGCCATGAGCATCTTCTGGAGAAGCTCAATGAAGTAAAGAAGGTTCAAGGGGAACTGGAGAGAAGTGAAAAACCCCCTATGCCTTCTGTGATAGTTGGTGACACATGGTCAGTGCACCAGGAACAGGAGGTACGTGAGTTTCTGAGGAAGAGTCAGCAGAAGTGTTCTGATGTGCCGGGTCGTACTTCTCTGGCCAGGCACTATATCGAAACTGAGCCCGGCCCTAAGGTCAAGATGAAACCGTGCAGGATACCCGAGGCCCGCAGAGAGCATAGGCCTGGGAGGGTACAGGGTAGTACGGATGCTTCAGATGAAGAGAAAGCTGATGTTGGCTATGACTCAGGTGAAGATACAAATGACAGTGGTGAAGATGAAGCTGATGAGGGCCATGACTGGTCCAGAGTTCACTGTCTCTGTTGGATTGTTAACCAGCCCTCCGGTCTGGATGACCAGCCCTCCGGTCTGGAGAAGAGGGGGGGATATGTGAGACAGTGAGAGTATGTGTATTGAATGGGGTGTATATTTCACCTAGCTACTTTACTGACTGGTATAAGGGAGGTGTGTGGCTTTGTGGACCTAGTGTTAGAGAAAGGTCACTACACCTTACATTCAGTACACACTTGCAGCTCAGGCCTGAAATCACTCAGGTGTTAATTAGGAGACCAGAAGTAGGTGTGTTGGAACACAGTCAGAGAGCTGCCTTAGTCTGGACACAGGAAGGTGTCCCGGCACAAGAAGCAGTCTCCAGGAGTGGGAGCACGCTTAATCTGGACAAGGGGTCCAGGTACAGAAGGTGTCTCCAGGAGTGTGAGCTATCTCAGTCTGGGTGCAGGAAGTACCCCGGACACAGGAGTAGTCGCAGTGAGAAATCCGTGCGAATAGCGGCTGAATAGGAGTGGATCTCTCTCAAGTCTGGACATTGAAGGTGCCTTCAGACACAAGGAGGAGTATCTGTGAAACTCCATACTGGTAACATATATCATATGTGTTGTTTTGGGTCAGGCTGGTAGAGCCGGGACCCGGATAGACAGGGCAATCTATCTATGTGTAATTAGTGGCTAGACAAGCCTAGGTTTTCTGTTTATGCTTTAATTTTATCTGTTTGCTGTGGACTTTAATAAAGCTGGTTGCGGCCAGTTTTACACCAGAACTGCTGTCTGAATGAACTGTTTTCGTGCCATTCTGTCTACCCAGACAGCGATCCTAGAGCTATATCCCCTGGAAATGTTACACTAGATATATATAGATATATATATAAATATACACTGCTCAAAAACATAAATGGAACACTTAAACAACAGAATATAACTCCAAGTAAATCAAACTTTTGTGAAATCAAACTTTCCACTTAGGAAGCAACACTGATGGACAATCAAATTCACTTGCTGTTGTGCAAATGGAATACACAGCAGATGGAAATTATTGGCAATTATCAAGACACACTTAATAAAGGAGTGGTTCTGCAGGTGGGGACCACAGACCACATTTCACTACCAATGCTTTCTGGCTGATGTTCTGGTCATTTTTGAAAGTTGGTTGTGCTTTCACACTCGTGGTAGCATGAGACGGACTCTACAACCCACACAAGTGGCTCAGGTAGTGCAGTTCATCCAGGATGGCACATCAATGAAAGCTGTGGCAAGAAGGTTTGCTGTGTCTGTCAGTGTAGTGCCCAGAGGCTGGAGACACTACCAGGAGACAGACCAGTACACCAGGAGACGTGGATGGGGCAGTAGGAAGGCAACAACCCAGCAGCAGGACCGCTGCCTCCGCCTTTGTGCAAGGAGGAACTAGAGGAGAACTGCCAGAGATCTGCAAAATGACCTCAAGCAGGCCACAAATGTGCATGTATCTGCACAAACGGTTAGAAACCGACTCCATGAGGGTGGTCTGAGTGTCCGACATCCACAGATGGGGGTTGTGCTCACAGCCCAACACCGTGCAGGATGCTTGGCATTTGCCACATAACACCAGGATTGGCAAATTCGCCACTGGCGCATTGTGCTCTTCACAGAAGAAAGCAGGTTCACATTGAGCACATGTGACAGACGTGAGTCTGGAGATGCCGTGGGTAGCGATCTGCTGCCTGCAACATCCTTCAGCATGACCGGTTTGGCAGTGGGTCAGTAATGGTATGGGGTGGCATTTCTTGGGAGGGCCACACAGCCCTGCATGTGCTCGTCAGAGGTAGCCTGACTGCCATTAGGTACCGAGTTGAGATCCTCAGACCCCTTGTGAGACCATATGCTGGTGCGTTGGGCCCTGGGTTACTCATAATGCAGGACAATGCCAGACCTCATGTGGCTGGAGTGTGTCAGCAGTTCCTGTAAGATGAAGGCATTAAAGCTATGGACTGGCCCGCCTGTTTCCAAGACCTGAATTCGTTTGAACACATCGGGGACATCATGTATCGCTCCATCCACCAATGTCACGTTACACCACAGACTGTCCAGGAGTTGGCGGATGCTTTAGTCCAGGTCTGGGAGGAGATCCCTCAGGAGACCATCCGCCGCCTCATCAGGAGCATGCCCAGGCGTTGTAGGGAGGTCATACAGGCACATGGAGGCCATACACACTACTGAGCATCATTTTGACTTGTTTTAAGGACATTACATATCACTTTAATTTTGTGGGTGACTCCAAATCCAGGCCTCCATTGGTTAATAAATTTGATTTCCATTGATGATTTTTGTGTGATTTTGCACATTCAACTTTGCGCAGAACAAAGTATGCAATGAGAATAGTGTTCCCTTTATTTTTTTTGAGCAGTGCGCGGCTGCATGTATTTCTATGCCGCGGCGCACTCTGGTCCGAGAGCGGGCGGCCGTGCCGGGTGTTGATGCGAGTAAGTCGTGCGACTAACTCACATCAAACTCGCTAGTGTGACGCCGGCCTGAGGGCTAAAATCCTGTGGGACTTCAAGATCCAGACGGATAAGCAGGTGTTGGCTAACCAACCAGACATTACCATAGTAGACAAGGATCAGAAGACAGCAATGATAATAGATGTGGCAGTGCCAAGTGACAGCAACATCAGAAAGAAGGAACATGAGAAGCTGGAGAAATACCAGGGCCTCAAAGGAGAACTGGAGAAGATGTGGAAGGTGAAGGCAACAGTGATTCCATTGGTGATAGGAGCACTTGGAGCAGTGACCCCTAAGTTGGAAGAGTGGCTACAATAGATCCCAGGAGCAACATCTGCGTTCTCTGTCCAGAAAAGCACAATGCTGGGAACAGCTAAGATCCTGCGCAGAACCCTCAAACTCCCAGGATTCTGGTAGAGGACCCGAGAATGAGAAAGGACAACAAAGACCACCCCCAGTGGGGGTGAGAAGGAAGTTGTTTTTTACATATATAAACTTGAGCGTCTGGAATACGCCCAAGCAAATAGGCCCCCCTGAAGAGGTATAAGTAAGGAGGCAAAATGATGGTTTCCTGAATGTACAAGAAATTACATCTATAGTAAAAAGACAAAAGTCCCAGGAGAAGGCTATGTAATAGAACAGTTGCTGAATAAGATAAATGAATGTCACCCAGTCATAGCGCTGTATGTGGAGGAAGGTTCCCCACGCGTATCGCCACGGAGCGTGGTTTTCCCCTGAGGAAATATATATATACAGTGGGGAAAAAAATTATTTAGTCAGCCACCAATTGTGCAAGTTCTCCCACTTAAAAAGATGAGAGAGGCCTGTAATTGACATCATAGGTAGACCACAACTATGAGAGTCAAAATGAGAAAACAAATCCAGAAAATCCAGAAAATCACCTTGTCTGATTGGCAACATTTATTTTGCAAATTATGGTGGAAAATAAGTATTTGGTCACCTAAAAGCATGCAAGATTTCTGGCTCTCACAGACCTGTAACTTCTTCTTTAAGAGGCTCCTCTGTCCTCCACTCATTACCTGTAATAATGGCAGCTGTTTGAACTTGATATCAGTATAAAAGACACCTGTCCACAACCTCAAACAGTCACACTCCAAACTCCACTATAGTGAAGACCAAAGAACTGTTGAACTACACCAGAAACAAAATTGTAGCCCTGCACCAGGCTAGGAAGACTGAATCTGCAACAGGCAAGCAGCTTAGTGTGATGAAATCAAGTGTGGGAGCAATAATAAGAAAATGGAAGACATACAAGTCCACTGATAATCTCCCTCGATCTGGGGCTCCACGCAAGATTTCATCTTGTGGGGTCAAAATGATCACCTAGTGAATGACCTGCATAGAGCTGGGACCACCATAACAAAGGCTACCATCAATAACACACTACGACGCCAGGGACTCAGATCATGCAGTGCTAGACGTGTCCCCATGCTTAAGGCCTCTTTCACACATCCGGTGTTCGCCTGACGGCGCCCCCGGCATTTTGCCGCAGCGCCGCATCACAAAACCGGATGCGCCGCATGCGCCGCCTGCGTTTTTTTGTCGGATGGTTTTTGATGCCCAGAGACAACAGAAACCATCCGGCAAAAACAAAAAACGTTACATGCTGCGTTTTGTCCGGCCGCCGGAATGTACAATTCCGCCGCATCCGGACAAAACCGCATACAACGCACTGACATGCGGCGCCATCCAGCGCTAATGCAAGTCAATGCCAAAAAAAATGCAAGCGGCGCATCAGGTTTTGTGATGCGGCGCTGCGGCAAAATGCCGGGGGCGCCGTCAGGCGCACACCGGATGTGTGAAAGAGGCCTAAGCCAGTACATGTCCGAGCCCGACTGAAGTTTGCTAGCGAGCATTTGGATTATCCAGAAGAGTATTGGGAGAATGTCATATGGTCTGATGAAACCAAAGTAGAACTGTTTGGTAAAAAAAACTTGTCGTGTTTGGAGGAGACAGAATGCTGAGTTGCATCCAAAGAACACCATACCTACTGTGAAGCATGGGGGTGCCAACATCATGCTTTGGGGCTGTTTCTCTGCAAAGAGACCAGGACGACTGATCCGTGTACATGAAAGAAAGAATGGTGCCTTGTATCGAGAGATTTTGAGTGCAAACCTCTCTCCATCAACAAGGGCATTGAAGATGAAACGTGGATGGGTCTTTCAGCATGATAATGATCCCAAGCACACCGCCAGGGCAACTAAGGAGTGGCTTCGTAAGAAGCATATTAAGGTCCTGGAGTGGCCTAGCCAGTCTCCAGATCTCAACCCCATAGAAAACCTTTGGAGTGATTTGAAAGTCCGTGTTGCCCAGCGACAGGCCCAAAACATCACTGCTCTAGAGGAGATATGCATGGAGGAATGGACCAATATACCAACAGTGTGTGGCAACCTTGTGAAGACTTACAGAAAACGTTTGACCTCTGTCATTGCCAACAAAAGATATATAACAAAATATTGTGATGAACTTTTGTTATTGACCAAATACTTATTTGATTTTCTGGATTTGTTTTCTCATTTTGACTCTCATAGTCGTGGTCTACCTATGATGTAAATTATAGGCCTTTCTCATCTTTTTAAGTGGGAGAACTTGCCCAATTGGTGGCTGACTAAGTACTGTTTTTCCCCACTGTATATATATATATGTATGTACATTACTATTGTTTGGGTGTACAGCATGGCTCAGAAGGGAAGGAGCACCGTTTGACTTTTTGAACACAAAATTATCTGGAAATCGTGAGGAGACGCCAAGTCGCGTTTCGAGAGCCCCTGATCTGCCTAAACAGTGGAAACCCCCCACAAGTGACCCCATTTGGAAAACTGGACCTCTCAAAGAACTTATCTAGATGTGTGGTGAGCATCTTGAACTCTACGTGCTCCACAGAAGTTTATAATGTAGAGCCGTTAAAATAATAAATCACATTTTTTCCACAAAAATGATCTTTTAGCCTCAAAGTTTTTATTTTTGTAACAACCCTGCCGGCATCACTGCATAGCTTCCCACCACCACCAGGCAGATCCACTGACTTACTCACCACTCCTGGCCATGCAGTGAGTTCAGTCCTCTGCTTGCTATTAGCTTCATGCCCTCTGCGCCTTCCCTTCCTGATTCTTAAAGAGACATTGTGCGCATTCCTAATGTGTCCCCAGCCTATTGCTAAGAGGCACTTTGTAAATAAGGCACCTCCAGCAATGGGAAGGAGCATAAGCAACACTCTCTTTCAGTCTGCGTGCAACTGAGTTGCCAAATCCTGTACTGTTTCTGATCTTGCCTGTTCCTGCTTCTGCCACCCTGGGGGCTGTATACCCAGGCCTGTTGTCACGTGTACATGTGGCGCCCCTGAGGGTCCAGTCGCCACAAAGGTACTGCACCTCACCCAAAGGTGTGGTATCCCACTCTCAGTTAAGGAGGGAGCACTACCCAGGACTCTAACACTCGCACCCAACACACTAGTTCAGTCAGGGCAATTGGGCGTACCCTTAGGGAGGATGGCCTCATCTCAGGCTGGGTAGGGAAGGGTGTGTGTGGGAAGGTAGGAAGAAAGGGAGGAGCTTAGAGAGCGTGAAGAACAGAGCAGTTGGTCGGAGGAGACCGAAGGAGGAGTGCAGTAGAGTAGCTGCAGAGAGAGAATTGTGAGGGGAGGCTGAAGGAAGCTTCCGGGAGGACAGAAGGGTTCCTAGGGACACAGGAAGTGCCGAAGCCACCCGTGGGGCCCATATTCACCGGTGTGGTCAGTGGAGGGACCAGATTGCAGTAGGGGAAATGGCCCCCAAGACTAGTGGAGGACTATAAGATTCAGCTAGCAAGCCGGAGGCAGGGGCATCTGTAGGTGCCCCAGCCACATCCACAATTATTCGCCGAAAAGGCAGCCATATAGGAGCAAGGGGACTCAGAGGATGTCACCCGACAAGGTCCGCGGCTGCTGGCTTGGGACACTGTTTGTGAAGGTGCTGGGCAGTAGGGCAGAAGCCAGTCCGGTGAGATGGCCAGGAGAGGTACACACTGAAGGGAGTCCTGGAAAGGTGCAGCCCAATCTATCTGGGAGTTTGCTGGACCCCTCACCTGGAGGACATGGCACCAAGCGGGCATCTGCGCTCAAGTGAACTGTGAGTAAAGCATTGGAAACTGCACCTTGCTGTGTCATCTGAGTCATTCCCGTGTCGCCCACCCTGCACCACAATAACCACTACCATCATTACCATCATCACCTTAACATCCTAACTGCCCTGGGGCACAGCTCTACCTGTGGAGAGCTTAACCATCTCTGCTGCCCTATCATCATCAATGCAGAGGATCTGCATTGCAGCGTCGGTCCCCTGACCGAATACCACGGGTGGCGTCACGAACATTAAATCCTTTAAAAACTTTATTTTTCCCTTTTCATCATCCCCCTTATATTGGACGCCCAGGGCCACGGAACTGCTGCCGTGACACTGCCCCTTTAAGAAGCGGCCCGGTATCGGGTACCCCATGGCCCCGGCGGGCGCTCCATACACGCTGTATACCCAGGCCATGTGTCAGAGGCTGCAGACCATTACACTGCATCTGTCTGCAGAAGGTCTCAGCAGTTTGCTTTGTAGAATAGGTAGTCACACCTGGACCTGGGTGTTTATAACTCCCAAATAGGAGTTGCGGGTGATATTTCCCACTTGCACTTCTCTGTTGAAGCTTGGAGCTGTAGCAGTCTGCTAGCATCCACTTAGAGTTTGGAGGTCGTCAGCGTTTCTTTCTGAGTCTACTCAAGCTAAGTGTCCCCCTTGTTTCATTTATCCTTGCTGTCTTTAGTGTTAGTGGATTGACTAGCGCACATCCTGTCCTTCCCGATGCAGAGCTTATCGCCAGGGTCACACAGGGATCAGGATTCCTGCACGGCAATAGGTGCAGAACCTATATAGGGATGGTAACACAGACAGGGTGATGTTAGATCAGTCCAGGGGTCTGCACTTCCACCTTCCTAAGTGTATGGTTCCCATTCCCTTATCCCTTTGTGTTGCACTTAGTCTGTCCTACACTGTGCGTGACATTATCACCCACCGATCAAGTTTGTAAAAAGAAAAAAAAAGTATTTTTTTTGGTGTTTTTTCTGTGTGAATTTTTTTTCCTTTTGCTGGGTTCATGGATCCCGTTGCTGTGCTGGCAGAGTAGCTGCAGAGGTTGTCACTGGAGGTAAATGACTTTTGTTCTGAGGTTCAGCAGCAACAGTAGCGACTGCAGGCTCCTATTCTGGGGGACGTTGCAGGTAGGCTGGTCCAGCATGAACCAAAATTTGCCAAACCGGACAGGTTTGCTGGGGGTAGGGAAACATTTTTTTGTGTTTGAAGAGGCATGCAACTTGTACTTTAAACTGCGTCATTGCTCCTGTGAAATTGTTATTTCACTGTTGCAGGGGGAACCTCAGTCCTGGGCATTTTCTCTACCACAGGATTCTATGTGTATGCAGTCTGTGGAAGATTTTTTCAGGGCCTTTGCCCTGTTCTATGATGATCCTGACCGTATTTTCTTGGCTGAATCCAGGCTGTGTCACATTCAGCAAGGAAATCGTTCAGTAGAGACGTATAGCACTGAATTCTGCAGGTGGTCTACTGACACCAAATGGAAATTCCTACAGGGCCTCATTGAAAAGTTAAAGGATGCATTAGCAGTGCATGAAACTCCTGTGTCTTTGGAGGCTGCTATGTCCTTGGCTATTCGGGTGGATAGAAGCCTGAGGGACAGGTGGGTAAGACCACCTGCTTCTGAGTCCTCTTTCCGGGACAAGATCCCGATATTGGAGGAAAGGTTCGAGGATGAATCTATACTTGTGGAGTTAGAGGAACCCATGCAGTTGGGAGATAAATTCATGTTGCATGTTTCCCCCGACATTTGCAAGGAGAAGGGTGTGTGTTTTTTTGGTGCGAAGAAGGAACATGTTATTGGGGTATGTCCTGCAATTTTAAAGCAAAAAGAGACTCGATTAACCCTTGGGAGCCTTGAGCTTGATAATCAAGGGGTGTGTTCGTCTTCAACCTGCAATTCTTATTTTGTCCTGACAGCAGAGGTGGTGCTAGAAAGAAAAAAAAGAAAAAAATTCTGTGTTTGTAGACATTGGAGTCAGTATGGTGGATGCTGAGTTTGCTAGAACTCATGGTTTTGTCTACCCTAACTTGGCTAAACTTATTCCTATTTGCACCATTGACTCAGCACCACTTGCACAGAGAACACTGACACAAATTATTCATAACATAAGACTGAAGGTTGTGTCTTCGCATTTTGAAATAATCCCTTGTTATGTCCTGAAGCATCTCCACACTCCAATGGTTCTGGGTTTGCTCTGGTTGGTAAAGTATAATCCACCTGTGGATTGGCAAACCAGAAAGAGTGTAAAGTGGTGAGATTACTGTCATGGTAACTGCCTAAACATTTCCCCTTCTGCTGTATCTACAGGGTCCTTATCGGCATTTTTGTCTGACTTGGAGGACCCTGCCCCAATTTTCAGAAAGGCGTAGACATTTCGGCCTTGTACTCTGACCTGTTGGGAGTTGTGGGTGATATTTCCTATTGTAGATTGTAAGCTCTCACAAGCAGGGTCGTCTTATTTTGCTTTAATTATTGTATTGTTAATGTTGCTACTTATGACTTGTGTTTTGAAACTGTTAAACTGTAAAGCACTGCGGAATATGTTGGCGCTATATAAATAAAGATTATTATTATTATTTGTACTTCTCTGTTGAAACTTGGAGCTGTAGGAGTTTGCTAGTATCCTCTTGGAGTTTGGGAGGCGTCAGTGTTTCTCTCTGAGTCTACTCAAGCTGTGTCCCCTTGTTTCATTTATCCTTGCTGTCTTTAGTGTTAGTGGGATTGAATAGTGCTCATCCTGTCTTTCCAGGTGCAGGGCTTATCGCCAGGGTCACACAGGGATTAGGTATCCTGCACGGCGATAGGTGCGGAACCTATATAGGGATGGTAGGACAGACAGGGTGATGATAGATCAGTCCAGGGGTCTCCACTTGCCCCTTCCCTATTTTTTGGTTCCCCTTCCCTTATCCCTTTGTGTTGCACTTAGTCTGTCCTACACTGTACCCTGTATCTGACCTTTTCTGTTTCCACCACCCTGGGGCTGAGTGTTAGAATCTATTTTGTTTTGACCGTCCGCCATCTTGTTGTGGTTTTCTGGCTGCTGGTCTTTTTCCCCTGGTGCTGGGTTTGTCTAAGGCCAGGTGATTGTCTCACCCTTTGTTACCCAGCACCTGCCTCCCAGTCCTTGCTGGACAACAGTGTTAATCCGCTTAAGTTCTTGCTAGGTGCTTTAATAGCTTTCTGTGCTTGATATTGTGCAGTTCTGGGATCACTAGTTCTGCCTGCTTTGTTCTTTGGTTTTCCTTTCGTTTCTGCAGCTTCCTCTATTTTCCTACTAGGAGGTTACCTGTTTTTTGTTCCCAGCCCCTAGATCTTTCAGGGATACAGTTCCCCCAACCTTTAGGTCTTCGTTTGAGTTTAGCCTAGGAAACATCGGTGGGTCTATTCACAAGGAATAGGTCACCCACTCCATCGTAGGGCTTCAGCCTAGTCCTAGTACAGGGTCAGCTTCTCCCTTTCTGCCCTAGTCCTGAGTTGCAGTTCCGTAACACTGAGTATGAATTAGCACCTATCCCTGAACTTGTTTGTATCCAAGTGTGGACCCTTCCCTAACCTGCTGTGTCTGTCCCTATTCCTTAAACTTTCAGTGTCTGAACCTGCTTCTATCTATAAAGACCTGCAGTGTCTGTACTGACACTTATCTCAAAGAACCGGCAGTATCTGAACCAGAACCTATCTCTATTTTGTTGTCTCTGTACAACATTAGCGATCTTTGTGCACTCTTGCTAATTTATTGTAAGTACCTGTGTGAATCTGGTCCTGTCTGTCCTGCTTGTACCTGTCCTTGTATTGGTCTAGTGTAAACTCGATCCTGTCTGTATTTGCTCTTGGAATTATCCTATGCTTGACTGCGTCTGCGGTTTCCTGCTTGACTGTGTCTGCGGCTCTGCAGCTGTACCACACCTGCGACTCTGCACCTGTGCTACACCTGCGGTTCTGCACCTGCAGCTCCTTTTCGAAACTGGGTCCTATCTGTTCCTGTAGTTGAGCCGTAATTGCTTGTGTCCCAGTCCTTCCTGAAAATGCTCCTAGTCTGAACTGGGTCCTACCCATCCCTTTTATGCCTGTCATACCTGCTTGTGTCCCAGTCACTCCTGAAACTGTTCCTGTCCCTCCAGTCTTAACTGGCTCCTGCCTGCCAGTGTATCAGCAGTGCAGCCTGCCTGCCAGTGTATCAGCCGTGCCTACCAGAGTATCAGCCGTGCCCACTTGCTTGCCAGAGTATCAGCCGTGCCCGCCTGCACTGATCTGCCTGTATAGCAGGCATGTCCAATTGGACATCACCCGTGTCCGCCAGTACTTGACTGTCTATGTATAAGCTGAGCCAGACAGTACATCTACAGTACTTGCCTGCACCTGTCGTTACAGTGTCCTGTCCCCTGCTACTGTCATATGCTGCCCTGAGTGGTACCTGGCAGCTACTTCCCGTACAAGTCTGAACTCACCAATAGAGACTCCAGCGAACACCAAGGTAGCAGCTTAGTCACGCCCCTTTGGGGTAAGTCTAGTTTGTGGCACAGTGGGGCCTCAATCCTCGCTCGTGCTCACCAGGCTGGGCACGAGTGTTACAATTTTCACAAATATAACAGGAAAAAATGGATCCCAGAAATTGCTGTGCAATTTCTCCTGAGTACACTTGTACATCATATGTGGGGGAAAACCACTGCTTGGGATCACAGCAGGGTAGGAAAGGGAAAGAGCACCGTTTGACTTTTTGAATGCAAAATTAGCTGGAATCGAGAGCAGACCCCATGTCGCGTTTGGAGAGCCCCTGATGTGCCTACACAATAGAAACGTGTTGTGTATGGACTTGAAATGAGTTCTGAGCAGAGGCTCCCTCTGGTGGTTGCAGACGGTACTGGGCTGTCCAGTGAAGATTGTGAGGATTGGGAATCAGGTGTTACTGACTGGTCTTATATAAGGGAGTCACCTTCCCATCAGGGTTGCCGGTGATCAATTGTTCTGGTCTCAATCCTTGATTCCTGTTTCCTTTGTAGCCTGCTGTGTCGTGTCTGCATCTCCTGCTAACAGATAAGACATTTTCTTCTTTTTGCTTTTGTGCTTGATTTTTGCATTTTGTCCTGCACTTCTGTGGGGGCCTTCAGGGTCCCCTCCGGGGGCTTTTGCCCTCTCAGTTTTGTTCAGCCACTGATGTTTGTACATTTGCTTTTTCCAGTTTTTTTCAGTGGCTGCTGTTTTGATTTTGTTACACCAGAGAACTAATTTAGGTGGTAGAGGTCGTGTGATCTCAGGTGTTTTTGAAATTAGTAAAGTTGGTGCTTTTCAGGGTTTTTTGGGATTGCAGTAAGTGCCCTTCCTATCCTTTTCTATTTAGATAGTTTGGGCCCCAGCGTTTGCTCATACTATTTTCTGTCTGTGTCAGTATTTCCTCTTGTCTAACCGCCATTACATGTTTGGGGGCTTTCTATGTTCTTTGGGGATCTGCTCCGGGGCAGATAGCTTTCCTCTTTCTATCTTTAGGTATAGTTAGTTTCTCAGGCTGTGACGAGGCGTCTAGGACCAACGTAGGAACGCTCCACGGCTGCCTCTAGTTGTGGTGGTTAGTCAGGGTACTGCAATCTCATAGATTCCAACTGCTCTGGTGTATTGCCTTTTTTACCTGCACTCCTCAGCTACCAAATCATAACAGAAACGCCCACAAGTAACCCAATTTTGGAAACTAGACCCCCTCAGGGATTTTATCTAAATGTACGGTGATCACATTGAAAGCCGGGGTGATTCACATAAATTTCTAATATAGAGAAAATAAAAAAATGACATTTTTTCAACAAAATTAATCTTTTAGCCCCAATTTTTTTATTATCACAAGGGTAACAGGGAAAACTGGACCCCAAAATCTGTTGTGCAATTTCTCCTAAGAACGCTGATTGTTATGATTTGGTAGCTGAGGAGAGCAGGCAAAAAATGGCAATACACCAGAGAGGTTGGAAACTACTGGATTGCAGTACCCTGACTAACCACCACAACTAAAGGCAGCCGTGGAGCGTTCCTACGTTGGTCCTAGACGCCTCGTCACAGCCTGAGAGGTTAACTACACCTAAAGATAGAAAGAGGAAAGCTATCTGCCCCGGAGCAGATCCCCAAAGAACATAGGCAGCCCCCAAACATGTAATGGCGGTTAGACAATAGAAAATACAGACACAGACAGAAAATAGTAAGAGCAAACGTTGGGGCCCAATCTGCCTAGAAAGAAAAAGGATAGGAAGGACACTTACTGCAAACCAAAAAACCCTAAAAAATACCAACTCTACTAATTGCAAAAACACCTGAGATCACACGACCTCTACCACCTAAATTAGTTCTCTGGTGTAACAAAACTAAGCCGCAGCCACTGAAAAAAACTGGAAAAGGCAAATGAACAAATAACAGTGGCTCAGATAAACTGAGAGGAGCACAAGCCCCTGGAGGGGACCTGGCTGACCTCCACAGAAGTGCAGGGAACAATGCAAAAAGCAAGCACAAAAATAAAACAGAAAATATCTTATCTGAGAGCAGGAGAAGAGGCAAGACTCAGCAAGCTTCCAAGTGAACCAGGAACCACAGTTGAGACAAGAACAATTGATCAACGGCAACCATGATGGGAGGGAACCTCCCTTATATAAGACCAGTCTGTAACTCCTGATTGCCAATCCTCATTGAATGGTTCAGTACTGTTTGTAACCACCAGAGGGAGCTTCTGCTCAAAATTCATTTCTAACACATTCACAACAGTACCTCCCCCCCTTGAGGAGGGGTCACCGAACCCTCATTTGGGCAACCAGGTCGGTCAGGATGAGCTCTGTGATACGCACGGATCAGTCTCCTAGCATGGATGTCCGAAGCAAACACCCAAGAATTGTCCTCCTGACCATAACCTCTCCACTTAACCAAATACTGGAGTTTTTCGTCTAGAAAAACGAGAATCCAATATTTTCTCAACCACATACTCCAGATTGCCCTCAACCAAAACAGGGTCAGGAGGCGCAGCCATAGGAACCACTGGCTCGACAAACCTCTTCAATAAGGACTTGTGGAACACGTTATGGATCTTAAATGTCCCTGGAAGAAGTAAACGAAAGGAAACAGGATTAAGAATCTCCATGATCTTATAAGGTCCAATGAACCTAGGCTTAAACTTAGGAGATGCAACTCTCATAGGGATATTTCTAGAGGACAACCAGACCAAGTCCCCACTTCAAACCGAAGACCATCAGTCCTATGCCGGTTGGCAAACCGCTGGGCCCTCTCCTGAGAGAGGGACAACCTCTCCACTACCTGGTCCCAAATCTGCTGCATACGCTCCACAACAGAGTCAACACCTGGACAGACAGAAGCCTCCGTCTGTCCCGAAGAAAATCGAGGGTGAAACCCAAAATTGCAGAAAAATGGAGACATCAAAGTGGCAGAGCTAGCCTATTATTAAGAGCAAACTCAGCCAAAGGCAAAAAAGAGACCCAGTCATCTTGATCAGCAGACACAAAGCATCTCAGATAAGTCTCCAATGTCTGGTTTGTTCTCTCAGTTTGTCCATTGGTCTGAGGATGAAAAGCCGAGGAGAAAGACAATTGAACACCAAGTTTAGAACAAAAAGTCCTCCAAAATCTGGAAACAAACTGGACTCCTCTGTCAGACACAATGTTCTCAGGAATGCCGTGTAAACGAACCACGTGCTGAAGGAACAAAGGCACCAATTCGGAGGAGGAAGGCAACTTAGGTAATGGCACAACATGTATCATTTTGGAAAACCTATCACAAATCACCCAGATAACGGTCATTCTCTGAGAAACAGGGAGGTCGGAAATGAAATCCATAGAGATATGGGTCCATGGTCTCTTGGGCACAGGCAATGGCATCAACAAACCACTAGAGCGAGAGCAAAGCTTGGAGCGAGAGCAAGTCCCGCAGGACTGCACAAATTCCCTATATATAAGAATGAAGCGTGTGCACTGCAGTATAAGGAGGTGCCTGAGTAGGTTCCCAATCCAAATAGTATATAGTAAAACTCGGCACTCAACTTGGAGAAAACGTGGTAGTATTTATTGTAGTCAGTGATGTCAAACGTTTCGGTCCCAAAGGACCTTCAACAGTGACTATACAAAAAATAATATTATATGGTGAGTAAATTAAATTTGAAAGTTGCATAACAGATGCTAAACAAAGTATTTACACGTGGTCATTTAGATTAATAATAGGAGTCTATCAAGTGGAAGAAGAAGACAATAATGGTTCAGTCGTTTCAGCATAGTACAACAGAAAAAATGCACGTACCGTAGATCACAGTTAGATATAGTTATATTGCCAGAGCGATTCTATTTGCCTATGATGACCTGGAAATGATGGTGGTGGTATAAGTGAGAATAGAACTGCATATGGTGGGTGAGCAAAGTGAAGTCTCTTATGCTTACCCCAGGAATAACACACTAGGAAAATGCGGTAATCCCCGCTCGTTTGGTCAGGTGCTGTGGAGTGACGTGTCAGAGATGTATAAGAGATATATCAAGCTAATAACCTGGGTCTGTGTAACATGCAGTCAAAGTAAACATACCATATAGTACAGATGTAGGGGTCTGACATACGTTCAGATTGTATATTAGGGTCTGTAATTATGAAGGAAATACATATTTATCATGTAGTAGATGAATTCCCACGTGACTTTAGTGTGAGGAAAGATACATTAGAGAGAGTTACCGGTAGTGGAGGTTTGGTATACCTAAGATGAGGTATATGCTGCTGCCTGAGAAGATAAAATCAGCAAGTATATGAGCTGAATGTGACTATGATGAGCGCTCAAACCTGGAGGACGGGACAATGTACCTTACCCTGTATCAGAAGTATCGCGGTGTCCACCGCTGGATAAATGCAGGCAGAGGGTGGTGCATGACCGTTGTTTTATAGGAGAGTGAATGAGGCATTTCCTGGTTCCGGGTGAAACGTGTGGCCGGTAGGGTTGAGCATTCCGATACTGCAAATATCGGGTATCGGCCGATATTGGCTGTATCGGAATTCCGATTCCGAGTTCCGATATTTTCGTCTTATCGGATACCGGAATCGGGATTGTCACTGTCACTGTCAGTGTCCGTCGGTCGGGTCTGTCAGGAGTCAGCGGCACTTACCTGTCAGAAGATCTCCGGCGGTCACGTCCTGGACTGCTTGATGGCCGCAATCTTCTTTCCCCGGCGGTCACATGCAGTTTCTCGCGATAACTGCAGTGACTGCTGGGTAATCCCGGCCGTAAAGCAGTCAGTCCGATGACGTCACCGCCGGGGAAGCAGGTAATCAGCTGTGCTGCGTCGCGATGACAGGCTCTGCCTGTCATTGCGATGTAGCAGAGTTGGATCGTCGTGGGACTGTCGTTATGGACTGCGTCGGACAGGTGGTATACTGTTGGTTTGTTTTTTTTCTTTTTTTACAGGAGATCGATGGCGTCGCAGGAATGAGAGTACAATAAAATTAATGAAAACTGTGTTGTCTCTTTTATTTCATTAAAATACTTTTTTCTTGCTTTGTCTTTTTTTTATGCATTTAATAACTTTGGGATTAATAATGGATCGGTGTCTTATTGACACCTCTCCATTATTAACCGGGCTTATTGTCACCGTGCAATCAACGGTGACATTAATCCCTTATTACCCCGCTTGCCACCGCTACAGGGCAAGTGGGAAGAGCCGGGTAAAGTGCCACAATTGGCACATCTTTTGATGCGCCAAATGTGGGGCTGCTGTAGCCTGGTATTATCAGGCTGTTGAGGGCCAAAATCCATGGGCCTTGACAGTCTTTTAATACCAGGCCGCAGCAGTCTGCATTTTACTTGGCTGGTTAACAAAAATAGGGGGGATCCCCACGCCGTTTTTTTTTCGAGGGATCCCCTATTTTTGTTAACCAGCCAAGCTAAGCAGACTGCTGTGGCCTGGTATTATCAGGTTTGCAAGGTCCATGGATATTGGATCCTTACCAGCCTGAAAAACCAGGCCTCAGCGGTCTGCTTCATCTGGCTGGTTAACAAAAATAGGGGGGACCCCATGCCAATTTTTTTCGAGGGGATCCCCTATTTTTGTTAATCAGCCAAGATATGCAGACTGCTGTGGCCTGGTATTATCAGGCTGGCAAGGTCCATGGATCTTGGCTCCTTAACAGCCTGAAAATCCAGGCCTCAGCGGTCTGCTTCATCTGGCTGGTTAACAAAAATAGGGGGGACCCCACGCCAATTTTTTTCGAGGGGATCCCCTATTTTTGTTAATCAGCCAAGATATGCAGACTGCTGTGGCCTGGTATTATCAGGCTGGCAAGGTCCATGGATCTTGGCTCCTTAACAGCCTGAAAATCCAGGCCTCAGCGGTCTGCTTCATCTGGCTGGTTAACAAAAATAGGGGGGACCCCACGCCAATTTTTTTCGAGGGGATCCCCTATTTTTGTTAATCAGCCAAGATATGCAGACTGCTGTGGCCTAGTATTATCAGGCTGGCAAGGTCCATGGATCTTGGCTCCTTAACAGCCTGAAAATCCAGGCCTCAGCGGTCTGCTTCATCTGGCTGGTTAACAAAAATAGGGGGGACCCCACGCCATTTTTTTTTCGAAGGGAACCCCTATTTTTGTTAATCAGTTCCCTCTGACGTCACTGATTGTGTCCCTGGCTGACCTGAAGTGAAAGTGGAAAGCAATCAATTAAGCTTTCCACTTAAGGGCCCGTCTCACATAGCGATATCGCTACCGAGATCGCTGCTGAGTCACTAGTTTTGTGACGCAGCAGCGAGCTCACCAGCGATATCGCTGTGTGTGACATTCAGCGACGATCAGCCCCCCTGCCGGGTATCGCTGATCGTCGCTGAAATGTCAGGACCTTTTTTTGATCGCTGGTTTCCCGCTGACAGGCACGCATCGCTGCGTGTGACAGGCGGGAGACCAGCGATCCGCTGGTAACCAAGGTACACAGCGGGTTTCCAGGCGCGGGGCTGTGCCTAGAAACCCGCTGTGTACCTTGGATACCAGCGCCCTGATGCAGGGAGCTGGTATCCAAGGTACACAGCGGGTTTCCAAGCGCTGCGCGGTGCCTGGAAACCCGCTGTGTACCTTGGTTACCAGCGGATCGCTGGTCTCCCGCCTGTCACACGCAGCGATGCGTGCCTGTCAGAGGGAAACCAGCGATCAAAACAAGGTCCTGACATTTCTGCGACGATCAGCGATACCCGGCAGGGGGGCTGATCGTCGCTGAATGTCACACATAGCGATATCGCTGGTGAGCTCGCTGCTGCGTCACAAAACTTGTGACTCAGCAGCGATCTCGGTAGCGATATCGCTATGTGAGACGGGCCCTTAAGCGATGTTACCCGCAGTGTCGCTGTCCCAGATCGCTGCCTGAGCTGCCTGTTTGGCAGCTCAGCAGCGATCATGTAGCGATACACCAGCGATCCTGACAAGTGCATATCGTTGTCGGGATCGCTGGTGTATCGTTATGTGACACCCAGCCTTTACTCTCCTGTCAGGCAGGAGAGGAACTCATTCATTTGGGGTTTACTGTGAGGCTGCAGCATTAGCTGCGGTCCCTGCAGTAAACATTAACCCTTTCTGAAGGATTACACCGTGGGACCTGACTGTGCATGGGATAGGTAAGAATAATTTTGCTTTTTTATTTTATTTTTATTACAGGAAATGGTTTTTGCAGTAAAATAAAATATGGTCAAAAACATGTGTCTTTATTTCATTAAAATGATTTTTAATTAAAGTGTGTGTGTTTTATTTTTATTTCATGCAATAGGATTAATAATTGATAGTTGTCTAATTGACAGCTCTCAATTATTAACCTGGCTTAAGGTCACCTTTCAATAGCAAGGTGGCTTTAACCCCATATTAACCCATTCGCCACCGCTACAGGGCAATGGGAATAGACGGGCAAAGTGCCAGAAAGGGCGAATCTAATTATAGATTTGTCTTTCCTGGGGTGTCTGGGGGCAGATGTTAGTAGCCGGGGGGGGGCAAAAATAATGGTCCCTCTCTGGGCTATTATTATCTGCCCCCACTCACTGGCTTTGTCTGTCTGGTTGCGAAAATAGGGCGGGAGCCCACGCATTTTTTTTCAGCAATTTTACACCTCATATATATATATACATGTCATTGAATTTGTGACACATATATATATATATTTATATTTGTAGTTCATACACTTCTACATAGTATAATAGCCGCTAATTCAATTGCCGGCTTTTGTGAAAATGCAGAACCCGACATGAAATGACACTTGGTGTACATAGGGTTAACCATGTCTTTTCATGTCCTTTGCTATCTAATTTGCACAAACAATTAAATCAGTCTATGTGTGCAAAATTTCACACCTGTAGGGGTTAATTAAAGGTGTAAATTCGTAGCAAAAAAGTCCGTTTTTTTACAACGAATTTACACCTTTAATTAACCCCTACAGGTGTGAAATTTTGCACACATAGACTGATTTAATTGTTTGTGCAAATTAGATAGCAAAGGACATGAAAAGACATGGTTAACCCTATGTACACCAAGTGTCATTTCATGTCGGGTGCTTCTGTCTTTTCACTGAAGCCGGCTTTACCCGGCAATTGAATCAGAGGATATTTTACTATGTAGAAGTGTATAAACTATACATATATGTATATATATATGTCACAATGACATGTATATATATATATATATATATATGTATTCTATGTGTGTATATTTAGTGTTTACAAGGAAAGAATGGGGTTTTTTTAGTTGCGATATTTTGTTCCCATAGACTTACATGGGACTTCCGGTATCGGTATCGGGTATCGCCGATATTTTAGTGATATCGGCGATACCATTCCGATTCCGATACTTTAGGATATCGGAAAGTATCGCTCAACTCTAGTGGCCGGAAGTGACGTACCCGGAAGTGAGTTAAGCAGCTCATATACTTGCTGATTTTATCTTCTCAGGCAGCAGCATATACCTCATCTTAGGTATACCATCATTTCCAGGTCATCATAGGCAAATAGAATCGCTCTGGCAATATAACTATATCTAACTGTGATCTACGGTACGTGCATTTTTTCTGTTGTACTATGCTGAAACGACTGAACCATTATTGTCTTCTTCTTCCACTTGATAGACTCCTATTATTAATCTAAATGACCACGTGTAAATACTTTGTTTAGCATCTGTTATGCAACTTTCAAATTTAATTTACTCACCATATAATATTATTTTTTGTATAGTCACTGTTGAAGGTCCTTTGGGACCGAAACGTTTGACATCACTGACTACAATAAATACTACCACGTTTTCTCCAAGTTGAGTGCCGAGTTTTACTATATGCACAAATTCCCTGACATCACGAGACAAAGTAGGCCACCAAAAGGACCGACTAACCAAGTCTCTGGTACCAAAAATTCCGGGATGACCGGCCAACGCGGAACAATGAATCTCAGACATCACACCCTTTTTCCACCGGTCTGGGACAAACAATTTCCCAATAGGGCAGCGCTCGGGTTTATCCTCCTGACACCCTTCCAGAGCCAGTCTCAAATTGGGCGAGATGTCGGAAAGAACTACACCCTCTTTCAAAATAACAGCAGGATCAGATAACTCAGGAGAGTTCGAAAGGAAACTCCTCGAGAGGGCATCCGCCTTAACATTCTTAGTGCCAGGAAGAAAGGAAACCACAAAATTAAAACGTGTGAAAAACAAGGCCCACCTGGCCTGTCTAGGATTAAGTCGCTTGGCTGATTCCAGATAAACCAGATTCTTATGGTCCGTGAGGACCACCACCTGATGTTTGGCTCCCTCCAGCCAATGTCTCCACTTTTCAAAAGCCCACTTCATGGCCAATAACTCCCGATTACCCACGTCATAATTACGTTCAGTTGGAGAAAAATTTCGAGAGAAAAAGGCACAAGGCTTACTTTTAGAGGTCTCTGGATCTCTTTGGGACAAAATGGCACCTGCCCCAATTTCAGAGGCATCAACCTCCACCTGAAATGGCAGAGAAACATCAGGCTGCCGTAGAACAGGAGCAGAAGTGAATCTCTGCTTAAGTTCCTGAAACGCAGAGACTGCCTCAGGAGACCAATTCACCACATCAGAACCCTTTTTGGTCAAATCAGTCAATGGTTTAACAATAACAGAGAAATTACCAATAAATTTACGATAAAAATTGACAAAACCCAAGAATCTCTGAAGAGCCTTTAATGAAGTAGGTTGGACCCAATCACAGATGGCCTGAACCTTGACCGGGTCCATTTCAATAACAGATGGGGACAAAATGAATCCCAGAAATGTGATCCTCTGTACGCCAAAAAGACACTTTGATCCCTTCACATACAGAGCATTCTCTCTCAAAATCTGGAACACAGTCCGAACATGTTTCACATGAGAGTCCCAGTCATTGGAAAAAATCACGATATCATCCAAATAAACAATCAGAAATTTATCCACAAAATCCCTGAAAATGTCATTCATGAAGGACTGGAAGACGGAAGGAGCATAAGTGAGCCCAAAGGGCATCACTAGGTACTCAAAATGCCCCTCTGGGGTATTAAACGCCGTCTTCCATTCATCCCCGTGCTTAATGCGAATAAGGTTATATGCCCCCCTGAGGTCAAGCTTGGTAAACCAAGTAGCACTTTTCACCCTGGAAAACAGGTCAGAAATCAAGGGTAACGGATATTGATATTTCACAGTGATATTGTTCAAAAGACGATAATCAATACACGGCTTTAATGAACCATCCTTTTTGGCCACAAAGAAAAAACTGGCACCCAAGGGTGACGAGGATGGTCTGATATGACTCTTCTCCAATGACTCCTTGATATAAGACCGCATAGCGTCATGTTCAGGTACAGACTGTTATGATCTGCTACAAGCACTAAGGAAAGATGGGAATTCTATCCCTACAATAGAACTAAGCTGGATCCCTACGATGTAACGGGGAACCTGATCCTGCGACCAGACCCGCTAAAGTCCTCAGCTAGTCTGAACGAAGACCTATAGTTGCGAGGGAGGAATCCCTACAAGATCTAGGGACTGGGAGAAAAGGTGGACACCTCCTAACAGAAATTGTAGCAGGGAAAATTAAACAGAAAACAAATTACTTAGAGATCCTAAGATGAAGCAAAACTGACTGAGTAAGGCACCTAAGCACCCGGCTAGCTTAAGAGTAGATAATACAATGCAGTCCAGCAAAGCCAGAAGGGTGGAGCCAGACTAAATAGGGAAAAAAGGTCATGTGACCAGCAAACTGAAACAAAACCTAACAAGAGGGTTCTAACAGTACCCTCCCTTCTAAGAGGATCCTCCGGATCCCCTAGGACTTAGGCTTATCCGGAAACCTCTTGTGAAATGCTCTGACAAGTCTAGACACAGAAACATCATCCGCCTCACCCATGAGTTATCCTCGGGTCCATAACCCTTCCAAGCGACGAGGTACTGCAAACCCCCTCTATACCGTCTAGAATTTAGGATGCGGGAAATCTCATATTGCCCGTCCTCCACCACCAGAGGAACAGTGGCCGAGACGTCTCCATCTGAGACCTCAGCTTTTTTCAAGAGAGAAACATGAAACACCGGATTAATCTTCCAGGAGGTAGGAAGCTCCAACTTAACAGCAGATTGGTTAATAACCTGAAGCACCTTAAAGGGCCCTACAAACTTGGGACCCAATTTTTTAGACAGAATCCTCAAGCGCAGATTCTTAGAGGACAACCAAACCATGTCACCAATAGCAAACAAAACCTCTTGCCGTTTCCTATCAAAATACACTTTGGATCTTTTGTTAGCCTCCTGAAGATTACCACGCACATCAGTCCAAACTCTCTCCAAAATACCAGAAAAATTCTCCTCTTCAGGCACGGCCGATCCCAACTTGGAAAATGACCCAAACAACGGATATCTCCCAGTACAACAAAAAAAAGGCGAACAACCAGCAGAAGCGGGTGTATGGTTGTTAAGAGCAAACTCAGCAAGTGGCAGAAACTCAGACCACCCCTCTTGATTATCAGTCACAAAACAACGCAAGAACTGCTCAACATCCTGGTTTTTCCTTTCTGTCTGGCCATTAGACTCAGGATGATATCCGGATGAAAACGACAAATGAACTCCCAACCTGTCACAAAAGGCGCACCAAAAACGAGCCACGAACTGAGGTCCCCTATCAGAAACAATGTCAGTAGGAACGCCATGTAGTCTGACAATTTCCTTGACAAAGGCCTTAGCGAGAGTCTTAGCGCAGGGCAGTTTGATGAAAGGAACCAAGTGACACATCTTCCTAAAACGGTCCACGACCACCCAGATGACAGTGAAACCCTCAGAGGGGGAAGGTCAGTAATAAAGTCCATAGCCAAATGTGTCCAAGGTGCACTAGGGACCTCCAGAAGGCAAAGCAACCCCGCAGCAGGAGTATGAGAAGACTTAGATCTAGCACACACCGTGCATTGACGCACCCACTTAATGACTTCCTTCTGCCATCCAGGCCACCAAAAGCTGCGACCCACAAGTCTCTTGGTCTCAGAGATTCCAGGATGACCTGCCAACCGAGAGTCATGACATTCAACAAACAAATCTCTCCTCAGGGTACCAGGCACAAACAACCTCCCATGCGGTGTGTTAGATGGGGCATTCTCCTGTGCTTTAAGAATCTCATCTTCCAACACAGAGTCCAAAACAGCAATAACAACCCCCTCTTGCAAAATGTTTTCCTCCTCCTCAGTACCCACCATAGGAGAAAAGCTGCGAGACAAAGCATCAGCTTTAACATTTTTAGTACCTGGGATGTAAGTAATGGTAAAATTAAACCGCGAGAAAAACAGTGCCCACCTAGCCTGACAGGCATTCAAGCGTTTGGCAGCATCAAGGTAGACCAGATTTTTATGATCGGTGAAGACTTGAACGGGAAATTCCGCTCCCTCCAAAAAATGACGCCAGTGTTCAAATGCGAGTTTAATGGCCAACAATTCCCGATTACCGATATCATAATTTAGTTCAGACTCAGAAAATTTCTTTGAAAAAAAGCACAGGGATGTACTCCATCCGTCTTTTCCTGAGACAACACCGCGCCGACCCCCACAGAAGAAGCATCAACCTCAACCAAAAATGGTTTAGTCACATCAGGCTGCGTAAGGATGGGAGCAGAGCTGAACTTCTCCTTTAGCAACACAAAAGCCTCAATGGCCTTAGTAGTCCACTGAACCGCATCAGCACCTTTCCTGGTGAGATCGGTCAGAGGTTTGGCAATCACAGAAAATTTTTTAATGAATTTTCTATAATAATTGGCGAACCCCAAAAACCTCTGTATTGATTTCACACCAATAGGTCTAGGCCAATCCTGCACAGCTTGCACTTTCACCGGGTCCATCTCAAAACCTTCACTGGAGACAATGTAGCCCAAAAAACTAAGTCTCTGTACAGCGAACTCACATTTTTCTAGCTTGGCAAAAAGTGAATTATCACTCAGTAACTGTAATACTTCACGCACACTCCTCCAATGAGACTCCAAATCCGGTGAATAAATCAAAATGTCATCCAAATACACAACCACACTTCTGCCGATCAAAGGTCTAAGGATGTCATTAATAAGATTCTGAAAAAATGCCGGAGCACTGGAAAGCCCAAAAGGCATAACCAGATTCTCAAAATGACCCAGTGGAGTGTTAAACGCAGTCTTCCATTCATCCCCTCCTTCATGCACAACAAATTGTATGCCCCTCAAAGATCAATTTTCGATAACCACTTGGCCCCCACTAACTGGTTAAACAAATCAGGAATCAATGGCAGTGGGTAAGGATTGCGTACAGTAATCTTATTAATCTCACGAAAGTCTTGACAAGGCCGTAAACCGCCGTCCTTTTTTTTTAACAAAAAAAAATCCAACCGCCACAGGAGACTTGGAAGGCCTAATGTGACCGGCGGCCAAGCTTGTCTGTATGTATTCCTCCAAAGCCTTTCTCTCAGGAATAGTCAAATTAAATAAACGACTTTTAGGAAGAGTCGCTCCAGGGACAAATTCAATTGCACAATCATAATCTCTATGAGGAGGCAATACCTGCGATTCCTTATCAGAAAAAACTTTCAAAAAATCCTGAATAGGTACAGGTAATTCTCCCTTAATTACAGCAGCAATACGCCCGTTACAACACTTGTCATAACAATTAGGACTCAAGGACTTAATTTCATTGGTAGAGCAATCCAGTACCGGATTGTGCAATTTTAACCAAGGTAACCCCAAAATCACCGATGAGGGCAAATTATTCAAAACTACCAAATCCAAATTCTCTTGATGAACACCATTAATAGTAAGAGGAAATTCACAGATATGGTGAGTAACATTTTTCAAGGGAGAACCATCCACAGAAACCACATTAATAGGGGAAGACAGAAGTTTGGGTTTTAATTTTAGTTTTTTCCAAAAATTTCCCATCAATCACATTGAGAGTTGAACCACAATCCACAAATACCCGAAACCCCATTAATTCCTCCTCAACAGCAGTGGTAGCAGAAAGAAAGACACCTTTATTGTTTAAACAAGCTATACGGGCGAAACTGACCTCATTTTTTTTTCTCTTTATTCATTCGAAGCGCACAGTTCTTAATAAAATGCTTAGACTTGCCACAATAGAAACACAAACCTTCAGCAAATCTGCGTTCTTTTTCCCGAGAGTGAGGTGCCATTGCTCCAATTTCCATCGGCTCTCCAATGTCAGTACAGTCCCTCTCCAGACTTGGAGCTGACAAGGCAGATTTACTCTCATTAACCCTTGCACGCAGTCTCCTATCCACCCGTATGGCTAATTGCATAGCCTCTTGCAAGTTACCAGGTATAGGATAAGCAATCAGCAAATCTTTAACCCTTTCACTTAGTCCTGCAAGAAATAAACTTTTCAAAGCTGAATCTTTCCACCCCACCTGAGTGGACCACCTTCGGAAGTGAGTACAATATTTTTCCACATTACCTGATCCCTGTCTCAAACGTCTCAATTCTGTCTCAGCTGATGAAACACGATCAGGATCGTCATACAATAACCCCAAAGCAGAAAAAAAACTATCCACTGTTCTAATGCATGGATCACTAGGCTGCAGAGAAAAGGCCCAGTCCTGAGGTTCTTTGCGCAAAAGTGACATTATGAACCCTATGCGCTGTGATTCATCACCAGAGGATCTGGGTCTCAAACGGAAATACAACAAGCAAGCATTTTTAAAAGAAAAAAAATCTTGTTGTTCACCAAAAAATAAATCAGGCAAACGTACCTTTGGCTCCACGAAATGTGCTCCAGAACAACTACTCACGTGTTGCTGGATCTCAGCCACCTCCAGAGAAAGTCCCTGCAGGCGTTGAGCCAAATCCTTAACCGACACCATGATGGAAACAGAAAATCTTTCCTTAGAGATTTTTTTTTTTTCTTGGCTGGACTTACTGTTATGATCTGCTACAAGCACTAAGGAAAGATGGGAATTCTGTCCCGACTCCCTACAATAGAACTAAGCTGGATCCCTACGATGTAACGGGGAACCTGATCCTGCGACCAGACCCGCTAAAGTCCTCAGCTAGTCTGAACGAAGACCTATAGTTGCGAGGGAGGAATCCCTACAAGATCTAGGGACTGGGAGAAAAGGTGGACACCTCCTAACAGAAATTGTAGCAGGGAAAATTAAACAGAAAACAAATTACTTAGAGATCCTAAGATCAAGCAAAACTGACTGAGTAAGGCACCTAAGCACCCGGCTAGCTTAAGAGTAGATAATACAATGCAGTCCAGCAAAGCCAGAAGGGTGGAGCCAGACTAAATAGGGAAAAAAGGTCATGTGACCAGCAAACTGAAACAAAACCTAACAAGAGGGTTCTAACACAGACAAGTTAAAAAGGCGACCTTTAGGGAATTTACTACCAGGCACTAATTCAATAGCGCAGTCATAGCTCCTATGGGGGGGGCAAGGATGCAGATTTACTTTCACTACACACATCAGAAAAATCAGTCAAAAAGTCAGGAACATCCTGAGCCTGGGGAGAGGCAGAAAAAACAGGAGTGTTGGCATTAACACATTGGCAGCCCCAACTGGTTACAGACACAGATTTCCAATCCAAAACAGGATTATGAGACTGTAACCAAGGGAAACCTAGTACAATAATGTCATGCAGATTATACAGCACCAAAAATTTGCAACTCTCCTGATGATCAGGTTCAACCCTCATTATCACCTGAGTAGAGAACTGGGGTTTATTCTCAGCCAAAGGGGTAGAATCAATCCCCAGTAGGGGAATAGACTTCCGTAGGGGTATCAAGGGAAACCCACAACGTTTAGCAAAATCAAAATCCATCAGGTTAATAGCTGCTCCCGAATCAACAAAAGCCTGAGCAGAAAATGTGGACAGGGAGCAAATCAGGGTAACAGTCAACAGAAATTTAATCTGAACACTACCCAAGACAACTGAGCGTGCAAAACGTCTTCCCCGCTTAGGGCAGACTGAAATAGCATGAGAGGCGTCACCACACAGTAGAAACATAACCCATTGCGTTTTCGAAACTCATGACGCTGTGCCCCAGAAGCCACTCTATCACACTGCATGGGTTCAGAAGCTGGTTCACAAGGCAACACTATTCCACGCATACCTCTACGCTCACGCAAACGTCTGTCAATTTGAATCGCTAATGACATAGAATCATTGAGACCAGAGGGAGCAGGGAAACCCACCATAACATCTTTTACATTCTCTGACAGACCCTTACGAAAAAGGGCTGCCAAAGCATGGTCATTCCATTTGGTCAGGACTGCCCACTTTCAGAATTTCTGACAGTACAACTCAGCGTCCTCAAGCCCCTGATTTAATGCCAACAAGGTTTTTTCAGCTTGATCAGTGACATTAGGTTCATCGTACAATAACCCCAGAGCCAGAAAAAATGCATCAACATTACTCAAAACAGGGTCCCCAGGTGTCAGGGAAAAAGCCCAATCCTGAGGATCGCCGCGCAGGAGAGAGATGACAATTTGAACCTGCTGTGCTGCGTTCCCTGAGGACTTAGGTTTTAAGGCAAAAAACAACTTACAGTTATTTTTGAAATTCAGAAATTTAGCTCGATCCCCCAAAAATAAATCTGGCATGGGGATCCTAGGTTCCACAACCGGCAACCGTGCAAGATAGGTAGCAATACTCCGAACTTCAGTGGCAAGCTGATCCACACGGCCAGACAACTGTGCAAACTCCATTGAGAGAAAAAAAAAAATCCTCCTCAGCACCCAGAGAAAAAGAGGGAAAAAATGCAACAAACAGAGAAAAAAAACTAAAAAATTTCTGACAACTTCCCTTTTTCTTTTTCCTTTTACTATTTTTCCCTTCTGTTGAATACCATATAATTTTCAGTTTGGCCGGTGATACTGTTATGATTTGGTAGCTGAGGAGAGCAGGCAAAAAATGGCAATACACCAGAGAGGTTGGAATCTACTGGATTGCAGTACCCTGACTAACCACCACAACTAAAGGCAGCCGTGGAGCGTTCCTACGTTGGTCCTAGACGCCTCGTCACAGCCTGAGAGGTTAACTACAATTAAAGATAGAAAGAGGAAAGCTATCTGCCCCGGAGCAGATCCCCAAAGAACATAGGAAGCCCCCAAACATGTAATGGCGGTTAGACAATAGAAAATACAGACACAGACAGAAAATAGTAAGAGCAAACGTTGGGGCCCAATCTGCCTAGAAAGAAAAAGGATAGGAAGGACACTTACTGCAAACCAAAAAACCCTAAAAAATACCAACTCTACTAATTGCAAAAACACCTGAGATCACACGACCTCTACCACCTAAATTAGTTCTCTGGTGTAACAAAACTAAGCCGCAGCCACTGAAAAAAACTGGAAAAGGCAAATGAACAAATAACAGTGGCTCAGATAAACTGAGAGGAGCACAAGCCCCCGGAGGGGACCTGGCTGACCTCCATGGAAGTGCAGGGAACAATGCAAAAAGCAAGCACAAAAATAAAAACAGAAAATATCTTATCTGAGAGCAGGAGAAGAGGCAAGACTCAGCAAGCTTCCAAGTGAACCAGGAACCACAGTTGAGACAAGAAAAATTGATCACCGGCAACCATGATGGGAGGGAACCTCCCTTATATAAGACCAGTCTGTAACTCCTGATTGCCAATCCTCATTGAATGGTTCAGTACTGTTTGTAACCACCAGAGGGAGCTTCTGCTCAGAATTCATTTCTAACACATTCACAACAGCTGATACTCCATATGTTTGGGCACATGGCAGGGCTCGGAAGGGAAGGAATGACGTTTTGCAATGCAGACTTTGATGTAATGGTCTGCCGATGTCATGTCGCGTTTGGAGAGCCCCTGATGTGCCCAAACAGTGGAAAAGTCCCACAAGTGACTCCATTTTTTAACTGATCTACTGTTTCCTGGTATGTGAAGTTTTTAATGTGGTGGGCATATGTAAGCTGTTTTGAGTGCTTCATGTTGGTATATGTGAGTAGAGTGCATCAGGTGGGCAACACATGAATAGAATGCATCAGGTTGGCATACGTGTGTTGTGTAGTGTTTGTCAGGTTGGCATAAGTTGTGTATTGTATGTCAGGTTGTATGGCATACATGAGTTGTGTAAGTCAGAAATTAATTTAGTAGTCCATGGATGTATGGTACAGTTTGAACCATTCTTTTATACACATGCAGGTTTGTCGGGGCAGGTGTCGAATTGATAAGTGGTGCCTTTGCGTATCCCTCTTCTGTAACACACTTGGCACCTCTTTTGCGACTTTCCATTTTTTGTGCTTTGAGGGATTTCCTCGGGGAAATGTTGGCCTGGTACGCTATGAGCACCTTCAGTTCTGGAAGTACTGTGTCATGATCCAGACTGGGTTTTGAGTCCTGTCTTCCCTTTTCCCGGTCAGCCTCAGTCTGGTTTCAGGTTTACTATTTATTCCCGCTGTATCCTGCAAGCAGTGTCAGCTATAGTTCTGCCTATGGTGTGTGTATCTGATTCTGGTATATCCTAATTAGTCCTGCTGTGATCCCTGACTTTCCCCATGTCTGTTTATTCCCTCTCTCTGTCCTGACTCAGTGTTTCCCTGTAAGTGTGCAGACTACCTGTTTTTTGACTTGGCTTGTATTCGGTCCCGATTCTGTCTTTTGTTTTTGGATTATCCGCTCCTGACCAGCTCTGACCTCCTCGGCTTGCCTCTGACCCTGAGTTTGTTTATTCCATTTTGTACTGCGCTAGTGTGTTGCTTGACTCGACCTGTTTGACTACTCTGCTGCCACCTGTGATAGCCTTGCTGCTGCATTGCAAGCCTGCCCTGGGAGTGTGCAGTCCTTCCTTAACTCTATTTCCATCTAGTGGAGTCTGCACATACCTGCATTGCAGCAGCCTGACATTATAGCTGACCATAAGCAGTTTTTTTTCCTTTTCACATTGCAGGTCAGATGTCAAATCTGACAGAAATGATGCAGGAGTTGTCAGTGGAACCTAGGGCTCTTGCTTCCTCTTACAACCAATTCCAGTGGGAGCTTACTCAGACTAAAATCTTTTCAGGGTTCCGTGACTGAATCAGCTGTTAGGCAATCTAACCCCAGTGATGTTTCCTTACACTCTCCTGAACCTACGGTCAGGCTCCCTGATACTTTTTCTGGAAAGTTGTAAGCTTTTTTTTCCCTTAGACCCAGATCCTCTAGAGATGAGAGTCAACGGGTGGGGATAATTATTTCATTACTCCAGGAGGGCCCTCTAACCTGGTCTTTTTCGTTACCTGGCACTGTCCCTGAACGTGTCTGTGGATAGGTTCTTTAACCCCTTCACCCCCAAGGGTGGTTTGCACGTTAATGACCGGGCCAATTTTTACAATTCTGACCACTGTCTCTTTATGAGGTTATAACTCTGGAACGCTTCAACGGATCTTCGCGATTCTGAGATAGTTTTCTCGTGACATATTGTACTTCACGTTAGAAGTATAATTTCTTCGATATAACTTGCGTTTATTTTTGAAAAAAACACAAATATGGCGAAAATTTTGAAAATTTTGCAATTTTCAAACTTTGAATTTTTTTTCCCTTAAAACAGAGAAATATGTCACACAAAATAGTTAAGAAATAACATTTCCCACATGTCTACTTTACATCAGCACAATTTTGGAACCAAAATTTTTTTTTGTTCGGAAATTATAAGGGTTAAAAGTTGACCAGTGATTTCTCATTTTTACAACAAAATTTACAAAGCCATTTTTTTAGGGACCACCTCACATTTGAATTCACTTTGACAGGTCTATATAGCAGAAAATACCAAAAAGTGACACCATTCTAAAAACTGCACCCCTCAAGGTACTCAAAACCACATTCAAGAAGTTTATTAACCCTTCAGGTGCTTCACAGGAGCTGAAGCAACGTGGAAGGAAAAAATTAATATTTAACTTTTTAGCCACAAAAATTATCTTTTACAAACTTTTTTTTTATTTTGACAAGGGTAAAAGGAGAAAATGGGCAGATAAAGTTGTTGTGCAATTTCTCCTGAGTACGCCAATACCCTATATGTGGGGGAAAACCACTGTTTGGGCACACGGCAGAGCTCGTAAGGGAAGGAGCGCCGTTTGACTTTTTCAAACTAAAATTGGCTGGAGTTGAGATTGGACGCCATGTCGTGTTTGGAGAGCCACTGATGCGCCTAAACAGTGGAAACCCCCCACAAGTGACACCATTTTGGAAACTAGACCCCCTAAGGAACTTATCTAGATCTGTTGTGAGCACTTTGAGCCCTGAGTGTTTCACAAAAGTTTATAATGCCTGGGTGTGAAAAAAAAAAACAACAATTTTCCACAAAAATTATTTTTTAGTCCCAAATTTTTGATTTTTCCCAAGGAAATTGGACCCCAAAAGTTGTTGTCCAATTTGTTCTGAGTACGCTGATACCCCATATGTGGGGGGGGGAAACTGTTTGGGCGCACGGCAGGGCTTGGAAAGGAAGCAGTAACGTTTTGGAATGCAAACATTGATGGGGGTCATGTTCCATTTGTAGTGCCCCAGATGAGCCTAAACAGTGGAAACCCCCACAAGTGACCCCATTTTGGAAGCTAGACCCCCTAAGGAACTTATCTAGATCTTTGGTGAGCACTTTGAACCCCCAAGTGCTTCACACAAGTTTATAATGCCCGGGCATGAAAATAAAAAATCCTATTTTTTTCCCACAAAAATTATCTCTTAGTCACTAATTTTTTATTTTCCCATAGGTAACAGGAGAAATTGGACCTCAAAAGTTGTTGTCCAATTTGTCCTGAGTACGTTGATACCCCATATGTGGGGGGGAACCACTGTTTGGGCGCATGGCAGAGCTCGGAATGGAAGTAGCAACAATTGACTGTTTCCAACCAAAATTGGCTGGAATTGAGATTGGACGCCATGTTGCATTTGGAGAGTCCCTGATGTGCCTAAACAGTGGAAACCCCCACAAGTGACCCTATTTGGGAAACTAGACCCCCTAAGGAACTTATCTAGATCTTTGGTGAGCAATTTGAACCCCAAGTGCTTCACACAAGTTTATAACGTAGAGCCGTAAAATTAAAAAATCATATTTTTTCCACAAAATTGATCTTTTCACCTCAATTTTTATTTTCCCAAGGGTAACAAGACTCCAAAAGTTATTGTGCAATTTGTCCTGAGTACGCTGATACCCCATATGTGGGGGTAAACCACTGTTTGGGTGCATGGCAGAGTTTGGAAGGGAAGGCGCGCTGGTTGACTTTTTCAACGCAGAATTGGCTGGATGCCATGTCGTGTTTGGAGAGATCCTGATCTGCCTAAACAGTGGAAACCCCCCACAAATGACACCATTTTGGAAACTAGACCCCTCAAGGAACTTATCTAGATGTGTGGTGAGCACTTTGAACCCCAAAGTGCTTCACAGAAGTTTATAACGTACAGCCGTAAAATAAAAAATCTTTTTTTTTTTTTTTACAAAAATGATTTTTTCGCCCCCAATATTTTATTTTCACAAGGGTAACAGGAGAAATTGGACCCCAAAAGTTGTTGTCCAATTTGTCCTGAGTACGCTGATACCCAATATGTGGGAGTAAACTACTGTATGGGCGCACGTCGGGGCTCGGAAGGGAAGTAGTGACGTTTTGGATTGCAGACTTTGATGGAATGGTCTGGGGGCGTCATGTCGCATTTGGAGAGCCCTGATGTGCCTAAACAGTGGAAACCCCCCACAAGTGACCCCATTTTGGAAAATAGACCCCACAAGGAACTTATCTAGATGTGTGGTGAGCACTTTGAACCCGAAGTGCTTCCCAGAAGTTTATAACGTACAGCCGTAAAAATAAAAAATCCTTTTTTTTTTTTACAAAAATGATTTTTTCGCCCCCAATATTTTATTTTCACAAGGGTAACAGGAGAAATTGGACCCCAAAAGTTGTTGTCCAATTTGTCCTGAGTACGCTGATACCCAACATGTGTGAGAAAACGACTGTATGGGTGCACGTCTGGGCTCGGAAGGGAAGTAGTGACGTTTTGGATTGCAGACTTTGATGGAATGGTCTGGGGGCGTCATGTCGCATTTGGAGAGCCCCTGATGCGCCTAAACAGTGGAAACCCCCCACAAGTGACCCCATTTTGGAAAATTGACCCCACAAGGAACTTATCTAGAAGTATGTTGAGCACTTTGAACCCTAAGTGCTTCACAGAAGTTTATAACGTACAGCTGTAAAAATAAAAATCCTTTTTTTTTTTTTACAAAAATGATTTTTTTCGCCCCCAATATTTTATTTTCACAAGGGTAACAGGAGAAATTGGACCCCAAAAGTTGTTGTCCAATTTGTCCTGAGTACGCTGATACCCAACATGTGTGAGAAAACGACTGTATGGGTGCACGTCTGGGCTCGGAAGGGAAGTAGTGACGTTTTGGATTGCAGACTTTGATGGAATGGTCTGGGGGCGTCATGTCGCATTTGGAGAGCCCCTGATGCGCCTAAACAGTGGAAACCCCCCACAAGTGACCCATTTTGGAAAATAGACCCCACAAGGAACTTATCTAGAAGTGTGGTGAGCGCTATGAAGCCCCAAGTGCTTCACAGAAAATTTATAACATACAGCCGTAAAAACAAAAAAATCATTTTTTTTTACAAAAATGATTTTGTCGCCCCCAGGGTAACAGAAGAAATAGGACAAATTGCACAATAACTCTTGGGTACAGAGTACGCTGATACCCCATATGCGGGGGTAAACTACTGTTTGGGCGCATGGCAGAGCTCAGAAGTGAAGGAGCACCTTTTGACTTTTTCAACGCAGAATTGGCGGGAATTGAGATCAGACGCCATGTCACATTTGGAGAGCCCCTAATCTGCCTAAACAGCAGAAACCCCCCCAATTCTAACTCCAACCCTAACCCCAACATACCCCTAACCCTAGTCCCAACCCTAACCACAAACCTAACCCTAACAACCCCTAACCCTAATCCCAACCATAACCCTAATACTAACTTTAGCGCCAATCCTAACCCTAACTTTAGCCGCAACACTAACCCTAATGGGAAAATGGAAATAAATACATTTTTTTAATTTTATTATTTTTCCCTAAGGGGGTGATAAAGGGGGGTTTGATTTACTATTTATAGCGGGTTTTTGTGATTGGCAGCTGTCACGCTAAAAGACGCTTTTTATTGCAAAAAGTAGTTTTTTGCATCACCACATTTTGAGAGCTATAATTTTTGCATATTTTGGCCCACAGAGTCATGTGAGGTCTTATTTTTTGCGGTTCGAGTTGACGTTTTTATTGGTACCATTTTTGAGCACGTGACATTTTTTGATCGCTTTTTATTTCGATTTTTGGGAGGTTAGAATGAACAAAAATCAGTAATTCATGAATTTCTTTTGGGGGAGGCGTTTATACCGTTCCGCGTGTGGTAAAATTGATAAAGCAGTTTTATTCTTCGGGTCAGTACGATTATGGCGATACCTCATTTATATCATTTTTTTATGTTTTGGCGCTTTTATAGAATAAAAACAATTTTATATAAAAAATCATTATTTTTGCATCGCTTTATTCTGCGAGCTATAACTTTTTTATTCTTTCGCTGATGATGCTGTATGACGGCTCGTTTTTTGCGGGACAAGATGACGTTTTCAGCATTACCATGTTTATTTATATCTGTCTTTTTGATCGCGTGTTATTCCACTTTTTGTTCGGCGGTATGATGATTAAAGCATTGATTTTTTGCTTAGTTTTTTTTTTAAGGGGTTCACTAAAGGGGTTAACTAGTGGGACAGTTTTATAGGGGGGGTCGTTACGGACGCGGCGATACCAAATATGTGTACTTTTATTGTTTTGTTTTTTTTATTTACAGGAAGAAATGAATTTATTGGGGAATATTTTTTTTTTTTTTGATTTTTTTTACCACTTTTTATTTTTATTTTTTTTACTTTGTCCCAGGGTGGGACATCACAGTATTTTAACAGATCGCTGGTGTGACAGTGTGCACAGCACTCTGTCACACCAGCGATCGCTCTGGCATCGCTGCAGGCTTCCTCTGCGCCTGCTGTCAGCAGGCACTGAGGAAGCCGCCTCCCTGCAGGACCCCGGCGCCATCTTGGATCCGGGGACCTGGAGGGAGGACGGACCCTCGGAACAGCGCGACACATCGCGCTGCTCTGAGGGTCTCAGGGGGGCGCGCAGGGAGCCCCTGCCTGCGCGATCCTCCCCTGTGCCCCGGGCACACCGCGATCATGTTTGATCGCGGTGTGCTAGGGGTTAATGTGCCGTGAGCGGTCCGTGACCGCTCCTGACACATAGTGCTGGGTGTCAGCTGTGATATACAGCTGACACCCGGCGGCGATCAGCTACGCTCCCCCCGGGAGCGCAGCTGATCGCCTATGACGTACTATTCCGTCCATGGGAATTAGGTCCAGGGTCACATGGACGGAATAGTACGTCTGATGGCAGAGAGGGGTTAAAGCTTTGGGACTGATTTATAACGAACCAGACTGGGTCAGGGTAGCAGAGTACATGATCATGGGTCTCTCCCAGAGTAAACTCACTGCTGAACGGTATTGTTCTGAGTTTAGATGGTGGTCTACTGAGGTGTCTTGGGATGACTCTGCTTTGAGATGCAAGTTCAGGAGAGGAATTTGATCATCTCAAGGATGCGCTGGCCCTCCCTCCGCCACTCATTTTCTTGGAGGAGGCCATGACACAGGCCACTCATATGGACCAGAGGTTATGGGAGAGAGGAATTATCCAGCGTGAGAGTCCTCTATTGCCTGCTAAGTCTGAGGTGATGCCATTAACGGAGACCATGGAGGTTGGTGTCACCAGCTTCAAGAAGGAGAGAAAGCGACGACGTGATGGGAAATTATGTTTTTATTGTGGAGATCCAGGCCACTGGAAGAAGGACTGCCCCTATTGTCCATCGAATAACAAGCTGCCGAGTCTGGGTGATTATTGTGGAGGTCACCCAGACTCTGAGGTACCATTTTCAGCATTTCAAAAAGTTTTGTTAGAGGTGGAACTGTGCTATGGAGGTGGTTTCGCATCCACTTCAGGTTTTGTGTACTGTGGATCATCCATGAACCTCATTGACTCTAGTCTGGTGTCCAAGTTAAAGTTAGGGGCAGTTAGGCTGGAGACTCCCATCCATATCATTGCCATTGATAAGACACCTTTGGCTCAAAACGTTAAGTTTGTCTCTCAAGGTGGGTTCCTGGCACCAGAAACAAATGTCATGTTACGTTATGAATAATCTTCCTGAGGGACTGGTGATGGGGTTCCCCTGGTTACAGAGGTATGATTGTACCATTAATCTCATTCTGGGTTCTAAATTGCCCAAAGCCCGTTTGTACAATTTTTCTGGCCCGGAACGTACCGCTATGAAAAACTATATCTCTGATAGTCTACGCAAAGGTTACATCCGTCCCTCTGTCTCACCTGTGGCCACTGGATTCTTTTTTGTTAAGAAAAAAGATGGTGGTTTACGCCCACGCCTCGATTTCCGGTAACTAAATAAAATTACGGTGAGAAATATCTACCCTCTCCCATTCATTCCTGATCTCTCTAACCATTATAACTCTTAGGCTACTTTCACACATCCGTTTTTTGCCGTCAGGCGCGATCCGGCTCAAATTATGTAAAAACGGATGAAATGTCTAGCGGATCCGGACAAAAACCGCATCCGTTTTTCGACGGATTACAACAGATCCGGTTTTTAAAAACGCCCCTGGGGGGCTCACAAATGTGATTGACTACTGAAAACCTACTGTATATATACACTGTTCCTACAGCCCATCTTTGACAGCTTGTAGAGGAGCAAGTGCGGGTTGGAGAGAAGAGCAAGTAGCTGGCGAAGATGAACGTGATAGCAAACATTCTGAAGAATTTGGTGGATTTCACTGTGGAGGCGAATCGTTTGAAAGTGATTGTTCTGGAGGAAACAGCAGCGCATCATGCGTCAGCGCCAACGACGTTTGTGGATCCAGCCCATCACAGCCAAGATAATGACGCGTGGGGTGTATTCTACACTCTACATGGAGCTACGAGGAAACCCCGAGAAATTTTTCTCATATGTTAAGATGCAAATGGAGAACTTTGATTTATTGGTGGAATGAATTGGACACCTCATAAGATGTGACACCTATTGACGCTTCTCCATTTCACCGGCGGAGCGTCTGATGGTGACTCTAAGGTAAGCCATATTTATTTTATTTGCTCGCTTGAGAGCACACTTATACTGGTATGTTGTTGCTGGTAGTTTGTAATAAATCTTTTTATAGTATCTCCAACTGTTAAAGCTGACTTATAACTGTAATGTTATTGCTGTGATTTTGAACTCATTTGTCTCCTTTTTTTTTATTCACAGATTCCTGGCAACTGGAAATTCCGTTTCCTCACTCCATTTCCAGTACAGACTTGGGATTTCCACCATATCTGGAATAGTGAAACACACATGCCGTGCATTGTGGGACTCTTTAGTTGAGGAATTTATACCACAGCCCACAACGGAGAGTTGGCTGGAAATTGCTGACAAGTTCCAAAAAATATGTCAGTTTCCTAATTGCTTGGGTGCAGTGGATGGGAAACATAACCGCATAGTGAAACCTGCTGGATCTGTATCCTAATTTTTTAATTACAAGAAATATTTTTTGTTTTTCTTTTACTCTGTGGACTTGTACCATTTTGTTAAATTGTATTTTTGAGTGATATATAGATTCTGCCCTTTTGCCCATACATGTGCCCGTACTAAATATGGCCGCCGCATGTATACTCTACAATTTGGTGTATGTCCTCATCCTGGAAGGTGTTCGTACAGAGCGATGCGTGCCATTGATGTCACTGGAACACTTGTTCCTGACACACATCGCGGCAGCGACACCGGACGTGACGGATCTGCACCGGAAGTCCCGCCTTCATGTGCTCGGCATACGAGGTGGAATACATATTTCTCCTGTCCTGATTGGTTATGCCCCCACACCAAGGGACATTTAAAAATCACACACCGCACAGAACACACTGCCCCCTGAGAAAGCAAAAGCGAAACGCGTGTCAGGGCCCCGCTGCAACGTATAGGCATCATGCAAATGGGTAAGAGGGCTCTTTACATCTTGGAAGAATATTCACTATGCTCAGACAAGTACATATATGCATAACACAGTAATCTCTGTCTGTAAATCAAGTTCTGTTATAGTGTTACGAAAGTAGGATATGTCATTTACCACAATACTTGAGACGGCCTTGGATTAGCTTTGTGTTGCAATTGGTGTAATAGGGACCTTGTAGGTCCATTTACTAGCTTTCCCTCTATACAGATTGCTCAGGGACTCCCAAGAATATAGAATACTTATATTGCCACCTTGTACACTACAGTTGTCCCATAGTCTGTCTATGACATGCCTATATTGTTGCACCACGGTTGTATCATTTCCCGCCTGTTTTTATAAGTATTATATAATGTGTGGAGTAATTTACATTAACATGTCTTGTTTATGTGAGTATAAATAAAGGATTTTTGTATTTTGTTATAAACAAGGTTTAGGATTTATTTATGACTCTATTCACATATATACAGTCATGGACAAAAGTTTTGAGAATGACACAAATATTAATTTTTACAAAGTCTACTGCTTCACTTTTTCTAATGGCAATTTGCATATACTCCAGAATGTTATAAAGAGTGATCAGCTTAACAGCAATTACTTGCAAAGTCAATATTTGGCTAGAAAATGAACTTTATCCCCCAAAACACATTTCAACATCATTGCAGCCCTGCCTTAAAAGGACCAGCTAACCTCTTTTCAGTGATTGCTCCATTAACACAGGTGTGGGTGTTGATGAGGACATGGCTGGAGATCAATCTGTCATGATTAAGTAAGAATGAGACCACTGGACACTTTAAAAGGAGGCTGGTGCTTGGCATCATTGTTTCTCTTCTGTTAACCATGGTTATCTCTAAAGAAACACGTGCAGTCATCATTACAATGCACAAAAATGGCCTAACAGGGAAGAGTATCGCAGCTAGAAAGATTGCACCTCAGTCAACAATCTATCGCATCATCAAGAACTTCAAGGAGAGAGGTTCCATTGTTGCCAAAAAGGCTCCAGGGCGCCCAAGAAAGACCAGCAAGCGCCAGGACCGTCTCTTAAAAGTGTTTCAGCTGCGGGATCGGGCTACCAGCAGTGCAGAGCTTGCTCAGGAATGGCAGCAGGCAGGTGTGAGTGCATCTGCACGCACTGTGAGGTGGAGACTCTTGGAGCAAGGCCTGGTCTCAAGGAGGACAGCAAAGAAGCCACTTCTCTCCAGAAAAAACATCATGGACAGACTGATATTCTGCAAAAGGTACAGGCAGTGGACTGCTGAGGACTGGGGTAAAGTTATTTTCTCTGATGAATCCCCTTTTCGATTGTTTGGGACATCAGGAAAACGCCTCATTCGGAGAAGACAAGGTGAGCGCTACCACCAGTCTTGTCTCATGCCAACTGTTAAGCATCCTGAAACCATTCATGTGTGGGGTTGCTTCTCAGCCAAGGGAATCGGCTCTCTCACAGTCTTGCCTAAAAACACAGCCATGAATAAAGAATGGTACCAGAATGTCCTCCAAGAGCAACTTCTCCCAACCCTCCAAGAGCAGTTTGGCGATCAACAATGCCTTTTCCAGCATGATGGAGCACCTTGCCATAAAGCAAAGGAACTCTTCTTTCTTCTTCTTATTCAGCCGCATCAGGACAGGCAGCAGCAGGAAGAATTGTGATGGCACAGGCTTTTGTGGCACCACAAGGCCCAGCACGGCACACAGAGCGACACAGTAACTGTCCTGTACAAATTCGCAGCTAGAATGAGGAAGGACAGGGCGGTCACTGCCAGGTCACACCTCGTCTGTGCGCTCTGATTGATGTGATCAATGTTATCGTCGATCGCACCAGAGCTGGCCCTGATGATCCTGGCATTGCTACGCTCCAGCCTATGATCGGTGCTTTTACATCACCGATCATAGGCTAGACATCAGTGTTTCAGGCAATCTGATTGCCTGAAACAGTGAGAAGCGCTGCGATTGGACAGCCAATCACAGTGATCGTAGTTGCAGGGAAAGGGAATAGCCATCCCCCAGAACGACGACTGTGTACTCAGCCCCAAGATGACGCTGGAGTTTGAATGTAATCACCATGACTGCGATGCTGCATTAAAGATATAATGTATCCATACGTGAAAGGTCAGTAACTACCAGCTGATCATGACGTATGGATACATCCAAGGTTGTAAAGGGGTTAAGGCATCTCCACCTGATGGAAGGTGCCTAAGCAACGTATCCACTCTGCCTTGCTGCATGCTTGCTAGTTCTCAGGGCTCCTGTACCTGCCTTCCCGTACCTGTTGCATGTTCCTATATTCCAGCCATGCCCGCAAGCACCTGTCTGCCTGCTTATCAGCTGTATCCGCCAGCACCTGTACTGGTATGTATACCAGCCGTACCTGCCATGCCAATCTGTATACCAGTTGTATCTGCCAGCATCTGCCATGCCACTCTGTATAGCAGCTATACCTGGCTGTGCTTGCCTGTATACCAGTCGTACCTGCCTGAACCTGCAATGTCAATCTGTATACCAGCTGTACCTGCCTGCATACTAGCTGTACCTACTTGCGTCTGCCGTTACAGTCAGTATACCAGCTGTACCTGTCTGTATTCCAGCCATACCTGACAGTACCTACCGTGCCTGTCTGTACCAGCCAAGTCTACATTCCTGGCCATTCCAACTAGATGCCCCTTTGGGTGTCAGCTGCCGTGTCTGAGCTCTGTCCTGGAGTAACACCTGGTGTCCATCCAGAGCCAAGTCTAACCCCACCATCAGGGGCTCTAGCAATAGGGCTTCTTTAGTGCCAACTTAACATTTAATAATGTCCCCCACACTGTATGAGGACCCCCCACAGTAGTCCCCACACTGTACGACTGCCACGATGGGCCCGACACTGTATGAGGTCCCCTACAATGTATATACTCACCCTAATCCAGAATTGATGGGACTCTGACATCCTGTGCATCGGTGCCTCGGTCACTGCATCTACAGAACAGAGAGGTAGTATAGAGAGATCGTGTCTCCCTGCACTACATCGGCGACCTGCGTTTAGTTGAGAGAAGCAGTGGCTTCGGGAGGGCCCCTCTAAGCAACTGCCCCCCTGGTAACTGTTACTGGGGTAAGGTAATTTTCAGATTTACTGACCTCAGGTCAGCAGCACGGAATCGTGTAGATCTTGCTGCAGATTTCCCTGTGGACAAGCAGAATACTTGGAAACCAATAAAGATTTCTCCGCAGGCGATTCTCTGCTCCAGGGACATCCCGGCCTCCACTGACAGCATCTGTCCTGTTTCGGCCTCTGACTGGCTGCAGCGGTCACAAGACAGAATATCCGGACAGAAAGCCGGGATGTGCTGGGATTAGTGATGAGCGAGTATGCTGTTGCTCGGGTGGTCTCCGAGTATTTGGAAGTGCTGGGAGATTTAGTTTCTGCATGATTTGCGACTGCTAGACAGCCTGAATACATGTGGGGATTCCCACAGCATTTCTGCAACGTGGGCACATAGCCTTACTGCAGACTTTACCACACCATTCTTTTCTGTGCGGAAAATCCACATTATTTAGGCAGGTGTACATGACATGCTTCGGATGTAAAAAAAACGACATGTCACTTTCCAAAAAAAATAAAATAGAAGCGAGGTGTGACTTAAATTCGAAGTGTCTCACTACGGCACATCTGAACAGGTACAGTTTAAGCCCTTGACAATCCATGACGTATAATTACGTCAGCGTTTTTGGAGCTGCCAAATAAATAAAACCAGCTCTGTACATACACTACACTATGGACCAGATATATTATACAGCACATCACGTGTGCACGGACACAGGAAGTCTCCACAAGTGCCACCTAAAGCAGCCAATCCCGTAATGAGCCGGCTCTGGGCACGCCCACACCCTCGCCCGGTCATGTGACCATGACGTGATCGCGCGTCCTTTCGCGCTGTAAAGATGGCGGAGGTGCTGAAGCAGGCGCAGCTGCAGAAGAGGTACAGCGTCACCTGGGAGTGCAGCGTAGGGCCGTGCGGGCGGGCTGTGTGCGGTGACCGGTCATTAGTAGATGTGCCCGTCATTGTACCGCATGTATGATACCAGCCCATACTAAGAGCTGACTGACCAGTGCTCCCTTCTGCCAGTCACCATGACTGATGGATCCAAGTAGTCACTGACTAATCCCGGACACGTTGGGGTTTCTGTCATTATCCGCCTATTGCCAAGGGACCGCTACCGGGACAGAAAACGGTTAAAAAGTGACTGCTAAGTCCTGACGGGACACAGCTGTGGGAATGCAGCCTCCATACCCCATGGTGTGTGTCAGCTCCAGCCCCACTGCTACTCAGGGCACTGTGCATAGGCTTGTGTGGGGTGCGGGCTGCCGGCCCAGCGTTCTCTCCATGGGGTGTGACATTAGGAGGCTGTGGCTCCGCGGTGCGTGTGCTGCCCATATCGTGGCTCCGCGGTGCGTGTGCTGCCCATATCGTGGCTCTGCGGAGCGTGTGCTGCCCATAAATCGTGCTATGCGAGCGAGTGTCGCTCAGTTCTCCCATATTGTGCTCTGAGGTGTTCTGCCTGAAATCGTGGCTCTGATCGGTGCGTGTTGGCTGCCCATAATCGGCTCCTGGTCATCTGTGCCTAGTGGCTGCAGATTTCGGCCCATATCGTGGCTCTGGACCGGAATCTGCCAAATCGTGGCTCTCGAAGGTGCGGCCCATATCTGCTATGCGAGCTGCGCCCATATCGTGGCCGCGGTGCTGTGCGGCCCATATGTGCTCGCGTGACGTGCGGCTCCTTTCGTGGCTCTATGGGCGTGTGTGCCCTGAACTGCTCGCGGTGCGTCGCTGCCAAATCAGGTTCCCTGGGTGGCGTTGGCTGCCTATCGTGGCTCCGCGGGCTGCGGCCCAATCGTGGCTGAGGTGCTGTGCGCCCATATCGTGGCTCTGCGGAGCTGCTGCCCATATCGTGCCTGCGACGTGCTGCCCAATCGGGCCTGCCTGTGACCGCCCATATCGTGGCTCCGCGTTGGTGATTGCTCCGCGTCTCTTGCCCATATCGGCTCCGGGTGCGTCTGCTGCCATATCGGGCTCCGTGGTCGCTGCCCATCGTGGCTCGATGCTGGCTCGATCTGGCTTGAGGTGGTTGGTGCTGCCATATGTGGCTCCTGAGGTGCTGTGATGCCCATATCGTGCTCTCGAGTGCGTTTGCTGCCCATATCGTGCTCTGAGGGCGTGTGGCCATATTCGGCTTGAGGTGCGTGTGCTGCCCATATCGTGGCTCTGAGGTGCGTGTGCTGCCCATATCGTGGCTCTGAGTGCGTGTGCTGCCATATCGGGTGCTGACGTGGCGATATCGTGCTCTGGGTGCGTGTGCTGCCCATATCGTGGGCTCTGAGGTGCGGTGCTGCCCATATCGTGGCTCTGAGTGCGTGTGCTGCCATATCTGGCTCTGACGGTGCGATGTGCCTATCGTGGCTCGCGGGGCGTGTGTGCCCATATCGTGGCTCTGAGGGCGTGTGCTGCCCATATCGTGGCTCTGGGGCGTGTGCTGCCATATAGGGCTTGGAGGGTGTGCCCATATCGTGGCTCTGGGTGCGTGTGCTGCCATATCGGCTCTGGGTGCGTGTGATGCCCATATCGTGGCTTGGGAGCGTGTGCTGCCATATGTCGACTGTGCAATCGTGGCTGAGGGTGTGCTGCCCATATCGTGGCTCGAGGTCGTGTGCCCATATCGTGGCTCTGAGTGCTGTGCTGCCATATCGTGGCTCTGAGTGCGTGTGTGCCCATATCGTGGCTCTGAGGTGCGTTGCTGCCCATATCGTGGCCGAGGTCGTGTGCGCCCATATCGTGGCTCGGGGCTGTGCTGCCCATATCGTGGCTCTGAGGTGCTGTGTGCATATCGTGCTCCTAGTGCTGTGCTGCCATATCGGCTCGAGTGCGTTGCTGCCCATATCGTGCTCTGAGGTGCGTGTGCTGCCATATCGGCTCTGAGGGCGTGTGCTGCCATATCGTGGCTCTGAGGTGCTGCTGCCATATCGTGGCTCTGAGGTGCGTGTGCTGCCCATATCGTGGCTCGAGTGCGTGTCTGCCCATATCGTGGCTCTGGGGCGTGTCTGCCCATATCGTGGCTCTGGGTGCGTGTGCTGCCCATACGTGGCTCTGGTGCGTGTGCTGCCCATATCGTGGCTCGGGTGCGTGTGCTGCCCATATCGTGGCTCTGAGGTGCGTGCTGCTGCCCATATCGTGGCTCTGAGGTGCGTGTGCTGCCCATATCGTGGCTCTGAGGTGCGTGGCTGCCCATATCGTGGCTCTGGGTGCGTGTGCTGCCCTATCGTGGCTCTGAGGGCGTGTGCTGCCCATATCGTGGCTCTGAGGTGCGTGTGCTGCCCATATCGTGGCTCTGGGCTTGTTTGATGCTGCTGCCCATATCGTGGCTCTGAGGGCGTGTGCTGCCCATATCGTGGCTCGAGGTGCGTGTGCTGCCCATATCGTGGCTCTGAGGTGCGTGTGCTGCCCATATCGTGGCTCGAGGCGTGTGCTGCCCATATCGTGGCTCCGAGGTGCGTGTGCTGCCCATATCGTGGCTCGCGGTGCGTGTGCTGCCCATATCGTGGCTCTCTGCGGTGGTCGTGTGCTGCCCATATCGTGGCTCTGCGGTGCGGTGCTGCCCATATCGTGGCTCCGCGGTGCGTGTGCTGCCCATATCGTGGCTCGGTGCGTTGTGCCCATATCGTGGCTCTGGGTGCGTGTGCTGCCCATATCGTGGCTCTGCGGTGCGTGTGCTGCCCATATCGTGGCTCTGAGTGCGTGTGCTGCCCATATCGTGGCTCTGAGGTGCGTGTGCTGCCCATATCGTGGCTCTGAGGTGCGTGTGCTGCCCATATCGTGGCTCTGAGGTGCGTGTGCTGCCCATATCGTGGCTCTGGGTGCGTGTGCTGCCCATATCGTGGCTCTGCGGTGCGTGTGCGCCCATATCGTGGCTCTGAGGTGCGTGTGCTGCCATATCGTGGCTCTGCGGTGCGTGTGCTGCCCATATCGTGGCTCTGGGTGCGTTGCTGCCCATATCGTGGCTCGAGGTGCGTGGTGCTGCCCATATCGTGGCTCTGAGGTGCGTGTGCTGCCCATATCGTGGCTCTGAGGTGCGTGTGCTGCCCATATCGTGGCTCTGAGGTGCGTGTGCTGCCCATATCGTGGCTCTGCGTGCGTGTGCTGCCCATATCGTGGCTCTGGGGCGTGCTGCCCATATCGTGGCTCTGAGGTGCGTGTGCTGCCCATATCGTGGCTCTGCGGTGCGTGCTGCCCATATCGTGGCTCTGGGTGCGTGGCTGCCCATATCGTGGCTCTGAGGTGCGTGTGCTGCCCATATCGTGGCTCTGGGTGCGTGTGCTGCCCATATCGTGGCTCTGAGGTGCGTGTGCTGCCCATATCGTGGCTCTGAGGTGCGTGTGCTGCCCATATCGTGGCTCTGAGGTGCGTGTGCTGCCCATATCGTGGCTCTGGGTGCGTGTGCTGCCCATATCGTGGCTCTGAGGTGCGTGTGCTGCCCATATCGTGGCTCTGAGGTGCGTGTGCTGCCCATATCGTGGCTCTGAGGTGCGTGTGCTGCCCATATCGTGGCTCTGAGGTGCGTGTGCTGCCCATATCGTGGCTCTGAGGTGCGTGTGCTGCCCATATCGTGGCTCTGAGGTGCGTGTGCTGCCCATATCGTGGCTCTGAGGTGCGTGTGCTGCCCATATCGTGGCTCTGAGGTGCGTGTGCTGCCCATATCGTGGCTCTGAGGTGCGTGTGCTGCCCATATCGTGGCTCTGAGGTGCGTGTGCTGCCCATATCGTGGCTCTGAGGTGCGTGTGCTGCCCATATCGTGGCTCTGAGGTGCGTTGTGCTGCCCATATCGTGGCTCGCGGTGCGTGTGCTGCCCATATCGTGGCTCCGCGGTGCGTGTGCTGCCCATATCGTGGCTCCGCGGTGCGCGTGCTGCCCATATCGTGGCTCCGCGGTGCGCGTGCTGCCCATATCGTGGCTCCGCTGTGCGTGCGGCCCGTATTGTGGTGCGTGCTGTGCATATTGTGGCTCTGCGATGCGTGTGCTGCCCGTGTCGTGGCTCTGTGGTGCGCGTGCTGCCGTTATTGTGGCTCTGGTGCGCGTGCTGCCGTTATTGTGGCTCTGTGGTGCGCGTGCTGCCATTATTGTAGCTCTGCGGTGCGCGTGCTGCCATTATTGTGGCTCTGCGGTGCGTGTGCTGCCATTATTGTAGCACGTGTTGCCCATATCGTGGCTCCGCAGTGCGTGCAGCCCGTATCGTGGCTCTGCGGTGTGGCCCTACTATGAGTAGGTTATATCGGTACAGGGCATCAGTCCGCAGCAGTCGGTGGTTACTTGTTGCCTTGTATTCCTTCATTGTCCTGATTTCCTTCACTCCTTTCACCACTTGCACATTTTCATCCTTACAGCGTTAAGATTGCACCGGGAGCAGTTGTCTGCGTCGAAAGTGAAATTAAAGGGGATGTGACGATAGGTGGGTATATCCACGTGTTACACTTGTACCTGATGAACTGTTGGACCCCCTGATGTGTCGGTGTGCTTGGCTGTTACATAGTATTGGACAGTGAGTGCCTGCAGTTAGATGTGATGGTAAAAATCATTGATTCATGGAGTTTCATTGTGCAGGATTTTTTTTCCCTTCACGAGGTTAAAGCTATAGAAAATACCAAGCTCACCGATCCTCCCCTCCCGGGCTCCAGCTCTGCCTCTCCGCTGCTACTCCTATCTTTGTTGACAGCCTGCTGTGGTGACGTCACGACTACAGCACCTATCACTGAGCTCTGCAGTGATGCTGTCACCGCTGCTGCCTGTCACCAAAGACCAAAGTAGCAGAGAGGCAGCTCTGGACTGGAGTATAGTTGAGCTTGTTATTTTCTACAGCTACAACGTTTTGGGTGAAAAAATATATTCCAGACGTCCCCCTCTTTAGACAATGTACACCTTTGTAACCATTTTATTTAAATGTCTTCAACGTCGTTGCATCCTAAGTTGATGAATAAAGCAAATTTTAACCCTTTAGACATATTTTTGTCACAGGTTGCATAAGGGGTGTATAGAGGGGGCTCTCTACCGGGCAGATGTTATCTGTGTTACACCACCAGCATCTGCTTCTAACAGCAGTGACCGAGGCAAGCTCCAGTCTGTTTAACAATTTTAATTGCTGCTGTCAATCAATGACAGCATTTAAATGGCTGGCTCAGATTGCCCTTTGTGGTTATGACCTAAAAACAAACCTATGATCCCTTCCTTCCTCTGTGTGTCCAGGTGGTCCAGTGACTAGTCACATGATCACTGTGGTAAAGATATTGTCAGGGTGAGGTCTTTGTTAAAAATGAGTAAGATGTCAGGCATGAGTTAGAATTATGTATGTGATGACCCCTGAGGAAGCCACACCTTGTGGTGATACACGTGTGTGGTCCTCATTCCCATATAAGCCATATCTTCGCCAATTTGCATGAATGACTATAAACATTATTGCAGTGTTACCTCTTCTATTCTTTTAGTACTGCATTATATATTTATTATCAGTATATATGCATTGCACCTATCTTGTATACTAAGTAGTACATGTCATATTTGATTATTCATTTTTTTTTTCCTAGGCCCGAGGACAGTTGTCCACCCCAAAGCTCGTATCTATGCTGAAGCGGGCCCCATCATTATTGGCGAAGGCAACTTGATTGAGGAGCAGGCTTTTATAAGAAACAGGTGATGTATTGAGTAGTGATGAGTGAGCGTGCTATTAGAGTATCTTCGGTGTGCTCGATGCTATGTTCGCGTAGCAGCGACTTCATTTTTCGCAACTGTTTGACAGCTGCAACACATGGAGGGATTGCCTGTTTGTTAGTGAATCCCTGCATTTATTGATACTGTCGAACATAGTATTCGAGCACGCTGAAGATACTCTATTGGCACTCGAGCATGCTCAGATATCACCATTTCCAAGCATGCTGTCTCATCGCTAGTATTGAGATCCATAGAGGGCATCAGCTGTTCATCGTACTGTATAATACTAGTGGATGGAGTATTATAGGAAATGTTTCATTATATAGTAATATCATTGTTCAGAATTTGTGTACACAGCAAAACTAGGAAATAATGGCATATGTCCATCAATTGAAAAGGTATGTGAAGAATATAACTCTGAAAATTGCTTTTTTTTAGGTATAAAAATAGTGTAGAATTATGTGCTTTGTAATGTTCCTTATGTTGGCATCCAAAGAGATTTTACATCTTAGTAATTTCCATTGGAATGACAGGAAGAGCTGATGATATAAAAGCTTCAGCCTAGCATTTTCCCATCTAGAGCACCACTTCAGTCCATATAATTGTATTGCAGGAAATCCCAATTTCAGTTAGTGATTTTGTTTTACAATACTAGGCGCAGCCTACAGACTGAGGTTGCGAATCTTATTTTTAACATATTCAGATACATTGCACTTTACTTTAGATTACATTGGTAGAGATAAAACTCAGCAAAATTGCAAAGTAGGCATTCATACTGAATGAAGGAAAGAATTCCTGAAAAATACCTCCAAAAGATCCCCCCTGCGTGTCCCACTGTGTAGGTGTGTAGAAATAGTGTCTTATGTCACCAGTAGGCTACCATGTTTAATAATATACAGTTTCAGTTATCAAAATGCACAAGTGAATAAACAAAAGAAAAATCTAAAATCAATATTCCTGTAACCGGTATTGGCATGCAGTTTTTGAATGAACTCCACAGAGCGGTTCTTTCAAACTACAGAAATACCTACAGATCTGTGGATATAGGCGTGTACAGATCCTTCTGATCTGCGCCGCAGCTGCATGTGTCACGGCTGTGTCACAGCTCATGCATGGAGAGCATGTGTGTTGGGCTCTCCATGCATGTGCTGTGACTGTGACACAGCCACGATACATGCAGCTGCGGCGCTGATCAGCCGGCACGATCCAAGAAGCCGGGATCCCTTTGCAGCTTATTCAGTAAGCACTATAACTTGCCGAATAAGAGGGAACCCGAACAAATTCACTTAACGCTAACCATAATGTAGGAGCAGATACCCTTTTTTTAGCGATGTATCACTTACCATTTTACTATTACATTATGACAATATAACCATCTCTTAAGGGGATTTCTCCCTCATATTGAGATTTGACTCATGGCTTAATTATAAATTGTAAATGGGAAAAAAGAGCCGGGACCCCTTTTTGTTCTACGACCTCCCATTGTGGACAGGTAGAGGTAGTTGAAGTGGGTTATCTGATGGAGACGGGACACAGTCAGTTCAACAGGCTGTGTGGTAAGACTTTTCTCGCCTGTGGAGATAAGTCTTCCTATGTTCAAAAACCTACAGGCAGACAGGTTGGAACCAGGTTCCACTTATGCATATAGGGGTTTTTGTGAGAGGCGTAGCTCCTACTTATTTAACAGGGAAAAAATCAATGTAAGAACATCCTTTAGAGAATTCTGGATAGTCCAAACCAATAAAAAACTAAATCAACGAATATAAAAAAAAAGTACATATGAGGTTTAATTTAAAACTCTTTTATGAATTACTTTTCTAGTTTTCCAGAAAACATCGCACCTGACTCGGAAGATGTTGAGCCAAAAGCGATGATCATCGGCACCAATAATGTCTTTGAAGTTGGATGCTGTATCCTTCCCGTATGTGAATAGTCGTGACCTTTGCAAAAAAAAATCTGTTTAACCCCTTTTGACCTTAATGACCAAGCCAAATTTTACAATTCTGACCAGTGTCATTTTATAACGCTTCAATGGATCCTAGTGATTCTGAGACTGTTTTTTTGTGACATAATGTACTTCATGATGGCGGTAAAATTTCTTCAGTATAACTTGAGTTTATTTATGGGAAAAAAGGGAAATTTGGCAAAAATTTAGAATTTTTTGCAATTTTCAAACGTTTAGTTTTTGTGCCCTTAAATCAGAGAATTATGTCACACAAAATAGTCAATAAATAATATTTCCCACATGTCTACTTTACATCAGCACAATTTTGGAAACTTAATTTTTTCAACGAAACATTGGCTGGAATAGAGAGCAGACGCCATGTCGTGTTTGGAGAGCCCCTAGTGTGCCTAAACAGTGAGAACCCCCTAGAAGTGACCCCCATTTTGGAAACTACAACCCTCAAGGATCTTATCCAGGGATATAGTGAGCATTTTGAACCCACAGGTATGATACAGAATTTGATAACATTAGGCCGTCATATTGAATATGTCGTCATTAGTTGTTGAGCGCAAGTGCTCGGATATGCACCGAATATCGCGGTTGCTCAAGTCCCAGCCCTGCATGTTTCGCGGCACCCAAAAAAATGCGGGGATGTGCGATACCCCGTGCATACCCGAGCACACAATGCAAACTCGAGTAGCAAGCACTTGCGCTCAAAACTAGCCGTCATAATTGTCATCTTTTTTTGATTTTTGACAACAAAAAATTCAAATTTTAACTCCAACCCCAACTGCAAAGAACGGAATAAATTACAATTTTTTTTATTTTATAACTTTTTTTTTAACTAAGGGGGTGACAAAGGAAGATTTGATTTACAATTTTTATTTTGATCAATGTGATAGACAATATCACAGTGATCAATAGGAACTGATAGGAAAAATTCCCTATTGTTGCCGGGTACTAACCGGCAGATCCAAGTGGGCAGTACACCCACGATTTTTTCCCAGGAAGATAACACGGAGGGCGGGTTGACAGATCAGGAGGGCTCGGGGATGGCGGAGGTAGATCATATCAGAGAAACGAGAAATGAATTGTAAATCAGACTTTTTTTTTGGCTGTTATTCACGTGACAGGGGATCGTAAAAACCGGCCCTGATCATGTTCTCTGGGGTCTCTGCTGAGACCCCGGAGATTTTCCGATGCTGGTGGGCGCCATACCCTATTTCTCAGCTCTGTTAAAAAGGCTCTGAGAAGTAACTACCCTTAACTGCTGCAGCTATAAGGCCTATCGGCTGTCGTTAAGGTGTTAAAAGTTCTTGTCTGTAAAAACTTCTCCCCACCAGCATTCGGTATTCAGTCATAGGGGCAGTGCTTGGGGGCGCGTCGATTCAGTCACTCTCTGAGTCTACAGAGCGACCGCATCCCCGGCCCTGATTGACAGACGATCGTAATGTAGAGCCAGTGTCAGTCATGGCCTGTAGAGTGGTTACGGTGGCCGCTCTGTAAACTCAGAGCGGTGACTGAACCAGTGCCACCCCCATCCCTATGACTGAATACCGAATGCTTGCGGGGAGAATTAATCTTTTTTTTTTCCCAGCTGCATTCGGCTATGTGCAGGTGCCAGGCAGCATCATAATGCTGATAAACTGCAGGTTAACAGCGTTATTTCTGGAGATTGGATCCCTTCAATATATAGGCAGTCCCCAGTTTACAAACTAGATAGGTTCTATAAGTTTGTTCATAACCCAAATTTATGTCAGCTGGAATGGGGTTGGCAAAAAAAAAAAATTAAAAATGAATCCTCATCGCTAACTTCTCCAGCTTCCACGCTCCCTGCTGTCTGCGTGCTTCTTTAGCTCACCACATCTTCAGCCTGTTCATTATCACCCAGGACTTTGGGAAGCGTCCAGGCTTCAGAGGTTTCTGCATCTTGTAAAATCGCGACCTTCTGACGCCTGGATGCAGCATGAAGTCCTGATATAGTAAACAAGCTGGAGATGCAGTGCGCTATGGCAGAGGACTGGATAGCAGGCAGCATGGTGGCCAGAGAGGTGAGCGATTAGATGAGTATTAGTAATTTTTTCTTTGCGTTCATAACAGAGTTGTACTTATGTCGGGTGGTCATAAGCCAGGGACTGCTGAAATATTGTAGTATATAATAAAAGCTATCAGACAATTGCAGGTTTAACAACTAAAGTAAAAACATACATGAATCGCCCTCATTTTCCTAAATCACGAATATTAAAAAAAAAAATTCCCACGTGATATCACTCCATCCATAAATGGTCTGATCTGGTTAATTTTATATCTTGATAGATTTGTAAATACCATAAACAAAAAAACGTTTTAAATGCCAGAATAAAGTTTGTTCATGTTGCGAAAATGGCACAAAAATTTAAATAAATGATCAAAGTGTATATCTTAAAATGGTACAAAAAACAAACCCTCACGCAAGTTTTGCTCCTCCATAATCGTACTGACCTGGAGAATCATATTGTCAGGTCGTTTATACCACACAAAAAAAAAAAACCTAGAAAACAATGTCCGCATTGGATCAATCTCTGACAGCGGCATTTAACACACGCCAGCAGAGGGGCGCGTCATTCCACACTCCCTTCGTCGTGCCCTGACCGAATAGTGGGGCACTGATGGGCTGTCATGACAGCTGTGGTTCTGTTGACAAACCCCCTATGCCTGTCATTCCTTCTGTGAACCATCATTAAAAGAAGAATTACACACTTATTTGGTATCGCTGCTTTCATAAGTCATATCTATCAACATTTTAAATAAATTAATCCGATCGGTAAACTGCTTAATGAGAGAAAAAAATAAAAATGCTAGAATTACTTTTTTTTTTTTTTTTGCCTCCACGACATTGCAATGAAAGGTGATCAGAATATCATATCTATCCCAAATGGTATCAATAAAAATGTAAACTCAGGGCGCAAAAAATAAGCCCTCACACAGCCCCATTTTATAGGGGTTGTCTGGTCTAAAATGAAAAGTCTGCAGTCACTCTGTGTGACTGCAGACTTATGAATCTCCCCAGCGGATGCAGTGTCCACTGCGAGGATTCGCCGATTTCTGAGCTGGGAACGGTGTTGATGTATGCATACTCTTGGCCAAAACTGATCTAGTATGGAGCGACACAAGTATATGGAGCAAGGTCTCACCCACTGGACCCTGGCCAGGAGCGTGCATAACGCACGCCTGTCCCCGTCAGAATACTCACAGTGCTTGCGCTGGGGGGATTTATAAGACTTATCAATTTACACCAGACAACCCCTTTAACTCCTTCCCTACATTGGACGCATCCATATGTCATGGTAGGTTAGTACTACTGATTCTGACAGCTGACACTCGGTGCATGAGCCGTTCCCACACTGCTCCCTGCACATCACGAGGGGCCGATCGTTGTCATGCTGACATCCGGCCATCATAGCTAGCAAACTTGCTAGATCATGCTCATCAGGAGCTCTCCAAACGCGACATGGCATCTGCTAATTAGTCCAGCAAATTTTACATTCAAGAAGTCAAATGACACTCCTTCTCTTCCAAGCCCTGCTTCTCATGAATCGCCCCACATATGGGGAATCTGCATGCTCAGGAGAAATTGCACAACAAATTTTGGGGTCCATTTTTTTCCTTTTACCCTTATGAAGTAAAATTTTTGTGGAGAAAAAAAAAAGGTAAAATGTTCATTTTTTTCCTTCCACATTCTAAAAATTCCTGTGAAGCACCTGAAGGGTTAATAAACTTCTTGAGTTGTGCCGTTTTTAGAATGGTGTCACTGTTGGGTGTTTTGTGACATATAGACCCCTCAAAGTCACTTCAAATGTGATGTGGTCCCTAAAAAAAAAAAAGAAAAAAAAAATGGTTTTGTAAATTTTGTTGAAAAAATAAGATTTCACTGGTTAACTTGACTTCCTAAAAAAATGGTTTAAAAAATTGTGCTGATGTAAAGTTGACATGTGGGAAATGCTATTTTGTGTGCCATATCTCTGATTTAAGTGCATAAAAATTAAAAGTTGGGAAGTTGCTAAATTTTTGCCTAATTCCTGATTTTTTTCACAAACGCAAGTCGTATCGAAGAAATGTTACCACTATCATGACGTACAATATATGTCACGAAAAAAAAAATCTAAGAAACAGTGGGATCCATTGAAGCGTTCCAGAGGTACTACCAAGTGACAGGGGTCAGAATTGTAAAATTTGGCCTGGTCATGAAGGTGAAAAAAAATGTCACCACCCAAATAAACTATACATGTCTGAGTACTCGTACTGACCTAGAGAATGATGTTACCAGGTCAGTTATACTGTATAGTAAACATGGTGGAATTGCACTTGTAATTGTTTTCCCGCTTTCCTGTGCATCAATGATAAAATAAATTGTACATTTAAAAGTACAACTCGCCTGCAAAAACAAGCTCTCATGTGGCTATTGCCAGAAAAAATAGAAAAGCTATTGCTCTTGGACGAAGTGGATGAAAAAAACCCCCTGAAAACGGTGTGAAGGGGTTAGAGAATGTCATTTGAATTATTTGAATTTTTCTCATATATTAATAGTACACAAAACAATCAACTTTGTAATCTATCATATTAGAGAAATCTGCTTCTTTCTCCTCCTGGACTGATTTTCTATTTTACCCTTCGCCACGACAGCACCCACTTGAGAGAGGGATCCGCCCATAGGAACAGGAAACCTACAGAGATAAAAGAGGGCGGTCCGCCTCTCCTCCTCAGTTGGTGTCCTGTTCCTATGGGAAACCGCAGGATATCCCTACAGGGAAGAAATACCTGATATTGCAGCTGCCTGTGCGGTCTCTTTGGGTACTGCAGGAGCTCCATATCGGAAGCAGCGTCGGGGGAGTGCTGTAATCCGGCTCCCCCCTCGTCTGACACGCATATGGGATCCAAAATGGTGGGTCCGGGTCAGACTGACCGCGATTTTGCGAGGTGCACCATGTGTGGGGGTCCAGGATAGCAGCCCCAGCACACGGAGAAAGCGTGGCACAGAAGGGCCGGCGTCAGCGTTGGAGCCGACAGGAAGCGGTAAGGGGGAACTTCCGGGTCACTGGAAGTTCCCCAGCGATGATGCAGACACATTCAGAGGGCTGAGGAAGCAGAGACGCCGCCCCGCCCACTCGCCCGCCCCCTCCACCCAGCGATGACGCTGACACATTCAGAGGGCTGAGGAAGCAGAGACGCCGCCCCACCCACTCCACTCAGCGATGACGCTGACACACTCAGAGGGCTGAGGAAGCTGAGACGCTGCCCCGCCCACTCGCCCGCCACCTCCACCCAGCTCCACCCACTCCACCCACAAGTAAAAAAAAACAAAAAACGATCGATTCAGTGATATATGCTGCGGCTGCTGCACAAATTGCAAAGCAGCCCAGTTCAGCATAACCTCATGTATCCCCAAGTGATGCATGACGGATGTGTGTGTATATATGTATATATATGTATATATGTGTGTGTGTGTGTATATATATATATATATATATATAATATATATATATATATATATATATATATATATATATATAAATAATGGAGGAGCGGGGGAGGAGGAGGTACTAGAAGGCAACAGGAAGTGGCAGATAAAAAGCCCTGCTAAGAGGTAGCAGCGTGCAAGCATGTCTTCCCCAAGACAAAGCACGCATCCCCCGGCAGAGGCTACTGAAGCTCCGTCCAGAGACCACAAATCCTCGGACGTAAGCCACAGAACCCATGCCACGAGACCTGTTTCACCGACTTCCCAATCGGTACCGACAGCTTCACTGGGTGAGTTATCACTATCTGCCTATAAAAAGCTGACAGGTGTCTCTCTCTCTCTCTCTCTTTCTTCCCCTCTCCCTCTTTGGATAATCATTCAGGCTAAGAAAAAAGGGAAAACAAAAAACAAAGAGTGTGGCCTCTGTAGGTGCCCACTAGCTCAAACATATACAAAAAGGTTATGTAAAATATGCATAAAAGATACAGTGCAACAAGCGTCCGTATCAGAATCGGACATAAGGGCTATAATAAGAGCAGAACTGCAGGCCCTTAATCAGCCCAAAAAAGCACCCATACGGGAGAAAAAAGCAATAATTTCCAGTTCTGACTCAGATCCAGAGGAAGGGATAGCATCCGATACAGCAGAATCATCTGCATCCTCTGCGTCCTCATCCTCCTCAAATATGGGGGGGCGTTCATGTTTTCCCTTAGAGGACATGGACAGTCTAGTGAAATCTGTCAGAAACACCATGGGCTGTCCAGATGTAAAGGGACCTCAAACCACTCAAGAGGTCATGTTCGCAGGCCTAACAGATAGGAAAAGAAGAGCGTTCCCAGTAATTCCGGCCATTAAAGCCTTAATTAAAAAGGAGTGGGAAAAACAGGATCAGAGGGGTTATCTTCCCTCCGCCTCAAAAAGAAGGTACCCCTTCAGCGACGAGGAATTATCAAACTGGTCTAAAGTTCCAAAAGTTGATGCAGCGGTCGCCTCTTCCTCAAAACAGTCATCCTTACCGGTGGAAGATGCAGGATTATTAAAAGATCCCCTTGACCGCAGAGCCGAAGCCTCACTTAAAAGAGCGTGGGAAGCAGCTATTGGCACATTTAAACCTACGATAGCCAGTACTTGTACGGCCCGTTCTATGCTGGTCTGTATTGATCAACTTGACCAACAAATAGAGAAGAAAATTTCCAGAGACAAGTTACAAGCTGCTATTCCCCTAATTCGAGGAGCGGCCACCTTCATAGCCGACGCTTCGGCCGACTCACTGCGCCCGGCGGCCAAAACAACAGGCCTATTAAATAATGCCAGACGTAGTCTATGGCTTAAGAGTTGGAGAGGAGACACACAATCCAAATCAAAACTCTGTACTATTCCGTGTGATGGTGAGTTTTTATTTGGGAAAGAATTGGATAACATCCTCAAAAAGGCATTAGAAAGAAAGAAGGCCTTCCCTAACCCCCCTCTTCCATCCTTTAGGAGGGCGTTTAAGAGGAGATCATTTGGTAAAGTAAGAACAACTGAAAACCAAAACCGCTGGTCATCAAAGGAAGGAAAAAATAAAGGTGCTATGTTCAGAGGACATACCTTCCGTAGGGAAAGATAAAATGCACCAACCAGTCCCCCCAGTAGGGGGAAGACTGAAATCATTCTTCCAGGAATGGGGAAATATATCTACCAATATATGGGTCCTGGACACAGTTAAACATGGGTTAAAAATAAGATTTCATCAAATTCCCCAAAATACATTTATACTAACATCCTTAAGCTGCCCGGTACAACAACAGGCCCTTGACAATGAGATAAGAAATCTCATAATTAAAAACGTATTGATCTCGGTGCCTGTAGAGCAAGAGGGGAAAGGATTTTACTCCCCGCTCTTCCTAGTTTCAAAACCTGATGGCTCATTCAGAACAATTATCAATCTGAAAAGATTAAACTCGTTCATCAGGAATGAAAAATTTAAAATGGAATCCATTAGATCCGCAATTAAACTGCTTTTTACCAACTGCATGATGGCAGGTTTAGATCTGAAAGATGTTTATTATCATCTTCCAGTCCATTCCAGATACCAAAAATACCTCAGAGTGGCAGTTTCCTTAGACGGCAGCATACATCATTTCCAGTTTGCAGCGATGCCATTTGGACTTTCGATCGCACCAAGAGTGTTTACAAAGGTGATACTGGAAGTAATGGCCTTCCTACGGCAAAAAAATACCCTAATAATACCGTATCTGGATGACTTTTTGTTAGTGGGAAATTCAGTAGCACAATGTACCACACGGGTTAATGACGCAATCTTATCCCTACAGGCTCTAGGCTGGCTCATAAACAGCAAGAAATCCAGGTTCGAGCCGCAATCTGTCCAGTCCTTTCTAGGCCTCCAATTAGATTCAACAGTGCAGAAATGTCTACTGCCACAGGTAAAAATATCAGTGATAAAAACAAAAGTCAGTGCAGCAATAAGGAAACCTCGCATGACTCTGAGAGAAGCAATGTCCCTATTGGGGTCCCTCACTTCATGTATTCCGGCGGTTAAGTGGGCGCAATTTCACACCCGAGATCTACAGCACCAAATAATATCAGAAGAAGCCTATGCTAGAGGTCATCTAACAAACAAAATCACCTTATCCCACGTAGTAAAACATTCATTATACTGGTGGTTAGATGATAATAAATTATCAGAAGGAGTAGACTGGGTAATAACACCTTCTCGTATCATTACCACTGACGCCAGCCCTACAGGATGGGGAGCTCACATGGGAGAAATTTTTTCCCAGGGCCGGTGGGGAAGAAAACAAACGATTCCTCAAATTTAAAAGCGGTGGGTCATGCCCTATATCATTTCCTTCCGCAGCTTCAAGGAGAACATGTGAGAATCCTCTCGGACAACACCACAGTAGTGGCATATATCAACAAACAAGGCGGAACACGGTCGGACAAATTAATGTCTTCCACAAAAGAAATATTTTCTTTAGCCGAGGAAAAATTTGTTTCTCTGTCAGCTCTTCACATCAGAGGCATAGACAATTCAGAAGCGGACTTCCTAAGTCGCCACACCCTGCGACAAGGAGAGTGGTGCCTAAACAAAAAAATATTCAGAAACATTGTCTCACTATGGGGCCTTCCGCAGATAGACCTTTTTGCCACTCGACAGAACAGACAACTACCAAGATTCGCCTCCCTGAGTATGGCAGATCAGCCAGAAATTCTGGATGCCCTTCAAAGTCCGTGGCAGTTCAGGCTAGCATATGCCTTTCCCCCGATCATATTGCTACCGCAAGTCATCAGGAAGATCAGGGCAGACAAGGCACGGATAATATTGATAGCCCCATTCTGGCCCAAGAGACCTTGGTTCTCATGCCTTCAAATGATGTCCTTGACAGATCCCTGGATACTTCCTTCAACTCCCAGGCTTCTCTCTCAAGGGCCTTTCTTCCACCCTCAAGTGGACAGTCTCCACTTGACGGCGTGGAACTTGAGGGGGAAATACTGAGAACAAGGGGGTTCTCTGAGGAATTAATCAACACCTTCTTACATAGCAGAAAGCCAACCACTACTAAAATCTACACCAAGATATGGAGAAGATTTTTAGAATTCCATCCAGATCTCAACTTTAAAGAGATTCCGATAAAATTTATCTTAGAATTTCTGCAAAAAGGGAAAGATCTAGGATTATCTGTAAACACACTTAGAGTCCAAGTATCTGCTCTAGGAGCACTCTATAGTTATAATCTAGCTGGTAATAGATGGATAGCTAGATTCATCCAGGCTTGTGAACGAATTACACCAGTTCATATATCTAGAATTGCTCCTTGGGATCTAAACTTGGTTCTAGACGCCCTAACAGGTCCACCCTTTGAACCGTTAGTTTGCCTATCCCTTAAGATTATATCTCTTAAAATGGTACTCTTGGTAGCATTAACCTCAGCCAGAAGAGTCAGTGACATGCAGGCATTATCTATAGATCCTCCATTTCTGCTATCATTCCAGGATCAGTTAATCTTAAAACCTGACCCCTCATATTTACCAAAAGTGGCAGGGAAGTTCCATAGATCGCAGGAAATTCACCTACCCTCCTTTTTTAGTAACCCTTCTTCTCCGTCAGAAGAGAAATATCACATGTTAGATGTGAAAAGAATAGTGTTAAAATTTATTGAAAGATTGGCTAGCTGGAGGAAGAGTAGGGCTCTTTTTATATCCTTCCAGGGCCAAAGGAAGGGATACGGGGTCACGAAAGCCACCCTATCTCGGTGGATCAGAGAAGCAATCTGTCTGGCGTATACTGCAAAAAATGAAGATCCCCCAGAAGGCATAAAAGCACATTCCGCCAGGGCCATGGCATCCTCCTGGGCAGAAAGAGGAGACGTCCCAATCGAGTCTATATGTAAGGCCGCAACTTGGTCGTCTCCTTCCACTTTTTACAACCACTACAGGCTTGATTTATCATCCTCCTCTGACCTATCCTTTGGTAGAGCAGTTCTCAGCACGGTGGTCCCTCCCAGGTGAAAGTCTCTGAAAGTCTCTCAAGTGGGTGCTGTCGTGGCGAAGGGTAAAAAGCCGGATTACGTACCGGTAATGCTCTTTTAATGAGTCCACGACAGCACCCACTCAGTTCCCTCCCTGAAAGTTAATAGACTGTGTATATACCTTCTTGAATGAAATGAAGAAATTGAAAAATATAAATGCCTAATACTGGCGGTCCTCCGGGTACTCTGAAATCCTACTGAGGAGGAGAGGCGGACCGCCCTCTTTTATCTCAGTAGGTTTCCTGTTCCTATGGGCGGATCCCTCTCTCAAGTGGGTGCTGTCGTGGACTCATTAAAAGAGCATTACCGGTACGTAATCCGGCTTTTTCAAAATTCTCAATTTTGCTCGTACAGCAGCAATGGAACGTCCGCGCCTGCCTCCATCTCCTCCCTTCATACAGATTAAAGGGAACCTGTCTCCATGAAGATGCAGTCCAGTCTGCAGGCCCAATGTTATAGAGCAGGGGGAGCAGAGCAGATTGATATATAGTTTTGTGTTTTTATCACTTGTATCTCTGCTTTTTCTGGGATTTTGGGTCCTGACAGTGACTGACAGCTACTTCTGTACACACACTTACACATACAAAGCTGTCAGTCACTGATGCATAGGACCGCCCACTGCACCAAAAATCCCAGGACAAGCAGAGGATTAAATGATTAATACACAGGGTATACTGAATCTTTTCTAACAAAACTGTATATTCGTATACTCCGCTCTATAATATGGGGCCTGCAGATTGGGCTGTATCTTCATGGTGACAGGTTCTCTTTAAAGGGAATCTGTCACCCCATTTCTCCATCGCCTCATTGGGGGACACAAGACCATGGGTGTTATGCTGCTGCCACTAGGAGGACACTAAGCAATACACAGAAAAAGTTAACTCCTCCTCCTGCAGTATACACCCTCTGTTGGCTCAATCCTGAACCAGTTCTTGCTTAGTGTCTGTAGGAGGCACTAGGGTCTGGTTTCAGACCCCATGGTTATTTTCTCCTTCGCCTCATTGGGGGACACACAGACCGTGGGTGTTATGCTGCTGCCACTAGGAGGACACTAAGCAATACATTAAGCACAAAAGATTAACTCCTCCTCCTGCAGTATACACCTCCTGTTGGCTCAATCCTGAACCAGTTCTTGCTTAGTGTCTGTAGGAGGCACTAGGGTCTGCTCTCAGACCCCACTTTTTTCTGATTTTTTTTTCTGATTTTTAAACTTTTTATTATTTTTACTTTCTTCACGCACGGATGGGCTACGGGACTTGTACGAAAAGTCACGATCTCCCAAAAACCAACAACAGGCGGCATCGTGCGAGTGTCGCCTCCACGTACCCCTCCTGCCACGCTACCATGGGGCGACAGATCCCTGACATGGGCCGCTCTCCCCATGAGATATCCCACGAGGTAGATGACGGATTTGCGTGGCACCTTTGATTGAAAATCCCGCTCACCTCTCCTGAAGCGGTGACGGTCTGATGCATGAAAGATCCCTCTCCACCCCCCTAATGAAAGGGGTTGGTGGATTGAGGAAGTACGGCCATAAATGCTGTAATCCTGCGGTCTCCATCTTGGCCCCCTCAGTGAGTATATCAGGAGAGCGATTTTGCCTCATGTCGCCGCGACCGCTTTGGCGTTGCATCGCGGCCGCAGCGGTGTTGCGCCGCCGCGTCTTTGCGCCGCGCCGCTAGCGCTACAATCGCGCCGCTACCGCCATATTCGCGCCACGGCCTTAAATATACTCCCCGGCTTCGGCTCCGGGGTAGGCCGGGAAAAAATTTAGGCCCCGGCCTCGGGCCGGCATAGGCCGCATTTTCTAAATTCAGTCCCCGGCTTCAGGCCGGGATAGGCCTCAAGGGAAGTGGTGGGCCGAACGGCTCCGCCCATCTCTAACGCTATTGGCCAGCGTTAGATCACATGGGTCTCTCTCCTGGGTCCTCCCCCTCTCCTCCCACTGCCTCTGGCGCTTCTCGTACCACACGAGAAGCGCTGCTATAATCTCGGGCGCCATCTTTTTGGTGGAGCAGCGCTGGCAGACGCTGTTCTTCTTCCCTGCACAGGACCTGGGTAAGTGCACGCTGCGACTAGGTCGGCACAGCGATTAACCCTTCTACTGCAGCAGGCTCCAAAAATTGCAGAAAAAGAACGCTAAAAAGGCTAAAAACTACACTGTAGTATATGCCGCCTGCATTGCATGCAACGCTCCACTGCCGTCAAAGCATGGTTCCCAATTCTGTACATCATGTGCCCAAGAGCCCACTGCTTCTGCCGCTCAGGAGCCACCTACTACCGTTCAGGAGTCTCTGCCTATTCCTGATCCCATTGAGCCAGGTCATTCAGGATGGCCAGAATTTCTGGCGCATTCCATGGATTCTCTGACTAGGGCCTTGGATACTTTCCGCGGCTCCTCTTCTTCCCAGCGCGTCTTTTTTCCAGAAAGGGGCCCGTTAGCCTTCAGAGAGACCTCATCCGACAGGGGCCGACCCTCGGCGTCCGCAAAGCGGTCGTCCAGAAAACGCCGCCATAATGCGTCTCCCAATCCATCCAGCGGTTCGGCATCAGCGAGCTCAGGCTCTCGCTCCCCCTCGCCCAGATATCGTAGTGATCATGATTCCGAATACGAGTCGGACAATGGTGATGACCCCAACTCGCCAGAATTTCAGGAATCCTTAGATTCTCTCATTGAGGCAATTAATAAGATCCTCAAACTAGATGAAGAACCCGGGTCTCAACCAAATCACCCTATCTCTTTCAAAAGAGCTAAACGTACTCACAAGGTGTTTAGTAATCACCCTGAATTTACGGAAATTGTCCAGGGACAGAGGGAGCGTCCAGACAAACGTTTTTCAGGGCTGAAGTCTCTGAAAGCTCGTTACCCATTTTCAGCAACTGTAACGAAAGAGTGGACTGAATCTCCAGTGGTAGATCCCCCAGTATCTCGCCTAGCTTCAAAAACCCTGCTCTCTGTGTCAGATAGTTCATAGAATGGTAAAGTTGGAAGGGACCTCCTGGGTCATCTGGTCCAAACCCCCTGCTCAAAGCAGGATTCTCTAAATCATCCCAGACAGATGTCTATCCAGCCTCTGTTTGAAGACTTCCATTGAAGAAGAACTCACCACCTCTTGTGGCAGCCTGTTCCACTCATTGATCACCCTAACTGTCAAAAAGTTTTTTCTAATATCTAATCTGTGTCTCCTCCCATTCAGTTTCATCCCATTGCTTCTAGTCTTTCCTTGCGCAAATGAGAATAAAGATGATCCTTCTATAATGTGACAGCCCTTGAGATATTTGTAGACAGCTATTAAGTCTCCTCTCAGTCTTCTTTTTTGCAAGCTAAACATTCCCAAATCCTGCAACCGTTCCTCATAGGACATGGTTTGCAGACCGGTCACCATTCTGGTGGCTCTTCTCTGAACTTGCTCCAGTTTGTTGATGTCTTTTTTAAAATGTGGTGCCCAAAACTGGACACAGTATTCCAGATGAGGTCTGACCAAAGAGGAGTAGAGGGCAATAATGACCTCACGTGATCTAGACTGTATGCTTCTGTTGATACATCCTAGAATTGCATTTGCCTTTTTTGCTGCTGCATCACACTGTTGACTCATGTTAAGTCTGTGATCAATTAGTATACCCAAGTCTTTTTCACATGTGCTGTTACTTAGCCCTATTCCTCCCATTTTGTATATGCTTTTTTCATTTTTATTGCCCAGATGTAGTACTTTGCATTTTTCCCTGTTAAAATCCATTCTGTTAGTTGCTGCCCACTGCTCCAGTTTATTTATATCTTTTTGAATCCTCTCTCTCTCTTCTCTAGTATTAGCTACCCCTCCTAGCTTTGTGTCATCAGCAAATTTGATCAGTTTACCCTCAATTCCTTCATCTAAATCATTGATAAAGATGTTGAACAATACAGGGCCCAAAACAGAGCCTTGTGGTACCCCACTTGAGACATTCTTCCAACTGGATGTGCAGCCATTTACAACCACTCTTTGGGTCCGATCACTAAGCCAGTTATGAATCCACCTAACAGTTGCCTTGTCCATTCCATACTTAGTCATTTTTTCAATAAGGATTGTGTGAGATACTTTGTCAAATGCTTTGCTGAAGTCAAGATATACTATATCTACAGCATTTCCCTGATCCACCCAGTCAGTGATTCTGTCATAGAAGGAAATTAAGTTAGTCTGACATGACTTATTAGTTACAAACCCATGCTGACTCTGTTTAATCACTTCATTCTTATCCAGGTACTTGCATACATGTTCTTTAATAATTTGTTCAAAGATCTTTCCTGGTATAGTTCATCCATTAGGAACCCGTCTGACAAACAAATTGACAACCTCGCAAAATCAATTTTTGAGGCGTCTGGAGCCTCTTTCTCTCCCTCCTTTGCAGCCACCTGGGTAGCAAGGGCTATGGTGGCTTGGGTTGAGGACCTAGTTAAAACAACTAGCGATATCTCCCTTTCACCCGAGGCACGTAATCTGGCCTATCAGATTACTCGGGCAGGTGACTACATGGTTCATGCGTCCCTAGATGCAGCTCAATGCGCTGCACTCACAGCAGCCAATGCTATCGCTATTCGGAGGTCCCTCTGGCTCCGAGAGTGGCGTGCAGATGCTGCTTCAAAGAGAACTTTGACTTCGCTGCCTTATCTTTCAGGACGTCTTTTTGGAGACCGTCTTGATCAAATTATTTCTGACGCCACTGGGGGCAAGAGCAAATTTCTTCCGCAGCGCAGAATCAATCGACCTTTTCGGTATCAATACCAAGGTCGTTCCCGGCCATTTCGTAGCTCCTTTAATTGGTCCTCCACCTCGACCTCGTCTCGAGCACCCCTTCCATCTCGCAGAGATAGGGGCTCGCAACCATCATCCAGGTCCTCTCAGCCCTGGAGAAACAGATTTTCTCAGGCGGGAAATAGGAGCTCGTCTTCTCGCAAACAGTCTTCCCAATTACTCCTTACCAAGGACGGGGGACCCAAACAAGGTAGGCGGCCGCCTACTTTTGTTTTGCGAGGTCTGGGGGTCGGTCATTCAGGACCGGTGGGTCCTCGATCTTGTACACTCCGGCTACAAGATCGAATTCTTGTCCCTTCCCCCAACACGTTTCTTTCAGTCACGTCCCCCCAAGTCCAAGGATTTCATAGTCCCCTTCCTCCAGGCTCTGGACATACTGCGTTCCAGCGGCGTCATCGTCCCAGTCCTTCACAGGGAAAGATTCAAAGGGTTTTACTCAAACCTCTTTGTGGTTCCCAAGAAGGACGGCTCCTTGCGTCCTATTCTAGACCTAAAATTACTAAACAAGTTTATCAGAATCCGTCATTTCAGGATGGAATCCCTCCGTTCTGTGGTCGCATCTCTAGAAAGGAAAGAATACTTGGTGTCTATAGACATCAAGGATGCGTATCTACACATTCCAATTTTCAGAGGTCATCAAAAGTTTCTGCGTTTTGCTGTCGGAGAGGATCATTTTCAATTTGCCGCTCTGCCTTTCGGTCTCGCAACCGCCCCCAGAGTGTTCACAAAGGTCATGGCGGCCGCCATGTCAATTTTACACTCTCGGGTGTGGTAGTCCTCCCGTATCTGGACGACCTACTCATCAAAGGTCCGTCTTTTCAGGCCTGCGCAGAAAGTGTCGAGATCACTATCGACACCCTTTCTCGCTTGGGCTGGCTAATCAGTTTGGACAAGTCTCTTCCCATTCCTTCTCAGAAGATTCCTTTTCTGGGAATGATTCTGGACACCTTCCAAGGGTTGGTATCTCTCCCTCCAGAGAAGATCAACTCTCTGAGACGGGGAGTACTCCTGTTGTTTCTAGGCCACTCGCACTCTCTGCGGAGCGCGATGCAGGTCCTGGGGAAAATGGTAGCGTCCATCGAGGCAGTACCATTCGCTCAGTTCCACCTTCGTCCTCTTCAACAGGAGCTAATATCGCTTTGGGACAGGAACCCTGCGTCTTTAGGTCGCCGCTTCCGTCTGTCTCCCACAGTCAGAAGCTCCTTAAAATGGTGGACAAAGGCTTTACCACTGAATCAGGGAAAATCCTTTCTGCCGATCCATTGGCTGGTGGTGACCACCGATGCCAGTCTCCTCGGATGGGGAGCAGTGTTCCTCCATCACACGGCTCAAGGCCGATGGTCTCTATCAGAGACCCGTCTTCTGATCAACATCCTGGAGATCAGAGCTATCAGGTTAGCTCTCGTGCAGTTCCATCATCTACTGGCCGGACGTCCCATCCAGATTCAGTCAGACAACGCCACGGCCGTGGCGTATATCAACCGCCAGGGGGGCACTCGGAGCAGAACAGCTATGCTCGAGGTATCGCACATCCTGCGCTGGGCCGAAGCAAACCGCTCGCCCATCTCCGCGGTTCACATCCCGGGAGTGGACAATTGGGAGGCCGACTTCCTCAGTCGCCAAGGCTTAGACTCAGGGGAATGGTCCCTTCACCCGGAAATGTTTCAACTCATTTGCCAGCGTTGGGGAATTCCGGATGTGGATCTCATGGCATCCAGATTGAATGCCAAAGTTCAGACTTTCATAAGTCGATCACGCGACCCATTAGCCATCGGCTCGGATGCGCTAGTTCTCCCTTTTAGTCAATTTCGCCTTCCTTACATCTTCCCACCTCTTCCGTTAATCCCCAGGGTGATTCGGAAGATCAAAGCGGAAGGCGTTCCTCTCATTCTGGTCGCTCCGGACTGGCCTCGCCGTCCGTGGTATGCGGAACTAGTGCGTCTAGTCGCGGACGTTCCCTGGAGATTACCAGATCGTCTGGACCTTCTTTCACAGGGTCCAATTTACCATCACAATTCGAAAGCGCTGAATTTGACGGTATGGCCATTGAAGCCTGGATCTTAAGTCAGGCTGGTTTCTCTAACAACGTGGTTTCAACAATGATCAATGCCAGGAAGCCGGCTTCCGCACGCATTTATCATCGAGTCTGGAAGACATTTTTTTCTTGGTGTAAAGACAAGTCGTTCCCCTTTGGTTTTTTCTATCCCTTCCATTCTAGAGTTTCTTCAAACAGGAATGGATTCAGGGTTAGCTCTCTCCTCTCTCAAGGGACAGATTTCTGCGTTGTCCGTCCTTTTCCAACGGCGGATCGCATCTAAGTCTCAGGTCAGGACCTTTATCCAGGGAGTGTCACATCTTGTTCCGCCCTACAAGAGGCCTTTAGAGCCTTGGGACCTTAATTTGGTCCTCAGTGCCTTACAGGAATCACCCTTCGAACCTTTGTCTGAAGTGTCCTTATCACTTCTCTCCTGGAAGGTTGTCTTCCTAGTGGTGATTACCTCTATCAGACGGGTATCGGAGTTGGCAGCCTTATCTTGTAAATCTCCTTCCCTTATTTTTCACCAGGACAAGGTAGTTCTTAGAACGTCTCCTTCTTTCACGCCTAAGGTCGTTTCGGATTTTCACATCAATGAGGAGATAGTTTTGCCTTCGTTCTGTCCGGCGCCGATTCACCGTACTGAAAAAGCTCTTCACACCCTGGATTTGGTGAGAGCTCTCCGAAGATATATTTCAAGAACGGCACCTTTCCGAAAATCGGACGCTCTGTTTGTGCTTCCGGAAGGACGCAGACAGGGTCTTCCTGCTTCCAAGGCCACGTTAGCCAGATGGATTCGCTCTGCGATCCAAGAGGCGTATCGTGTTAAAGGTCAGCCTATCCCGGCTGGGATTAAGGCACACTCCACTCGATCTGTGGGGCCTCCTGGGCCATTCGGCACCAGGCTTCGGCACAACAAGTGTGCAAGGCTGCGACTTGGTCCAGTCTTTATACTTTCGTCAAGCATTATCAAATTCATGCTCAGGTTTCTTCAGATGCGGCACTTGGCAGGCAAATTCTGCAATCAGCTGTTGCGCATCTGTAAGTTGACCGTTAACCAGTTAAGCGTTTTGTATGCATAAGTTTTCACGAGGCTCCATCTGTTGATGGCTTCCCACCCAGGGACTGCTTTGGGACGTCCCACGATCTGTGTGTCCCCCAATGAGGCGAAGGAGAAAAGGAGATTTTTGTGTACTCACCGTAAAATCCTTTTCTCCGAGACGCTCATTGGGGGACACAGCTCCCACCCTTGTTTATTTGAAGCCTCGTTGTATATTTGTAAGTAGTTATTTGGTTTGTGACATATTGCACTCTGTTATGAGCTCCTACTGCTTTGGCACCGAACTGGTTCAGGATTGAGCCAACAGGAGGTGTATACTGCAGGAGGAGGAGTTAATCTTTTGTGCTTAATGTATTGCTTAGTGTCCTCCTAGTGGCAGCAGCATAACACCCACGGTCTGTGTGTCCCCCAATGAGCGTCTCGGAGAAAAGGATTTTACGGTGAGTACACAAAAATCTCCTTTTTATTTTTAATACTATTTTTTACTATTTTTACATGAATTGGAAGGGCGACGGGTCTTGTACGAAAAGTCCCGATCTCCCACAACCATCAACAGGCGGGAACGCGGAGTGTCGCGTCCACGTACCCCCTCCTGCAACGCTACCATCGGGCGACGGACCCCCTTTAATGGGCCGCTCTCCCCATGTGTTTATCGGCTGTAAGACGCGCTCCGGAATTTTTGGGAACAGTTAACCCCTCCCCACCACTAATGAAAGCGGCTGGTGCTAGGATGATTGGAAAGAACCCTCTCCGCCTCCCTCTGAAAGGGATGGTGGATTGAGGACGTATGGACGCGCCAGCCATCGGTACTCTGAGCCAGGAGGCTTCGCAGTGAGTACATCTCAACAAATGCCGAATATTGTGATGTCTGTGCTTGCTACGCTGTCGGCGCGGCCGCCTGGATCTCCGTATCTGTCCCCGTCGCAGCCGCTTTTGCGATCCCTTTCGGGTCGCAAGGACGGCGTCACAAAATTTTAGTTTCCCAACTGCGGCCCAGGAGAGGCCGCTAGTTTGATCCGTCTCACGTCGCAACATCGGCGCCGGCCGCTCTTGCGACCTCTATTGCGTCGCAGGGCCGGCGCCGCAAATTTAGGCCCCGGCTTCGGACCGAGCTAGGCCTCAAGAGGAGGGCGGGCTTACCGCGTTCCCAGTTAGCTCCGCCCACATTGCGCGCTTTCAGGACCCAGCCATTGGCAGGGAGTGTTTAACTCCTCCCTACTTTCTCCTGATCTTCCCTCCCTTGTCTTCTGGCGCTTCTCGGGACCCACGAGAAGCGCAAAACAGCAAAATCTCGGCCGCCATCTTCCAGCCTGTCAGAACAACGCTGCGTTATCGAGCAGGCTATTCTTCAGCGCCTCATCTTCCTCTCGTGGGCTCGGACACAGGACCTGGGTAAGCTTGCACAGCGCTTAACCCATCTCCTGCAGCAGGCTCTCAGGTGCAAAAATATGTCGCAATCAAAGGGCTCTAAAAAGGCTGACAAAAACTACACTGTAGTATATGCCGCCTGCGTTTCATGCAACGCTTCCCTGCTGTCAAAGCATGGTTCCCAATTCTGTGCATCATGTGCCCAAGAGCCCACTGCTTCTACCGCTCAGGAGCCCCCTACCACCGTTCAGGAGCCCCTATCTATTCCTGATCCCAATGAGCCGGGTCCTTCAGGGTGGCCTGCGTTTCTGGCACAGTCCATGGACTCTCTGACTAGGGCCTTGGATACCTTCCGTGGCTCCTCTTCTAGCCAGGGCGTCCCTTTTCCAGAAAGGGGCCCCTTAGCCTTCAGAGAGACCTCATCAGACAGGGGCCGACCCACGGCATCGGCAAAGCGGCCGTCTAGAAAACGCCGCCATAATAATCTCCCAATCTATCTAGCGGTTCGGCATCTGCGAGCTCAGGCTCTCGCACCCCCTCTCCCAGAGATCTTAGAGATCATGATTCTGAGTACGAGTCGGATACAGGTGATGACCCCAACTCGCCAGAGTTTCAAGAGTCTCTAGACTCTCTCATAGAGGCGGTTAATAAAACCCTGAAGCTGGATGACGAACCCGGGTCTCAACCGAATCATCCTATCTCTTTCAAAAGAACCAAACGTCCTCACAAGGTGTTTGGTAACCACCCGGAGTTTACGGACATTGTTCAGGGATATAACGATCGTCCAGACAGACGTTTTTCAGGACTGAAGTCTCTGAAAGCACGATACCCTTTTTCAGCAACGGTAGCAAAAGAGTGGACTGAATCTCCAGTTGTAGATCCACCGGTATCTCGCTTAGCTTCAAAAACCCTGCTCTCTGTTTCAGATAGTTCATCCATTAAGAATCCCTTAGATAGACAGATCGACAACCTCGCCAAATTGATTTTTGAAACTGTTGGAGCATTGCTCTCTCCTTCCTTTGCGGCCACCTGGGTGGCAAGGGCCATGGTGGCCTGGGCTGAGGATCTAGTTAAGATTACTAGTGATATCCCTCTCCCCCCCCCGAGGCACGTAATCTGGCCTATCAGATTACTCGGCAGGCGACTACATGGTCCATGCGTCCCTAGATGCAGCTAATTGCGCTGCACTCACAGCCGCCAATGCTATTGCCATTCGGAGGTCCCTTTGGCTTCGAGAGTGGCCTGCAGACTCTGCTTCAAAGAGGACTTTGACTTCGCTGCCTTATCATTCACTGCGTCTCTTTGGAGATCGTCTTGATCAGATTATTTCTGACGCTACAGGTGGCAAAAGTAAATTTCTTCCACAGCGCAGAATCAATCGCCCCTTTCGGTCTCAATACCAAAGTCGTTCCCGGCCATTTCGCAGCTCCTTTAATTGGTCCTCTGCCTCGACCTCGTCCCGAGCTCCCCGTTCTTCTCGCAGAGACAGGGGCTCACAACCATCGTTCAGGTCCTCTCAGCCCTGGAGAAACAGATTCTCTCAGTCGGGAAATAAGAGCTCCTCCTCTCGCAAATTATCTTCCCAATGATTCCTTGCTGGGGACGGGGACCCAAACAAGGTAGGCGGCCGCCTACTCTTGTTTCGCGAGGTCTGGGGGTCGGTCGTTCACGACCGGTGGGTCCGAGATCTTGTACACTCCGGCTACAAGATCGAATTCTTGTCTCTCCCCCAAGGCGTTTCTTCCAGTCTCGCCCCCCAAAGTCCAAGGATCTCGCAACTCCCTTTCTTCAGGCCTTGAACATTCTTCACACCAGCGGGGTCATCGTCCCAGTTCCTCACGAGGAAAGGTTCAAAGGGTTCTACTCAAATCTCTTTGTGGTCCCCAAGAAGGACGGCTCTTTGCGTCCTATTCTGGACCTAAAATTGCTGAACAAATTCATCAGAGTCCGTCATTTCAGAATGGAATCTCTCCGTTCTGTCGTCGCATCTCTAGAAAGAAAAGAATACCTGGCGTCTATCGACATCAAAGATGCGTATCTACACATTCCGATTTTCAGTGGCCATCAAAAGTTTCTGCGTTTTGCAGTCGGAGAGGATCATTTTCAATTTGCCACTCTGCCCTTCGGACTCGCAACCGCCCCCAGAGTGTTCACAAAAGTCATGGCGGCCGCCAGGTCAATTTTACACTCTTGGGTGTGGTGATCACTATCGACACCCTCTCTCGCCTGGGTTGGCTAATCAATTTGGACAAGTCTTCTCCCATCCCCTCTCAGAAGATTCCTTTTCTGGGAATGATTCTGGACACCTCCCACGGGTTGGTATCTCTCCCTCCAGAGAAGATTGCTTCTCTGAGGCGGGGAGTGCTCCTGTTGTCTCTAGGCCGCTCTCACTCTCTGCGGTTCGCCATGCAGGTCCTGGGGAAAATGGTAGCCTCCATCGAGGCAGTACCGTTCGCTCAGTTCCATTTTCGACCTCTTCAACAGGAGCTAATATCAGCCTGGGACAGGAACCCAGCGTCCCTAAGTCGCCGCATTCGTCTTTCTCCCAGAGTCAGACGCTCCCTGAAATGGTGGACAAATGCTTCATCACTGAATCAAGGGAAATCTTTTCTGCCTGTCCATTGGTTGGTGGTGACCACCGATGCTAGTCTCCTCGGATGGGGAGCGGTGTTCCTTCACCACACGGCTCAGGGCCGCTGGTCTCTTCCAGAGACCCGTCTCCCGATAAACATCCTGGAGATCAGAGCTATCAAACTAGCCCTCTTGCATTTCCATCATCTTCTGGCTGGTTGTCCCATCCGGATCCAGTCAGACAACGCCACGGCCGTGGCGTACATCAACCGTCAGGGAGGCACTCGGAGCAGGACAGCGATGCTCGAGGTATTCCACATACTGCAATGGGCCGAGTCAAATCGCTCGCCCATCTCCGCAGTTCACATCCCAGGAGTGGACAATTGGGAGGCGGACTTTCTCAGTCGCCAAGGCTTAGACTCAGGAGAATGGTCGCCGCACCCGGAAATGTTTCAAATCATTTGCCAGCGTTGGGGGATGCCGGATGTGGATCTCATGGCATCCAGGCTGAATGCCAAAGTTCAGACTTTCATAAGTCGATCTCGCAATCCACTAGCCATCGGCTCGGATGCGCTAGTCATCCCTTGGAGTCAATTTGGAGTCAATTTCGCCTTCCTTACATCATTCCACCTCTTCCGTTAATCCCCAGGGTGATCCGAAAGATCAAGGCGGAAGGCGTTCCTCTCATTCTTGTCGCTCCGGACTGGCCTCGCCGTCCGTGGTATGCGGGACTAGTGCGTCTGCTCGCAGACGTCCCCTGGAGAATACCCGATCGTCCGGACCTTCTCTCGCAGGGTCCAATTTACCATCACAATTCGAAAGCGCTGAATTTGACGGTATGGCCATTGAAGCCTGGATCTTAGGTCAGGCTGGTTTTTCTCACAAAGTTGTCTCCACAATGATCAATGCCAGGAAGCCGGCTTCCGTCCGCATTTATCATCGTGTCTGGAAAACATTCTTTTCCTGGTGTAAGGACAAAGGTCGTTCCCCTTTGGTTTTTTCTATCCCTTCCATTCTGGAATTTCTCCAAGCAGGAATGGACTCGGGGTTAGCACTCTCCTCCCTCAAGGGGCAGATTTCCGCTTTATCTGTTCTTTTCCAACGACGGATCGCATCTAAGTCTCGGGTCAGGACTTTTATCCAAGGAGTGTCACATCTCGCTCCGCCTACAAGAGGCCTTTGGAGCCTTGGGATCTTAATCTGGTCCTCAGTGCGTTACAGGAATCCCCCTTCGAGCCTTTGCCGGAAGTGTCTTTATCGCTTCTTTCCTGGAAGGTTGTCTTCCTAGTGGCAATTACCTCTATCAGGCGGGTATCGGAATTGGCAGCTTTGTCTTGTAAACCTCCTTTTCTCATTTTTCACCAGGACAAGGTAGTCCTTAGGACTTCTCCTTCTTTCTTACCAAAAGTCGTTTCGGCTTTTCATATCAATGAAGAGATAGTCCTGCCTCGTTTTGTCCTGCGCCGTTTTCACCGTACTGAAAATGCCCTTCACACCTTGGATTTGGTGAGGCTCTCCGAAGGTACATTTCGAGAACTGCATCTTTCCGTAAATTGGACGCCCTGTTTGTGCTTCCGGAAGGACGCAGACAGGGTCTTCCTGCTTCCAAGGCCACGTTAGCCAGATGGTTCCGTTTGGCGATCCAAGAGGCGTACCGTGTCAAAGGTCAGCCTATCCCGGCTGGGATTAAGGCACACTCCACTCGGTCTGTGGGGGCCTCCTGGGCCATTCGGCACCAGCTACAGCACAAGTGTGCAAGGCTGCGACTTGGTCCAGTCTTCATACTTTTGTCAAGCATTACCAAATCCATGCTCAAGTTTCTTCAGATGCGGCACTTGGCAGACAAATTCTGCAATCAGCTGTTGCGCATCTGTAAGTTGTCTGTTGACTCTTCAAGCGTTTTATGCATGTGGTTCCCGAGGCTTCATCTACTTTTATGGCTTCCCACCCAGGGACTGCTTTAGGACGTCTCATGGTCTTGTGTCCCCCAATGAGGCGATGAAGAAAAGGAGATTTTTGTGTACTCACCGTAAAATCCTTTTCTCCGAGACGCTCATTGGGGGACACAGCTCCCACCCTTGTTTAGCCTGTAGCCTCGTTTCTTTGAATTGTTGACATCTTGCACTCTGTTATGAGCTCCTACTGCTTTGGCACCGAACTGGTTCAGGATTGAGCCAACAGAGGGTGTATACTGTAGGAGGAGGAGTTAACTTTTTCTGTGTATTGCTTAGTGTCCTCCTAGTGGCAGCAGCATAACACCCATGGTCTTGTGTCCCCCAATGAGCGTCTCGGAGAAAAGGATTTTACGGTGAGTACACAAAAATCTCCTTTTTTCGTATATATAAGCTGCGGCCACCGCCATCAGGGGCTTACCTACAGCATTCTGTAATGCTGTAGATAAGCCCCCGATGTGACCTGAAAGAGAAAAAAAACAAGTGAGATTATACTCACCCGGGGGGCAGTCCGGTCCAATGGGCGTTGCGGTCCGGGTCCGGCGCCTCCCATCTTCTAGCGATGACGTCCTCCTCCTTGCTTCTTGTTGCGGCTCCTGCGCAGGCGTACTGATCTGCCCTGTTGAGGGCAGAGCAGAGTACTGCAGTGCGCAGGTGCCGGGAAAGGTGAGAGAGGTCCAGCGCCTGCAAGTAAGAGCATGTCATCGCTAGAAGATGGGAGGCACTGAACCCGGACCCTCGACACCTATCGGATCGGACCGCCCTCCGGGTGAGTATAATATAACTAATTTTTCTTCTCTTTCAGGTTACATCGGGGGCTTATCTACAGCATTACAGAATGGGGTGACAGAGTCCCTTTAATGATGCATCAATTGTCATCTCCTAGATCAGTATGTAAGTTGGGCAATTCATCAGAGCTTTTATGCCAGAAAAAAGCTGTCTTCTATAATGTGTTGTATACGCAGGTATGATATTTCCATGTGCCTTTAGCCTACTCTCCTTGGATTTAGTTTTGTATTAGTTGTGTACGCAGATGTGTTTATATTTTTCTAGGTTTTTTTTTTTGAGAATGCATATTAAAGACCTTAATTCCAATATCTAGACTCTCAAGCAATGAAGATGGGAGATAACAATGTTATTGAATCCAAAGGTAAGATTTAAACATGTCGGCACAACACACTGACTGACAACCCAATGTACATGGTGGTGTTGCCATTCTTCCCTGACGGCAGGCGGTGGGGGGAAAGACGCTGTGTCATCCCACATGTGTATGGGTTGATCAGTAGGAGCAACTAACAGATAACTACCGCCATGATATAACTCCACAAACTGCTCCTAAATATTTTGTGATGTTTAGAAGGTGTTCCTCTCTCCTCTTTAATTTTCTGTTAGCACTGCCAATGTAGTGAGCCTGATGGTGCACATGCTACGTATCAGTGATACTTTTTACTGATTGCAAATTTATTTAAATCTGATGTTACATTTTTCAATTAATTAGAATCTCTGGCATATTGTGCATCTCAGCATTTGGAAACTTGTCCATCAGATATTGGTTTAAAGGGGTCGTACTCCGTCTGGAAGTTATCCCCCATCCATAAGATAAGGAATAACTTTCCCTATCGCTGGGATCCCCAACAATCCTGAGAACTGGGGCTATGAAGACACTGAGTGGTGTGGTGGTTGACCATGTGGACTTCCTCTCCATTCATTCTAATGGGGGTACTGAAAACAAGCCAAATGCTGTGCTCGACTGTCACCAGTGGTCCCATAAAGAGTGAATGAAGCGATAGTATGCATGATCTACCACTGCCTTATTTACACAGGGCTTTTCAGAGCCCCAGTTTTTGGATGGGTATGCGTCCCAGCTGTGCCCTGCAGATAGGGGAGAACTTCCAAACTTGGTACAACCACTTTAATCGCAGTGTACGAACATTGTTTGTGATGGGAAGAACCATACTTTTTATTAGTATGATTGAGGTAAGTGAATTTTCTTATGTTAATATGTCCTTCTCTCATGTACACGCCTGTCGTTTTATTGAAACGGCAAAGTAATAATGTATGTAAATGTGATACTTATTGGTGACCTGGTCAGTTTTTAAGCCACCTGCTTCTTTCTTAGCTTATGTAGGAAGAAATGTCATCCTAACTAGTGGCTGCATCATTGGTGCGTGCTGTCAGGTGGACACATGTGAGCTTATTCCTGAGAATACAGTCATATATGGATCTGATTGTCTACGTAGAGTACAGACAGAGCGACCACAGGTTGGTACAGACCAGTTATGCTTTCCAATACAATTACCAAACAATCATATTACAGTGACTATACAATCTATGGTCAGTTGTCTGTGTGTCCATTTTTGGTGTGCTCAGACTTGATGGTGAGTCACTCTATTATGTCAATATAGGGCTTAAGGCACTGTCACACTTAGCAATCGCACCAGCGATTACGACAACGACACGACCTGGCTAGATCGTTGGTGCGATCGCTAGTTAGCTTCCAAACACGAAGATCTCATCAGAGATCAGCGATCTGTATAACGACCTCTGCGGTCGTTGGGAAAACCTAGTCCCACCTGCGCCGCTGGTAAAGTCGTTCATAAAGGGTGTCACACTCAGCGATTCAGGCTCACCAGCGGGACACCAACGACCAAAAAATGGCTTAGAACGTTCATGAGCGATCAGCAACATCGCAGCAGGGGCCACGTTGCCGCTACATGTCACACAGTTGCATCGCTAACGAGATCGCTGCTGCATCATAAAATCGCTGACGCTTTAGCGATCTCGTTAGCGATCTCGCTTAGTGTGACAGTACATGTCAGAGCGGTTTACTTCCATACAATCCACAAAAGGACATTTTGGCACGTATGATACCATTCAATGACTTATTGTTTTTCCTTTTCCCTTAAAGAAAAGTTTTTATCCTCTTTATATATTACAGTCATCATGTTGTATAGCACTGTGGCAATGCAACAGTTTCATCCTACAAGTCCTGCTGGTTTATTTCACGCCACATAAACCGCACCACAAGCAGAGAAAACGGCCTTTCAGTGCAAGCAAAACAAAATAAACCGTTCCAATAACGACACTTTAGTGACAGTATAGGACACGCAGGCTGGGTAGCATCCAGAATACCAGCTTAGTTTGGAGACATCACACAGGAGGCCTTTTTACCTCCACACACAGACTATGTGTGAAACAAACAGGCCTCATTTTACAACTTGAACCACATCCAGCGGTAGGGTATGTGGACAGCCAAACCTGCCCATCTCTGCGGCTGCCAGTATACCTGGCCCGGATGCCCTGCCAAGCCTCTTAATACTATGTGTACTAGAGCATTATTCCGGGTTTACTTCAGAGGACAACCACCTCTGTGATACATACCGCCCATCAACTATGTGTCCAGCAGCCACCCTGCAGTACTTACAATTCCTCATTTTGCCCTTCTACCCTGTTAATTCTTCTCTTTTCCATTAGCTCTATGAGATCACGTGATTAAAAACTGACTAGCTTAATCCTTCTAAGCTTTAGGAACAGGAGGTCAAGTTAGGAGTCACTGCAAAAGTCTTTGGTAGGGGAGGAGATAACAGCTGGGTCAGGAAGATCTCTGCAGGGACAAGAGACTTCCTGTTTTTAAATAGAGCAGAGAAAAGAGAAGAATTTACTTGGTCGAAGGTAAAAATGAGCAATTGTAAGTACGCAGTGCTATATAATATGATGACTGCAATGTATTAGGGGGAGAAAAACTTTGATGAGAGGAGGGCTTCTTTAAACAGCATTTGCAATATACAAGCTATCAAAAGTTCGGCTTCCAATACCTTGTGTTATCAACAAGACTCGCAGCATTTCCGCATCAGTGTCAAATGAGGAAGGGGGCGCCCCCCCCACCCCCCATCCCTCCTCAAATGTCCCTGTTCTGAGAATGCTGATGGAGGAATGCTGCAAGAGTCAGAAGAGAAATAAACTTTTAACTCAGTATCAAAAATGCATTCCAATACAGCGCATAAAGAGTCAATGTTTACCATCTTAACAGTAAGTCCTCCCTTTCCCGGGACTTTGATATTGATGGACTGAACAATGTCCAATTGGTTGTGGTCCAGTTTCCAACACTTCCGCGTCCAGTGAGCACCACTTTCCCCTAATTGTGTACTAAGCACAACATATCCTAAGTTTTTGGACCTAACTATATCACTTGATAAGGGACCAACTAATACTCAGATATATTTTAGAAACGTTCTCAATAGCTACCTAAGTTATCTGAGAAGCCACTATACTAAATGGAAAAGCAACATCCCTTTTAACCTGTAGGTTTGGAAGAACTCCACTTCACAGCAAACATTAACCCCTTTACGACCTTAGACTCACCCATATGTCCAGGTCGCCGCCAGGTGTCAGCTGATTCTGACAGCTGACACCGGGCTCCCCGTGCCGGGAGCGGCTCCCGCACCGCTCCCGGCACTTAAACCCCCTAAATGCTGTGATTGCAGCATTTAGCGAGCAGTCAGAGGGAACAAAGACCCTCGGCCGATCGTTGCCATGGTGACCCGCTGTTGTCATGACGACATCCCGTCACCAGGTACTAGCAGGTTGGTTAGATCATGCGCAGTGCATGATCTAACTAACTTATGTTCAGCACTGACAGGTTATCAGGTATAGCAGTGCTGCTGCATTGCTATGCCCTATAACTGCGATCAGACTGCAGAAAGTGAAAGTCCCATAATGGGAATAAGAATTTTTTTTTAAGTTATAAAATATTTTTAAAAATGACAAAACAATGAAGAGAAATTTTTATAAATGTGCCACAGTTTTGTGCACCTCTGAAAATAAGGACAACTCTGAACAGAGGCCAGACCGCATCCAAATTAACTCTGCTGGCTCATTATAGTGAATAGATCCCTTGGGGGTTTCACCTGAATCACGTCACTCAGATTTAGATGTAAACCTCAAAGTAAGTGCTCAGTGTAGAGCGCCGGATAAATGTGATCCTAAATGTCATGTAAAATGTTCCCAATAAAAGCTTCTACTCAATCCACAAAAAAGCAAGTCCCCACTCAGGTCCATCTATTAACAGAAATATAGGGGCTCCCACATTGCTGGCAGCACAAAAGCTCTGGAAAAACGAAATGGCTTCTCACCCTGCAGAAGAAATTCAGCAAATCCTGTGCTCCCAAATGCCCCCCTCCATTCTGAGCCCCAGTGTGCCTAAACCTTAGTTAGTGTCCACATGTTTGGCATTTCTGTAGTGATGAGAACCTTCCTAATTATAAGTGCATAAGCTGGGCACAACGTACTGGTCACTACAATTGTAGTTTGCAATTTTTACTTGGCAACATCCACTTGTGATTGTTTCTGGAAAACACCCATGGAGTCAAAATCATCATGACACCTGTAGATAAATTTCCAAAGGGGTATAATTTCACAAATGGGGTCACTTGAGGGGGAATTCTGCTTTTCTAGCATTTGGGGGCTCTGTATATGGCGTTTGCAAACTATTATAGAACATTCTGCGCTCCAGGATTCCTCCTGTATAACAGAACTGCTTAGCCATACGGCGAGACTCGGGAGGGATGGAGTTCTATTTGCCAATAGCGCTCCGTCCCTCCTGAGTCTTGCAGTATGGCTAAGCAGTACTGTACAGCCACATATGGGGTTTTTCTACACTCAGCAGAAACTGTGGGTCAAATTTTGGTGCCGTTTTTACCCATTTCCCAGTGTGAAAATGTAAAATCTGGGAGTAAAACAAAATTTTGATGGTAAAAATGTACTTACTTTTTTCTTTACTGCTGAATGGGAAAAAGTTCTGGGGCACACCTTTGGTGTCACTATGATCACTGCAGCCCAAGAGAAATTCATTAAGAGGTATAGTTTGTAAAATGGGGTCTATTATGGGAAATTCTGCTGTTCTGGCACCTCAGGGGTTCTGACAATGTGGCATGGCATCCTCAAACCAGTCCAACAAAAATGTCAACTCAAATAGGGCGCTTCTTCTCTTCTGAGCTTTGCATTGTGCCTCAAAAATAGTTTTCAACCACATATGGGGTATCGGCGTACTCGGGAGAAATTGCACAACAAATTTTTGTGCCCATTTCTCCTGATGAATTAGGGCTAAATAATTTTTGTGAGCAAAAATTTGATTCATTTATTTTCACGGCTCTACGTTTTAAACTTCTTTTAAAGCAGCTTGGGGGTTTAAGGTGCTGACCAAACACCTAGATACATTCCTTGAGGGGGGGAGGGGTCTAGCTTCCAAGATGGTGTTGCGTGTGGACGTTTTCCACTGTTTAAGCACATTATGGGCTCTTGAAACGAGACATGAGATTGGCAGACCATTCCATCAAAATATGCATTCAAAACGTCACTCCTTTTCTGAGCCCTGCCATGAGCCTAAACAATAGTTTACCCCCACATATGGGGTATCACTGTATTCAAGAGAAATTGCACAACAAATTGTATGGTGCAATTTCTCCTATTAACTGTTGTTTTTTTTTTTTATTTCCATGGCTCAATGTTCTAAACTTTTATGAAGCACTTGGGGGTTCAAGATTCTCACCATACATCTAGATAAGGTCCCTGAAGGATCTGGTTTCCAAAATGGTGTCACTTGTGGGAGGTTTCCACTGTTTAGGCGCATCAGGGGCTCTCTAAACGTGACATTGCGTCCGTTAATTATTCCAGCAGATTTTGCGGCGTACGCAGGAAAAAATGGACCCCAAAATTTGTTGTGCATTTTCTCCTGTTGCCCTTGTGAAAAAAAAAAAAAAATTGGGTCTAGAGTAAAATTTTTATGACAAAGTAAAATGTTCATTTCAGCTGCAGATGGAAGGAAGAGAGCCACAGTATTCATTACTGATGGGTAGGCGGAGCCCCAGATCAGGATGTTACCTCAGATCAAAAGAGTGATGACTGGCTGGCCCCTCCAGCTCGGGCTCCTCCTACTCAGCTCCAGTCTAAGATTTGAGGTCCAGAGGATGGTCGCTGCTAATGCAGCTCCTCAGAAGATTTTATTATTTTAATATTCGGACAGGAGACTTGGATCACTAGTTGGTCTAGAGGTCTCAGGGGTACCAGCGCTGCTGTACCCCAACCTCTCCCTTGGCGGATCTGTATTTACTCAAAGTCCCTGCAGAATCCTTGCCGGCCCTGGGGGATGAGGAGAGCTTCCCTGGCGGGACGCAAACCACACGTGCGGTCACTGCGTTCTTCGCCCTGGGGGAAGCATGGGCACAGCGCCAGAAACCCCTGAGGGTCCCTGTGGCGCCTTGGCTGGTGAGTACTCCACACAAATTTTAATGATATAATTATGTGTGAGTGCTTTAGCGTCTGAATGAGCAGCGCTATTACTTGTGTCAGTATGCTTCAGCGCTGCTGTGACAGCGCTACTACATGTATGTCAGTATGCTTCAGCGCTGCTGTGACAGCGCTGTTACAAGTAGATGTGGTGATTTTTTGTCCGCAGGCAGATACCTGCAGGACAGAGAGGGAGCAGGAGCGGGGGAGTTCGCGCTCATTATTCGAGCTGGCGGGGGGCGTGGCCTAAATATTCCCGGTCTTCTGAGCAGGAAGACGCGCGCTCTGGCGTTTCTCCTGCGACCCCCTCACTGTGGCGGCCATTACTCAGGCTCCTGGGCTCCTCGGACCGCTCCTCTCCTCATAAGACACCACGGCCAGCTGGGTGAGTGCTGATTCCTCACCCCGCAGCGCAGCGATCGCTATCCTGCAGCTGCAGTCTCATCAGAGACATAAAAATTGGCTGGGGCTCACAAATATATATATATTGTGGTGAGTTTGCAATATTAACCCCTCTGAGGGTTATTTCTACCAGCTAAATTTGCTGACTGAATACCGCTGGGGTAACCCTGCTTGGTGGAGCGTTAACCCTTCAGCGTTTGAAAAAAAAAAAAAAAAAACCGCATAGTTTTTTGCTGGTATTACCGCTTTGACCTGCTCATACAGGTGAGACATGTCTGAACAGAGTTCAGATGCCGCGGATCACGTCCCAGTGCCATTGCGGCAATCAGATACGCAGACCTCCACAGCGTCTAGCGCTGCGGTCGACAGCGGTGGAAAATTGGATGATATCGCTCGATCGATTAATAACTTGTCTGACCTTTTAGGTCAATATGTGTCTGCTAATTCCTCTCAGAGGAAGCGACGCAGGCCGTTACCGGCCTCTACACGGAGCGAGTCAGATGTATCTGATATTGGGCAGAGTTCCCCTTTAAATTCGGATGGAGAAATATCCGATTCAGATGCGGACGAGCCGCAGGGGCGTTCCTCTATGGCGAAGCGTACGGAGGCATTAATTGAAGCCATGAGAGATATACTACAGTTACCGGAGGAGGTAACTAGTCGTCCTGGTAAATCAGCACGCATGTTCCAGGAGTCCCGTGCTTCGCGCACAACATTGCCAGCTCTGGATGAGCTTAATGGTGTAATAGAGGAGGAACGTCTATGTCCAGATAAGCGTTTTCATGGAACGCATTTCTTTGATACACTTTATCCTTGCTCTGCGGAGTTAAAGGCTAATTGGACTTCTGCTCCTGAAGTGGATGTGTCTTTGTCTCAGCTTAGTAAATCCTCTCTACTCCCTATTAAGGGAAAAGCGAGCTTACAGGAGCCTTTGGATAGAAAGGCAGAATTGGCGGCAAAAGCAAGCTATGAGGCTGCGGGTCATGGATTTCGAGCAGTGCTAGGATCCATGTGTGCTGCTAGAGCTTCTCTAAGCTGGTTGGCACGTCTGAAGACGGAGTTGCAAAATGAATCTCCGTTATCTGAGATACGGGAAACTTGTGAATGGTTAGAAACGGCAGCCTGTTATATCTTTGATGCCGGTCTGGATACGGCATCTCTGCTGGCCAAAGCGCAAGCTTCAGCGGTCACAGTCAGAAGAGCTTTATGGCTCAGACAGTGGGCCGGGGACGCAGTTTCCAAACAAGGGTTGTTGGCCTTACCTTACAAGGGTGGCCATCTTTTTGGATCCGACCTCACAGAGCTGATTTCCAAGGCTAAGGCGAAGGAATCAGCATTACCACAGCGAAGGGCCATGGCCTCGGTGTCCAGTAAGCCTGGTGTCTATAGTGGTCGGCGGTCCTTTCGGGGCCGAGGACGATCTAGTCACTCCTCGTGGGGATCGGGTCGTCCTTCTTTCTCAGGAAAGAAATCCTCTCAGAAAACTCGTACTCCCTGGAAGCAGAGTTTCCGCCAGGACAAGCGGGAACTTGACAAGAAACCCGCAAAGTCGGATTGACGCCAGGGGTCCACTCGAGGATTCTCGAGTGGGGGGTCGCCTGCTTCTTTTCAAGGAGACTTGGATGGCTCGCGTTCCAGATTCCTGGGTAACGCGGATAGTGTCGGCAGGCTATTTCATAGAGTTTGCTTCTCAACCCCCAAATGTTTTTTGTCAATCTCACGTTCCGTCGGAACCCGAGCTTGTTGTCGCTCTACAGCGAGAGGTCGAATCTCTACTACAAAAGGGTGTAGTGATACCGGTTCCGTCAGAGGACCGAGGGAAAGGTTTTTATTCCAACCTTTTTATAGTTCCCAAAAAGGAGAACAAATTTCGCCCGATTCTGGATCTCAAGCGATTAAACCGGCATGTCCATGCCCGGAAATTTCGCATGGAGTCGCTTCGTTCCGTTGTGGCAGCTCTGTCACAGAACGATTTTCTGGTGTCAATCGACATTCGCGACGCCTATTTGCATATTCCCATCGGAAAGGCTCATCAGCGCTTTCTTCGATTTGCCATAGGTCAGAATCATTACCAGTTCGTGGCTCTGCCGTTCGGCTTAGCCTCAGCGCCAAGGGTCTTTACAAAAATTCTGGCGCCCCTCATGGCAATCCTTCGAAGACAGGGGATTACGATTCTCCCTTATCTGGACGATCTTTTGATCGTGGCTTCCTCGGAGGAGGAGGCGTTGACGGCTCGGGATTTGTCTCTTCAGTTTCTGAAGGACTTCGGTTGGCTGGTCAATTGGGAGAAGTCGTCCCTGGAACCATCAAGGACAATTCTCTTTTGGGAATGCATCTCGACACGTTTCGGTCGGTAGTTTCCCTACCACCAGACAAACAGTCATGTCTTCTTCGACATGTACAGATTATGAAATCCTCAACGGCAATGTCCCTACGGAAGTGTATGCGTCTTCTGGGACTGATGGTGGCGTCCATGGAGGCAATTCCTTTTGCCCAGTTCCATTCCAGGACTCTCCAAAGGTTCATCTTGAGTCGATGGAACCAGTCGCAATCGCTGGATTGCAGTGTCACCATTCCTCGCGCGGTGCGGGATTCTCTAGAATGGTGGTTACGTCCAGGGGCATTCTCCCTGGGGAAGTCTTTCCTCCCTCCGAAGTGGTCAGTTATAACCACCGATGCCAGCCTGACGGGCTGGGGGGGTGTTTGGAACAATCTCTGGATTCAGGGGGTATGGTCATCGGAAGAGTCTTTTCTTCCGATCAACATCCTGGAATTGAGGGCGATTTTCCTTTGCCTCCAACATTGGACGGTCCCTTTGAGCGGTCTGCCAGTCCGAGTGCAGACAGACAATGCGACGGCTGTCGCGTATATCAATCACCAAGGTGGGACAAAGAGTTCCAGACTCATGGTAGAGGTGTCCCGAATTCTGATTTGGGCAGAGGCCAGTGTACCAGCCATTTCGGCGATTCACATTCCAGGGGTTCAGAATATTACAGCGGACTTTCTCAGTCGCAGAAGGATGGATCCCGGGGAATGGAGCCTCCACCCGGAAGTTTTTGCACTACTGTGCTCTCGCTGGGGAACCCCCCAAGTGGATTTGATGGCATCCAGGTCCAATGCCAAGTTACCGACATTCATGTCCAGGTACAAGGACCCGAAGGCGGTGGCGGTGGATGCTCTAGTGGCTCAGTGGGATCAGTTCGAGCTGATCTATGTATTCCCGCCGATATCCTTACTTCCTCTAGTGCTGCGTCGGATCAGACTAGAGAGAATTCCAGCTATTCTGATAGCTCCAGACTGGCCAAGAAGGGTGTGGTTCTCGACAATAATGTCGCTGTTGGCGGCACCTCCGTTTCCACTCCCTCTTCAACCGGACTTGTTGACTCAGGGGCCCGTTTGTCATCCGGACTTGATGTCCCTGCGTTTGACGGCGTGGCTCTTGAGACCGAAATCTTGACCCGTAGAGGTTTTTCAGCCGAGGTCATTGCTACCCTTCGTGCTGCAAGATGTCCGGCTACTACTAGGATTTACCACAAAATTTGGGAAACCTTCTTTTCGTGGTGTTTGGGGTCCTCTCGGAACCCGAGAAAATTTTCCATTCCCAACCTGTTGGCTTTTCTGCAGCATGGGCTAGACAAGGGTTTGGCAGTTAGCACTCTGAAAGGTCAGATTTCTGCTCTGTCCTTATTGTTCCGGAGAACCATTGCTTCGAATAGAGACGTGCTCTCCTTTTTCCGAGGTATCTCTCGTAAGTTTCCGCCGCGGAAGGCACCCGTGTCTCCTTGGCGGCTCAACCTTGTTTTGGAGGCTCTTCAGCATAAACCTTTTGAGCCTATGGTTTCTGCTAGCCTTTCTTTACTTTCTTGGAAGGTGGCTTTCCTTGTTGCAGTCACTTCCTTGAGGAGAGTTTCTGAGTTGGCAGCTCTTTCTTGTTCGCCTCCTTTTCTGGAGTTTTTTCCGGATCGTGTAGTGCTTCGCACTCGGGGTGATTTTTTGCCTAAAGTGGTGTCACAATTTCATGTTAACCAGGATATTGTGTTGCCTTCACTCTGTCCGGATCCGAAGAATGCGAAAGAGCGAGATTTACACACATTGGATTTAGTGCGGGCCTTGAAGTTTTATCTATCTATTACTCAAGGTTTTCGTAAGACGGACTCCCTGTTTGTGGTTCCAGCAGGTCGTCGGCGTGGTCAACGAGCTTCCAAGGATTCTATAGCTCGTTGGATCCGGTCAGCTATTTTGGAAGCTTACCGCCTTCGGGGTGAATCTTGCCCGATTAAGATTCGAGCCCATTCCACGAGAGCTGTGGCTTCATCGTGGGCTTTTCATCAAGGTGCCTCGGCAGTGCAGCTTTGCCGAGCGGCAACTTGGCGCTCTGTCCACACGTTTACAAGGTTTTATAAAGTGGACGTCAGTGCTTCCGCTGATGCAGCCCTCGGACGTAGGGTCCTGCAGGCAGCTGTAGTTTAAAGTTCTGGATGAACTTGTGTTTAGCGCTGGTTGCGCTTTGTTGTTAAGGTTGTTGGGTTTCTGCCTTTTGTTGGTTTTTCCCACCCTTATTTTTGAACTGCTTTGGGACGTCCCATCAGTAATGAATACTGTGGCTCTCTTCCTTCCATCTGCAGCTGAAACACGGATTTTGGTAAAAACTTACCTGTAAAATCCTTTTCAGCGAAGGAAGGAAGAGAGACACAGCACCCTCCCACGGCAGAAGTGTTTTGATGTTTTCAGATGCAGCGCGACCCTTATCTGATAGCGATTATCTGGGCTGAGGTCAGCGCGCTAAGGCTCTGTTCCGGCATCGCCAGCTCATCGCAGTAGTCAGGTTCCGTGAGTAGTACCTGGAACTCTGTGGTTTTTGGCTTTCTTTGCATGCATAACCTGTATCCTTGTGTTTTTTCTCTGAAGTTCCTTCAGAAGGGGTTATGTTGCTCCGCTGGTGATCTTGGCTCTTTTCCTAAAAGCTTTGGTACGACTGGAGCTGAGTAGGAGGAGCCCGAGCTGGAGGGGCCAGCCAGTCATCACTCTTTTGATCTGAGGTAACATCCTGATCTGGGGCTCCGCCTACCCATCAGTAATGAATACTGTGTCTCTCTTCCTTCCTTCGCTGAAAAGGATTTTACAGGTAAGTTTTTACCAAAATCCGTGTTTTTATTTTCCCCACATTCCAAAAATTTCTGTGATCCACCTGAAGGGGTTAGTAAACTTCTTGAAATGTGGTTTTGAGGGGTGCAGTTTTTAGAATGGTGTCAAAGTCCCTTCAAATGTGATGTGATCCCTAAAGAAATGGTTTTGGAAATTTTGTTGGAAAAATGAGAAATCGCTGGTCAACTTTTAACCCTTAATTTCTCTAACAAGAAAAATTGGTTCAAAAATTGTTTATGGAAAGTAGAAATGTGGGAAATGTTATTTATCAATTATTTTGTCAGACATATCGCTCAAATTAAAAGTTTGAAAATTGCTAAATTTTCATTTTTTTTTCACAAATCAGCACAAGTCAGATCGAAGAAAGTTTACCACTGTCATAAATTATAATGTGCAACGAAAAAACTGTCTCCGAATCGGTGGGATACGTTGAAGCATTCCAAAGTTTTTACCACATAAAGTGACAGTGGTCAGAATTGTAAAATTTGGCCTGGTCAGGAACGTGAAAACAGCCTTGAGGGGTAAAGGGGTTAAACAACATGATCGCATCCTTAACCCCTTAGTGACAGAGCCATTTTGCAGCTTAATGACAGGGCCAATTTTTACAATTCTGACCACTGTCTCTTTATGAGGTTATAACTCTGGAATGCTTTAACGAATCCTGCTGATTCTGAGATTGTTTTTTCGTGACATTGTACTTCACGTTAGTGGTAAAATTTCTTTGATATGACTTGTGTTTATTTATGAAAAAAACGGAAATATGGCAAATTTTGAAAATTTAGCAATTTTCAAACTTTAAATTTTTATGCCCTTAAATCAGAGAGATATGTCACACAAATTTCTTAATAAATAACATGTCCCACATGTCTACTTTACATCAGCACAATTTTGGGAACAAAATTTTCTTTTGTTACGAAGTTATAAGGGTTAAAAGTTGACCAGCGATTTCTCATTTTTACAACACCATTTTTTTTTAGGGACCACATCACATTTGAAGTCACTTTGAGGGGTCTATATGATAGAAAATACCCAAAAGTGACACCATTCTAAAAACTGCACCCCTCAAGGCGCTCAAAACCACATTCAAGAAGTTTATTAACCTTTCAGGTGCTTCACAGGAGCTGAAGCAATGTGGAAGGAAAAAATTGACATTTAACTTTTTTTGCAAAAGCTTTATCACAGTGATCAAAATGTACATTCAGGAGAATCAATGAAAAAATTTTGAATCTGCCGCCATTTTTTTTTTTTTTTTTACTGGATGAAGACGCTGGAGGATCGGAGGACAGGGGGCGCTGTGGAGGACAGGGGGAGGATCGGAGGACACATGAGCCACAGGAAGGTACAGGGGGAGATCGGGGGTCCCAGGGACCCTATTTCTCTCCCCTCTGATGTGCGATCACATCAGAGGGGAGAGAAATTTAGAAGCAGGATCGCGGCTGTGTGTTTTCTTTTGCGATCGCCTTTATATGGCGATCGCAAAAGAGTAGTGACTGTGGGGGCCCCTATTATGTTCTCGGCATCGCAGCATGGCGGCGGCACCAGGGGAGACAGGAGGGCCCCAAGACCACCGGGGGCCACAGTGGGGGTCCCGGGGACCCTATTTCTCTCTCCTCTTATGTCCGATCACATCAGAGGAGAGAGAAATGAAAAGGCACAAAGGATTTTTTTTTTGTTGCGATCGCCGTTATAGGGTTAATAACGGCGATCGCAACATCTGTGTCGGTAAAAACCGACCCGATTCATGTTCTCTGGGGTCTCGGCTACCCCCGGTAGCCGAGACCCCGGAGAAAATCCGACTGTGGGGGGCGCTATTCACTTTTTCCACAGCGCCGTTAATTAACGGCGCTGTGGTTTAAGTACCCTTAATGACCGCCGTTAAAAGGCGTATCGGCGGTCGTTAAGGGGTTAATGAAAGGCTCAAAGAAAAGGATACACATGAATTATTAGGACAGCGACATAAAAGGAACTGTTTGTTTGCAATCCAAAGTAAAGGCTCATCCACTGCCTGACCCCATCCATGATGTTTATTTCATCGCTTCTTACACCCTAGTACACACAACAATTAATATATTTTTCAGATTGCATTGACACATCTTACTACATGACCCATATTTAAAGACAACTACTGTGTTCTTTGGACTATAAGACGCACTTTCTTCGCCACAAACTTGGGAGGAAAATGGGGATGTGTCATATAATCCGAATATATCTTACCGGGTGGAGAGGGGTGCAGCTGCGGTGGAGTGGGGTCACAGGAGGCAGGGTCGCTGTTGCAGGACTCTGGTGGTGACAATAGTGGGGTGATGCTATGGGCCCCGGACTGGGAGAAGGGGATGTGAGGCTGCAGCGGGCCCCTGGCTTTCAGAAAATATCAGCAGAGTCCCCCCACTTCCCATTGTTTTCACTGTGTTGGATTCCGGGAAAATGACAGCCGGAGGCTGCGCATGAGCAGATTAAGATCTTGGGAGCTGAGATCCCAATACCGGAAATATCAGGAGGACGTGTGAATGAGGCCTAAGGGCAGGGCCGGCTCCAGGTTTTTATGGGCCCCGGGCGAAAGAGCCTCAGTGGGCCCCTTTAACACAGACCACGATTCATGATGCACAGATACGGCAGAGAAATATAGGTACAGTACAATGCCAAATACTTCACTTCTTCCATTACATGAGTGATATCTATTGTAAATTGTACAATAGCTCAAAAACCGCCAAATCCTTGCAGCGCACAGTACAGACTGGACAGTACAGTCCTCCATACAATATTATGGGCACCACATAGTCTCCCCCTCATCACCCATATAATACCCCATGCAGGATGTCACCCCCCCATCACCCATATAATGCTCCATACAGAATACTGGACCCAAAATAATGCTCCATACAGAATACTGGACCCAATATAATGCTCCATACAGGATATTGGTCCCCATATAATGCTCCATACAGGATACTGGTCCCCATATAATGCTCCTTACAAAATATGGAGCTCTCCTCTGCGCTGTGCTACGTTCTGCACTGTTATGGCTCAGGAAAGGGTGCTGTGGAAGACTCCCCATTATCATCATCATTGCCTCCCCATCATCATCATTGAATCTCCATCATCATCAATGCCTGCCCATCATCATCATTGAATCATCATCATCATCATCATTGCCTCCCCATCATCATCATTGCCTCTCCATTATTCCCCATCATCATCATTGCCTCTCCATTATCATTAATGCCTGCCCATCATCATCATCGCCTGCCCATCATCATCATCGCCTCCCCATCATCATCATTGACTCCCCATTATCATCAATGCCTGCCCATTATCATCAATGCCTGCCCATCATCTTCATTGCCTCCCCATTATCATCAATGCCTCCCCATCATCATCATCACTGCCCTCCCCCCCACCACCATCACACATACAGCACCACACACAGACAGCACCGCAGCACACAAGCACTCTCACATACACACACACACAAAGCACCGCACTACATACACACACAGACACATCACATCTCACCTGTCCGGCGTCCACACGCTCTCTGCCACAGCCGGCTGCTGAATGATGACGTCATTCAGCGGCGCTGCTGTGAGAGGAAGCGCAGGCGCCCCCTGGAGCCCGGAGCTGCGGCAGCGGAGGCACGGGGAGAGGTAAGTATTGTGCCAGCTGCTGCCGGGGCCCTGAGCAAGCGGGGGGGGGGTGGGCCAGTGGCAGCGCTGACACCGCTCTCCTCCGCTAACGGGCACCGGGGTGCCCGACGATGAGTGGGCCCCCCCCGCCTGCTCAGGGCCCCGGCACTTAACCGGGTATGCCGGGTGCTGACGCCGGCCTTGCCTAAGGGTATGTTTACATATTGGCCCCTTCTCATCAAGACTAGGGATGTGCCGGCTCTTGGAAGTTTGGGTTTGTCTGGCTCGACTGACCTTTAGTCCAAAGTTTGGTTCGGGTACCAGAACTGTACTTGAACTGGAACCTGAACCCTAAACCCACAGCAATAAATGGGGACCTGAACTTTGGAGCTGGAAAATCTTTTTCCTTCTCCCTCTTTTCCCCTCCCAAAAAATTGTATTTCACTTCTTTTAAACCCCTGACGTCTTTGTTCCTTTCCTTGTCTATAACATTCCATTCACTTTAGCTGAGCTCACAGCAGTGATCGTGCTGGCATATATACTGTGCCCGCATAATCACCAGGACGTACTGGTACAATTTGCGGGAATGCATTTAACAATACGCTGTACCGTAACTCCCAGTATCTGTATATAATTTTTAAACATTCACACTATATTTTGCATATACTTTTTTGAATTGGCAAAAAATAGATATTTTATTAATGTGCATTTAACTATTACAATTTGTTATTCACCCCCCGTTTATAAATTTGTATGTCTTTGAATTTTATCCTCAAGTTTAGTTATTAGATATGTACCTGATAAAGGAGCAGATTCCAGTTCTGAAATGCATTTTGCCAGTACATATACCTCAATAAATGATTAATTATACCTGAAGAGAGGCATAATTCATTAGGCATGCAGAATTATCCATAATTAAAGCCATGGTAATAGCCCCAATATGTTACAGCACCAATGCTAGGCAGCCGCATCAGAGGAGCGGATTGTATCATCTCCGATGTTCCAGCTTATCCTGAGAACAGACTATTAATGACAGTCTCATGAAACCCCTTAGAACCACAATTTTGACTAATAGGACGTGCTATGGTTTTCGATTACATATTGGAAATGACATTTCCCAAATTTCTATTATTCACATTGTAGTGTTTGGCTGCTGCTATAAATTATACTAAAAAATGCATCAAAACTGCAATTTGTCCAAGGACCTTCAATAGTTAATAGTCCTATTACCGTATATACTCATGTATAAGCCGACCCCCCCCTAATTTTGCCACAAAAAACTTGGAAAACTTATTGACTCGCGTATAAGCCGTGTGTATAAGTTGCCGTCCTGCTCTGTGCTCCCCCATCCAGCTCTGTGCGCCCCATTCTCCTCTGTGCTTCCCTCCTCCTGCTCCATTATCCTGTCCTGCTCCGTGCTTTCCATCCTCCCCCGTCCTGCTCCGTGCTCCCCCATCCAGCTCTGCACTCCCCCATTCTTCTGTGTGTCCACCCCCGTGCTCTCCGTCCTCCCCCCGTTCTGCTCCATGCTCTCCGTCCTCCCCCAGTTCTGCTCCATGCTCTCCGTCCTCCCCCAGTTCTGCTCCGTGCTCTCCGTCCTCCCCCCCCCGTCCTGCTCCGTGCTCTCCGTCCTCCCCCCCCGTCCTGCTCCGTGCTCTCCGTCCTCCCCCGTTCTGCTCCGTGCTCTCCGTCCTCCCCCGTTCTGCTCCGTGCTCTCCGTCCTCCCCCCGTTCTGCTCCATGCTCTCCGTCCTCCCCCCCATCCCCCCGTCCTGCTCCGTGCTCCTTGTCCTCCTCCATGCTCCCCCCATCCTCCTCCATCATACTCACCCTCCCCGTGCCATCGCTGAATGTCCCGCCGGCAATCCTGCGTTCTCCCCGGCTTCCTGCAGCTCTCCAGCGCTGAGCGGTGACGTAATACCGCTCATTAAGGCCATGAATATGGAGGCCACACCCATGGGAGTGGCGTCGCGTCCATATTACATGACCTTAATGAGCGGGTATTACGTCACCGCTCAGCGCTGGAGAGCTGCAGGAAGCCGGGGAGAACGCAGGATTGCAGGGACGTTCAGCGATGGCACGGGGAGGGTGAGTATGATGTCCCAGCCACCGGCTCCTGCCGCCGCATCCCCTCCCCCGCTGGTTTCTGCCCTATGACTCGTGTATAAGCCGAGGGGGCATTTTCAGCACAAAAAAAGGTGCTGAAAATCTCGGTTTATACACGAGTATATACGGTAACCAAAGCGCTCTCATATTTCAGTGTTGCTTTATGAAACATGACTTGCAATATGCAGAATTAATCCATTCTTGTTTTCTTGGAAATACAGCCCCAAACCTTGCAGTTGGACTTTCTGATGAAGATTCTTCCAAATTATCACCACCTCAAGAAGACCACAAAAATCAGCAATGCTCCAATGAAAAACTAGTCATCCATCAAGCCGTTCTCCAGAGGTTCTCTTACCCTATACTGTACATTTACCATTATTTTTCATGCTATTTATTTATAGTCTTGTGTAATATGTGCCCCATTGTAATGATAGATAATAGGACATCCCTTTCTCTATTCTGAATAAAATAACTGCTTTACCTGGTAACTTATCACTTGTGTTTTATGGCATATCTGGCTACAATGCCTTGCTTATAATAAGAGCAGGAAGATGCTTGTTCTGCCTTCCTCCACGTGTAGTGCTGTGTGAATTCTAGCATACGGCTAAACCTCTCATCCACTCCCAGTAAAAAAGACTGTATGGATTCTTAAAGGGAATCTGTCACCCCATTTTTGCCCTATAAGCTGCAGCCACCGCCATCAGGGACTTATCTACAGCATTCTGGAATGCTGTAGATAAGCCCCCGATGTCACCTGAAAGTGAAGAAAAACGAGTTATAAAATACTCATCCAGGGGCGTTCCGCTGTCAGGTCCAGTCCGGAGGGAGTCGCGATCCGGTGCCTCCCATCTTGTAGCGAAGCCGGCCTCTTCTTTCCGTCCCGTCGCGGCTCCTGCCCAGGCGCACTGCTCTGCCCTGGTGAGGCGCCGGGAAAGGTCAGCGAGGTCCGGCGCCTGCGCACTGCAGTACTCTGCTCTGCCCTCACCAGGGCAGAGCAGTGCCCCTGCGCAGGAGCCCCGACGGGACGGAAAGAGGAGGCCGGCTTCGCTACAAGATGGGAGGCGCCGAACCGGACCGGACGGCGGAACACCCCTGGGTGAGTATTTATAACTCGTTTTTCATATCTTTCCGGTTACATCGGGGGCTTATCTACAGCATTCCAGAATGCTGTAGATAAGCCCCTGATGGCGGTGGCCGCAGCTTATGGGGCAAAAATGGGGTGACAGATTCCCTTTAAGTCTATATTTATTGAGATGATGATGAACTTGGTAACAGTGAACAACAATGGTGGATGATTATCTGGTAAAAACTGCAAGAATAAAGAGCGTATCAATACTGGCGTGTACAATGTGCAATTACATAAGTAACTGGAACATTACAGCAAAGAATGATAGAGTACATAATACAAGAATGCTACTAGTACTGCTCCTCACCATACAAAAATGCATCTATCTATATGCGGAGTAAACAACATTACATTCTAACTGGGATATAGAGAGCACAATATGCCTCACTTACAATGCACTACACTGTGGCTGCATAACGGCTAGCATATACTGATTCACAAACACAGATGCATTAGACTCTCACTGGGAACCACTGGTCAGGAGTAGTGATTGTAGTGAAGAGAGAGAGCATGAACACATGTGTATCTCTTCAGAAAGCCCGGGAGAATGTCTGCATGACTAGTTTTTCCCCAGGAAACTAAGAGGGCAGTTCTTAACCAGATCACACTGCTCCATTAAAGGGGAAACGTCCCTGAAACATGGAACAGGACAAGTGGGAGCAACTAATGACATCTAATGGTCATAACTGGTACTGCGCTATGAGTTAACTTGCTGCACGTAAGTGGGCAGAACACTCCCCGCTTGACATCAATGGATGCCACTAATTGGTTCCTTTGGGGAAAATAACAGCACAAGTTCTGTAACTGGCCTGAGAAACAGTTTGTTCTCCCCAAGTTTGCACACTCTGACCTCTACTTTGCGCACTTTCCCATCCTTGCTGGGAAGAGGCTTGGTGACAAGGCCGAGTGGCCACTCGTTTCGATGCGACTGACTGTCTTTGACGAGTACATCGCCAGGTTGGATGTTTGGGCGGTCTTTCTGCCACTTCGTCCTTGTTTGCAGAGTGGAGAGATACTGCTTCCTCCATCTGTCCCAAAAGACATTGGACTCGCTTTGCACTTGCCTCCACTGTCACCTGTAGAGGTCTTCATCGTTGAATTCTCCGAGTGGAGCTCTCAGGACACAAGTTTTCTGTGTGAGTTGCATTGCAGGAGTAAGGACTGTCGGGTCTCCGGAGTCACTGGAAAGTGCTGTGAGTGGCCTGGCGTTCATGATAGCTGAGACCTCGGCCAAGAACGTAGTTAAACTCTCGTTTGTGAGTCTGGTGTTCCCTTGTAAGAAGATAGTCTAGTATTTTGCGTGCTATCCCTATCATTCTTTCCCAGGCACCTCCCATGTGCGAAGAGTGTGGGAGATTGAAAGTCCAGATGCAACCTTGCTCGCCTAAGTATCTTTCAACGTTACTGATGTCTAAATTGGAAGGGATTTGGAGTTCTCTTGCCGCTCCGACGAAATTTGTACCTCGGTCAGAGCGAATATGCTTCACGGGGCCTCTGATTGCGATGAAGCGTCGAAGCGCATTTATAAAACTCGAGGTGTCCATAGATTCGATTACTTCAATATGAACGGCTCTGATGGACAGACAGGTGAATAGAACTGTCCAACACTTTGCTTCAGTATTGATCCTCCTAGTGCGTCGGGTAGCCACGGACCAAGGACCGAATACATCTAGTCCAATGTTGTCAAAGGGGGGTTCAGTACTAAGTCTGTCAGATGGAAGATTGGCCATCTTCAGATTTTGGAACTTGCCACGGAGTTTGCGACACGTAACAGTTAAAGATGAGATTGCTCACGCTTCTCTTTGCACCGGCTATCCATAGTCCAGCCTCCTGCAGATTCCCTTCGGTAAACAAGCGACCTTGGTGTCTCACCAAGTCATGATGATGCTGGATGAGCAGGGTTGTGATGTGATGACGTCCAGGGATTATTACCGGGTGTTTCTCTGAAACTTCTACCTCGGCTTCTTGAAGACGGCCACCTACTCTCAGCTGCCCGTCTTGGTCGACAATTGGATCGAGCTTCTTTAGCACGCTGTCTCCAGGAATGTGTTGTCCCTTGTTGAGGTTGTCTATTTCTCTGGGGTAGGTTTCCTTTTGTATAACACAAAGTATTGTAACCTTGGCTCTTTCCAGGTTGAGGACGGTAAACGCATGCTTGCAGTGATGCCAACCTTTACAAGATCTTTAGCTTGCAGGTAATGCTGACTTGTAGGACTGGGCCACATGAAGTAGACAAGCAATGGCTCGAGCAAGTGACTTCCAGCTTGAGAACCTGCTGAACCGATGAGATTCCAGGTAATGACTTGAAATCCCTGTATGCAGAGCAGACACTCGGGGACGGAGCTCTTCGTCGGCATCTGGATCCACTAGTTCGAACGTTTCAGGCCTGTCGATGTGGGGCATCGAACGGTATAAGGAAGCAGGGCCTGTGAACCATGTAGTGTCCTTAAGATGACTTGAAGCAACGGATCTAGTCGCATGGTCCGCAGGATTGAGGTGAGTAGGTACCTTGTGCCACTGCCTAGGGCAGGTAGATCTTCTTATCCTCAGTATCCGGTTGCTGACGTAGACATAAGAGCGGCGCGTTTCATTGCAGATGTATCCCAGTACCACCTTGCTATCGGTGTAGAACTCTGCTTCTTTGGTCTCCAGATTCATCACACCTGAGATAAGCTCGGCCAACTCAACTGCGAGGACAGCAGCGCAGAGTTCCAGTCTGGGAACTGTGTGTTTGCGGAGTGGTGCCAGTTCATCACAAACCCGATGTGGCTCTTCGTTTACATCTATGGTTTTGAGGTACGCTACTGCTGCAATTGCTTTGACTGATGTGTCGCAGAAGATACAAAGTCTTTGTGTCTTGACTTCTATGGATGGCACAGGAGCATACGGTCGTTTCACACGAAGGTCGGTCAAGGCCTCGACAGACCTCCTCCACTGTGCCCAAAGGTCTATCTTTTCTGCTGGCAGTGGATCATCCCAATCAGATGTGTCTTGGGTGAAGTCTCTTAGCATCATTTTCCCTTGGACAGTAACTGGAGCTACGAATCCCAGGGGGTCGTATAGACTATTCACAAAAGAAAGAACTCCTCTGCGCGTGAAGGGTTTCTCGTCTTTACAGATCTGAAAGGTGAAGGCATCCGTCTTTAGATCCCAAAGCAATCCAAGACTCCGCTGCATGGTAAGGGAGTCGATGCTTAGGTATAAGTCCTTTAGATAGCTGGAATAGTTTTGAGAGGGAAATGCTTCCATCAATTCTCGACTGTTGGAGGAAATCTTGTGTAACCTTAGGTTAGACTCAGCGAGCATTTCTTGAGCCCTTTTTAGTAGACTGATTGCAGCCTCATTTGTTGGTGTGGACTTCAAACAGTCGTCTACGTAGAAGTCCTTTTCTACGAAGGATCTGACGTCTGACCCATACTTTTCTTCGCCCTCTTTGGCGGAATTTCGTAGGCCGTAGATAGCGACTGCTGGGGAAGGGCTGTTCTCGAAGATGTGTACCCTCATCCGGTACTCTGTGATGTCTTTGTCCGGGTTGTTGTCACGGTACCAAAAGAACCTCAAGTAGTTTCTGTGTTCCTCTCTGACGAGAAAACAGTGGAATATCTGTTGTATGTCAGCCATAAATGCCACCGTATCTCTGCGGAAAGAGAGTAGTACTTCTAGAAGTCTGTTGTTGAGGTCTGGGCCCGACAGTAGGACATCATTCAATGAGACATCTTCGCATTTGGCACTTGAGTCGAATACTACTCTTGGGGCCGAGGTGCAGGTGCAATCTCTGCGTGGTTGTTCTGGAATATTTTCTCCATGAAGGCAAAGAAGTATTCCTTCGCCTGAGGTGACTTCTAAAGCTTGTGCCTGAGGGAGATGAATCGGCTATAGACCAGTTCCCTGTTGTTGGGTAGGCGTCTTCTCTGAGGTCGAAATGGTAAAGATGCGACCCAACTGTTCGATTTGTCTTTGACTATTTGTCTATCCATGATGTCCAGGAACATCCTATCTTCTATGGATATCGCTACCTTGTCATCTTCCTTTGTCCTGTGGAAGACTGTACATCCCATGTGGTCTTGTTCACCTTCACAGGCGTGGTCTTCGTTGATAGGTACTGAGAATGGGCAAGGTAGGGGAGTGCTGTTTGGTAATTCTTTTACCAGCAGACTATTGTGACATGGCTGGAAGAGAGACGGACGTCCATTTTCTAGTGTGCTGGTGAGCATACTGTTGACTGAGGCAGGCTTGTGTGCTCCTCCTAGACAGACGTCTCCTTTGATGACCCATCCAAGGTCGAGCCTCTGAGTGTACGGAGCATTCCTGGAGCTGTTTTTATATTCTCTAGTCTTGTGGACTCGCAGTATATCTTCCCAGGAGTAGAGCTATTGGGGCTTCTGGATCCAACTCAGGTATCAGGTGGACTATACGCTTCAGATGGGGGTGATGTCGCCACCTCCGGTGAAGGTATCTCTGACCTGTTGTCGGGAATCTGGTTGCACTCCAGGATGGTTGGTAGCAATAGGCAGGTTTGGCCATCTGTGGACTCCACCTTGAATCCGGTTGCTTTTCTCCCTGCTGTCTCAACGGTACCGGAACACGTCCTCAGGGAGTAGGGAGAACCAAGGCCTATAATGCTGAAGTTGTTAAAGAAGATGGACCTGGCTAGAGACCTGTTACTTTGGTCATCCAGGATTGCATATATCATGAGGACTTTGTCCTTGCGGCCTGCAGGATAGACTCAGACAAGGCAGATTTTTGAACAGGACCTTCCTCCTGTCAGTCCCTTACAGATCTCCGTACATTGATAGCTGACCACAGGGGTATCTTCATCAGTGTTCTTCTCCTTCCCATCGTGCTCCTCTGCTTGTGACAACACTCGTGGAGGTGGTCCAGGGTGCAAGGCTGTAATTGTGATCCGTGCTGCTGCATTCTGCACATTTCACGCTAGCTTCACAGTTCCTGGCGAGGTGAGAGGTTGTGGCACAACATTTGAAGCAGATGTTCTCTTTGAGGAAACCTTTGCGATCCTCCAAAGACTTCTCCCTGAAGGCTCTGCATTTTAGTAGAGGATGTGGTTTCTTGTGTAGAGGACACAGTTTACGGACATCCTGAGGCTTGTTCTCGTCTAGAGGGGTCTACTCTCATTGTGAGGAGGGTCTGTGGAAACAGTGTTAGTTTTGTGGACTGCCACGGGTGTCCTACCGGGTTTGACACCGGGGGCAGTGGAACATGACAGAGTGAAGTCAAAACTAGGGTCAGTTCTGATCTTAGCTTGTTGGGTGACAAATTCTACGAATTCAGTGAAAGGAGCGAATGGTACATAATGATTTTGTTTATACAGTGAACCATATGTAACCCACTTTTCTTGTAGGTTTTAAGGAAGTTTTTGTATTATCGGATTGAGACCTAGCGGAGTCTAAGAATGCCAATCCGGGCAAGTCTCCTTCCTCCTGGACTACCTGCGACTCTATCAATCACTCAATTCTCTGAGCTTTTGATAACCTTTAGGTCCTATCTTAGGAAATCATCAATTCTTTTGTATAAAGCATTCTCTATGACTTCTACTGTCCCATAGCATTCATCAAGTCTTTCCCACACTTTACTTAGATCTGTGTGTGGGTGCTTTATATTAATGTCTTAGTCTTTTGGCATGCTTGACCGACTCGCTTCCGAGCCACTTCACTAGGAGATCTAACTCCTCACCACTAGAAAGGTCCAGACCATGAATGGCGTTCTGGAACGAGGCTCGCCATGACCTATAGTTCTCAGGTTTATCAGTGAACTTTACAAGTCCTTTTGTAACCAGTTCTTGGCGGGCAAGAACTTTGCAAAGTCCATGGTGGCTTGGTCGGTGTTGGCACGAGCCGGTGTGTTATAGTCATGTCTAGTGTGTAGTGTATCACCATACCTGTGAGACGCTTCTGACTTTGGATAGTCTGTGCAGTACCTTCTCGGTGAAGAAGGTATCTCTTTAAGGCGGGATGGGAGCTGTACCTTCTGCTCAGTGGAACAGCAGCTGTGGTCGACACCTCTGAGCTGGATGACTCCTTGTTTGTGGTAGCGAAGTTCGGGGTTGGATCGCTGGTAATCGGCGTAGGCTGGTCGATGTGGTGCGTCAGGGCTGTCATCCATCCCTGAATGTTGTCGGACTTATTCTGCGACACGCTGTGCTGGATCTTGCTGCTCTAGATCTGTTCCGGGAATGTTGCTGCGTCTCTCACAATCGGGATCCTTCATAGCTTCCAAATACTCTGCTTTAGCAATTGCAGCTGCTGTCTCATTGTCTGCCGCAAGTCTTTCTAGCTCTGCTTGTAAACGTGCAGTTTCGGCTTGCAGGCGTGCGGTTTCGGCCTCTATGCCTGCAGACATGCGCTTTCTGCATTTTGCTCCACCTGTCTCAGCTTTAGGTGCATCTCTCTTTCGGCAAAGGAGGATCTTGCTTTGGCTGCTTCAGCTTCGGCACAAGCGACAGCAGCGAGCTCTGCTAATGACGACCTGCTGGAGCTTGCTCGTCACCTCGTTTTGAGTGATGTGCTGTTTTGAGACATGGTGCTCTTAGCTGCGTATTGCTGAGTATTTTGGCGAGAAACTGTCTGCGTGGCGGGAATGATGTAGCGCTTATTGGCGGGCTGCAGTAAGTTTCTGCGGCTGTATGGAGGCAGCTGTGATACCCGTATGCGGAGCAGTGTTGGTGTTAGTGGTCCCGTACAGTCTTGTCAACTGCAGCCTGCGACCAGCTGTCAGTTTCACTGAAGGCAGCTAATCTGTTCTTATTGGGCCTTGGTTCTTGTTCCCTGCGGCTGTATGGCGGCTGCTGTAATACCCGTATGCGGAGCAGTTTGGGTGGTAGCGGTCCCGTACATATGCAATCACCGCATGCGACCGGCGGCTCGTTTTTACTGAGCACTGTGCTCTTACTCCCTGCGGCTGCTGTAATACCCGTATGCTGTGCAGTCTGGGTGATAGCGGTCACATATACCTGTGTAACCATCGCCTGCGACCGGCAGTCTTGTTTTTACTGTTCTGCCTTTCTCCACTTGTAGTGCTGTGTGGATTCTAGCATACGGCTAAACCTCTCATCCACTCCCAGTAAAAAAGACTGTATGGATTCTTAAGTCTATATTTATTGAGATGATGATGAACTTGGTAACGGTGGACAACAATGGTGGATGATTATCTGGTAAAAACTGCAAGAATAAAGAGCGTATCAATACTGGCGTGTACAGTGTGCAATTACATAAGTAACTGGAACATTACAGCAAAGAATGATACAGAGTACATAATACAAGAATGCTACTAGTACTGCCCTGCACCATACAAAAATGCATCTATCTATATGTGGAGTAAACAACATTACATCCTAACTGGGAAATACAGAACACAATATGCCTCACTTACAATGCACTACACTGTGGCTGCATAACGGCTAGCATATACTGATTCACAAACACAGATGCATTAGACTCTCACCGGGAACCACTGGTCAGGAGTAGTGATTGTAGTGAAGAGATTCAGTGCAATGGGTCTGCTCCAGACGTAGTCTGCTCCACATATTTCAAATCCCATATTTCAAATTACAGATTTCTAATTACACTACTGTGAATTAGACTAGAATTTGACTGGAATTTGGCTGCAAGGTAACATAATTTAAAACCACTATGTTTCATTTTCTTATCACTTTCACCCCCATCCTCCTTTCTTTCTTCCTATCCCCTGTAATCCCCCCACCTAGTAAGGAATTAGTCATTTCCCCCTCCATTCTCCCCAGCCATCTCACCTTTCCCACAGAACTGTTCCTCCACATACAATCCTTTTCACCAAGACACACACGGCCACACCATGGCTTATCCTGCTCTCACCTTCTAACGCTCTGTCTGCTACTCCTCATCGCTGGCGATGTATCCCCAAATCCTGGCCCTCCTCATCACATCCCCACACTCATTTCTAACACCCTGCCACGATCTTCCACACGTTTTTGCAACCCTGTCAACCTCATACCTATCCATCCACACCCCCCTCCCCCAGTCCCCCTACCCGGAGCACTATGGAACGCACGCTCCGTCTGCAATAAACTGTCATTTGTCCACGACCTCTTTATCACCAACAAACTCTCCTTCCTTGCCATCACTGAAACCTGGCTCACCCCCTCTGACACAGCCTCTCCAGCTGCGCTCTCCTATGGCGGATTTCATCTTTCTCACACCCCTCGCCCCAGCAACAAACGTGGTGGAGGAGTTGGCTTACTCCTGTCTGATACCTGCTCCTTTACCCCTATTCAAATTCCACCCTCCGCTGCTATTCCCTCGTTCGAAGTGCACTCCGTCCGCATCTATTCCCCCTCCAACCTCCAACTGGCTGTCATTTACCGCCCCCCGGAACTAGCCATCTCCACCTTTCTCGACCACTTCACCACCTGGCTACTCCATTTCCTCTCTGCTGACATCCCCACCATCATCATGGGCGATTTCAACATCCCCATTGACACTTCCACCCCGGCTACCTCTAAACTTCTTTCGCTCACAGCTTCCCTTGGCCTCACTCAATGGTCCTCTGTGGCCACTCACAAAGGCGGTCACACGCTGGACCTTATCTTCACCCGTCTCTGTTCCCTCACTAATCTCACTAACTCCCCACTCCCCCTGTCTGACCACAACCTACTGACATTCTCTTTCCTCTCCTCTGTTAGTACGCATCCCCCACTCCACAAACTCACCCACCCTCGCAGAAATCTCAAACACCTCAATTTACAATCGCTCTCTGAGTCCCTCCTCCCTCTCACAGACATAGCCTCACTTAATGACACAGATGCTGCTGCCACATTTTATAACACCACAATAAAAACCACACTTAATTCGGCCGCCCCCCTCATGCAGAGCAAAACTCGTACAATCAACAGGCAGCCCTGGCTGACCGGCCTGACCAAAGAACTGAGACGGAGCGGAGATGGAAGAGAACCCACTCCATCGAGCACTTCAACGCATACAAGCAGTCCCTTGCCAGCTTCAAGTCCACGCTCTCTGCCGCAAAACAAACTTACTTTGCATCTCTCATATCCTCCCTGTCTCACAACCCTAAACAGCTCTTCAACACTTTCAATTCTCTACTCCATCCCACAGCACCTCCTCCCTCTCCTCTCATTTCTGCCGAAGACTTTGCCTCCTTCTTTAAGCAAAAGATTGATACTATCAGAGAAGGCTTTGGCCCGCAGCCCCCAATGCCCCTCTTAGCCACTCAGCCCTGTTCTTCCAAAACCAGCTTCACCACCATGACAGAAGATCAGCTCTCCACTCTCCTGTCAAGATCACACCTCACCACTTGCGCGCTTGACCCACTCCCGTCCCACCTCATCCCTAACCTTGCCACAGTCTTCATCCCTACTCTCACACACCTCTTCAACCTTTCACTTACAAATGGTGTCTTTCCTTCATCCTTCAAACATGCCTCAATCACCCCGATCCTCAAAAAGCCCTCCCTCGACCCATCCTCAGCGTCTAGCTATCGCCCGATATCTCTTCTCCCCTTCGCCTCAAAACTACTGGAACAGCATGTATATCTTGAACTGTCCTCCCACCTTTCCTCCTGCTCCCTCTTTGACCGGTTACAATCAGGCTTTCGACCGCATCACTCAACTGAAACTGCCCTAACTAAAGTCACCAACGACCTACTAACCGCCAAGAGCAAGCGACACTACTCTGTCCTCCTTCTCCTGGACCTGTCTTCTGCCTTTGACACCGTAGACCATTCCCTCCTCCTACAGATTCTCTCATCTCTTGGCATCACAGACTTGGCCCTGGATCTCATCATACCTAACAGACCGAACTTTTAGTGTCTCCCTCTCACACACCACCTCCTCACCTCGCCCCCTGTCTGTCGGTGTTCCCCAAGGCTCAGTCCTAGGACCCCTACTCTTCTCCATCTACACCTTCGGCCTGGGACAGCTCATAGAATCCCATGGCTTGCAGTATCACCTCTACGCCGATGACACGCAGATCTACCTATCTGGACCTGACCTCACCTCCCTACTGACCAAAATCCCACAGTGTCTGTCTGCTATCTCAGCCTTCTTTTCTGCTCGCTTTCTCAAACTGAACATGGACAAAACAGAATTCATCATCTTTCCCCCACCTCATTCTACCCCTCCACCAGGCCTATCCATCAATGTCAATGGCTGCTCGCTTTCCCCAGTCCCACATGCTCGGTGCCTTGGGGTGATCATCGACTCTGCCCTCTCTTTCAAACCACATATCCAAGCCCTCGCCACCTCCTGCCGCCTCAAACTCAAAAATATTTCCCGGATCCGCTCATTCCTCAACCATGAAACCACAAAAACACTAGTGCACGCCCTTATCATCTCCCGCCTCGACTACTGCAACCTCCTACTGTCTGGCCTCCCCTCTAGCACTCTGGCACCACTCCAGTCCATCCTACACTCTGCTGCACGACTAATCCACCTGTCTTCCCGCTATTCCCCAGCCTCCCCACTATGCCAGGCCCTTCACTGGCTTCCTATTGCCCAGAGGCTCCAGTTCAAAACCTTAACCATGACATACAAAGCCATCCACAACCTTTCTCCTCCATACATCTGTGACATGGTCTCCCGCTACCTACCTACACGCAACCTTCGATCCTCTCAAGATCTCCTTCTCGACTCCCCCCTCATCTCTTCTTCCCACAACCGCATACAAGACTTCTCCCGGGCTTCCCCCATACTCTGGAACTCCCTGCCGCAAAACATCAGACTTTCACCAACAACGGAGACCTTCAAGAAAAACCTGAAGACCCACCTGTTCCGACAAGCCTACAACCTGCAATGATCCTCAGTCTACTGAACCATCGCACGACCAGCTCTACCCTCTCCTAGTGTATTCTCACCCATCCCTGTAGACTGTGAGCCCTCGCGGGCAGGGTCCTCTCTCCTTCTGTACTTGTGTGTCCCTTGTCTAGCACATGTTTATTGTATCTGTCTATATTTTTCCCTTTTCATATGTAAAGCGCCATGGAATAAATGGCGCTATATAAATGTATAATAATAATAATAATAAGAGAGAGAGCATGAACACATGTGTATCTCTTCAGAAAGCCCGGGAGAATGTCTGCATGACTAGTTTTTCCCCAGGAAACTAAGAGGGCAGTTCTTAACCAGATCACACTGCTCCATTAAAGGGGAAACGTCCCTGAAACCTGGAACAGGACAAGTGGGAACAACTAATGACATCTAATGGTCATAACTGGTACTGCGCTATGAGTTAACTTGCTGCACATAAATTTGCAGAACAATGCTCCTTGGTCTCTGATGCCACTGCGTACATCACCTCTGCAAACCTGCTCAGATTTATTCTGCTTGGTGTGAGACATGCCATTGGATCCCCTAACAGCAGGCAGAACATAATAGATTGTGAAGTCATTCCCAAACATATTGTGCTTGATGTTATTTACTTTTCTTCTCTAGCAGAATAACTTTGTGATATGTCAGGTTGCATGCTATGCTATGAAAGCATTAGATATCTACACAACACAGATCTGTTATACAAACGTGCACTCTGCCTCTGCTAAAAGTCTATTTGTTAACTTATAAGCATCACTTTGTATGTGTATAAATGGTATACCCCACCCACATTAACCTTGCATCAGAATGGTTTTTATTAGATTTTTAAAGGTAATCTGTCTGCAGTTTCTTGCTATGGAATCTGAGCGCAGCTTGATTCTTGCGATGTCACTTATTGGACTGCTTGGTGTAGTTTTGATAAAATTTGTTTTCTCTACTGTAGATGTAGCAGTGCTTTGAATGCTGAGCTGTGAATAACAACACCCACACCCCTGATTGGCTGCTTGCTGACTATATAGTCTGCACAGGAAGCTGGCAATCATTGGTGGAGGTGGGTTTGCACAGATTAGCTGGACTGCCTGACACGTGACACCTAGTCCTGTTGTGATAATAGCCTGCTGATAAAACACTGTCGTAAAACTATAGCGAACTGCCGAGTAAGTGACACATCCTTGGAATCAGGTTCTCTGTCCATACATTATGCTGTTTTCACATTAAATGGCAAAAACTTGGTAACCGATTCCCTTTAAATTGTACTAGATATTTGCATATCCCATATAAGAGTTCCTAAATCTTTTGCAATGACTACCTGTTGTAAAATAAATTTTGAAATCTAGTACTTACTAGAAATCATTATAATGCAGCCTTTACATGGTTTTTGTGCACATTATTGTATAGAAGTGTCATATATATTGTATATTTAGGTTCAGTGTATATGCAGAAAAGTGAAGAACAGACAATGCATGGTTGAGAAATTAAAGTGGTGTAGCTTTTGAACAGTTTGCTGGGTGGTCTTTGCCGCACCACATCCTGTCCATGCCCTGCCGACTACTTGGTTCTAGCGTGAGAGCACCTAAATTTGCAAAATACATTTCACAACTTTGGTGTGCAAAATAAAAATTATGACTTCTCAAAGTGGTTTACACCAGAAATCTTGCTAAGAAGCTTCACTGAATCTAGGCACTAGTCTTTAAAGGCAGATATGTGGAGCATATCCTGGAGGCATGGGTAACTAGAAAATCACTACATAGTGGGTGAGCATGAGCAGTGCAGTTCTGAGGAAGAGGGACATACTGATGTAAAGAATAAAATGTCCAATACTCGCATTGCCCCAGTATAGTGTTAACCACAGCCGATTCCAATTCTTCTGTTGCCTGAGACAAAGTTCGAAATGGTACCCCCCCACCACATTGTGATTAACCTGTAGTGAACAAATGTAATTCTGGCTTAGTTTTTTTACTTTTGCTTTTATGATATTCATTAATATCTAGTCCCTTGGTGGACTGGAACCTGCAATCATTCAACTGCTTATCTATTCTATTATTTCTAAACACTGTTTTCGGTGATTACTTTGTATCTCCATTCATACTACACACACACACACACACACACACTACACCATTTGAAAGGTAAACTTGCCCCCTTCAGCTAGAAAATAGCCAAACAAACCACACATCCACGATTTGATCACAAAATAGTTTAAACATTAGTTTTCATAAACCTGCAGTAAGGAAAAATGACCTGCAGGTGGCACCACACTACTACAAAGCACACTACCACAAAGCTGCTTACAGACATCACAAACATATCCAAACATTTGCTTTGGGGTCTTTCCAGCTTGCCCAAGTGCTTGTTCAGCCTATTTCAGGCACATTGGAGGATTTCACACTTCACTACAGGTGAGTCACATATGCAAACACATTTGTATACATGCACTGCTTTTTCGGTGATTACTTCGACCCACACATACAAATGATACACCATTAGAAAGGTAAGCTTGCTCCCTTCAGACAGAAAAGAGCCAAAGAAACCACACATTCATGATTTGATCACTAAAGACAGTTTAAACATTTATTTTTATAAACCTACAGAAAGACACAATGACCTGCAGGTGGCACCTCAACCGGAAGACATTTTTTGGCCTCTACTTATCAAACCAATTTATTGTATTACCAATCTCCATATACATACCTGTCTGTGTTCATCTCATGAAATACATTTACATTTGACCAGCTTGTTTTTTCTGAAATTGTCTGCGCCCCCGACGACCAATGTGCGAAAATTTTGCACGAGCCAGGCTAGTACTATGTATTACAGCACCAAAGTATTTCAGTATATTGAGCAAATCACTGTCTCCTAAGAAGGAATACAGCAAAAGAACCACCATCATGTACGTGAATGCATCACCAGAACCACCATCGGGACAGTAATGTGTCACCAGAACCACCATCCGTATAGTGGTACATTCCCTTTAGTATTTTAGGCAAAAAATGTATATTTTTATTTAGGTACATTTTAAAATGGTCCGATGCAAAAAGTTGGGCACCCTGCAAGGTTAGTACCTATTAGCACCCTTTTTTTGAAAGTATCACAGCTTGTAAATGCTTTTTGTAGCGAGCTAAGATGCTTTCAATTCTTGTTTGACGGAATTTCATCCATTCTTTCTTGGAAAATTCTTCAGTTCTTTGAGATTCCCAGGTCATCTTACATGCACTGCTATTTTGAGGTCTAGCCACAGATTTTCAATGACGTTCAGATCAGAGGACTATGAGGGCAAAACCTTTAGCTTGCGCCTTTTGATGTAGTCTATTGTGGATTTTGATGTGTGTTTAGGATTATTATCTATTTGTAGAAGCCATCCTCTTTTCAACTTCAGTTTTTTACAGATGGTGTTATGTTTGCATCAAGCATTTGTTGAAATTCCATTGAATCCAGTCTACCCGTGAAATGTTCCCTGTGCCATTGACTGTAACATGACCCGAAAGCATGATTGATCCACTCCTTTGTATAATGGTTGGCTAGATGCTATTTTCCTGTAATTCTGTGCCCTTTTTTTTCTGGCCACAATGATCAAAGGCATGCGTGGAAAGAGTTCTATTTCAGCTGCAGATGGAAGGAAGAGAGCCACAGTATTCATTACTGATGGGTAGGCGGAGCCCCAGATCAGGATGTCACCTCAGATCAAAAGAGTGCTGACTGGCTGGCCCCTCCAGCTCGGGCTCCTCCTACTCAGCTCCAGTCTAAGATTTGAGGTCCAGAAGGATGGTCGCTGCTAATGCAGCTCCTCAGAAGATTTTATTATTTTATATTCGGACAGGAGACCTGGATCACTAGTTGGTCTAGAGGTCTCAGGGGTACCAGCGCTGCTGTACCCCAACCTCTCCCTTGGCGGATCTGTACTTACTCAAAGTCCCTGCAGAATCCTTGCCGGCCCTGGGGGATGAGGAGAGCTTCCCTGGCGGGACGCAAACCACACGTGCGGTCACTGCGTTCCTCGCCCTGGGGGGAAGCATGGGCATAGCGCCAGAAACCCCTGAGGGTCCCTGTGGCGCCTTGGCTGGTGAGTACTCCACACAAAATTTTATTATTAATGTGTGAGTGCTTTAGCGTCTGATGACAGCGCTATTACATGTATATCAGTATGCTTCAGCGCTGCGGTGACAGCGCTATTACATGTTTATCAGTGTTTTTTCACCAGCCTCTCCCTTGGCGGATCTGTAATTACATAATGGTTCCTGCAGAATCCTTGCCGGCCCTGGGGGATGAGGAGAGTTTTCCCTGGCGGGGGCGCAAACCACACGCTGGGTCACTGCGCTTCCCGCCCTGGGGGGAAGCATGGGCATAGCGCCAGAAACCCTTAGGGGTCCCTGTGGCGCTGAGCTGATGAGTTTTCCACACAATTTTTATTATAATAATGTGTGAGTGCTTCAGCGCTGCGGTGGCAGCGCTACTACTGTATGTCAGTATGCTTCAGCGCTGCTGTGACAGCGCTGTTACATTGTAGATGTGGTGATCTTTTGTCCGCAGGCAGATAGCTGCAGGACAGAGAGGGAGCAGGAGCGGGGGAGTTCGCGCTCAATATTCGAGCTGGCGGGGGGCGTGGCCTATCTATTCCCGGTCTTTTGAGCAGGAAGACGCGCGCTCTGGCGTTTCTCCTGCGACTCCCTCACTGTGGCGGCCATTACACAGGCTCCTGGGCTCCTCAGACCGCTCCTCTCCTCATAAGACACCACGGCCAGCTGGGTGAGTGCTGATTCCTCACCCTGCAGCGCAGCGATCGCTATCCTGCAGCTGCAGTCTCATTAGAGACATAAAATTGGCTGGGACTCACACTTCATATATATATGTTGTGGTGAGTTTGCAATATTAACCCTTCTGAGGGTTATTTCTACCAGAAAAATTTTTTGACTGAATACCGCTGGGGTAACCCTGCCTGGTGGAGCGTTAACCCTTCAGCATATAAAAAAAAAAAAAAAAAAAAAGTAAAACCGCATAGTTTTTGCTGGTATTACCGCTTTGGCCTGTTCATACAGGTGAGACATGTCTGAACAGAGTTCAGATGCCGCGGATCACGTCCCAGTGCCATTGCGGCAATCAGATACGCAGACCTCCACAGTGTCTAGCGCTGCGGTCGACAGCGGTGAAAAATTGGACGATATCGCTCGATCGATCAACAACTTGTCTGATCTTTTAGGTCAATATGTGTCTGCTAATTCTTCTCAGAGGAAGCGACGCAGGCCGTTACCGGCCTCTACACGGAGCGAGTCAGATGTATCTGATATTGGGCAGAGTTCCCCTTTAAATTCGGATGGAGAAATATCCGATTCAGATGCGGACGAGCCGCAGGGGCGTTACTCTATGGCGAAGCGTACGGAGGCATTAATTGAAGCCATGAGAGATATATTACAGTTACCGGAGGAGGTAACTAGTCGTCCTGGTAAATCAGCACGCATGTTCCAGGAGTCCCGTGCTTCGCGTACAACATTGCCAGCTCTGGATGAGCTTAATAGTGTAATAGAGGAGGAACGTCTATGTCCAGATAAGCGTTTTCATGGAACGCATTTCTTTGATACACTTTATCCTTGCTCTGCGGAGTTAAAGGCTAATTGGACTTCTGCTCCTGAAGTGGATGTGTCTTTATCTCAGCTTAATAAATCCTCACTACTCCCTATTAAGGGAAAAGCGAGCTTACAGGAGCCTTTGGATAGAAAAGCAGAATTGGCGGCAAAAGCAAGCTATGAGGCTGCGGGTCATGGATTCCGAGCAGTGCTAGGATCCATGTGTGCTGCTAGAGCTTCTCTAAGTTGGTTGGCACGTCTGAAGACGGAGTTGCACAATGAATCTCCGTTATCTGAGATACGGGAAACTTGTGAATGGTTAGAAACGGCAGCCTGTTATATCTTTGATGCCGGTCTGGATACGGCATCTCTGCTGGCCAAAGCGCAAGCTTCAGCGGTCACAGTCAGAAGAGCTTTATGGCTCAGACAGTGGGCCGGGGACGCAGTTTCCAAACAAGGGTTGTTGGCCTTACCTTACAAGGGTGGCCATCTTTTTGGATCTGACCTCACAGAGCTGATTTCCAAGGCTAAGGCGAAGGAATCAGCATTACCACAACGTAGGGCCATGGCCTCGGTGTCCAGTAGGCCTGGTGTCTATAGTGGTCGGCGGTCCTTTCGGGGCCGAGGACGATCTAGTCACTCCTCGTGGGGATCGGGTCGTCCCTCCTTCTCAGGAAAGAAATCCTCTCAGAAAACTCGCACTTCCTGGAAGCAGAGTTTCCGCCAGGACAAGCGGGAGCTTGACAAGAAGCCCGCAAAGTCTAATTGACGCCAGGGGTCCACTCGAGGATTCTCGAGTGGGGGGTCGCCTGCTTCTTTTCAAGGCGACTTGGATGGCTCGCGTTCCAGATTCCTGGGCAACGCGGATTGTGTCGGCAGGCTATTTCATAGAGTTTGCTTCTCGACCCCCAAATGTTTTTTGTCAGTCTCGCGTTCCGTCGGAACCCGAGCTTGTTGTCGCTCTACAGCGAGAGGTCGAATCTCTGCTACAAAAGGGTGTAGTGATACCGGTTCCGTCAGAGGACCGAGGAAAAGGTTTTTATTCCAACCTTTTTATAGTTCCCAAAAAGGAGAACAAATTTCGCCCGATTCTGGATCTCAAGCGATTAAACCGGCATGTCCATGCCCGGAAATTTCGCATGGAGTCGCTTCGTTCCGTTGTGGCAGCTCTGTCACAGAACGATTTTCTGGTGTCAATCGACATTCGAGACGCCTATTTGCATATTCCCATCGGAAAGGCTCATCAGCGCTTTCTTCGATTTGCCATAGGTCGGAATCATTACCAGTTCGTGGCTCTGCCGTTCAGCTTAGCCTCAGCGCCAAGGGTCTTTACAAAAATTCTGGCGCCTCTCATGGCAATCCTTCGAAGACAGGGGATTACGATTCTCCCTTATCTGGACGATCTTTTGATCATGGCTTCCTCGGAGGAGGAGGCGTTGACGGCTCGGGATTTGTCTCTTCAGTTTCTGAAGGACTTCGGTTGGCTGGTCAATTGGGAGAAGTCGTCCCTGGAACCATCGAGGACAATCCTCTTTTTGGGAATGCATCTCGACACGTGTCGGTCGGTAGTTTCCCTACCACCAGACAAACAGTCATGTCTTCTTCGACATGTACAGATTATGAGATCCTCAACGGCAATGTCTCTACGGAAGTGTATGCGTCTTCTAGGACTGATGGTGGCGTCCATGGAGGCAATTCCTTTTGCCCAGTTCCACTCCAGGACTCTTCAAAGGTTCATCTTGAGTCGATGGAATCAGTCGCAATCGCTGGATTGCAGTGTCACCATTTCTCGCGCGGTGCGGGATTCTCTAGAATGGTGGTTACGTCCAGGGGCATTCTCCCTGGGGAAGTCTTTCCTCCCTCCGAAGTGGTCAGTCATAACCACCGATGCCAGCCTGACGGGCTGGGGGGGTGTTTGGAACAATCTCTGGATTCAGGGGGTATGGTCATCGGAAGAGTCTGTGCTTCCGATCAACATCCTGGAATTGAGGGCGATTTTCCTTTGCCTCCAACATTGGACGGTCCCTTTGAGCGGTCTGCCAGTCCGTGTGCAGACAGACAATGCGACGGCTGTCGCGTATATCAATCACCAAGGTGGGACAAGGAGTTCCAGACTCATGGTAGAGGTGTCCCGAATTCTGATTTGGGCAGAGGCCAATGTACCAGCCATTTCGGCGATTCACATTCCAGGGGTTCAGAATGTTACAGCGGACTTTCTCAGTCGCAGAAGGATGGATTCCGGGGAATGGAGCCTCCATCCGGATGTGTTTGCACTACTGTGCTCTCGCTGGGGAACCCCCCAAGTGGATTTGATGGCATCCAGGTTCAATGCCAAGTTACCGACATTCATGTCCAGGTACAAGGATCCGAAGGCGGTGGCGGTGGATGCTCTAGTGGCTCAGTGGGATCAGTTCGAGCTGATCTATGTATTCCCGCCGATATCCTTACTTCCTCTAGTACTGCGTCGGATCAGACTAGAGAGAATTCCAGCTATTTTGATAGCTCCAGACTGGCCAAGAAGGGTGTGGTTCTCGACAATAATGTCGCTGTTGGCGGCACCTCCTTTTCCACTCCCTCTTCAACCGGACTTGTTGACTCAGGGGCCCGTTTGTCATCCGGACTTGATGTCCCTGCGTTTGACGGCGTGGCTCTTGAGACCGAAATCTTGACCCGTAGAGGTTTCTCAGCCGAGGTCATTGCTACCCTTCGTGCTGCGAGATGTCCGGCTACTACTAGGATTTACCATAAAATTTGGGAAACCTTTTTTTCGTGGTGTTTGGGGTCCTCTCGGAACCCGAGAAAATTTTCCATTCCCAACCTGTTGGCTTTTCTACAGCATGGGCTAGACAAGGGTTTGGCAGTAAGCACTCTGAAAGGTCAGATTTCTGCTCTGTCCTTATTGTTTCGGAGAACTATTGCTTCAAATAGAGACGTGCTCTCCTTTTTCCGAGGTATATCTCGTAAGTTTCCGCCGCGGAAGGCACCCGTGTCTCCTTGGCGGCTCAATCTTGTTTTGGAAGCTCTTCAGCATAAACCTTTTGAGCCTATGGTTTCTGCTAGCCTTTCTTTACTTTCTTGGAAGGTGGCTTTCCTTGTTGCAGTCACTTCCTTGAGGAGAGTTTCTGAGTTGGCAGCTCTTTCTTGTTCGCCTCCTTTTCTGGAGTTTTTTCCGGATCGTGTAGTGCTTCGCACTCGGGGTGATTTTTTGCCTAAAGTGGTGTCACAATTTCATGTCAACCAGGATATTGTGTTGCCTTCATTCTGCCCGGATCCGAAGAATGTGAAAGAGCGAGCTTTACACACATTGGATTTAGTGCGGGCCTTGAAGTTTTATCTATCTATTACTCAAGGTTTTCGTAAGACGGACTCCCTGTTTGTGGTTCCAGCAGGTCGTCGGCGTGGTCAACGAGCTTCCAAGGATTCTATAGCTCGTTGGATCCGGTCAGCTATTTTGGAAGCTTACCGTCTTCGGGGTGAATCTTGCCCGATTAAGATTCGAGCCCATTCTACGAGAGCTGTGGCCTCATCGTGGGCTTTTCATCAAGGTGCCTCGGCAGTGCAGCTCTGCCGAGCGGCAACTTGGCGCTCTGTCCACACGTTTACAAAGTTTTATAAAGTGGACGTCAGTGCTTCCGCTGATGCAGCCCTCGGACGTAGGGTCCTGCAGGCAGCTGTAGTTTAAAGTTCTGGATGAACTTGTGTTTAGCGCTGGTTGCGCTTTGTTGTTAAGGTTGTTGGGTTTCTGCCTTTTATTGGTTTTTCCCACCCTTATTTTTGAACTGCTTTGGGACGTCCCATCAGTAATGAATACTGTGGCTCTCTTCCTTCCATCTGCAGCTGAAACACGGATTTTGGTAAGAACTTACCTGTAAAATCCTTTTCAGCGAAGGAAGGAAGAGAGACACAGCACCCTCCCAAGGCAGAAGTGTGTTGATGTTTTCAGATGCAGCGCGACCCTTATCTGATAGCGATTATCTGGGCTGAGGTCAGCGCGCTAAGGCTCTGTTCCAGCATCGCCAGCTCATCGCAGTAGTCAGGTTCCGTGAGTAGTACCTGGAACTCTGTGGTTTTTGGCTTTCTTTGCATGCATAACCTGTATCTTTGTGTTTTTTCTCTGAAGTTCCTTCAGAAGGGGTTATGTTGCTCCGCTGGTGATCTTGGCTCTTTTCCTCAAAGCTTTGGTACGACTGGAGCTGAGTAGGAGGAGCCCGAGCTGGAGGGGCCAGCCAGTCAGCACTCTTTTGATCTGAGGTGACATCCTGATCTGGGGCTCCGCCTACCCATCAGTAATGAATACTGTGTCTCTCTTCCTTCCTTCGCTGAAAAGGATTTTACAGGTAAGTTCTTACCAAAATCCGTGTTTTAACCTCATCGGCCCACAGGACTTGTCTCTAATGCATCCAACTTGCTTAGATGTTCTTTTGCATAATTCTGACGCTGAATTTTTTGGTGAGGATGCAGGAGAGATTTTATTCTAATGACTCTTCCATGAAGTTTATATTTGTGCAGGTGTCTGGGAATAGTAGAACAATGTACCACAGCTCCACAGTCTGCTAAATCTTTCTGAAGGTCTTTTGCAGTCATGCAGGAGATCTGATTTGCCTCTTGCAATCCTACGAGAAGCTCTCATTGAAATTTTGATTGGTTTTCCAGACCTTCACTGTTCCTGTTAACGGTCATTTCTTAATTACATTTCAAACTGAGGAAAGAGCTAAAAGTTTTCAAGTTGCCATCTTCTTATTGCCTTCTCCAGGTTTGTGGGCCACCACCATTTTAATTTTCAGAGTGCTAGGCAGCTGATTAGAATTGATGGCTGCTGTTTTTTGGCACAAGGTTAGAGTAGGCAGGGTTTTTATAAACCTGGGAAATTTGCATCACCTGGCCTTTCCTAACGATAATGGTGAATGAGCAAGCGATTAGCCTAACAGGCCACCTAAGGTCTGAACCCATGGTCAATGTTATCTGAGCACACAAATTTCCAAGGGTGCCCAAAGTTTTGCATCAACCCATTTTCCTTTTTTGTAATTTTTAAAATGTAAAAAGTGATCAATATATATCTTTTTTTTCTTGCCTAAAAAGCAAAGAAAATGTGTTATCTTTAACTTTAGTCAAGATCATTCATTATTCACAATAACAGTAATTTTGACCAGGAGTGCCCAAACTTTTACATGCCACTGTATATTAGTACATGAATACAGCATGAAGCTTAGTACAGAGATCAATAACGATATTGCATGCATTGGTATACATTTTTTCTTTGAGCTGCCTATGCTCCTTCAAGATAAGGGTACCTATTGTGATCAGGGAACGTTTATATACATAGGGATCCATATTTTGGCAGCCCTGCACCCCCAAACACAGGCAATAGAGGGGACCCTTTTTATCTGGGGTATAGCTGAAACCAGCGTGCAACATCCCCCTGCATACCCTTGTGGTACTGCACTCTAGCTACCGCCATCTGTCGGGTTCCAGTATTGGAACAAAGGTGGAGGTGGTCTGCCCTTGTCGATGGGATGTACACCATTAACACCCATGTCTGCATGTACTGTGTGTTTCAAGCACAGGCAACTAGCATCATTTTATTCAGTATTCTTTGCCAAATAACTTTTTACAGCTGTGGCTGTGACCAGAAGCGTCCGCGGGTCTGCAGCTCGCAGGGGTGGCAAGGGTTGCCTAGCCTGGGCCTTTTTTGACACTGCAAAGGATGAGCCAACTCATGTAATCTGCCAACTTTGCAAAAAAAAAAAAAACTCGTTGAAAAGAACAATAATTTGACTACTACATGTATGAATTTTAACATGCGCAATCAACATGCTTTACTGTGGGAATCCCAGTGGGCAAAAATGCGGACCTCAACAACCATCAGCTGCCCAATCAATCACATCTGCTGCTTCTTCCTCTGACACCGTGCCAACTATTGAGACGCAGGTCTTTGACCGCAGAACCTCGGGTTCTTTACCCGCTCCAGTCACAGTGATTGAGAGCCTGCCATTAGCTGTAACGGAAGCAGACATGCCTGCTGTTTTTTACTGATCTCAGAATGAGCACACCACAAGTTTCTCGATCCACCTTAACATCTCCGTCTGCACCTCTCTCATGGTCCAGCAGTTTGTCCGGTTCACCGTACTCCACCCTCTCTCAGCACTGCAGCCAGCCCACGGTTCCGCAGTTGTGGTCATGTAAAAGATTGTTTCCTCCTACGCATGACACAGCTAAGAGGTTGAACTCCACCATCTCCAATGTGTTGTCCACGGAAATGCCTTTCCACCTGGTAGATACAGACGGTTTCCGAAAGCTGATGGCCGTCCCAGTCCCCCAGTACCAATTGCCTGCTTGCCATTACTTTTCTAAGAAAGCTGTGCCTACGCTACCAGCATGTCGCAGACAACATCTCCCATTCCTTGACTAAATCTATGTCTGCCAGGGTGCATTTCATCACAGACACTTGGACGAGTAAGCATGGCCAAGGGCGTTACATCTCACTGACTGGGCACTAGGTGACCTGGCACTGCTCCACAAGTCTTGGAATCTCCAAGGCTTTCAGGACAAACCTCTACATTTAACACTTCCTCCACTACTTCCTCCTGTATCTCCTCTAGGGCCTCCACCTGCGCCCTCAACATCTGCCTTCACGAGACACACGTTCCAACAGTGCAGAGCAAATATCCACCACCTCCATACTGCGCAGCCAGGGCTCACTGCAATCAGGCAGTATTAAAATTGATATGCCTTGGAGATCACAGTCATACAACTGAAGAGTTGTGGACAGCACTCCAGGCTGAGTTTGACCGATGGCTTTCTCCGTTGAACCTGCATCCAGGGAAAGCCATTGTCCGATAACAGTGCGAACCTGGTGGCGGCCCTACTGCGAGCTAAGCTCACACACGTGCCTTGCATGGCTCACGTCCTCAACTTGGTGGTACAGCGTTTTCTCCGCCACTATCCTGGCCTGGGTGACTTGCATCGATACAGAGGTCTTTGTCTATGCCAGTTAACAGGTTGATATGTGATGTGCCAACATGGTGGAATTCCACTCTGCACATGTTGCAGCGACTGTGGCAGCAGCAACAAGCCCTGACGCAGTATGTCTTGTATAGCCTGGGCCAACGCACTACGGACGTGGCGCATATCATGTTTACATAGTGGGCACAGATTAAGGACCTCTGCACCCTTCTGTACAGTTTCGAAATGGCTACTAAGATGGTTAGCGCTGACGGCGCCATCATCAGCATCACTATTCTGGTCATCTATATGCTGGAGCAGACTTTGAATAGCCTGCGGGAGGAGATGGTGGTCCCAGAAGAAGAGGAGGAACCAGAGGAGGATGCGGAAGGGATAACATTGCCTCTAAGTTCAAGACTTGTCACAGAGGCAGGTGCCAAGGAAGGGTGGATTACTGCAATCTCAGGGGGCTGGCGATAACAGACAAACTGTTATCGAAGGTGCAAGATCCGAGGAACAAATTGAGGAGGAAGAGGTGATGGGCAAGCAACTGTCAGATGAAGCGGATAATCCTCCCCTCTATTGGTGGTTGGCTGGAGGGGATGGAGGAAACGAGCCTCATTGTTACCAAGCCACCAACACAGCATGGCCTTGGACCTCATGGTAGAGCCCGACATATGAGTGCCTTCTTGCTGCACTATCTGCAATATGATCCCCGTATAGTTATGATTAGGAATAATGCTGACTATCTGGTTGCCACTCTGTTAGATCCTAGTTATAAAACCAAATTTTGCCAGATGATTTCCGCCCTGGAAAGGGACCCGTGAATGCTGGAGTATTGAAACACAATTTAACACCACCTTTAGAGATCTTTTCCCCAAGACAGCAGTGAAGCACACAGTTCGCATTGCAGCTGTAGACTTCCTACTTCCGGCAAGTCAATTCGTCAATGCCAAAACATTAGCAGCATCAGCAGTGATGGAAGTGGAAGAAGCACTTTCTGTGAGTCCTTTGACACTTTTTTTTACACCAAATCTTGCACCAGCACAACAGAATCCAAGTCTTACACGTGACCAAATGGAGAGGATGGTGCAGGAGTATCTAGAACTGAATATAAATACCATCAGGGAGGGTTTGTACCCTTTCACATTTTGGTCTTATAAAATGGATGAGTGGCCTGAGCTCGCCTCACACGCCTTGGAGGTTTTATCGTGCCCAGCTGCCAGTGTTCTCTCAGAACGTGTCATCCGCGCTGCTGGTGGTGTCCTGACGGATAAGCGCAGCCTGCTGTCCCCTGAAAGTGTAGACCTTCTAAATTTCATCAAGATAAACAAGTCATGGATCTCCAAGGACCCCAATCGCAGACTGTACAGACTAGGTGATATTGCATTTTTTCGTGTGATGCATTAACCCCTTCATGACCCAGCCTATTTTGACCTTAAAGACCTTGCCATTTTTTGCAATTCTGACCAGTGTCCCTTTATGAGGTAATAACTCAGGAACGCTTCAACGGATCCTAGCGATTCTGAGATTGTTTTTTCGTGACATATTGGGCTTCATGTTAGTGGTAAATTTAGGTCGATAATTTTTGCGTTTATTTGTGAAAAAAATGGAAATTTGGCGAAAATTTTGTAATTTTCAAATTTTTAATTTTTATTCTGTTAAACCAGAGAGTTATGTGACACAAAATAGTTAATAAATAACATTTCCCACATGTCTACTTTACATCAGCACAATTTTGGGAACAACATTTTTTTTTGTTAGGAAGTTATAAGGGTTAAAAGTTGACCAGCGATTTCTCATTTTACAACAAAATTTACAAAACCATTTTTTTTAGGGACCACTTCACATTTGAAGTCACTTTGAGGGGTCTATATGGCAGAAAATACCCAAAAGTGACACCTTTATAAAAACTGCACCCCTCAAGCTACTCAAAACTACATTCAAGAAGATTATTAACCCTTCAGGTGCTTCACAGGAACTAAAGCAACGTGGAAGGAAAAAATGGACATTTTAATTTTTCCAAGAAAAATTTTCTTTTAGCATCAATTTTTTCATTTTTACATGGGCAACAGGATAAAATGGATCCTAAAATTTGTTGTGCAATTTCTCCTGAGTACACAGATACCTCATATGTGGTCATAAACCACTGTATGGGCGCACGGCAGGGCTCAGAAGGGAAGGAGCGCCATTTGACTTTTTGAATGGAAAATATGCTGGAATATTTAGCGGTTGCCATGTCGCATTTGGAGAGTCCCTGTGTGCCTAAACATTGGAGCTCCGCCACAAGTGACCCCATTTTGGAAACTAGACCCCCTAAGGAACTTATCTAGATGCATAGTGAGCACTTTGAACCCCCAGGTGCTTCACAGAAGTTTATAACGCAGAGCCGTGAAAATATAAAATCATTTTTTTTCCACAAAAATAATTTTTTAGTCCCCAATTTTTTTTCCCAATGTTAACAGGAGAAATTAGACCCCCAAAGTTGTTGTGCAATTTTTCCCGAGTACGCTGATACCCCATATGTGGGGTAAACCACTGTTTGGGCATACGTCGGGGCTTGGAATAACTAGAGCACTGTTTGACTTTTTGAACGCAAAATTTGCAGGAATTAATGGTGGCGCCATGTCGCGTATGGAGACCCCCTGATGTGCCTAAATAGTGGAAACCCCTCAATTCTAACTCCAACCCTAACCCCAACACACCCCTAACCCCAACCCTAACCCCTACACACCCCTAACCCTAATACAAACCATAACCCTAACCCCAACAGACCCCTAACCCTAATCCCAACTCTAACCATAAACCTAACAACAAGCCTAACCCTAATCCCAACCCTAACCCCAAAACACCCCTAACACTTATCCTAACTCTAACCCTAACCACAAACCTAACCCTAATTCCAACCCTAACCCAAATTCCAACCCTAATCCGCTGCGGATCAGCAGCAAAATTCGCTGCGGATCAACAGCAAGATCCGCAGCAAAATCCGCTGCGGATCAGCAGCAAGATCCGCTGCGGATCAGCAGCAAAACCCGCTGCGGATCAGCAGCAAAATCCGCTGCGGATCAGCAGCAAGATCAGCAGCAAAATCTGCTGCGGATCAGCAGCAAAATCTGCTGCGGATCAGCAGCAAAATCCGCAGCAAAATCCGCTGCGGATCAGCAGCAAAATTTGCTGCGGATCAGCAGCAAGATCCGCAGCAAAATCCGCTGCGGATCAGCAGCAAAATCCGCTGCGGATCAGCAGCAAAACCCGCTGCGGATCAGCAGCAAAACCCGCTGCGGATCAGCAGCAAAATCCGCTGCGGATCAGCAGCAAAATCCGCTGCGGATCAGCAGCAAAACCCGCTGCGGATCTGCAGCAAAATCCGCTGCGGATCAGCAGCAAAATCCGCTGCGGATCAGCAGCAAGATCCGCAGCAAAATCCGCTGCGGATCAGCAGCAAACCCGCTGCGGATCAGCAGCAAAATCCGCTGCGGATCTGCAGCAAAATCCGCTGCGGATCAGCAGCAAAATCCGCTGCGGATCAGCAGCAAGATCCGCTGCGGATCAGCAGCAAGATCCGCAGCAAAATCCGCTGCGGATCCGCAGCAAAATCCGCTGCGGATCAGCAGCAAGATCTGCAGCAAAATCCGCTGCGGATCAGCAGCAAAACCCGCTGCGGATCAGCAGCAAAATCCGCTGCGGATCAGCAGCAAAATCCACTGCGGATCAGCAGCAAAATCCGCATCGTGTACACAGGGCCTAATAGGAAAAAAAAAAATTTCTTTATTTTAGTATTTGTCCCTACCTATGACAGGGGGGGTTCATTTACTTTTTTTTTATTTTGATCACTGTGACAGTTTATCACAGTGATCAAAATAAATTTTTGGACACAGGAGGGCGCACTGCGCATGCGCCGACCGGCGGGCACACTGTGCATGCGCCCGCCATTTTCCAAGATGGCGGCGCCCATGAAGAATCCTGGGCAGCCGCCGGGACGGATCCAGGGACATCGGTGGACAGGGAGAGGTGAGTAGGGGGGGTCGGATGGTGAAGGGGGGGGATCGGAAGGTGGGGGCAGCGGATCCCAGGAGCAGGGGAGCAGATAGTGACGGCGGTGACCGATCGCTGCCATCTTTCAGTGGCGGCGGCCGATCACCGCCGTGACTCAATGTGGGGGGGGGTCAGATCGCTGTCTCCAGCCATGGCAGATGCTATTGCAGCATCGGCCATGGCTGGATTGTAATATTTCACCAATTTCATTGGTGAAATATTACAAATCGCTCTGATTGGCTGTTTCACTATTAACAGCCAATCAGAGCGATCGTGGCCACGGGGGGGGTTAAGCCAACCCCCCCCTGTGGTGAAGCACTAAGGGTCCTGTGCCTGCGGGTCGGGTGACCTTTCAGTGACCCCGGTCACCCGACCCGCAGGAACATAATTTATAGCATGACGCCTACGTTGGCGTCATGGGTCGGGATGTCACTGGTTTTCATGATGCCAACGTAGGCGTCATGGGTCGGGAAGGGGTTAATGTCATGTAACTGCACTCTGTGATATCTTTAGTGTGGCTTCTGTGGCTGCTGCTGATGTTAACACATATTTGTGGAAATGTGAACAGTCATTGTTGGTCTGCATCTGCTGGGTTAGCTGTAGTGGAAGACGTCTCGGTCCCATTTATACTATTTTTATTCTCGTAACAGTTATTCCACTTCGGTGGTGTCAGGCCCTCATTTTTTAAAATGTGAACACTCCTGGTTGGATGTCCATCTGATGGATTGGGTGTAGTGGAATACTTGTCGGTTACTATAATACTATTTATACTGTGGTGAAATTGATGCCACTTTTGTGGTGTCTGCCAGTAATATTTGGAAATGTGAACACTCCTGGTTGGGTGTCCATCTGCTGGATTGCGTGTAGTGGAAGACCTATTGGTCCCTATTATACTATTTCTACTCTCGTGAAATCGATGCCACTTCTGTGGTGTAAGGCCCTCATTTATTTAAATGTGAACATTCCTGGTTGCATGTCCATCTGCTGGATTGGGTGTTGTGGAATTCCTATCGGTCCCTATTATACTATTTCTACTGTGGTGAAATTGTTGCCACTTTTGTGGTGTCTGCCAGTAAGTTTTGGAAATGTGAACACTCCTGGTTGGGTGTCCATCTGCTGGATTGGGTGTACAGTCATGGCCAAAAGTTTTGAGAATGACACAAATATTATATTTTCACATGATCTGCTACCCTCTGGTTTTTATGTGTGTTTGACAGATGTTTTTATCACAGACAGAAATATAATTGCAAACATATGAGTAACAAAAGCTTATATTGACAGTTAGAATGAGTTAATGCAGCAAGTCAATATTTGCAGTGTTGACCCTTCTTCTTCAGGACCTCTGCAATTCTCCCTGGCTTGCTCTCAATCAACTTCTGGACCAAATCCTGACTGATAGCAGTCCATTCTTGCACAATCAATGCTTTCATTTTGTCAGAATTTTTAGGTTTTTGTTTGTCCGACCGTCTCTTGATGATTGACCACAAGTTCTCAATGGGATTAAGATCTTGGGAGTTTCCAGGCCATGGACCCAAAATCTCTGTTTTGTTCCCTGAGCCATTTAGTTATCACCTTTGCTTTATGGCAAGATGCTCCATCATGCTGGAAAAGGCATTGTTGATCGCCAAACTGCTCTTGGAGGGTTGGGAGAAGTTGCTCTTGGAGGACATTCTGGTACCATTCTTTATTCATGGCTGTGTTTTTTAGGCAAGACTGTGAGAGAGCCGATTCCCTTGGCTGAGAAGCAACCCCACACATGAATGGTTTCAGGATGCTTAACAGTTGGCATGAGACAAGACTGGTGGTAGCGCTCACCTTGTCTTCTCCGAATGAGGCGTTTTCCTGATGTCCCAAACAATCGAAAAGGGGATTCATCAGAGAAAATAACTTTACCCCAGTCCTCAGCATTCCACTGCCTGTACCTTTTGCAGAATATCAGTCTGTCCATGATGTTTTTTCTGGAGAGAAGTGGCTTCTTTGCTGCCCTCCTTGAGACCAGGCCTTGCTCCAAGAGTCTCCGCCTCACAGTGCGTGCAGATGCACTCACACCTGCCTGCTGCCATTCCTGAGCAAGCTCTGCACTGCTGGTAGCCCGATCCCGCAGCTGAAACACTTTTAAGAGACGGTCCTGGCGCTTGCTGGTCTTTCTTGGGCGCCCTGAAGCCTTTTTGGCAACAATGGAACCTCTCTCCTTGAAGTTCTTGATGATGCCATAGATTGTTGACTGAGGTGCAATCTTTTTAGCTGCGATACTCTTCCCTGTTAGGCCATTTTTGTGCATTGCAATGATGACTGCACGTGTTTCTTTAGAGATAACCATGGTTAACAGAAGAGAAACAATGATGCCAAGCACCAGCCTCCTTTTAAAGTGTCCAGTGGTGTCATTCTTACTTAATCATGACAGATTGATCTCCAGCCATGTCCTCATCGACACCCACACCTGTGTTAATGGAGCAATCACTGAAAAGAGGTTAGCTGGTCCTTTTAAGGCAGGGCTGCAATGATGTTGAAATGTGTTTTGGGGGATAAAGTTAATTTTCTAGCCAAATATTGACTTTGCAAGTAATTGCTGTTAAGCTGATCACTCTTTATAACATTCTGGAGTATATGCAAATTGCCATTAGAAAAAGTGAAGCAGTAGACTTTGTAAAAATTAATATTTGTGTCATTCTCAAAACTTTTGTCCATGACTGTAGTGGAAGACCTGTCAGTCCCTATTATACTATCTATAATGTGGTGAAATTGTTGCCACTTTTGTGGTGTCTGCCAGTCCACTTCCTTGGACTCAACTACCCTTGTTACTATCCTTAAATTTTTCTGACAAAGGTAGTCTACAAAACTGAAATTTGTGCCATCTGAGTGAGCTCAGCATGAAAGCAGGTAGAAGTTTTGCATGCGGTATCAGGGCTCCTAGCAAAGAAGGCCTTCACTGATCCCTCACCCACCTTGTCTTACTGTGAGGTTCAATTGAAAGCTGTAAATGCTGTCCCAAACCCTGATACCTCATGCCTGGTTGATTGCTGCAGTACCATGCTGCAATTTGTACTGTGAGTGAATTGAGGCCACTTTCCTGGTGTCTGTCCCTCATTTGATGTGTTTAGGCCGCATTTGGGGCCATTATAAGGTGTTGTGCATGCGTTTGTTTTTGCCTCCCTTTGACCTGAATGGCATTCGGTAAAGTTTGGCGAATATTCGACTAATTAATCGGCAAATATTGAAAATTCGACAATCATAATCCGAACCAAGCATTGAAATATTCATTCATCTCTAATCAGTAGCAGTCTCTCAGCCAAGAAAAGTACCAAACTGCATCATGTGAGTACCATGACAATTGTAAGAATACAAAATAAAGTCCGTTCATACATTGAAAAGCCAAGAGGTGGACGTCCAGGCAAAATATCGGAGTCAATAAGTCGACTCATCACAAGGTCTATCAGTTCTAGCGTTACAAGGTGGCTTGTGTGGCTTCTAAATAGTGAGATCACAAACATGCATGCTGGCACCGTGCGGATGCACATTGTTCAAGTCTGGAATGGTGGTCCGAAAAAGCTGAAGAATCCTCGACTTCAATATCAAGATAAGAAGCGTCTTATCCAGTTTTAAAAAAAAGTATGAAAAGTGGACAGTAGAAGATTGGAAACCGGTGATTTGGAGTGATGAGACTGATGTGAACAGACTAGGCCCTGATGGGTAAAAATGGGTCTGGATGAAGCAAGTGAAAAGGGCTAACTGTCAAGTTCGGTGGATGAAGTTTGATGATATGGGGTTGTTTCACAGCCAAAGGCATTGAATACTTGACCAAGATCGATGGTGGTCTCATTGGCGGGCTATATGTGATTATCCTACAAGACGAGTTACTTCGTACGCTCGAGTACTATGGATATGAAAAGGGCGACATAGTGTTCCAGCAGGACAACGACCCAAAGCATACATCGAGATTGACGAAGAAATGGTTCAATGACCATGAACTTGAGGGTAGAGTTGAAGAAAAAGCTGTATGCATACTGAAGTGAGTTGATCAGTAAGCAGGGCCGGCATCAGCACCCGGCGTACCCGGACAAGTGCCGGGGCCCTGAGCAGGCGGGGGCCCACTCACAGTTGGGGACACCTGCATGCTGTGAGGGCCCGGTGCCTGTGCCAGTACGGGGGCTGATGTCTCGAGCAGAGCAGTGGCCAGTGAGGAGAGGTGAGTATTTCATTTTTTATTTATTTTTATGTTTGGTGCAATATATGGAGAACATCATATGGGGCCCATCATACACTGGAGTATTATATATGGGGCCCATCATACACTGGAGTATTATATATGGGGCCCATCATACACTGGAGCATCATATATGGAGCATTACATGGGGTCTATCATACACTGGAGCATCATATATGGGGCCCATAATATACTGGAGCATCATATATAGGTCCATTATATATGAAATATCATATGGGGCCCATTATATATGGAGCATTATATGGGGCTTATTATTCTGTATGGAGCTCTATGTGGTGCCCATAATTGTGTACGAAGCAATATATGGAGCTCATTATACTGTATGGAGCAATATATGGGGCTCATTATTCTGCATGGAGCACTATGGGGTGCCCATAATACTGTATGGAGGACTATACTGTTTGTCTTTTGAGCTATTGTAGAATTTACAATAGGTATCACTCATGTAATGTATGAAGTAAGTGTAATGTTTGGCATTGTACTATACCTATATTTCTCTGCCGTATCTGCATCATAAATTGTGGTATGTGTTAAAGGGGCCCATTGAGACTTTCGCCCGGGCCCATGAAAACCTGGAGCCGACCCTGTCAGTAAGCACCAACTTTGAAAACATGCAAGAGACCTGGGATCAGATTTTGGACGAGACATGCTTGAATCTGATCGCGAGCATGCCCAGAAGGATTCAGGCAGTGTGGAAAGCCAAAGGTAGATTTACCAAATACTAACAAAATAATAAAAGTTTAGATTTTTAGTAGCAAAACCGTAACAATGCAGTGACATGTCAAGAATCTGCATAACTAATCATATACAAAAGTTACTATCAAATTTATGTATGAGATAGCCAAAATGATTGTCTATTAAATGATGGTAGTCACACGTTCGAAGCAGTAGTGCATGATTAGATATGGAGCCTGAAAGTCAAAAGTCACTATGATTGCCTGCTATTCACAGTATGGTGGCTCCATAGCCCACCATATACAGTAATTTGATCTCATAGTCGCCAATATACAGTATGATGGTCCATTGCTCCATATGCATAGTGTGATTCCCCACAGCCCCCCGTACATAGCATTATGACTTAAAGCCCCTCTTTACACAGTACCATGGTCCATAGCCCCTATGCACAATATGACATTCACCATAGACTTTCTATATACGGTATGGCCCTATACATAGTATGATTTCCCACAGACCTAATACATATTATGATCTATAGCCCCTATATGTAGTTTGATGGCTCATAGGCTCCTATACACAATATGATGGTCCCACAGCCACCTTTACATAGTATGATGGCCCCACAGCCCCCTACACATTATATGCTTCCACATATACACCCTATGATGGCCTATAGCTCCATTATACACAGTATAATGACCCCAAAGTTTATCTATTTACGATACAATACGACGCCCCACAGCTCCCCTATACACAGTGTGAAGGCCCACATTATGCACAGTATAATGCCCTTGTAGATCCCCTATACAAAGTATGCTGGCACCACTGCCCCACTATTTACAGTACAAGTGGCCCATAGCCCGTATATGCAGTATAAAGGCCCGTAGCCTTGTATACACAGAATGCAGTAGTGTTCAAAATATTAGCAGTGTGTTCAAAAACATGAGTTATTCATAAGAGCTGTATACTAGTTTTTATTTCCATGCATTGGGAACAATGCACACTTTTCTAATTCAAAACATGAAGAGAAATGTATATAACTTTTAACTACTTTACAGAAAATAACAAAAACTGAACATTGGGCTCTTCTAAAAAAAAATAGCAGTGTCTGCATTTGTCTTTACAAACTCACAATATGTCTTTTTTTGTGGATTTAGCATTCCTGTGAATCATTAACCTAATATTTAGTTGTATACCCACAGTTTTTTTTTTTTACAACTGCTTCACATCTATGTTGCACAGAGTCAACCAACTTCTGGCACCTGTCATTCCAGCCCAGGATGCTTGGACTACATCCCACAATTGCTTGGCATTTGTTAGCTTTGCCTCAGAAAAGGCATTTTTAATGTCAACCCACAAGTGTTCTATCAGATTAAGGTCCGGGGATTGGACTGGCTACTCCATAACCTCAATTTTGTGGACTGGAACCAAGATTTTGCTCGTTAACTGGTGTGTTTAGGGTCGATGTCTTGTTGAAACACCCATTTGAAGGGCATATCCTCTTCAGCGTAAGTCAACATGACCTCTGGTATTGTATATTTTAATATATGCAAACTGATCCATGATACTTGGTATGCGGTAAATAGGTCCGGCACCATAGTAAGACATACATACCCATATCATGATGTTTACACCACCATGCTTCACTGTCTTCAGAGTGTACTGTAGCTTGAATGCAGACTTTGGGGTTAGTCTGACAAACTGTCTGCAGCCCTTGGACCCAAAAAAAACTATTTTGCCTTCATCAGTCCACAAAATGTTTCTCCATTTCTCTTTAGGCAAGTTGATGTGTTCTTTGGCAAATTGTATCCACTTCAGTTCATGTCTTTTTTTAACTGGGACTTTGTGGGGACTTCTTGCTAAGAGATTAGATTCACACAGGCGTCTTCTAACTGTCACAGTGCTCGCAGGTAATTTGAGACTATTGTGGAAACACGGGGGGTCAGCGGGCACCCCAGTCCACTAGCCAAAACCGCATGGACCAGGGATCATCTCGCCGAATGCCCGCTCATTTTAAGGTGGGTATAACTACTCAAACAACACAGGGTGAGGGTAAAACAGTGTGGCAATGCTTTATTGAACTACAAAACAGGCAGATAACATTTAGAATAGTCCCAGCAAAATACCCCACATTACAGAGTCTCACCCTTCCTCTGACTCGCTGGAATAATGGCAGCTGTTACTTTAGAGCTTCCAGGGTCGACTACCCCACCTGTGGCACGCACACAGAGAGGAGGCAACTACAAGCATAGGAAGATGACAGTCCATTCAGGTACAAGGCCAGTTGACTGAAGGATCACAACATGGCTTCATCTTCCAGGGTCGATTACCCCACCTGTGGCACATACACAGAGAAAAGGGAATGACACGCTTAGGAAGGTGACAGTCAATTGAGGTACAAGGCCAGTTGACCCAAGGGTCACAACCTAGCTTCTCCAAACATCTTCATGGAGCCAGGCGACTGGCTGGTCCCAATCCTGGCTTTCTCCAAACGTATCCATGGTTCAGCGATGATCAATGGAGCAGATTTGTATTCCCTAGGTCCCCTAGGTTGGCATCCTGTAGAATAATAAATCTGTGTCCCTCATGATGGAGCCATTTTGTCTTGGCTGCAGTCCTGTAGAGTCCCTGGATGTTTGGATGTCTTGGCACTCTATCTCTATCTGTCTCTCTATATAGAGGCATGTAACCTCTTTTTATAATTAACAAATGTCCTTCAATCAAGCATCACAGATAAAGGCACTGCCACACTTAGCGATCGCACTAGCGATCACGACAACGACTTGACCTGGCGAGATCGCTAGTGCGATCGCTATGTGATCACTAGTTAGATTCCAAACACAACTCATCAGCGATCTGTGATTCCAAACACATCTCATCAGCGATCTGTATAACGACCTCTGCGGTTGTTGGGAAAACCTAGTCCCACCTGCGATGCTGGTGAAGTCGTTCATAAAGGGTGTCACACTCAGCGATTCAGGCTCACCAGCGGGACACCAACGACCAAAAAACGGCTCAGAACGTTCATAAGCGATCAGCGACATCTCAGCAGGGGCCACATCGCTGCTACATGTCACACACCGTTAAGTCGCTAACGAGATCGCTACTGCGTCATAAATGGTGACGCAGTAGCGATCTCGTTTGCGATCTCGCTTAGTGTGGCATACCCTTAAGGGGAAGAATGGTGACCACCAAGTCGCATTGTTTGATTATGTAATCTGTTTGCATAGATTTTCCTCCTCTGTTTGGAATGCCAACAAACTGGCTGAAATGGACATTGTATAATTAGCATATCAGTAAACATCGCTAGTCATCAAGGATAAGAGCACAGTATGTTATATCAAATGTCAACTTGCAAGTCAATATTACAGGCTTACACGCAAAAGTCTGTTTTCTCGACCAACTAGAAAGAAATACATAAATTGAAAAGTCAACATATAGATAAGTCTATTCTTTCTGGCTTGCTAAAAATAGTTGTCTGGTTAATTAAGATACAATGCTGTGTCTCCAAAACTGTATTTGATCATCCTGGAGCTGATCATTGGCTGAGCCTTTGCCATCCTTTTGAAGGGTATTCTTCCGTTTTCTTCCACGTCTCTCTGGTTTGACTTTCCATTTTATAACATTGGAGATCATTTTAGCTGAACAGCCCATCATTGTCTGCACTTCTTTATTAGTTTTACCCTCTCCAATCAACTTTTTAATCAAAGTACGCTGTTCTTCTGAACAATGTCTCGAACGACGCATATTTCTCAGCCTTTCAAGGAGAAATGCATGTACAACATGTGGCTTCACCCTTGTATAAGGACAACCTGATTCACACCTGTTTCTTCCCAGAATGATTGACCTCACTAATTGATCTCCACACTGCTATTATTTTGAACACTCCCCCTTTCAATTAATTATTCTTATACACAGACTCAAAAACACACAGATCATGAATGCGGAGTCTGTTGGTTTTCTTAAAATCTACTCCTCCAACTGGTAAATTATTTGACATGTGGTAATATAATTTGTACCAAAAACGGTGATTAATCTGGTTAGTCATATTGCATTGCTATTATTTTGAACACTACTGTAATAGCCCATAGTCCCTATACACGGTATGATGTCTAATGGCCTCAACATAATAGTCCATAGCCCTGCTACGCACAGGAGAATGCCATCATAGAAACAGTGAAGGAGGGGAGAGGAGTGAATTCCAGCACTGCCATCCAGGTAACATAAAACTTAGGTTTATTAGGATAACATACCATTAAATTACTTTAAAACAAAACCTGATGCGTTTTTGCCACGTCAGTGCCCTTAGTCATAGCATGTATAGTGAAAGATCAGTAAGAGATTATACGTACGGTGGAATCCAACCACAATCGCAATGATAATTAATAATTAGGTTAATTTATGCAGACAGGTTGTGTGAATCTTAAAGTACTCAGATGTAAAGATCAGCTAGAAAACTTGGAATGCCTAGTAATTCAATGATTAATCACAGCAAAATGATTTCATATATATTGTGCATTGGTATTATTTCTAATTTATTCAATATATGTAATATAATTCGTTCTTATAATTCATACTCTTCAGATAGTTTGTATCCAAGTGAAGAATCCAATATGCTTCTTGTATTAATTATTTTTGTCAATTCCTTCTGCAGATTGGATTCTTCACTTTCTCCACCCCAAAGAAAGAAAAATGCGATAAATCTCCTTGATGTGTCAAAGTGAAATGCTTTCCGCACACAAATATGTGCTATTGTTACTTTTTATTTTGGCAATATGTTCTGCAATTCTCTTTTTAACTTTCCTTATTATACAGCCAATGTACTTCATGTTACAGGTGCAGCACTCAATACAATAAACTATGTGATCTGAGTCACAGTTTATAAATGAATCAATAGTGTGTATGGAGCCTTGATAGAGAGTAAAGTTTTTTTTCCTATTGTCTGCAAACTCACATACATTACACTGGTCTCTGGCATACTTGCAGAATCCTTTACTTGAGAGCCATGTGGAGGAGAATTGTGATGATCTACAGTTGAAACCAGAAGTTTACATACACTATATAAAAATACATATATGCATCTTTTTTCTCAATATCTGACATGAAATCAGAATAAACCTTTCCTGTTTTAGGTCAATTAAGATTACCATTATATATATATATATATATATATATATATATATAAAGTTGAGTGTATATGTGTGTGTGTGTGTGTGTGTGTGTATATCGAGCCACGCCCACTCCACATAGCCCCGCACTCTCTGCATAACCACACTCACTCCACACGCAAAGCCCCGTATAATAAATATCTAATCTAATATATATATATACAGTATATATATATATATATATATATATACAGTAAAGACCAAAAATTTGGACACACCTTCTCATTTAAAGATGTTTCTGTATTTTCATGACTATGAAAATTGTAAATTCACACTAAAGGCATCAAAACTATGAATTAACACATGTGTAATTATATACTTAACAAAAAAGTGTGTAACAACTGAAATTATGTCTTATATTCTAGGTTCTTCAAAGTAGCCACCTTTTGCTTTGTTGACTGCTTTGCACACTCTTGGCATTTTCTTGTTGAGCTTCAAGAGGTAGTCACCGGAAATGAAGCTCATCAAGAGAATGCCAAGAGTGTGCAAAGCAGTCATCAAAGCAAAAGGTGGCTACTTTGAAGATCCTAGAATATAAGACATAATTTCAGTTGTTTCACACTTTTTTTGTTATGTATATAATTCCACATGTGTTAATTCATAGTTTTAATGCATTCAGTGTGAATGTACAATTTTCATAGTCATGAAAATACAGAAAAATCTTTAAATGAGAAGGTGTGTCCAAACTTTTGATCTGTACTGTATATAAAAACTTCCTTCTCACCCCCTCTGGGGGTGGTCATTGTTGTCCTTTCTCATTCTCGGGTCCACCAGAAGCCTGGGAGTTTGAGGGTTCTGCGCAGGATCTTAGCTGTTCCCAGCATTGTGCTTTTCTGGACAGAAAGTTCAGATGTTGCTCCTGGGATCTGTTGTAGCCATTCTTCCAACTTAGGGGTCACTGCTCCAAGTGCTCCTATCACCACTGCAAACACTGTTGCCTTCACCTTCCACATCTTCTCCAGTTCTCCTTTGAGGCCCTGGTATTTCTCGAGCTTCTCATATTCCTTCTTTCTGATGTTGCTGTTATTTGGCACTGCCACATCTATTATCATTGCTGTCTTCTGATCCTTGTCTACTATGACAATGTTTGGTTAGCCAACACCTGCTTATCTGTCTGGATCTTGAAGTCCCACAGGATTTTAGCCCTTTCATTCTACAACACTTTTTCTGGGGTCTCCCACCTGGACTTAGGAGGACTTAGCCCATATGCTGTGCAGATGTTCCTGTTTACAATTCCCGCTACTTGGTTGTGGCGTTCAGTATACGCTGTTCCTGCTTGCATTTTGCATCCTGCCACTATGTGTTGGACCATTTCTGTGGTTTCTTTGCATAGTCTGCTCCTTGGGTCTTGTCTTGTGTGGTGTATTCCTGCTTCTATGGATCTGGTACTTAGTGCTTGCTCTTGTGCCGCTATGATTAGTGCCTCTGTGCTGTCTCGGAGTCCAGCTTTCTCCAGCCATTGGTATGATTTCTCCTTGTCAGCCACCTCCATTATCTGTCGATGGTACATCCCATTCAGAGTCTTGTCTTGCCATGGCGCTTCATGTTCCTGTTCTTCTTTCCAGATCTGTTGTTGCTGCCTTAGGCTTTATCTCAGCATCTCATCTTTTGGCACCATTCTTCTGAGGTATTCCTGGATACTCCTTGTTTCATCCATGATAGTGGCTTGAATGCTTATCAAGCCTCGACCACCCTCCTTTCTGTTGGTATACAATCTTTGGGTGCTAGACTTAGGGTGGAGACCTCCATGCATTGTGAGGAGCTTTCGTGTCTTCACATTTGCAGCTTCCATCTCTTCTTTTGGCTAGCACACTATGCCAGCAGGGTATCTGATAACTGGCAGGGCATATGTATTGATGTCTTGGATTTTATTCTTCCCATTGAGCTGGCCCTTCAGGACCTGTGGGATGCCGAGGTACTTGTAGCATGTCTGTACATCTGCTATGTGCCCTGCTGGTAATTCCACTCCATCAGTCTTGACTACCTTGCCTCTCTTTATTACAAACCGGCCGCCTTTCTCCAGTCCGAAAGACATCCCGATGTCTTCGCTGTAGATCCTTGTCAGGTGGATCAATGAATCGATGTCTCGTTCGTTTTTCGCATACAGCTTGATGTCATCCATGTAGAGGAGGTGGCTGATTGTGCTAACACTCTTGAACTTGTATCCATAGCCAGACTCTGTAATTATCTGACTGAGGGGGTTCAAGCCTATGCAGAACAGCAATGGGGATAGTGCATCACCTTGGTATATGCCACATTTGATGGATACTTGTGCTCGTTGTCTTGAGTTGATTTCTAATGTTGTTCTCCATAGCCCCATTGAGTTTCTGAGGAAGGTTTTTAATTTCCTGTTGACATTGTAGAGAGCCAAGCATTCACAGATCCATGTGTGTGGCATTGAGTCATAGGCTTTCCTGTAGTCAATCCAGGCTGTGCTGAGATTGATCTGTCTGGATCTTGAGTCTTGAGCGACTGCTCTATCTACTAGGAGCTGGTGCTTAGAGCCTCTGGTGTCAGTCCCGATGCCTTTCTGAGCTGGATTCATGTACTGGTTCATATGGTTCTGTAGCTTGGTGGCTATGATGCCTGACAGGAGTTTCCATGTAAGGCAGGTTATTGGGCAGTAGTTGGATGGAACTGTTCCTTTATAAGGATCCTTCAAGATCAGCACTGTTCTACCTTGTGTTAGTGTTAAAAATACTTATTTTAGTATATTTTTTCCAGGACTTGTTACCAGATACGATAATGTAAATCAGCTCTACCCTTTCCTAGTGTATCCTCACCCATCCCTGTAGACTGTGAGCCCTCACGGGCAGGGTCCTCTCTCCTTCTGTACTTGTGTGTCCCTTGTCTAGCACACGTTTATTGTACCTGTCTATATTTTCCCTTTTCATATGTAAAGCGGCATGGAATAAATGGCGCTATATAAATGTGTAATAATAATAATAATGTAAAGAAAATGTCACAGTGTTTCTTATAAAAAAAAAATGTAGTGGTTTATTGGACTGTCCACCAAAAAAACATTGCAGCAAAACATAGAATGGGTGAAATAGTTACAAAGATTGTCCATAGCAAAGTTTGTACGCTTCTTTCCTTAGATCCTGAATGGTAAATGACATCTGTTTCTGTCAGGAGCATCTTTGGAAGCAACACGTGGTTACATAACAGCTGTTCATTCAACGTAGTGTCAGAGTAAAACGTCCCTGGAGTGTCTTGAAGAGAGTGAAGAAGAGAGCCCCCCTCCCTTCGTGTAGCCATGTTATATATACGTCCCTCAGAGCACGTGGTCTCTATATATGGGGTTGACACTTTACCATACAGAAATAACATATGTAGTGTCAGCGAAAGTCAATGTGCTCGGTACAGAATTGAGTGTAATAAATTAATAACCAATAATTAATATTTAACAGTTAGCCAAGCTGGATGGTGGCCTTCTTCAAGCAGTTGGTTCATCTGCTTTGCCATGCGTTCATGTACCGCTGTTAATTTCTTCAGCCAGTAGTTGTGGATCCTGTCCAGCTCTTCATGTTCTTGACCCACTGTGGATGTCTGCTTCTGTAATGATGACTGCTTCTTGCTCTAGGTGGTTGCTGTGTTTCATTCTCAGATCTTGCAGCCACATTGCACTGGTTTGTTTTTTTCCTTCTCCCATATGTCCCTCCAGTATTGTTTAGTCTCTGCTATTGGTGGAGTTACTCTGTAATTGGGAGTACACTTTGGATGGTTCTTTGGAGAACAGGGCATTTATCTTCTTGGCCTCAGCTTCTCTAGTGTATCTCCCTAGTCTTGCAGTGAGTGACCCAGCTGAGAGCCTTTGTTTAGCAATCTCTAGGGCTTTAGCTGGAGTCAGGTCTTTGTACTTGTCCAGCTCGGTGTTCTTCTTCATCTTTACACCCTTCTGTATTTCTGTTAAGGTACTGCCACACTAAACAATCCCGCTAGCGATCACGATAACGACGCATACTAATGCGATCGCTAGCGGGATTGTTTCTATATCGCTAAGTGCGGCCACATTTAGCGATATAGTTAACGACGCTATCGCCGTTAGCGATCTTCTTAACGACTTTAGCGGTACAAAAGTACCGCTAAATCGCTAAGAAAAGGTGCCACACTAGCGATATATACTTACCCAGCGGGAGCGCCGACGAGAAAATAGGGTCCGGAACGATTCCAGCGACGAGCGAGATCACAGCAGGAAGCTCGTCGCTGGCAGCTGCCGCACTGAACAACATCGCTAACGGGATCGCTAAATAGTGACGTTTTTTAGCGATCCCGTTAGCGATATTGTTCAGTGTGGCATACCCTTTAGTTGGCTGGCTTCCCTTCGTGTCACCTTGATTTCCAAGGGGGGCACACACTTCTGTTGTTCTTGCTGGTTGTATAGCCAAGCATTTCCATGATTGCTGAGGCAGTGGCATAGATCAGTTTATTAGTTTGGGTTATGGTGGTAAGTATTGATGCAAGTGCTCTACACTTCCATGTTACATAACAGCACATCTCCAGGAACTCCATGCTCAGCGCCGCCCAGCTCGGGACTATGGGATGGAGGATGTGTGATGGGTATATGGGCACGGGACTATGGGATGGAGGATGTGTGATGGTATGTGGGCATGGGACTATGGGATGGAGGATGTGTGATGGGTATATAGGCACTGGACTATATGATGGAGGATGTGATGGTATATGGGCACGGGACTATGGGATTGAGGATGTGTGATGGGTATATGGGCACAGGATTATGGGATTGAGGATGTGTGATGGGTATATGGGGACGGGACTATGGGATGGAGGATATGTATGATGGTATATGGACACTGGACTATGGGATGGAGAATATGTGATGGGTATATGGGCACTGGACTATGGGATGGAGGATATGTATGAAGGGTATATGGGCATAGGACTATGGGATCGAGGATATGTATGATTGGTATATGGGTACAGGACTATGGGATGGAGGATGTGTGATGATATATGGGCATGGGACTATGGGATGGAGGATATGTATGATGGGTATATAGGCACAGGACTATGAGATGGAGGATGTGTGATGGATATATGGGCACGGGACTATGGGATGGAGGATGTGTATGATGGGTATGTGGGCACGGGACTATGGGATGGAGGATGTGTATGATGGGTATATGGGCACGGGAATATGGGATGGGGGATATGTATTTATTTATTTTACTCACATAGCGTCATTAATTCCACAGTGCTTTACATACATTATTGTATGATGGGTATATGGGCACTGGACTATGGAATGGAGGATGTGTGATGGGTATATGGGCACGGACTATGGGATGGAGGATATGTATGATGGGTATATGGGCACAGGACTACGGGATGGAGGATATGTATGATGGGCATATGGGCACGGGGCTATTGGATGGAGAATGTGTGATGGGTATATGGGCAGGGGGCTATTGGATGGAGGATGTGTGATGGGTATATGGGCACTGGATTATGGGATGGAGGATAATCATTATAATTTGTTATAACTAACCACAGTTAGTTACTATGCCCGGGCAACGCCGGGCTCTTCAGCTAGTTATTAATATTTGCCAAATGCCAGAATAATGAGAAAGAATGTTTTAAGGCATTTTTATTACTTACTGCAAAGTCAAAAGTTTACATAGACTAAGATTACTATGCTTTTAAACAATTCTGGACTGCCCATATGATGATGTCATGTGTTTGGAAGCTTCTGATAGTTTTTTTGACAACATCTAAGTTAATTAGAGACAAACATGTGGATGTATTTTAATGCACACCTGAAACACACAGCTTCTTTGTGTATCATCATGGAAAATTCACAAGAAATCAGCCAAGATATCAGGAAGAGAATTGTCGACTTGCACAAGTCTGGCTCATCCTTGAGTACAATTTCAAGATACCTGAAAGTGCCTCGTTCATCTGTACCAACAAGATGGGAATGTCCAGTCATCATACCGCTCAGGAAGGAGACGGGTTCTATGTCCCAGAGATGAATGTGCTTTGGTCCGATATGTGCATATCAACCCAAGGGCACAAGCAAAAGACCTTGTGAAGATGATGGCAGAAGCTGGTAAGATTGTGTCAAAATCCACAGTGAAATGAGTACTGTATCAACATGGGCTGAAAGGCCACTCTGCCAGGAAGAGACCATTACTCCAAAAGAAACATACAAATCCAGATTAATGTTTGCAAATGCACACAGGAACAAAGACCTTAATTTTTGGAGACATGTCCTGTGGTCTGATGAAACTAAAATTTAATTTTTTAGGCATAATGACCATTGTTACGTCTGGAGGAAAAAGGGAGAAGCTTTAAAGCCTAAGAACACTATCCCAACTGCGAAACATGGGGTGGCAGCATCATGTTGTTAGGTTGTTTTGCTGCAGTGGGGACTGGTGCACTTCACAAAACTATGGGACTATGGGATGGAGGATGTGTGATGGGTATATAGGCACTGGACTATATGATGGAGGATGTGATGGTATATGGGCACGGGACTATGGGATTGAGGATGTGTGATGGGTATATGGGCACAGGATTATGGGATTATGGGATCATCATGAGAAAAGATTATGTGACAATACTCAAGCAACATCTCAAGACATCAGCCAGGAAGTTAAAGCTTGGGCGGAAATGTGTCCTCCAAATACACAATGAACTGAAGCTTACTGCCAAAATGGTAACAAAATAGCTTAAGCTGAAAAGGCAGGTGCAAGCAAGGCGACCTTCAAACCTGGATCAGTAGGGTATGTGTCCATGGTCAGTATTTGCTGCGGATTGGACGCTGCATACAGCCACAGTGTCCAATCCGCAGTGGCCAGATGTTACGGCATAGAGGAGGGGATTTTATGAAAACCCATCTCCACTGCGTTCAAACACGCAGGTGGCAGACCTGCGTATACGCACATGTGGCGCGCGTTTCTAGACCGCAGCATGTCGATTTATGTTGCAGAGAAGCTCAGTCTTCGCAAGATAAATAGCACCGTTCTATGTATAGGATGCGGTGATTCCACATGTGTTCAATGAACACATGTGGAATCACCGTGCGTACAAAAGTCAGCAGCGCTTTGGACGGAGTGGGTATGTATCCGCTGCGTTCAAAGCGCTGCCAGTACATTACGTGGAAACATACCCTTACACCGTTTTTTTCAGGGGGAATGAGCCCAAATTACGACCAACTATTGTGAGAAGCTTGTGGAAGGATATTCCAAATGCTTGACCCAAGTCATTCAGTTTAAGGGCAATGGTACCAAATACTAATGAAATGAATGTAAACTTTTGACTCTGCAGTAAGTAATAAAAATGCCTTAAACATTCTCTCTCTCTCTCTTTATTCTGGCATTTGGCAAATATTAATAATTATGGTAATCCAAATTGACGTAAAACTGGAAAGGTTTATTCTGATTTCAGGACAGATATTAAGAAAAACATGTATATGTGTCTTTTTATATAGTGTATGTAAACTGGTTTCAACTGTATGTCCTTTCTTAGTTGCTTTAATAAATTAGCAAAAACCTGTAGTGTAATAATTGTCAGAAATTTCCACAAAATTTCTGAAAGTACACAATTTCTAATGTAAAATGCTAAAGTCAGTAAAAGCAATTACTGAGAGCCCGCAATTAACTAACGCTAACTGTAATTATGTTTTAAATACCACAGTATATTTCTACTATATTTAAACCTATCAGTTAATTATTATTTTCTGTACACTAAAAAATAAAAAATTGTGGTGCAAAATTTTAACAAAGACTCTGATCAATGGTGTACTGACCAGAACACTGCAGCCGTAGCTTGCAGATAAAATGACAAAAAACATATTACAATAAAAAAAAGTGACGAAAATAAAAAATCTTGTGTCAAAAATTGAAAGTAGGTACTGATCAAAGATGTATGACAGCAGCAGCACAGGAGACACTGAAGGAAAAGAAGCAGTATAGAAGGTGCACTACATTTCCCAACAGGTCACATCACAGGATGGAGTTTCTGACAATCACTCTGCATGTTGTTCCTAACAGGAATGCAGACATGCAGAGCAGGGAGCAATATTTTAATTTGACCATTTGGATACGATTGGCCAGGAAGTCAATGCAAAATAAGAAGTACTAGTGCATGACATGTCGGGAAGGTATTAAGAAGTACTGATGTCATTTCACTTTTTTTTTCTGGGAGACAGTTTAACTTCTGGCCACCAGAGGGTGCAAAAGTTTGACTTTTTTTTTTGCTTGGCTTGTATTTTTACATTTTCATGCTAGGCTTATGTGTACGGTTGCTATAATACATTGGGTGATTTTGTAACATAATCCATGGTCCAAAATGAGCCTGTCATTTGAAAACAGTGTCCTTCTGGTATATATTTTAGTATGATTGAGGGGAGTCAATGGTAAACATATGCAAACACATGTCTGATCTATACACATTCTGTGTTTGTTACAAGTTTTTACCAAAGGCGATATGAGCAGACATTAGACAGAACAAATGTGCGCAAAACTCCAAACAGCTTTATATCCCATTTTAGATCATGCCTTAGAAGGACAGATTTGCTTCAGACTGACTTCACACTCCCACCAGAGTAAAAGAACAAACAGTGCTTTTTTATTAGCCAAAGGTCACCAGACATACAGGACAGACCGAAAGTTTGGACACACCTTCTCATTTAAAGATTTTTCTGTATTTTCATGACTATGAAAATTGTACATTCACACTGAAGGCATCAAAACTATGAATTAACACATGGAATTATATACTTAACAAAAAAGTGTGAAACAACTGAAAATATGTCTTATAGTCTAGGTTCTTCAAAGTAGCCACCTTTTGCTTTGATGACTGCCTTGCACACTCTTGGCATTCTTTTGATGAGCTTCAAGATGTAGTCAGGTTTAATAAGTGGGATTTCTGGCCTTATAAATGGGGTTGGGACCATCAGTTGTGCAGAAGTCTGGTGTATACACAGCTGATAGTCCTGCTGACTAGACTGTTAGCTGTTTTTTCTTGCCATAATACAAATTCTAAGTAAAGAAAAATGAGTGGCCATCATTACTTTAAGAAATGAAGGTCAGTCAGTCTGAAAAATTGGGAAAACTTTGAAAGTGTCCCCAAATGCAGTTGCAAAAACCATCAAGCGCTACAAAGAAACTGGCTCACATGAGGACCACCCCAGGAAAGGAAGACCAAGAGTCACCTCTGCTTCTGAGGATAAGTTTATCCGAGTCACCAGCCTCAGAAATCGCAGGTTTACAGCAGCTCAGATTAGAGACCAGGTCAATGCCACACAGAGTTCTAGCAGCAGACACATCTCTACAACAACTGTTAAGAGGAGACTTTGTGCAGCAGGCCTTCATGGTAAAATTGCTGCTAGGAAACCACTGCTAAGGACAGGCAACAAGCAGAAGAGACTTGTTTGGGCTAAAGAACATAAGGAATGGACATTAGGCCAGTGGAAATCTGTGCTTTGGTCTGATGAGTCCAAATTTGAGATCTTTGGTTCCAACCACCGTGTTTTTTTGTGTCGCAGAAAAGGTGAACGGATGGAGTCTACATGCCTGGTTCCCACCGTGAAGCATGGAGGAGGTGTGATGGTGTGGGGGTGCTTTGTTGGTGACACTGTTGGGGATTTATTAAAAATTGAAGACATACTGAACCAGCATGACTACCACAGCATCTTGCAGCGGCATGCTATTCCATCCAGTTTGCGTTTAGTTGGACCATCATTTATTTTTCAACAGGACAATGACCCCAAACACACCTCCAGGCTGTGTAAGGGCTATTTGACCAAGAAGGAGAGTGATGGGGTGCTACGCCAGATGACCTGGCCTCCACAGTCACCAGACCTGAACCCTATCGAGATGGTTTGGGGTGAGCTGGACCGCAGAGTGAAGGCAAAAGGGCCAACAAGTGCTAAGCATCTCTGGGAACTCCTTCAAGATTGTTGGAAGACCATTTCAGGTGACTACCTCTTGAAGCTCATCAAGAGAATGCCAAGAGTGTGCAAAGCAGTCATCAAAGCAAAAGGTGGCTACTTTGAAGAACCTAGAATATAAGACATATTTTCAGTTGTTTCACCCTTTTTTGTTAAGTATATAATTCCACATGAGTTAATTCATAGTTTTGATGCCTTCAGTGTGAATGTACAATTTTCATAGTCATGAAAATACAGAAAAATATTTAAATGAGAAGGTGTGTCCAAACTTTTGGTCTGTACTGTATTCCACACCATCACTTTTCAGACCGTGTTGTTAGTCATGTAATGAAAATGAGAACATGACATATTCTTCAATAGTGAATTACGGCGTCCTTTCTTCTACAGAAAATAGTTCATTATACACTCAAATGTTAACTGTAAAAAGGACCTGTCACTGAATAAAACTGAGTTAAACACTTTGTAAAAGTCCCTGAGCTCCCCTGATTCTGCTGCTTGTTTCCATTTTGCATTGTGTTACTCTGTTGCAGAGATATCCATATTTGTTGCTTTTATAGCACGTATGTGAAATCTCTGCTTTGCAGTTCAACTGGACATCTCTTTAGAGTCTTTTCTGGTAGCGTGTCCTTTCTCCCTTCCTTCCCAGATGCTTTTTAATCACAGCTTAGCAACTTGTCTAGCAGTCCCAGATGCTGCTGAGCTGTGATTGGCAGCATCTGGGAAGGGGGTTTGTGAAAGCCTACACTCTCAAAGAAGACTGTAAAGAAATGCCCAGTTAAACTACAAGCAGAAATTTCATATACTCAAAAAGCATCAAATATGAACATCTCTGCAATGGAGCAACGCAGCACAAAATGGAAAATTGTGGCAGAATTAGATAAATTCTTTTGAGCAAGTGGCTTGTCCTCCTTTAAGTTTACATATAATAAAATCCAACAGCAGAGGATCGATACAATCCTGCCTGATTGAGAGTTTCACCATTTTCAGTTGTACAATAATAAATTATATTGTGGTACCGTGTTAGCCAGAAAAATTGATGAAAAGGAACTTTGTGAACTTTTCATGTACATCCTCCAATGTGGTGTACATGATACAATGTACGAGGTGCCCTGGAGCTATCTATATTGGGGAAACCATGCAAAAACTACAAACAAGGATGAATCTACACAGACATACCATCAGGAATGAAATGGACACGCCTGTGGGAAAACATTTCTCTGGATCTGGACATTGTATGACAGACTTAAAAGTCTTAATACTAAAAGGTCATTTTAAGGATGACAGGGAGAGAAAAATTTGGGAATTCAAACTTATAAGGATGTTCAATACTTTGACGATAGGACTCAATTTAACACCTGGATTTATGACTCACTACATGGACACAGTTCACACTTCCAGCAGAAGGACTGCAGACAACTAAGAACATCATCCCCACTGCCTCTCCATTTGTAAGAAATTGCTAATTCGATTTCCTTGGCTTATCTTTATGAGGCTTCACACCTCCCACCTAATGAACAAATGTCCTACTGTAGTATCTCTTGAATGTGCTTTTTTCTTTATTAATCTATTTGTAATCTTGCCTGAAGAAGGAGCCCCTGTGCTCTGAAAGCTTGCCAACATATAATTTTCTGGTTAGCCAATAAAGGTATCACTCTAAAGGTACTGCCACACTACACAATCCCGCTAGCGATCTCGTTAGCGTCGCATACTAATGAGATCGCTAGCGGGATTGTTTCTATATCGCTAGTAGCTACCTATTTTAGCGATGTCGTTAGGACGCTATCGCGGTTAGCGATCTCCTTAACGACTTTAGCGGTACAAAAGTACCGCTAAATCGCTAAAAAAGGTGCCACACTCAGCGATTAGATACTTACCAGCGGGGCGCCAGCGACGAAAATAGGGTCCGGAACGATCGCTGTGATGAACGAGATCACAGCAGGGGCCTCGTCGCTGGTAGATGCCGCACACAACAACATCGCTAACGGGATCGCTAAATAGTGACTTTTTTAGCGATCCTGTTAGCGATGTTGTTTAGTGTGGCATACCCTTAAAGGGTATGCCACACTAAACGAGATCGCAAACGAGATCGCTAACGAGATCACTAAAACGTCACTATTTTGCTGTCTCGTTAGCGACCTCGTTGTGTGTGGCATGTAGCAACGATGTGGCCCCTGCTGTGATGTCGCTGATCGTTCACTAGAGTTCTGGACCGTTTTTTGATCGTTGGCATCCGCTGGTGAGCCTGAATCGCTGTGTTTGGCACCTTTTGCGAACGACGAGCGACCTCGTTTGTGACGCATATGACTGTTTTGCATCACGGAGTGGATCGCAATATCTGTAAGTTCTCTTTTGCGTCACAGAGAGGATCGCAGAAGTTGCAAAGCAGGCTAGCAGGACGCAGAGAACAGGAGCGATGCTGGAAATTCCTATGAATCAGAAGCGCTCAGTACATGCTTATGACGTCCTAACGACCGCCAAAGTCGTTAAAGAGATCGCTGACCGCTGATGTGTCGTTTATGAGATCTCCTGTTTGGCAGCTACTAGCGACCTAAAAGAGATCACACCAACGATTGCGTCGTTATCGTGATCGCTAACGAGATCGCTAAGTGTGGCAGTACCTTAAGAATACTCTTGTCATAATTGGACGGAAAAGTATTCACAACCATTTTCAGTTGCTTTTTACTTGTGTGAGCATCTGGGACTTTGTTGCATGTATTGTGGCTTACACTGCATGAACTGAACATGTGTGCAGGGCTGCCACCAAGAATTTCAGGGCCTCATACTGGCAAAAATTTGAATGACCCTTGAGACTCAACCCAGGCTCCACTTGAGCTCCTCCTCCATCCCATATCCACCTCCACCCCTCGAACATTCTAAAATTCCTCCTCCCAATCTTGGAAAAACTCCAATTCAGGAACAAGTGCTCACCAATTACACTTTAGCTGTTCCCATCAAACACCATATCACATATACAGTATAGCCATCAGCTTTTGTTTTGGTCAAATGATTTTTTTAAGCTTGCTACCAGGATTCTAACCTATTAAAATTTTCATAAAATATCCAATATTTTTAGATATATATATTTTTTTCTTTAAGGGAGTGTGTCACATACATTTTTTAAAACCACCAATAATACCACATACAAGAGACAAATACTATCACACCATGGCCGGACCATATATTACCACCACATACTAACTGAATAATACCTTATACAAGGAACAAATACTGCCACACCATTACCAGATCACATATTACTGTACCACCACATAGTGACTGAATACTACAATACTGATCATTAGAGATGAGCGACTTTGCCTTTTTTAGGGTCGAGTCGGGTTTCGTGAAACCAGACTTTCTCAAAAGTCGAGTCGAACGAAATCGGTCGACTATCGCGAAAAGTCGGAGGTCCGACTGAAACACGAAACCCAATGCAAGTCAATGGGGAAGCAAAGTCAGCAGGTAGTGGAGGACAGTAAACACACCTACAGTGCCCATTTCAATGCCAACGACATCAATTCTTATTACTTAAGCTTGGCAACCTTCATTTACTTTATAATAATAGTTACGCATTGAAAACTGGGGGTTATATGGCTAAAGTTGTGGGTGGGGGGGCATGGCTGGCTCCAGGTTTTCGTGGGTCCCGGGCGAAAGAGTGTCAGTGTGCCCTTTAACACATACCACAATTCATGATGCTCAGATACAGCAGAGAAATATAGGTATAGTACAATACCAAATACTTCACTTCTTACATTACATAACAAATCCAAAAAGAATCATAGGAAGCTTTTCACCATAAAAACACGATTTTTGTTTAGAACATATTAAAAAATACATATATGGATAGAAATATCCAAATGGGGACAGCAATATGCAAAAAATGGCCTAAAATGAACAGGTACAAGCAAAGTAAATAAAGGTATTTAACAGTGCATATATCTATATCCTATATTCAAAGCCACATTGGCCAATAAGGAGCTAAATATCAGATAGCTTCCATATATCTTATGATGTATAAATTCAATATGAGGTATCCCTAAAAAAATATATATATATATATTTGCACAAAATCCAATCAAAAAGATTGCTCTCCCACTAGAAATGCTAGCATTGTAATACTACCATGCAAGTGCAGAGCATGCAGCAAGTGCTATAGTGTATGCAATAATCAGCACAACGATGCACTAAGCAATCAAAGTAATCAAAGTAGTAGGCTGCTAGTAGGAGACCGTACCTGAATATGGCTGTGGCACCCCTGACGCGCGTTTCGCGTTTAGCTTGTTCACAAGGGAGCGTATATGTGCATATGTTCTTTGTTAGATCTATTTATAGGACCCGGCGTTTCAATTGTGGCGCTTTCGCTGACACACCGCCTGACGTCACCACGGACTGGCGTCACATGACGCCCTGCCCAACCCTCTGCTCGACGCGTCAGAGCAGGGGCAGGCACAGGCGGCAGGGAGGACGCGCTGCCATGGCGATCGCAGAAGCAGGAACTAGATATATTTATAAAAAAGGGGGGGAGCAGATAAAAAATCCATAATCCAAATATAACGTAATACATTTAATATTTAAAGAAGCTAGAAAAGGGGAAGAAAAAATAAAAAAATAATAATTATTGGCCAATGTGGCTTTGAATATAGGATATAGATATATGCACTGTTAAATACCTTTATTTACTTTGCTTGTACCTGTTAATTTTAGGCCATTTTTTGCATATTGCTGTCCCCATTTGGATATTTCTATCCATATATGTATTTTTTAATATGTTCTAAATAAAAATCGTGTTTTTATGGTGAAAAGCTTCCTATGATTCTTTTTGGATTTGTTAGTATTTGGAAGTGCTATTTGATCTAGGCAATACATTTATTGTGATTTTCTTACATTACATGACTGATATGTATTTTAAAGTGTACAATAGCTCAAAAACCGGACAGTATATTCCTCCATACACTATTATGGCCACCACATAGTGCGCCATACAGAATAATGAGCCCCATGTATTGCTCTATACAGAATAATGAGCTCCATATATTGCTCCATACAGAATAATGAGCCCCATATATTGCTCCATAGAGAATAATTGGTCCCATATAATGTCCCATACAGTATATGATGAGCTCAACATAACGCTACAGTATATGATTGTCCCATATTATGTGCCATATAGTATAGGACGGTCCCCATAGAGTATAATGAGCCCCACATATTGCTCCATACAGTATAATGAGTCGCATATAAAGCTCCATACAGTATATGATGGACCCCATATAATGCTCCATACAGAATAGGCCCCATATGTGCTCCATATGATGCTCCATACCCTATATGATGCCCCATAAATAATGAACCCCATATGATGCTCCAGTATATGATGTGCCCCATGGATGATGCTCCAATGTATGATGGGCCTATATAATGCTCCATATATAATGGGCCCAATATGATAAACCAGTGTATAATGGGCCCGGTATATGATGCTCCAGTGTATGATGGGCCCCATTTATAATGCTCTAGTATATGATGGGCCCCATGGATGATGCTCCAGTGTATGATGGGCCAATATAATGGTCCATATATAATGGGCCCCATATGATGCTCCAGTATATGATGGGCCCCGTATATGATGCTCCAGTGTATGATGGGCCCCATTTATAATGCTCCAGTGTATGATGGGCCCCATGTATGATGCTCCAGTGTATGATGGGCCAATAGAATGCTCCATATATAATGGGCCCCATTTGATGCTCCAGTATATGATGGGCCCCATGGATGATGCTCCAGTGTATAATGGGCTAACATAATGCTCCATAAATAATGGACCCCATATGATGCTCCAGTATATGATGGGCCCCGTATATGATGCTCCAGTGTATGATGGGCCCCATTTATAATGCTCCAGTGTATGATGAGCCCCATGGATGATTCTCCAGTGTATGTTGGGCCAATATAATGCTCCATATATAATGGGCCCCATATGATGCTCCAGTATATGATGGGCCCCGTATATGATGCTCCAGTGTATGATGGGCCCCATTTATAATGCTCCAGTGTATAATGGGCCCCATGGATGATGCTCCAGTGTATGATGGGCCAATATAATGCTCCATATATAATGGGCCCAATATGATGCTCCAGTGTATGATGGGCCAATATAATGCTCCATATACAGCATAATGGGCCCCATATGATGCTCCAGTATATGATGGACCCCATGGATGATGCTCCAGTGTATGATGGGCCAATATAATGCTCCATATATAATGGGCCCCATATGATGCTCCAGTATCTGATGGGCCCCATGGATGATGCTCCAGTGTATGATGGGCCAATATAATGCTCCATATATAATGGGCCCCATATGATGATCCAGTATATGATGGGCCCCGTATATGATGCTCCAGTGTATGATGGGCCCCATTTATAATGCTCCAGTGTATGATGGCCCCATGGATGATGCTCCAGTGTATGATGGGCCTATATAATGATCCATATATAATGGGCCCAATATGATGCTCCAGTGTATGATGGGCCAATATAATGCTCCATATATGATGGGCCCCATATGATGCTCCAGTATATGATGGGCCCCATGAATGATGCTCCAGTGTATGATGGGCCAATATAATGCTCCATATATAATGGGCCCAATATAATGCTCCAGTGTATGATGGGCAAATATAATGCTCCTTATATAATGGGCCCCATATGATGCTCCAGTATATGATGGGTCCCATGGATGATGCTCCAGTGTATGATGGGCCAATATAATGCTCCATATACAGCATAATGGGCCCCATATGATGCTCCAGTATATGATGGGTCCCATGGATGATGCTCCAGTGTATGATGGGCCAATATAATGCTCCATATATAATGGGCCCCATTTATAATGCTCCAGTGTATAATGGGCCCCGTATATAATGCTCCAGTGTATGATGGGCCTATATAATGCTCCATATATAATGGGCCCCATATGATGCTCCAGTATATGATGGGCCCCATGGATGATGCTCCAGTGTATAATGGGCCCCGTATATGATGCTCCAGTGTATGATGGGCCCCATTTATAATGCTCCATATATAATGGGCCCCATATGATGCTCCAGTGTATAATGGGCCCCGTATATGATGCTCCAGTGTATGACGGGCCTATATAATGCTCAATATATAATGTGCCCCATTTATAATGCTCCAGTGTATAATGGGCCCTATCTATGATGCTCAAGTGTATGATGGGCCCCATATATAATTCTCCAGTGTATAATGCTCCCCATATATTGCTCCAAACATTAAAAAAAAGAACTACCTCTCCTCGCTGGGCACTGCTCTACCCTGGACTCCTCAGTGTTGTCATCTTCCAGCTCTCTGCACTTGGACTGTTCAGGCAGAGTGCGCACAGACGTGATGTCATCACGCTCTCTGACCTGAATGTCACTGTCAGGAAACGCGGAAGACGTCACAGAGCAGGGAGAGGTAAGTATTGCAAGTGCTGGGGCCCTGAGCAAGCAGGGCGACGGCACTGGCACAGAGCCCCTCATGGTACGCCGGTGTGTCTGACGGCGAGTGGGCCCCCCCCACCGTGAGAGACACTTTTGCGTACTATGAGGGGCCCTGTGCCAGTGCCATCGCCCACGAGTGGGACCCCCCCACCTGCTCAGGGCATCGGCACTTGCCCGGGTGCGCCAGGTGCTGACGCCGACCCTGGGGGGGTATAGCCCAGTTAGGGAGGTGGAAAAACTGGCATATGTTGAGTATGTAGGCTGGACGTTCAACAGCTGCAAATGGAGGAATTGGAGAAGTCGGAGGAAGAGGAGGACAAAGCAAGCCATTTTGCTGGCAACCTAGGTGTCATCAGGGGAAGGTGGTACAAAATCCTTTGAAATCCAGGCATGGTTCATTTTAATGAAGGTGAGATCACCAACATTTTTGGTCGACAGCGGGTCCTTCTTTCTGTCAGGATTGATCCAGCTGCACTGAAGACTCTTTCTGATGGCACAGTACCAGCAGGGCAAGCGAGCTCCTGTAAGGCATATTGTGCCAATTCAGGCCAGGTGTCCAGTTTACAGGCCCAGTAGTCAAAGGAGAATGAACTGTGAGGGAGAACATTGATAGGGGAGGAGAGGTAATTTTGAACCATAGTTGACAACTGCTGTCACCTACCTGTTGCAATTGATTCAGTATTATCAGTCGTGTGAGCGTTACTTGAGAAATCAGTCCACAACATGATCATGATACCCCTGTCTCCAACGCCACTTCGGCTGTAAGCACCACGAACACCTCTTCCGTTTGGCCCAGTACGGCTCGTGGTAGAACCTGCACCGCTGCTGTGTGCTGGGAATGCCTCTAAAATACGGTTTACCAGAGTTGCTTGTTTGTTCGCCAATATTAGCTCTAGGTTCTCTTGTGGCATGATGTTCTGTAATTTGCCTTTATAGCGTGGATCGAGGATGCTGGCCAACCAGTAGTCGTCATCTTTCATAATTTTGGCAATGCGGGGGTCCCTTTTTAGGATCCACAAGACATAATCACACATGTGGGCCAATGTTCCAGGTGTCAATGATGCACTGACAGTGGTGGGTGGAGGAGCACTTTCTGCCAAATCCACATCCCTCCAGTCACGCACAAACCCTGTACCTGACCTTGGCAAGTCAACATTTTCTCTTTCCCCCCTGCGAAGCATCCTCGTCCCCAAAATAATCATCCCCCTCATCCTCCTCCTCCTCTTCCTCTTCTTCCTCCACCTCTTCCAGGACAGTTCCCTGAGCAGACAATGGCTGACTATCATCAAGGCTTCCCTCCTCCTCCTCGTCTTCCTTCTCCACTGCAGACGCCTGATCCTTAATGTGAGTCAAAGTTTGCATGAGCAGACGCATAAGTAGGATGCTCATCCTTATGATGGCGTCATCTGCGCTTACCAGTCGTGTGCATTCCTCAAAACACTGAAGGACTTTACAGAGGTCTTTCAGCTTTGATCACTGCACACCCGACAACTCGATGTCTGCCCTCAAACTGCCTGCCCTTGTATCCTCCCTCAAATGCATTACAGCCTGCCTCTGTTCGCACAGCCTCTCAACCATGTGCATGGTGGAGTTCCACCTTGTTGCAACGTCTATGATTAGGCGGTGCTTGGGGAGGTGGAGCGATCACTGCAGCCTCTGCATACGACTGGAGTCTACGAGCGATCGATGGATGTGCGAGCACAGTCTTCGCACCTTATGGAGCAGGGCTGTTAACTCCAGATAATTATTTAGGAAGCACTGCACGACCAGGTACAAGGTGTGAGCCAGGCAAGGAATGTGTCTGAGTTTTGCCAGGGCTATGGCCGCCACAAAATTACATCCGTTATCACTGACTACCTTGCCTAGCGCAAGATGTAGACTGCCCAGCCATGACTCAGTTTCTCGCTGCAAGTAGTCGGCCAGTACCTACGCGGTGTGTCTGTTGTCGCACAAAGACATCATCTTTAAAACAGCCTGCTGATGCCTACCACTAGCTGTTCGATAGTGGGACACCTCGTGTGCAACACTGGCAGCTGCGAATGGAGTGCTCGTGCGACTGCACTCTGTCGACGAGCTTTCGCTTCTGGAGGAGGGTCAAACACCTACAGCCAACTGTTGCCTATACCGTGCGCTAGGCAGCACTGTCCCACTGCCGCTGTCCTCTGTGGACCCTGTATCCAGCACATTAACCCAGTGCGCAGTGATGGACATGTAACGGCCCTGGCCATGCCTACTGGCCCATGCATCTGTTGTGAGGTGCACCTTTCCACTCACTAATTGTTTGCGTGCATGGACAATACGGTCTTTCACATACAAGTGGAGGGCAGGATGGCTTTTCTAGAAAAGAAGTGCTGACTGGGTAGGTCATAGCATGGGACAGCGTAGGCCATGAGCTCTCGGAACGCTGCGCTTTCAACCAAACGGAAGGGCATCATCTCTAATGAGATCAGTTTGGCAATGTAGTTCAAAGCCAGTGTACGCGGATGAGAGGATGAGTACTTTCTTGTCCTACTCAGAGTGTCTGCTAGGGTGAGCTGGACTTGACAGCTGCATATGGGTGAACTAGCGGTGGACATGACGGACTGAGAGGGGGTTGGTGATGGTGGTGGTGGTGGTGATGGCCTAGATTCAGTCTTTCGTTGCAAAAATATTGTGATTCCCTGACTTCTTTGGCCTTGCGACGACACCTCAACATTTCTTGCTGGTGGTGTGCTAACCTGTGTGCTTACAGTGGGGGAAGCGATGGAGCGTTGCTGGCTACCTTCAGTCGGAGCAGGTGCACATGTGTTACCTGAGGTTTTGTAGTCCGTCCACGCTTGCAAGTGCATGTTGATTAAATGTCTAAGCATGCAACTGGTATTCAAATTTCTGAGGTTTTTCCCTCAGCTAAAGGTCCTTCCGCACTTCTTACAGATAACCTTTGCCTCATCAATAGGATTTTGGTCAAAAAAGTGCCACACTGCACTCTTCCTACTGTGGTATAAATTTTCAGGGCTTGCACGCTGTGCTAATTTGTCCATCTGGTCAAGCTGTCCTGCAACTCTTTGTTTTTTTAACACGTTTTTGGACTGCTACTGGCCTGCCAGATAAACGCTGCTGCGATGTCAATGCCTGCTGTGGATCCTTCTCCTCTTCTGAGCTATTGCCAGCCGCACCCTCTTCCCCCAATGGATGCCAAACTGGGTCATCCATCACCTCCTCTTCAATTTCATCAGCACCTTCCTCTGTGTCACCGTGTAAGGTGGTATAGTATGCGGGAAGGGGCACCCAGGCATGGTATGTGAAAAGAGCTCCATGGAGTAATCTGAAGTGTGGCCTGCCGCATCCTTCATTTTTGGTGGGGGTGACTTCATTTTTGGTGGGAGTGAAGGACACAAGGAAAGGTGTTGTTCCTGACCAGGAGCCAGCACTCACGACTCAGTGCTTGCATTTTTTGAAACTTCAGAAGAGGAGGCGATAGAGCTGGAGGCTTTTTCGGCAATGTAAGCCAAAACCTGTTCCTGATGCTCCGACTTTAAAAGCGGTTTACCTACTTCCAGAAAAGGAAGCCTTCCAGGCCTTCTGGAGCAAGACGATGATGCAGGCTCAACACCTCCTGCGTTAGGTGCTATTGTGCTTTTGGCACTACCAGCAGATGCACAACCACCACCATCAGTACCAGCTGGCCCCCACGACCATGTCCGCGGCCTCTTCCACCATACTTCCTCAAGTTTGTGAAAATGTACATAAAATGCCAGCAGATATATGGTACTGTATCAGAAGCGCACAGCTGTATACAGTGTTGGGGTCATTTTAAATCTCCGTATATATTTCTGGAGTAACACACAGACGCTCACAGGCTCAGTATGGATTAGACCAGAATATGAAAAGCAGAAAAAGTGTACTGTATCAGAAGCGTACAGCTGTATACAGTGTTGGGGTAATTTTAAATCTCCGTATATATTTCCAGAGTCAGACACAGACTCTCACAGGCTCAGTATGGATTACACCAGAATATAAAAAGTAGAAAAAGGGTAATGTATCAGTAATGTATCAGAAGCTTACAGCTGTATACAGTGTTGGGGTAATTTTAAATCTCTGTATATATTTCTGGAGTAACACACAGACGCTCACAGTCTCAGTATGGGTTAGACCAGAATATAAAAATCAGAAAAAGTGTACTGTATCAGAAGCGTACAGCTGTATACAGTGTTGGGGTAATTTTAAATCAACGTATATATTTGCAAAGTCAGACACAGACTCTCACAGGCTCAGTATGGATTACACCAGAATATTAAAAGTAGAAAAAGGGTAATGTATCAGAATCGTACAGCTGTATACAGTGTTGGGGTAATTTTAAATCTCCGTATATATTTCCGGAGTAACACACAATCGCTCACACGATCAGTATGGATTAGACCAGAATATGAAAAGCAGAAAAAGGGTAATGTATCAGAAGCGTACAGCTGTATACAGTATTGGGGTAATTTTAAAACTCCGTATATAATTCAGGAGTAACACATAGACACTCACAGACTCAGTATGGATTACACCAGAATATAAAAGGCAGAAAAAGTGTACTGTATCAGAAGTGTACAGCTGTATGCAGTGTTGGGGTAATTTTAAATCTCCGTATATATTTGCAGAGTCAGACATAGACTCACACAGGCTCAGTATGGATTATGCCAGAATATAAAAAGTAGTAAAAGTGTACTGTATAAAAAGCGTACAGCTGTATACAGTGTTGGGGTAATTTTAAATCTCCGTATATATTTGCAGAGTCAGACATAGACGCTCACAGGCTCAGTATGGATTACACCAGAATATAAAAAGCAGAAAAAGTGTACTGTATCAGAAGCGCACAGCTGTATACAGTGTTGGGGTCATTTTAAATCTCCGTATATATTTGCAGAGTCAGACATAGACTCACACAGGCTCAGTATGGATTATGCCAGAATATAAAAAGTAGTAAAAGTGTACTATATAAGAAGCGTACAGCTGTATACAGTGTTGGGGTAATTTTAAATCTCCGTATATATTTGCGGAGTCAGACACAGACTCTCACAGGCTCAGTATGGATTACACCAGAATATAAAAAGTAGAAAAAGTGTACTGCATCAGAAGCATACAGCTGTATACAGTGTTGGGGTAATTTTAAATCTCTGTATATATTTGCAGAGAAAAGCAAAAAGCTGAACTGAAGTAGACTTGAATGACATGCAAGATGTAGAAGCATGTTCACACTGGCCATAAAAGCAAGCAAAACCAAGGGAAAAAGCAATGTGTGTAAATACCCTAATGAAAATAAATAAGTAAAAAAGCAAGTGCATTAAATAATTAACATAGGGTACTTAGTAAACACTGTTTTGATCAAAAAAGTATAAAGCTGTCCCACCACGTCAAGGTGTACCCATTTGAGGCAGTAACTACACTCTCTAAGGTTAAAACCTACCTGGTGTGAATAGTGGCAGAGAGTCTGGGTCCCAAATGGACACCCAGCTTCAGAGGGACTATATATGAACTACACAGCTCAGTAGAAAGGAGGCCACACCCTATTTGTACTGAATACAAAAATGCTAAAGAAAAGCAAAAAACTGAACTGAAGTAGACTTGAATGACATGCAAGATGTAGAAGCATGTTCACACTGGCCATAAAAGCAAGCAAAACAAGGGAAAAAGCAATGTGTGTATATACCCTAATGAAAATAAATAAGTAAAAAAGCAAGTGCATTAAATAATTAACATAGGGTACTCAGAAAACACTGTTTTGATCAAAAAGTATAAAGCTGTCCTACCACGGCAAGGTGTACCCATTTGAGACAGTAACTACACTCTCTAAGGTTAAAACCTACCTGTGTGAATAGTGGCAGAGAGTCTGGGTCCCAAATGGACACCCAGCTTCAGAGGGACTATATATGAACTACACAACTTAGTAGAAATGAGGCCACACCCTATTTGTACTGAATACAAAAATGCTAAAGAAAAGCAAAAAACTGAACTGAAGTAGACTTGAATGACATGCAAGATGTAGAAGCATGTTCACACTGGCCATAAAAGCAAGCTAAACCAAGGGAAAAAGCAATGTGTGTATATACCCTAATGAAAATAAAGAAGTAAAAAAGCAAGTGCATTAAATAATTAACATAGGGTACTTAGTAAACACTGTTTTGATCAAAAAAGTATAAAGCTGTCCCACCACGGACAAATGGGTACACCTTGTTTGGTGGGACAGCTTTATACTTTTTTGATCAAAACAGTGTTTACTAAGTACCCTATGTTAATTATTTAATGCACTTGCTTTTTTACTTATCTATTTTCATTAGGGTATATACACACATTGCTTTTTCCCTTGGTTTTGCTTGCTTTTATGGTCAGTGTGAACATGCTTCTACATCTTGCATGTCATTCAAGTCTACTTCAGTTCAGTTTTTTGCTTTTCTTTAGCATTTTTGCATTCAATACAAATAGGGTGTGGCCTCCTTTCTACTGAGCTGTGTAGTTCATATATAGTCCCTCTGAAGCTGGGTGTCCATTTGGGACCCAGACTCTCTGCCACTATTCACACCAGGTAGGTTTTAAACTTAGAGAGTGTAGTTACTGTCTCAAATGGGTACACCTTGCCGTGGTGGGACAGCTTTATACTTTTTTGATCAAAACAGTGTTTACTAAGTACCCTATGTTAATTATTTTATACACTTGCTTTTTTACTTCTTTATTTTCATTAGGGTATATACACACATTGCTTTTTCCCTTGGTTTTGCATATATTTGCAGAGTCAGACACAGACTCTCACAGGCTCAGTATGGATTACACCAGAATATAAAAAGTAGAAAAAGGGTAATGAATCAGAAGCGTACAGCTGTATACAGTGTTTGGGTAATTTTAAATCTCCGTATATATTTCCAGAGTCAGACACAGACTCTCACAGGCTCAGCATGGATTACACCAGAATATAAAAAGTAGAAAAATGGTAATGTATCAGAAGCGTACAGCTGTATACAGTGTTGGGGTAATTTTTAATCTCCGTATATATTTCCGGAGTAACACACAGACGCTCACAGGCTTAGTATGGAGTAGTCCAGAATATAAAAAGCAAAAAAGGCTAATGTATCTGAAGATAGCAGGCTTATACAGTGTAGGGGTAATTGTAAATCTCCGTATATATTTCCAGAGTAACACACAGACGCTTTCTCAGTATGGATTTGACCGCAATACTGAAGGCAGAAAAACGGTACTGTATCAGAAGATACCAGCTGTATACGGTTTTGGGGAAAATTGAAATCTCCGTATATATTTCCGGAGTCACACACAGATAGTCAGCATGTATTTGTCCGTGATACCAGCCGGTACACGGTAGTGTGTGAGGAGCGTACAGCTCTATATGGTGTGGGAAAAAATGAACGCTCTGTAACTGTGCAGAAAAAAAGAATAAAAGTATTATTGCTGCGTAGGTGCTGTGTAAAAAGTACTCGGCACAGCAATGTACACACAGCAATACAGCTAGCAGGTACCCTTATAATCAGCTCTGCTGCTGCACACAAGAAAATCCTCCCCTGTCACTGGCAGGCAGCCTAACAACCAGCGCTGCTGCACACAACAAAATCCTCCCCTGTCACTGCACACTAACTGTACAGCACAATTGCTATCAGCACATACACAGAATAACTTTTCTTTCCTGCCTAACTCTCTCCCTACTGATAAACAGCGTCAGCAACCTCTCCCTACGCTAAGATCGGCAGAAGTAAAATGGTGGTCGGCATTCAGGGCTTTTATAGCCACTGTGACGCCACACAAAGCAAGCCAATCACTGCAATGCCCTTCTCTAAGATGGTGGTGGCCGCTTCCCATGTCATCCCGTTGCCCACAGTGTACGTCCTTGCTCATTGGCTGAGAAAAGGCGCCTGCAAGCATTATGGGAAAACCGACTTTGGCACTCGGGTCGACGACCGCATGGCCGACCCCACGCTATGGTAGGGTTTCGCTCGGCGAAACCCAACTTTGGCGAAAGTTGGCGATTTTTGAATGTGACCGACCTGTTTCGCTCAACTCTACTGATCAATATTAATAAAAAAACCACAATACTAATAATACCATAATTGTCATTGTACACAGGAGCTCTCTATATAATATACAGTGTACAGGTAATACAGTGATCACCAGTGACATATGCAGGAGCTCTGTATATAGTGTATATTGTGCAGGTAATACAGTGATCACCAGTGACATTATACACAGAATCTCTGTATATAGTGTTAGTGTACAGGTAATACAGTGATCACCAGTGACATTATACACAGGAGCTCTGTATATAGTGAACAGGTAATACAGGGATCACCAGTGACATTATACACAGGAGCTCTGTACATTGTATACAGTGTGTAGTGTAAGTGTACAGTTAACACACTGACTCACCAGTGACATCTCTAGTTGAAGTTCTTTATCTTTGCTTTTCTTCTTCATCCAGCGCAGACTGCCATCGCTTCTTCCAGCCAGGACTCATCTCTGCAGAAAATAACACATAGTTATCCAGAGCACCGCTTCCAGAGCACATTCCTCACTAATTCCCCTACTTCTACATTATGCAGCTGAATACAGACATGCACCCACCATTGATATATAATTAGCTATTACAGTGGGTAAGGAAAGTATTCCGACCCCTTTAAATTTTTCACTCTTTGTTTCATTGCAGCCATTTAGTAAATTCAAAAACGTTCATTTCTTTTCTCATTAAGGTACACTCTGCACCCTATCTTGACTGAAAAAAACTGAAATGTAGAAATGTTTGCAAATTTATTAAAAAAGAAAAACTTAAATATCACATGGTCATAAGTATTCAGACCCTTTGCTCAGTATTGAGTAGAAGCACCCTTTTAGGCTTGTACAGCCATGAGTCTTCTTGGGAATGAGGCAGAAAGTTTTTCACACCTGGATTTGGGAATCCTCTGCCATTCTTCCTTGCAGATCCTCTCCAGTTCCATCAGGTTGGATGGTGAACGTTGGTGTACAGCCATTTTCAGGTCTCTCCAGAGATGCTCAATTGAGTTTAGGTCAGGGCTCTGGCTGCGCCAGTCAAGAATGGTCACAGAGTTGTTCTGAAGCCACTCCTTTATTATTTTAGCTGTGTGCTTAGGGTCATTGTCTTGTTGGAAGGTGAACCTTCAGCCAAGTCTGAGGTCCAGAGCACACTGGAAGAGATTTTCATCCAGGATATTTCTGTACTTGGCCACATTCACATTTCCTTCAATTGCAACCAGTCATCCTGTCCCTGCAGCTGAAAAACACCCCCATAGCATGATGCTGCCACCACCATGTTTAACTGTTGGGATTGTATTGGGCAGGTGATGAGCAGTGCCTGGTTTTCTCTACCCATACCGCTTAGAATTATCACCAAAAAGTTCTATCTTCGTCTAATCAGACCAGAGAATCTTATTTCTCATAGTCTGGGAGTCCTTCGTGTGATTTTTTTAGCCAACTCTATGCGGGCTTTCATATATCTGGCACTGAGGAAAGGCTTCCATCGGGCCACTTTTCCATAAAGGCTCGACTGGTGGAGTGCTGCAAAAAAAGTGCAATTCCACGGTTGTTTTTCCTGTGTTTTTTTTTTTTTGACCGGTGGAGGGCTGCAGTGATAGTTGACTTTGTGGAACTTTCTCCCATCTCCCTACTGCATCTGTGGAGCTCATCCACAGTGATCTTGGGGTTCTCCCACAATTGCTCAGTTAGGCTGGACGGCCAGGTCTAGGAAGACTTCTGTGGTCCCAAACTTCTTCCATTTAAGGATTATGGAGGCCACTGTGCTCTTAGGAACCTTGAGTACTGCAGAAATTCTTTTGTAACCTTAGTCAGATCTGTGCCTTGCCACAATTCTGTCTCTGAGCTCATTGGCTAGTTCCTTTGACCTCATGATTATTTGGTCTGACATGCACTGTGAACTGTGAGGTCTTATATAGACAGGTGTGTGCCTATACAAATCAAGTCCAAACCCACTGTATACAACCCACCATTCCAAATATAAATTGTAATCCACCACTGTGCCCCCATTAACTATAAATAGCCACTTTCCCCATTCAATAAATATATAAATTAATAAGCACCTGTACGCTTTCTCCAAATTCAATACCAGTCACACTCCGGCATCCTCAATGCCTCCACTCTGTACCTCCCGCTCCCCCAATTCATTATATGTACATACTCCCCTCTGCCCCAATTCATTATGTCATGTCTTCTATCTCTCCCACCCTCTATTCATTATCAACTGCTCTTCGCCACTCTCAATACATCATCATTTGGTCTCCCCACCCTTAATACACCATAATTTGCTCTCCCCCAGTCAATACATTTTTTCCTCTCCCCCACCCTCAAGTTATAATTACTTACTGCCCCCACTCCCAATTCATCATCAGTCATTGTCCTTCACACTCAATTCATCTTCATTTACTCTCCCCACCTTCAATACACAATTTTTTACTCTCCCCATCCTCAATTCACCATAATTTACTGTCCCCCAAGCCCCAGTCTCAATACATAATTATGTACTCTCCCCACCCTCAATTCATCATTATATGCGCTCCCCCACCTCCACACCTTGAATTCATTATCATTGTCCCCCAAGCTTAATTCATCATTATTTGCTCTCCCCCACCCCTTCACATCATTATGATTTGCTGATCCCCACCCTTAGTCTCATTTCATCATCATTTTCTCTCCCCACCACCTTAAATTCATAATTTGATCTACCCACTCCCACCTTTAATTCATTATTTGATCTACCCAACCTTCACTTCAATTCATCATTTGCTCTTCCCATTCCCCAACTTCAATTTATCATTTGCTGGCTCCTCTCCCCAAACCTCAATTTAATATTTGCTCTCCCCCACCCCTAATTTATAATTATTTGTGCTCCACCACCGTAATACATCAAAATTCACTGTCACCCATTCCCCACCCTCAATTCATCATCAATTGTTCCCCCACACTTATTTCATTAATTTTATTAAAAAAAGTTTTTCATTCTTACCTCTCACAAGATCCCCTGCAGGTACAGCTCCCCTTCTTTTATCCTGGCGCATGTACATGCCAGCATCCCATGGAGCTGCGATGCCGTTCTGTTTTGATGGCCAGGAAAGCTTCCTGCGCTGAAATGTGAGCTGCCAATGGTGAAGCACCGGAGTGCGATACATTATTGTACCCTGGGGCCTGATGAGCAGAGGCAAAAGAGGGAGGCTCAGAACCCTCCCTCTTTTCTTCTGCTCAGTAAGGGTGCTCTGATAGTGGCCCTGCATTATTGAGTTGGGTCTTGGTTAATGGTAAGTAAACCTGCTATTAAAACAAGTAGCAAAATTAATTGTATCTAATGCAGTGAATTCACATAAAAGGAAAAAACAAGAAACAGGTTACATAAGTAGGGATGAGCGAACCCGAACAGTAAAGTTCAGGATCTGTACCAGACACCTAGTGTCCGGTGACAAACCTGGAACACAGACTTTTTACTGTACATTTGATTTTCTGTTCAGGTTAGCCAGTCTAATAAAGCTTGTTAAAAGGATGCAGAATAGCAAATCAACAAGCTTTTAGACTGTGGCACTTCCGGAGCTATCACAGCCATGACAAGTATTGGCATGGCTGAGATTGGCTGTCGCACCACGGGACCCAGCCTGTATAAGGCCCGGATGACGAATGCCATTCCCATTCTGCTCTTGTTAATTTAGCTATAGGATGCAGGTGGGTGGAGGGACAGATTCTGACTGCGCACTCTGCAAAAAAGCCGCTGTATAGCCCATATCTATTGGAGTACTGTGCCAAAAGCTGCTGTGTGTACTCTGCAATTCATATCTGTGGGATAACTGTGCCAAAAAGCCGCTGTGTACTGAGCAACCCCTGTGGGAGTACTGTGCCTTTAAGCTGCTGTGTAAATGTAAGGGGGTACCACGCCTCTACCCCCTTAAAGTTGTGTATTTAGTTATGCTTTTATGTGAATGTTTTGTAATGCTGTGTATTGCATTGTAATGTACATAGTTGTTAACCTAGGGAAAGCGTAGCACCTTAGTTCGTCCACTAGATGGGGTACATGACACCATATTATAATCAATAGTGTTTAGTGATACAGCACACATCTCTTCCCGGATTTCATCACCATGAAGGAGGAAGAGAAAACATATATCTTGCTGGGGGAAGAAGAGAGAGCAGCGGAGATAGCAGCGCGGTATGTGAGCGAATGCCATAGACTGCGAGAAAGAGAACTATGATATGCCATGGACTTCTATAGCCCCCACCCCGGATCTGCCCCCATCACCCCTCCCTATGCCATGGACTTTTATAGCCCCCACCCTGACCTGCGCCCCCATCACCCCTCCCTATGCCATGGACTTCCATAGCCCCCACCCTGGATCTGCCCCTACTCAACATCCCTATCCCTATCCCCCTTTGGTACACTTGCTTTGGCAAAACTAATGTGTATTTAGTCCTGCCAATAAAGCTTCTTTGAATTTGAATTTGAATAGTTAATATATGAGAGGTCACTGTGGATAAGGCAGGTAGGACTTCCTGATTAGATTGAGTAGGGCCAGAGAGCCCATGCAGTCCACATGGACTTAATGCCCAGGACGCCACAGTGTCCCCATAACCTTATTAAGGAGAAGCCCAGCCATCCAGCACCCACAGGGGGCAGAAGTACAGCCTAGCAGCAGTGGATTCAGCAGTGAAGGAACTGAAACAGCAGTACTACTTCAGATGGGAAGAGAGGCTTAAGAAGTGGTCCTAGAACAGTACAAGGGATTCAGGTCGCTCAACATGTGGTAGGTCATCACATGGGCTGATGCCCTCGTATCCGGGGTGAAATGGGCGAGGGAACTCCCAAACGCAGTGAGTCTGGACAGGGAGGACGCTGAGTTATCACAAGTGGTGGTAAGACCCACTAATGTACTGTCTCTTTATGCTCCACAACACAAGCAGTGGATCTTCAGCAAGCCCGATGGGACCCTGACGATGCAGAGGGTGATACGGAAGGTATGCTGCAGAAGGGACAGTATTTTCCTCTGATTGGGAGCCAGGGCAGGCCAAAGCCATTAGCCTCAGCCACGACTACGGCCCTGGCTCTGCCTCTCACATATACTCTGCCCCCCACCTGTGAGCGTATTGTGCCTTTAACCAGGGGCAGCACGGTGGCTCAGTGGTTAGCACTGCAGCCTTGCAGCACTTGGGTCCTGGGTTCAAATCCCACCTAGGACAACATCTGCAAGGAGTTTGTATGTTCTCCCCGTGTTTGCGTGGGTTTTCTCCCACATTCCAAAGACATACTGATTGGGGTTCACAATCTAGAATCACTATGGGGACAGCGTCGATAAAATGATTTTTTTGCCCCCAATATTTTATTTTCACAAGGGTAACAGGAGAAATTGGACCCCAAAAGTTGTTGTCCAATTTGTCCTGAGTACGCTGATACCCAATATGTGGGAGAAAACTACTGTATGGGCACACGTTGGGGCTCGTAAGGGAAGTAGTGACGTTTTGGATTGCAGACTTTGATGGAATGGTCTGGGGGCGTCATGTCGCATTTGGAGAGCCCCTGATGCGCCTAAACAGTGGAAATCCCCCACAAGTGACCCCATTTTGGAAAATAGACCCCACAAGGAACTTATCTAGATGTGTGGTGAGCACTTTGAACCCCGAAGTGCTTCACAGAAGTTTATAACGTACAGCCGTAAAATAAAAAATCATTTTTTTTTTTTTTTACAAAAATGATATTTTCGCCCCCAGTTTTTTATTTTCCCAAGGGTAACAGAAGAAATAGGACAAATCGCACAATAACTCTTGGGGTCTAGAGTACGCTGATACCCCATATGTGGGGGTAAACTACTGTTTGGGCGCATGGCAGAGCTCAGAAGTGAAGGAGCACCGTTTGACCTTTTCAACGCAGAATTGAGATCAGACGCCATGTCACATTTGGAGAGCCCCTGATGTGCCTAAACAGCGGAAACCCCCCAATTCTAACTCCAACCCTAACCCCAACACACCCCTAACCCTAGTACCAACCCTAACCACAAACCTAACCCTAATACACCCCTAACCCTAATCCCAACCCTAACCCTAATCCTAACTTTAGGGCCAACCCTAACTTTAGCCGCAACCCTAACCCTAACGGGAAAATGGAAATAAATAAATTTTTTTAATTTTATTATTTTCCCTAACGAAGGGGGTGATAAAGGGGGGTTTGATTTACTATTTATAGCGGGTTTTTATGATTGGCAGCTGTCACGCTAAAAGACGCTTTTTATTGCAAAAAATAGTTTTTGCATCACCACATTTTGAGAGCTATAATTTTTGCATATTTTGGCCCACAGAGCCATGTGAGGTCTTATTTTTTGCAGTACGAGTTGACGTTTTTATTGGTACCATTTTTGAGCACGTGACATTTTTTGATCGCTTTTTATTTCGATTTTTGGGAGGTTAGAATGAACAAAAATCAGTAATTCATGAATTTCTTTTGGTGGAGGCGTTTATACCGTTCCGCGTGTGGTAAAATTGATAAAGCAGTTTTATTCTTCGGGTCAGTACAATTACGGCGATACCTCATTTATATCATTTTTTTTATGTTTTGGTGCTTTTATAGAATAAAAACAATTTTATATAAAAAATTATTATTTTTGCATCGCTTTATTCTGCGAGCTATAACTTTTTTATTTTTTCGCTGAAGATGCTGTATTGCAGCTTGTTTTTTGCGGGACAAGATGACGTTTTCAGCGGTACCATGTTTATTTATATCGGTCTTTTTGATCGCGTGTTATTCCACTTTTTGTTCGGTGGTATGATGATAAAGCATTGATTTTTTGCTTTTTTTTTTTAAGGGGTTCACTAAAGGGGTTAACTAGTGGGACAGTTTTATAGGGGGGTCTTTACGGACGCGGCGATACCAAATATGTGTACTTTTATTGTTTTGGTTTTTTTTATTTACAGGAAAAAATGAAGTTTTTGGGGAATATTTTTTTTTTCTTTATTTTGGATTTTTTTTTAAAACATGTTTATTTTTATTTTTTTCACTTTTTTACTTTGTCCCAGGGTGGGACATCACTGTAAAATGTCAGATCGCTGGTGTGACAGTGTGCACAGCACTCTGTCACACCAGCGATCGCTCTGGCACTGCTGCAGGCTTCTCAGTGCCTGCTCTCAGCAGGCACTGAGGAAGCCGCCTCCCTGCAGGACCCGGCGGCCATCTTGGATCCGGGGACTTGCAGGGAGGAAGGCCTCAGAACAGCGCAATCACATCGCGCTGTTCTGAGGGTCTCAGGGGAGCGTGCAGGGAGCCCCCTCCCTGCGCGATGCTACCCTGTGCCCCTGGTACACCGCGATCATGTTTGATCGCGGTGTACCAGGGGTTAATGTGCCGGGAGCGGTCCGTGACCGCTCCTGACACACAGTCCCGGGTGTCAGCTGTGATAATCAGCTAACACCCGGCCGCGATTAGCTGCGCTCCCCCCGGGAGCGCAGCTGATCGCCTATGACATACTATCCCGTCCATGGTCAGATTGGCACGGGTTTCATGGACGGGATAGTACGTCTGATGTCAGAGAGGGGTTAATGGCGCTATATAAGTGAGTAAAATAAATAAATATAAACCCCTTTACGACCAGAGGTATTTCTGTTTTTACGTTTTCGTTTTTTGCTCCCCTTCTTCCCAGAGCCATAACTTTTTTATTTTTTTGTCAATATGGCCATGTGAGGGCTTGTTTTTGCGGGACAAGTTGTAATTTTGAAATACACCATTGGTTTTAACATATTATGTACTGGAAAATGGTAAAAAAAATTCCAAGTGTGGTGAAATTGCAAAAAAAGTGCAATTCCACGGTTGTTTTTCCTGTTTTTTTTTTTTTTGGACCGGTGGAGGGCTGCAGTGATAGTTGACTTTGTGTAACTTTCTCCCATCTCCCTAATGCATCTGTGAAGCTCAGCCACAGTGATCTTGGAATTCCTCTTTATCTCTCTCACCAAAGCTCGTCTCCCACGATTGCTCAGTTTGGCTGGACGACCAGGTCTAGAAAGACTTCTGGTGGTCCCAAACTTCTTCCATTTAACCCCTTTCTTCCATCTGACGTACTATTCTGTCCATGTGACCTGGGACTTAATTCCCAAGGATGGAATAGTACGTCATACGTGATTAGCAGCGCTCACGGTGGGAGCTGACACCCAGCACTAAGTGCCAGGAGCGGTCACGGACCACTCCCGGCACTTTAACCCCCGGCACACTGCGATCAAACATGATCGCAGCGTTCTGGTGGCATAGGGAAGCATTGCGCAGGGAGGGGGCTCCCTGCGTGCTTCCCTGAGACCCTCAGAGCAACGCGATGTGATCGCGTTGTTCCGAGGGCCTCCTCCCTGCAGGCCCCCGGATCCAAGATGGTCGCGGGGTCCTTCCGGGTCTTGCAGGGAGGTTGCTTGTCAGTGCCTGCTGAGAGCATGCGCAGGCAAGTTTCCTGCACTGCCTGTCAGATCGCTGATCTGACAGAGTGCTCTGCAAGCTGTCAGATCAGCCATCTGACACTATATAGTGATGTCCAACCCTGGGACAATGTAAAAATGTAAAAAAAAATAAATAAACATGTTTAAATATATTTTTAAAAAAATCCTTAAATAAATTAAAAAAAAATATTTCCCCAATAAACACATTATTATTATGGAAATAAAAAAAATAAAAGTACACATATTTAGTATCGCTGCGTCCGTAACGACCCGCTCTATAAAACTGTCCCATTAGTTAAACCCTTTAGTAAACCCCGTAAAAAGCAAACAAAAAAACAATGCTTTATCATCATACCGCCGAACAAAAAGTGGAATAACAGCGATCAAAAAGATGGATATAAATAATAATGGTACCGCTGAAAACGTCATCTTGTCCCGCAAAAAACGAGCCGCCATACAGCATCATCAGCGAAAAAATAAAAATAGTTTTTATTGTATAAAAGCGCCAAAACATAAAAAATGATATAAATGATGTATCGCTTTAATCGTACTGACCTGAAGAATAAAACTACTTTATCAATTTTACCACATGTGGAATGGTATAAACGCCCCCCTCAAAAGAAATTCATGAATTGCTGGTGTTTGTTCATTCTGCCTCCCAAAAATCGTAATAAAAAGCGATCAAAAAATTTGATGTGCCCAAAAAATGGTACCAATAAAAACGTCAACTCATCACGCAAAAAAATAAGACCAAAATATTAACTAATACCTCACTATTTTTTTATTTTTTGCACTATATTTTTTGGGATGCAGCCAAGCCCAAACACGTGTGGTCTCGCATGAGGGGTGTTCACACTGGTACGCATTGAGCCCGCCTAATCGAATAGTAGGGGCGTGACTAATAGGCTGTGAACTAGACACTATGCAGTATCCTTGTGTGAACAACACCCTATGGGGGCCTTTATTGTGCAATTGTATACTGGGCAGTCACCGCCTCCTTGATTGGGTATGTGGAGAGTGGCTGTTGATCTGGTATTTTGCACCTGTGTTGCTAACATCTCGCTTTATGGGCTGGCGGAATCCTGTAGTGCATTTGTTCCAAGATCTGGGTAGGAAAGCGGTGCTGCCTTTTTGTTTGCTGCTTAACCCCTTCCCGACCCATGACGCCTACGTCAGCGTCATGAAAACCTGTGCCATTATGACCCATGACACTGACGTGGGCGTCATGGTATAAATCGCGTTCCTGCGAGTCGGGTGGCGGGGTCACTGAAAGGTCACGTGACCTGCAGGCACAAGACCCTTTGTGTTTCACCACAGGGGGGGTGGCTTAACCCCCACGTGGCTACGATCGCTCTGATTGGCTGTTAAAAGTGAAACAGCCAATCAGAGCGATTTGTAATATTTCACCAATGAAATTTGGTGGAATATTACAATCCAGCCATGGCCGATGCTGCAATAGCATCTGCCATGGCTGGAGACCGAGATCCGACCCCTCCCACACCGATTGATGGCGGCGATCGGTCGCCGCCGTCACTATCTGCTCCCCTCTTGTCCGCTCCCCCCGCCTTCCGATCCCCCCCTCACCTCTCCCGGGACCTGCGATGTCCCTGTGGCTGTCCTAGTGTCCCTCCGGGATTCTTCATGGGCGCCGCCATCTTGGAAAATGGCGGGCGCATGCGCAGTGCGCCCGCCGGCCGGAATATTCCATTCATTTATTTTGATCACTGTGATAAACTCTCACAGTGATCAAAATAAAAAAAAGTAAATAAACGCCCCCATTATCATCCCCATAGGTAGGGACAAGTAATAAAATAAAGAAAATATTTTTTGTTTTTCCATTAGGGTGAGCGTTAGGGTTAGAACTAGGGTTAGGGTTAGAACTAGGGTTAGGGCTAGGATTAGGGTTGGAATTAGGGTTAGGGTTGGAATTAGGGTTAGGATTAGGGTTAATTTTCCTTTCAGTATGTCTTTTGGGTGTGGGAGGAAACCCGGGTACCCTCAGACAGTGTACTCTGCTGCCATTTCTGTTTGAGTAGTGGACCTAAGAAAAATGTTACTCTACCGTTGTGGTCAAGCCTAATACTAATTATTGCGGTACCCGTTTATCAGGATGCGGTGCCCGTTTATCAGGCTGCCTCTCTGGAATAGAGCCCTGACTCTTTGTTACCTGTGTGTACTCTGGAACCACACCTGTGAGGGTACTCTGCCCCATTCTCTGTGGGTGAAATTTGTTATCAGCTTTTCTGAGGGGAAATGTGGAAACATGCTTTGTGGGTGAAATTTTTAACTGGAGTGGAGGTAGCAAGCCTCAAAGTCTCAGTCTCTGTGAGTTCTGTGAGGTCAAGGTTAACATTTTTATGTTTTTCATTTACTTCCTATTTTACCATGATTTCTATGATGATAGAACCCCTTTAAGTAATTTCCCTATCCACACTTGTTTGCAGGGCAATTGTCCTGCTCTTTCCCCCATTTTTCTTCCTTTTGCAACCCCCTAACACTTACTCCGATCATTTTACAGCCATTTTACAGCACTGAAGTTCGGGTCCACATTGACTTTTATGAGGTTCGGGGTCCAGAGCCAAGTTTGGGTCCCGAACCGTAATTTTTAAAAAGTTGGGCCGAACCTGGCAAACTTGAACATCCACGGGTCCGCTCATCCCTAAAAGTTATCCTGGAGCACAACACACAACTGTACATGAGCACAGGAGCACATCCATGATTTATTGGTATCTAAAACCTCAAGTATGAAATGAAAGTTAATAGAAACATATTTGATACAGGAAAAATATATCTTTGTACCGTGTTAGCCAATAGTTAGAAAAATAGTAAAATTTGAAAGTGATTGATACCTCTTAGTGGCTAACTGAAAAGATGGTAACAAATTGCATGTTTTGGAGACTACTCAGGTCTCTTCATCAGGCATAGAATAACACAAAATCTGAAGAGTCACATATTTATGCACAACAGGTCACAGGAATAATAGAATAGATAAGACAAGTGACATGAAGCAGAACTATCAATGTGCAAAGGGGAGAAATATTTAGAATTGAGAGTCCTCAGTGGTTGATACCTTTTAATGGCTAACTGAAAAGATGATAACAAATTGCAAGCTTTCGAGACAACTGAGGTCTAGTGTTGAGCGATACGATACCGCAAGTATCGGGTATCGACCGATATTAGCTCTATCGGACTTTCGATACTTAGTTCCGATATTTTCGTCTTATCGGATACCGGAATCGGATTTGTCACTGTCACTGTCAGTGTCCGTCGGTCGGGTCTGTCAGGAGTCAGCGGCACTTACCTGGCAGAAGATCTCCGGCGGTCACGGGCTGGACTGCTTGATGGCCGCCATCATCTTTCCCCGGCGGTCACATGCAGTTTCTCGCGATAACTGCAGTGACTGCTGGGTAATCCCGGCCGTAAAGCAGTCAGTCCGATGACGTCACCGCCGGGGAAGCAGGTAATCAGCTGTGCTGCGTCGCGATGACAGGCTCTGCCTGTCATTCCGATGTAGCAGAGCTGGATCGTCGTGGGACCCTCGTTACTATGGACTGCGTCGGACAGGTGGTATACTGTTGTTTTGTTTTTTTTTCTTTTTTTACAGGAGATCGATGGCGTCGCAGGAATGAGAGTATAATAAAATTAATGAAAACTGTGTTGTCTCTTTTATTTCATTAAAATACTTTTTTCTTGCTGTGTCTTTTTTTTTATACATTTAAAAACTTTGGGATTAATAATGGATCGGTGTCTTATTGACACCTCTCCATTATTAACCGGGCTTATTCTCACCGTGCAATCAACGGTGACATTAACCCCTTATTACCCCACTTGCCACCGCTACAGGGCAGTGGGAAGAGCCGGGTAAAGTGCCACAATTGGCACATCTTTTGATGCGCCAAATGTGGGGCTGCTGTAGCCTGGTATTATCAGGCTGTTGAGGGCCAAAATCCATGGGCCTTGACAGTCTTTTAATACCAGGCCGCAGCAGTCTGCATTTTACTTGGCTGGTTAACAAAAATAGGGGGACCCCTACGCCGTTTTTTTTTCGAGGGGATCCCCTATTTTTGTTAACCAGCCAAGCTAAGCAGACTGCTGTGGCCTGGTATTATCAGGCTGGCAAGGTCCATGGATATTGGATCCTTACCAGCCTGAAAAACCAGGCCTTAGCAGTCTGCTTCATCTGGCTGGTTAACAAAAATAGGGGGGACCCCACGCCAAATTTTTTTCGAGGGGATCCCCTATTTTTGTTAACCAGCCAAGATATGCAGACTGCTGTGGCCTGGTATTATCAGGCTGGCAAGCAGGGTCGGACTGAGGCACCGGGACACCGGAGAAACCTACGGTGGGCCCCAGCTCCTGCGTGGTGGGCCCTGATTTGAAAGGATAGGTCGCGGGGCAGAGGGGGCGGTGGCCCCGGGGCCCGCGCTCTGAGGGGGCCCACCCGGAGCTACGATACAGTTACATTCTGCGGCAGAGCAGGGAGAATCGCTCTCCCTGCTCTGCCGCCCGGAAGCTATGGGGCCTGAACAGGCGTTGGGGGGGCCCGGTGCCAGCAGTGGGCCCCCCACCCGTCATCGGAGGGTCAGCTGTATCGGCATCCAGCCGATAAAGCTGACCGCATGGAGAGAGAAGGAGCGAGCGCTCCTTCTCTCCCATAATCCCCCTCTCAGCGTATGACAGCGGGCGCAATAACATCACCTGCCGGCGCCCACTGTCAGACGCTGAGAGGGAGAACAGTGAGCAGCACAGGAGCCGGGAGGTGAGTTTTTTTTTTTTATTTTTTTTTTAATGGGGGTGCAGTCGAGTCCTGGCTGGAGAAGTCGTCATGTCGGTGTGGGCCAGATGGAAAAGACATGAAAAGTGAACAATTCCATTAGAAAGAACATCAGTGGTAAGTCATTATCTGTACCTGTGCTGTAATCTATTATATGTTCTGTAGGACTGGTATTATTTAACACAGACCATATGGCGGTAATATCAATATTGGTCTTTTTATATATAGATTATTTTGGCCAACAGCGCGGTCATTTGCTGAGGTTCTCTGATGATGGGCCCACTCAGAAGTTTTGCCCCCACTAAACCAAAACCCTAGCTATGCCTATGGCTCTCTCTCTAGTCTTTCTTTCTCGCTCTCTGTTCTTTCCTTCTCGCTCTCTGTTCTTTTTTCTCTCTGTTCTTTCTTTCTCTCTTTCTTTCCTCTCTTTCTTTCTCTGTTTGTTCTTTCTCTCTCGCTGCTCTTTCTTTCTTTTCCTCAGTACCAGCCACTGTGCCCTCATTACCAGTCAGTGTGATCAGCAGTGCTAAATCGTTACGCTTGGGGCGAGGATATGGGTGTGATTAGCTGTGAAATGGGTGTTGTCGGGGCGTGGCCTAAAATTTTCAGCGGCGCGCAACACGCGCCGCAGCCTTTAATCCTCTTTCCTGTCTTCCAAATTTGGGAGGTATGCTGTATGACCTCCCTACAACTTCTGGCCATGCTCCTGATGAGCGTGACGGATGGTCTCATGAGGGATCTCCTCCCACACCTGGACTAAAGCATCCACCAACTCCTGGACAGTCTGTGGTGCAACGTGGCATGGCCTAAAATTTGCTGCAGCAGGCACAGCGTGCCACAGCCTTTGTCCCTCTTTCCCTTCTTCAAAGGTTGGGAAGTATGATGGTGGGCCCCAAGAATAATTTTTCTCTGGTGGGCCCAAGGTACTCCAGTCCGACGCTGCTGGCAAGGTCCATGGATATTGGCTCCTTAACAGCCTTAAATACCATGCCTCAGCAGCAGGGGCGTACATATAAATCATGGGGCCCCATAGCAAAAGTCTGAATGTTCCCCACCCCCCAAAAAAAAAACCCAGAGGCATTGTAAATGTAAAGTGCCAGCACAGTGAGGGAAGTTGAGTCGCACAGAGACAGGGGTTTTGTTGGTACTCGGCACCGATCACGTCGACTTCTATGGGGGATGTCACGAGTAGCACAGCTCGATCAGTGACCTGGGCGATCACTGGAATGTGGGATATTTCCAGGGGATGATAGAATGTTCGTGTAGTTTGTCGTGACGCCACCTGTAGTACCTGGTCAGGGTGTCCAGCGCTGCTGTGCAGGTCCTCTGGAAGGGATGGTGTAGTGCAGCTAGGTGAAAAGTCTTCTACAGGTAACACGCTATCCTTCCAGGGCAGATAGATGTGAGATAGAGCAATGGTGCAAAGTGATGTAGCAGAGTGGACTATGCGACGTAGTAAGAAAGCAGGAAACACTTCAAGTTAAACGTTGCATAATAAAAATTTTAATAATAACATTACAAAAGTGCAAATGGCTTATATTATGTGACATGTTTTGTTACTGTTCATACCCTTGATATGTGTTATACATGTGTGTTAATAAATATATATTCAACAAAAGTGCAAATAGCATTAGTGCCGAAGTTCGTGGAGACTTCTTAGGACTACCCCCACCGGGGTAACTTCACAGTGTCCTTTACTTGTGCTTGTGGAGGACTCGCTCCAAACCTCCAACTGTGGTCTTGGGTGGGCTGCAAGACTTTCCTTGAGCAGACCTCACTTTCGGCCACACCAAATGGGTTTTTAGTTTCTGAGGTAGTTGAAAATAGTGCACAGTTAAGTTTTTTGTAAAACCAAGATGGAGCACCTAAGTGCCAACTATTTACAGAAAAGTTTGTGAGCCAGTACAGTTCATGGCTTCAAAGTTCAACATTTTCATTACAGTGAAACACCATTACCCAACCTGGGTATATTAAGGCAACAATAAACTTGTTCTTCTGAACATTCACCCGTCCGGGTACATCAAACCATTACCCAACCTGGGTATATTAAGGCAACAATAAACTTCTTTTTATGAACATTCACCCATCCGGGTACATCAATAATTTAACTATTTACATACAGAGACCCTGTCCGGGTTATTTAGACTTCTTTGGCTGGCCTCTTACAGGTACCACCTGGTACTGTTCTGGAGCTTGCCAAACATCCGTGACAGGAGGGTCCACCCAGACCTGATGACGTCGTGTGGCCTGTACAGTGACGTCGTGACCCGCTATCTGGGTCTGTGTGGCCACCTCTTTCATCTCCCTCCGCGTCTGGACCCCTATGTCCCGGACTGAACGAACCCCAGGGGGCCTAACAGGCGCCGGGTACGGGCCAGCTATCATTATCATGTCCATAGCTGGGGCTGCTGAGGAGACCACTGAGGGAGGCTGGGGAGATTTACGGCGTGGGGTGGGCACTTGTGCAGAGGCCTGGTTGGGGGAGGCTGAAGGCTCGTAGGGTCTGTCAGTTTCCTGACACTCTGGGGAGTAGGGGTTGCACCTGGTAACATTTAGGGCGTACCATCCATTGTAACCCCAGTGTCGGGTGTAAGTCACCAAGTCTCCTGGCAACAGGTCCCTCCCCGGGTGTCCTTCTGGGAGGTGAGCCTCCACGTCCCGCCGGGTTACAAAAACTTCTAAATAAAGTCCAGGCTCCTGGATGAAGCCCCAACCACCTTTTAACTTAAAGTTCCGTACTGCACCCTTACGCCGCGGCTCCCTCACCGTACTTTTATCCTTTCTCATACGTGCCTTCTCTGCCAGGTCCTTCTCCAGGTGACGTTGCCGAAGCTTTTGGGATTCTCGCTGCTCCCTTTGTCGCTCTGCTTCCCGCTCCCGACGTCTCCACTCTTCCTCCTGACGCCGGTTGTAATTCTCCTCCACCAGCATCTCCATGTCTCCACCATCAAACGCCAGCTTACGATGTACGGTTTGCGGCAGCTCTCCTGGCGCCCGCCAGTCCTGGCGGCGCTCACCTGTGGCGGAAGCAGCCGGCTCTGGAACAGATGACGGTCGGGGCTCCGGTACAGGCAGGTAGAGCTCTGGTGCCTGCGCGGCCTCCTCCATGAGGACGGGTGTCGCTTCTTCTGCCTCAGCGATGGGGGCAGACAGCGGGATCTGGGGTGCTGGTGCGGCGTTTTCTGCAGGAACGGGTGCCTCCACTGTGATACTGGCAACCGGTTCAGATTGCAAGGGCTGGGATGCCCGCACGGCCTCCTCTACTGGAACGGGTGCCTCCACTGAGATTCTGGCAACCGGTTCAGATTGCAAGGGCTGGGATGCCCGCACGGCCTCCTCTACTGGAACGGGTGCCTCACCTTCCGGTACAGACACTTCAGGGGGTAAGAGTGATTGGCGCCGCTCCAATTGTAGTTTTACGGCCCGCTAGCTCGCTTCCATCCTGGCGACCTCCTCCCGGTGCCGGGCCAGGTCTCTCAGGGTATCCTCCGCTTCTTCCAGCGTAGGAGGGTTTCCAGGCCGGGTGCCAAAAGGTGGCTCCGTGGCGATCGGGTCGCTTCCGTGGGGGGAGAGCTCTGACTCCTCCATCCCTTCCCACTTCTGCTCACGTCCATTCGCCATCTCTGCCAAGTCACATGTGTCATTAGCATCAGGAGAGGCGACATCTTTTGTAGGGAGGCGGGACCTTCGCGTTCGTTTCCGCCCACTGAGGAGGATGAGGAGGCGGAACTCCAGAGCTGTAGGGCACGATCTTACATTGCAGTAACATTTAGAGTATGCGGACATCGTTTTCGCGCCACGGAGTGAGTGTACGCCCACGAGAGCACGCCCTTATTCTTCACCTGTGCCTCGTGGCGCAGATATGACGGAAAAATGGCAAATACAGTCTATGATGATTTTTGCAATTCTCAAGCAAAAAAACAGTTCAATTAAGGCACACAGGACTCGCTTATAGCGAGCTTCTGAATCCTGTTCGTGACGCCAAAGTTGAGTCGCACAGAGCCACAGGTTTTGGGGGTACTCGGCACCAAGCCCGTCGACTTCTATGGGGGATGTGACGGGTAGCACAGCTATGTCCGTGCCCTGGTCGCTCACTGGAATGTGGGATATTTCCAGGGGATGATAGAATGTTTGTGTAGTTTGTCGTGACGCCACCTGTAGTACCTGGTCAGGGTGACCAGCGCTGCTGTGCAGGTCCTCTGGCAGGGATGGTGTAGTGCAGCTAGGTGATAAGTCTTGTACAGGTAAGACGGTATCCTTCCAGGGCAGATAGATGTGAGATAGAGCAATGGTGCAGAGTGATGTAGCAGAGTGGAGTATGCGACGTAGTAAGAAAGCAGGAAAGGAAACAATTCTTACTACAAAGACATGCAGCATAAGGCTGCCTCAACCCCTCCCATCCAACTAGCTACACCCTGTTCTAACCAGCCTGAGCTAGACCATCCCATTGGGTCCGCCTACACTCAGCTGGCATAGTGTACTGTTGAATGCAGTGGTTGGAGTCAATGGGGTGTTTCCTCCTTACCTGAGAGTAAGTTGTCACACCGCTGGGTGCGATGCAACATCTCTGTGGCGACTGGACCCTCGGGTGCTTCTGTCTTTTCACAAATGCCGGCTTTACCCGGCAATTGAATCAGAGGCTATTTTACTATGTAGAAGTGAATAAACTATAAATATATGTATATATTGTGAAACAGTGAAGGAATATGTGTCGAATGGGGTGTACATTTCACCTAGGTACTGTGCTGTATGGTATAAGGGAAATGTGTGGCTTTGTAAACCTAGTGGTAGAGAAAGGTCACTACACCTTACATTCAGTACACACTTGCAGCTCAGGCCTGAAACCATTCAGCTGTTAATTAGGAGACCAGAAGTAGGTGTCTGCGAACACAGTCAGAGAGCTCGCTTAGTCTGGACAAGGAGTCCAAGCACAAGAAGCAGTCTCCAGGAGTATGAGCTGTCTCAGTCTGGGTGCTCGATGTACCCCGGACACAGGAGTAGTCTCTGTGAGAATCCATGCGGATAGCTGCTGAATAGGAGGGGAGCTCTCTCAAGTCTGGACGTTGAAGGTGCCTTCAGACACAAGGAGGAGACTCTGTGAAACTCCATGCTGGTAAATGCTGAACATATGTGTTGTTTTGGCCCAGGCTGGTAGAGTCTGGTCCCGGATAGATAGGGAAATCTATCTAAGTGTAGTAAGTGGCTGGACAAGCCCAGGTCTTCTGTTTATGATTTGTTTTATGTCTTGTTTGCTTTTGACTTTAAATAAAACTGGTTGCGGCCAGTTGCACCAGTACTGCTGTGAATGAACTGTTTCTATGCCACTCCGTCTACCCGGACGGCGATCCCAGAGCTATATCCCCTGAAAAGCTTACAATATATATGTCACAATGACATGTATATATATATATATATATATATATATATGTATTCTAAGTGTGTATATTTTGTGTTTACAAGGAAAGAAAGTGTTTTTTTAGTTGCGATATTTTGTTCCCATAGACTTACATGGGACTTCCGGTATCGGAATCGGATATCGCCGATATTTAGTGATATCGGCGATACCATTCCGATCCGATATTTTTAGATATCGAGCAGTATCGCTCAACACTACTCAGGTCTCTTCATCAGGCAAAGACTAAAACAAAAACTGAAGAATCATATATTTATACACAACACAGCACAGAAATAATGCAATAGATAAGACAAGTGACGTGAAGCAGAACTGTCATTATGGGAGAGGGATAAACATAAATATTGGAACAGTTCATAGATAAGGAGTGTGAAAGTTTTATTGCCCTCTGATTGGGGTTTGGTATTGTGCTTTGATGCCCCCAGAAGGTCAGAGAAGCAGATTCCTTAATTGATGTAAAAAGACATAAATCCATGTGATATATTCATTCTAGCACTGATAGTGTCAAAGGTCAGTAGTATAGGAGGTATAGTATTCGTCAAACTCAATCTGACAGGTCGACACGCCCCCTATCATTTAATCCGTCTCCCTGGGATTTGATCTGGCTGGACTTTGATCAGGCTGGGAAATCTGGGCTGGTGGATCTGTGAATTTCAATCAAAGTGACTTATTCTCTTCTATTTATATTTTATCCAGTGGATTAGATTAGTCTGTGGAGTTTTAGTGAATTAAAGAGCGAATCTTGATTTTTATAAGTCTCTATTTATATTTTATCCAGTGGATTTGATCAGCCTGTGTGGATTTGATTTTCTAGCAGAGTCTGTAGTACAGACTCCAGTATATAAGACTTTTTAGTGAAATACAGACTCTTAGTGAAATACAGACTCCAGTATATAAGAATTTTTAGTGAAATACAGACTCTTAGTGAAATACAGACACCAGTATAAAAGGCTTGTTTTATATGTATGTAAAAGTTTGGAGATGTATATTTTAGTAGGACTGACACATGGTGACATCTCAGCTACAGGGTTTGTTAAAGATAGCTTACTTATTAGCAGAATGCCATTCCCTGTAAGTACAATTGTACAATTGAGAGAAGGTCAGTGGTATTTAGATACAGTAATTCAGGTGCTAAAAAGTACATATAGTAATTAGTGATGGAGTTTTAGTGAATTAAAGAGCGAATCTTGATCTTTTTTGTGGGTAAACTTTTAACTAAATCCGTAAATGTATATACAGAGTCCAGTATATAAGGAGTTTTAGTGAAATACAGACTCTTAGTGAAATACAGGCCCCAGTATATAAGAAGTTTTACTCATTTCTAGCACGATCTGTATAAAAGAGCCCAGTAAATTATACAGACTCCAGTATATAAGAATTTTTAGTGAAATACAGACTCTTAGTGAAATACAGACTTCAGTATATAAGAATTTTTAGTGAAATACAGACTCTTAGTGAAATACAGACTCCAGTATATAAGAATTTTTAGTGAAATACAGACTCTTAGTGAAATACAGACTCCAGTATATAAGAATTTTTAGTGAAATACAGACTCTTAGTGAAATACAGACACCAGTATAAAAGGCTTGTTTTATATGTATGTAAAAGTTTGGAGATGTATATTTTAGTAGGACTGACACAAGGTGACATCTCAGCTACAGGGTTTGTTAAAGATAGCTTACTTATTAGCAGAATGCCATCCCCTGTAAGTACAATTGTACAATTGAGAGAAGGTCAGTGGTATTTAGATACAGTAATTCAGGTGCTAAAAAGTACATATAGTAATTAGTGTTGTATTGTGTATAGAGGTTTGTACAGAGATCACTCTATTGTGAATCTTGGTTTATAAGGCTCTTTTAAGGCCCGCAATAAATGTATCCTTTGACCACGCTATTATGTGTGGAAAGTCAAGGCGATGTCACATTATGAAGTGCTCACATTATGCCAGTGTTACAATATTACAGATACAGTCATGGACAAAAGTTTTGAGAATGACACAAATATTAATTTTTACAAAGTCTACTGCTTCACTTTTTCTAATGGCAATTTGCATATACTCCAGAATGTTATAAAGAGTGATCAGCTTAACAGCAATTACTTGCAAAGTCAATATTTGGCTAGAAAATGAACTTTATCTCCCAAAACACATTTCAACATCATTGCAGCCCTGCCTTAAAAGGACCAGCTAACCTCTTTTCAGTGATTGCTCAATTAACACAGGTGTGGGTGTTGATGAGGACATGGCTGGAGATCAATCTGTCATGATTAAGTAAGAATGACATCACTGGACACTTTAAAAGGAGGCTGGTGCTTGGCATCATTGTTTCTCTTCTGTTAACCATGGTTATCTCTAAAGAAACACGTGCAGTTATCATTGCAATGCACAAAAATGGCCTAACAGGGAAGAGTATCGCAGCTAGAAAGATTGTACCTCAGTCAGCAATCTATCGCATCATCAAGAACTTCAAGGAGAGAGGTTCCATTGTTGCCAAAAAGGCTCCAGGGCGCCCAAGAAAGACCAGCAAGCGCCAGGACCGTCTCTTAAAAGTGTTTCAGCTGCGGGATCGGGCTACCAGCAGTGCAGAGCTTGCTCAGGAATGGCAGCAGGCAGGTGTGAGTGCATCTGCATGCACTGTGAGGCGGAGACTCTTGGAGCAAGGCCTGGTCTCAAGGAGGGCAACAAAGAAGTCACTTCTCTCCAGAAAAAACATCATGGACAGACTGATATTCTGCAAAAGGTACAGGCAGTGGACTGCTGAGGACTGGGTAAAGTTATTTTCTCTGATGAATCCCCTTTTCGATTGTTTGGGACATCAGGAAAACTCCTCATTCGGAGAAGACAAGGTGAGCGCTACCACCAGTCTTGTCTCATGCCAACTGTTAAGCATCCTGAAACCATTCATGTGTGGGGTTGCTTCTCAGCCAAGGGAATCGGCTCTCTCACAGTCTTGCCTAAAAACACAGCCATGAATAAAGAATGGTACCAGAATGTCCTCCAAGAGCAACTTCTCCAAACCCTCCAAGAGCAGTTTGGCGATCAACAATGCCTTTTCCAGCATGATGGAGCACCTTGCCATAAAGCAAAGGTGATAACTAAATGGCTCAGGGAACAAAACATAGAGATTTTGGGTCCATGGCCTGGAAACTCCCCAGATCTTAATCCCATTGAGAACTTGTGGTCAATCATCAAGAGACGGGTGGACAAACAAAAACCTAAAAATTCTGACAAAATGAAAGCATTGATTGTGCAAGAATGGACTGCTATCAGTCAGGATTTGGTCCAGAAGTTGATTGAGAGCATGCCAGGGAGAATTGCAGAGGTCCTGAAGAACAAGGGTCAACACTGCAAATATTGACTTACTGCATTAACTCATTCTAACTGTCAATATAAGCTTTTGTTACTCATATGTTTGCAATTATATTTCTGTCTGTGATAAAAACATCTGTCAAACACACATAAAAACCAGAGGGCAGCAGATCATGTGAAAATATAATATTTGTGTCATTCTCAAAACTTTTGGCCATGACTGTAGAAACCACATATAGTAATTAGTGTTGTATTGAGTATAGAGGATTGTACAGAGATCACTCTATTGTGAATCTTGGTTTATAAGGCTCTTTTAAGGCCCGCAATAAATGTATGTAAAGGTAATTTATCTGTGTGTGTGTTTCACCCAGGACAAGTCCTGTGATCAGGCTATTATGTGTGGAAAGTCAAGGCGAGGTCACATTATGAAGTGCTCACATTATGCCAGTGTTACAATATTACAGAATGCTAAATATCTCCTTTAAAAAAAGCAATGACAGGGTATTCTAAAACATGATTACATGATTTTATTGTAATAAATACAGCTCAAAGACATTTCAAGCATTGAACTAATTCGTCTGCTATCATAGTGATTGTTTCATGTGAGAATACAGGCATAGGATGGGGACATTACTTAGTGTATGACGTTTATGTACAAAGATGATACGGAAAATATATGTTTCCATAGTTTACTGACGTACCTTATGATTTAAAAAAAGCAATGACGTGATATTGTAAAACATGATTACAAGATTTTATTGTAATAAATAAATACATCTCAAAGACATTTCAAGCATTGAACTAATTGTGACACCATAACCCGCCTGTATAGGCTAATTCTGTTTCACTTGATAGAATAGATTATTAGCTGTGTTTCTGACTCTCAGGTGCTATTTTAATATGATGAGCAGCGTTCTTGCAGCACAGGCCTATTTTTAAAGACGCTAAGCCCCCACAGATATAAAAGACAGGCATGTTGGGACGTGTCCGGCGATCGTTTTTTTCTGGTAGAAATTTAAATCGATACATTGACATACATACAGAAGCCAGGGTGATGAATTGAAAAGGGTCAATACTAGTGTTGAGCGATACGATACTGCAAATATCGGGTATCGGCCGATATTAGCTGTATCGGGCTTTCGATTCCGAGTACCGATATTTTCGTCATATCGGATACCGGAATCGGATTTGTCACTGTCACTGTGAGTGTCCGTCGGTCGGGTCTGTCAGGAGTCAGCGGCACTTACCTGGCAGAAGATCTCCGGCGGTCACGTCCTGGACTGCTTGATGGCCGCCATTATCTTCTCCCTGGCGGTCACATGCAGTTTTTCGCGATAACTGCAGTGACTGCAGAGTAATCCCGGCCGTAAAGCAGTCTGATGACGTCACCGCCGGGGAAGCAGGTAATCAGCTGTGCTGCGCCGGGATGACAGGCTCTGCCTGTCATTCTGATGTAGCAGAGCTGGATCGTCGTGGGACACTCGTTACTATGGACTGCGTCGGACTGGTGGTATACTGCTGGTTTTTTTTTTCATTTTTTTACAGGAGATCGATGGCGTCGCAGGATGAGACTGTAATAAAAGTAATGAAAACTGTGTTGTTTTTTATTAAATTAAAAAATTTTTTTATGAACATTCACCCGTCCGGGTACATCAACAATTTAACTATTTACATACAGGAACCCTGTCCGGGTTATTTATAATTCTTTGGCAGGGGTGTTCCAGGTACCACCTGGTACTCTTCTGATGCTTGCCAAACATCCGAGACACCAAGGACCACCAGGACCTGATGACGTCGTGTGGCCTGTACAGTCAAGTCGTGACCCGCTATCTGTGTCTGTGTGGCCACCTCTTTCATCTCCCTCCGGGTCTGGAGCCCTATGTCCCGGACTGAACGAACCCCAGGGGGCCTAACAGGCGCCGGGTACGGGCCAGCTATAGTTATCATGTCCATAGCTGGGGCTGCTGAGGAGACCACTGAGGGAGGCTGGGGAGATTTACGGCGTGGGGTGGGCACTTGTGCAGAGGCCTGGATGTGGGAGGCTGAAGGCTCCGAGGGTCTCACAGGTTCCTGACACTCTGGGGAGTAGGGGTCGCACCTGGTAACATTTAGGGCGTACCATCCATTGTAACCCCAGTGTCGGGTGTAAGTCACCAAGTCTCCTGGCAACAGGTCCCTCCCCGGGTGTCCTTCTGGGAGGTGAGTCTCCACGTCCCGCCGGGTCACAAACACTTCTAAATAAAGTCCAGGCTCCTGGATGAAGCCCCAACCACCTTTCAATTTAAAGCTCCGTACTGCACCCTTACGCCGCGGCTCCCACAGGGTTCTTTTATCTTTTCTCATCCGGTCCTTATCTGCCCAGTCCTTCTCGATGTGACGTTGGCAAAGCTTCTGGGATTCGCGCTGCTCCCTTTGTCGCTCTGCTTCCCGCTCCCGTCTCCACTCTTCCTCCTGACGCCGGTTGTAATTCTCCTCCACCAGCATCTCCATATCTCCACCATCAAACTGCAGCTTACGATGTCCGGTTTGCGGCAGCTCTCCTGGCGCCCCCCAGTCCTGGCGGCGCTCACCTGCGGAGGAAGCAGCCGGCTCTGGAACAGATGACAGTCGGGGCTCCGGTACAGACAGGTAGACCTCTGGTGCCTGCGCGGCCTCCTCCATGAGGGCAGGTGTCGCTTCTTCTGTCTCAGCGACGGGGGCAGACAGCGGGATCTGGGGTGCTGGCGGTGCAGAGTTTTTTGCAGGAACGGGTGCCTCCACTGCGACAACGTCAACCGGATCACATTGCAAGGGCTGGGATGCCCGCACGGACTCCTCTACTAGAACGGGTGCCTCACCTTCCGGTACAGACACTTCAGGTAAGAGGGATTGGCGCCGCTCCAAGTTTAGTTTTAGGGCACGCCAGCTCGCTTCCATCCTGGCGACCTCCTCCCGGTGCCGGGCCAGGCCTCTTAGGGTATCCTCCGCTTCTTGCAGCGTAGGAGGGTTTCCAGGCCGGGTGCCCAACGGTGGTTCCGTGGCGATCGGGTCGCTTCCGTGGGGGGAGAGCTCTGACTGCTCCATCCCTTCACACTTCTGCTCGTGTCCATTAGCCATCTCTGCCAAGTCACATGTGTCATTAGCATCTGGAGAGGGCCCCTCTTTTGTAGTGAGGCGGGACCTTCGTGTTAGTTTCCGCACACTGAGGAGGATGAGGAGGCGGAACTGAAGAGCTGTGGGGCACGATCTTACATTGCAGTACCATTTAGAGTGGTCGGCCATGGTTTTTGCGCCACTGAGTGAGTGTACACCCACGAAGAGCACGCCCTTCTTCTTCACCAGTGCCTCGTCGTGACGCAGATATGGCGGAAAAATGGCAAATACATTCTCTGATGATTTTAGCAATTCTCAAGCACAAAACCAGTTCAATTCAGGCACACAGGACTCGCTTATAGCGAGCTACAGAATCCTGTTCGTGACGCCCAAGTTGAGTCGCACAGAGCCAGCGGTTTTGGGGGTACTCGGCACCGAGCCCGTCAACTTCTATGGGGTATGTCACGGCTTTACCCGGCAATTGAATCAGAGGATATTTTACTATGTAGCAAGAAACCTATAGCTATATCAGATGTTTTAAACCTATGTATCTAGACGGGTAAACGTGGTAGCTGTAAATTTATAACGCCTACTATTAATATTAATAATTAATATAGACTGTCGCTAAAATCCATACAGTTAATTTTATTTTAGCTGACTGGGTCGTTAGCTAGACATGTTTTAATAATATAAACATTTTCTCATACAGATACAGATCGACTCCAAGCGGACTGGGCGGTTGGAAACCCTGTGGCGACTGAGCCGCTCGAGCATCGCGATTCCGATGTTGAGATCGTGGAGGATCCCCAGGATTCAGATGTCGAGTTCGTAGAACCGGACTACAATCCTCTAACTCGCGCGGTACCCAACGCTCCTAAAAGATGGGGTGATTCGCTAAGCACACGGCTCTGGAATAGAAAAGGTAGCGGGTCCTTGAAACCCGGGTGATATGTGTTTGTACCCTCTGTACCCTGTGACCCCCTCCGATAACTAGTGGATATATTTTATTTACACGCGTTACGATAGCTTTGCAAATTTAGCTTTGTGCGTGTGGCCCGTGTAGATATCATTTCTGTGGCGACTAATAGTTATATTTTATTTACAGATGTTAAACTAACGTGCAGGAGGCTGCAGTTTGAAAAAGAAAACACCCCCATACGAAAACGCCCGAGCACCTCCACACCGTTTAATTCACCAATCTCTGAACTACACTACACGTCTCATACTTGTAAGCATATATGTCTACGCAGGTCTATAGTGTACTTATACACGCAGATAAAAATTTCTGCGGTAACTAGTAGATATATTTTATTTACGTGTGTCAAGTTAGCTTTGTGAATGTGTTGTGCATTCATGTATGTTATATTTTGTTTACAGCTGGTAAAGTATTGCCCGTGAGGTTACAGTTTGAGGGAGAAAGCAGCCCCATACGGCGGCGCCCGTGCAGCGAGATGTCTGGTAATTCAGCATTCTCTGTAGCCCAGCACCCGGGGGATCCTTGTAAGTATATATGTCTAGGCCGCTCTATAGTGTACTTATACAAACAATCATGCATCGGTTTCACAGATAATCGGTGCTGGTAGCTTTACAAATATTGCGTTGAATCAGAGTAAAGTGGGGCCTGTAGCTTTTCCTATATCTCGCCCGCTTAGCGGTTAACTACACCACGTATCTTTTCTTTAGTTACGGAGGATCGTCATTCGCGAGTTTTGCAACAGCGCAATTATGGATTTGAGAACAGAACGGAAGTGAGAACGGAGCCTCTTTCACACGGGTGTATCGCCGATCGTGGAGAAAGTGACGCGCCAACCGAGCACCCCGGGAATACTGAGAGTAGTAGGCTTAAGAATATACGTCTGTGTCAAGCTACAGAATCTGTAAATAGCAACGCGGAAGCAGCAGCTGCCAGTTCAGCCGATGCATTACCGTCAAAGAAACGCGCGGTATCGCGCCGTCGCGTAAGTAAGAAGCAGAAGGTTGATGGTCGATCACCTTACACACCAACACCCGTATGGACTGGTGAACACGCCAAAATGTTTCTTGACATGTCTGCACAGTACGTGCATAATAAACTCTCGCAGAACAGACTAAAATCTTTCTGCGACACATATGAAAGACTGATAAGTGCGTGTCCAACACCCGACATTATCGCAGAACTGTGCGATTTTAAACAAAATTATGCAAATGTATGATTTTAAACAAAAATTATGCAGCTGTACAGTCAACTTCTGTGAAATAAACCTGTCTGCCTGAGAACGTATGGTTATGAATTGAAAATTAATTAAAATGATCACGCATCACACCCTAGGGGCCGATACACGAGCCCCACAGCGCATTTTGTGTTTGTGATAGCGCTGGGAGTTTGAGGATGATAGTTGTACGCACGACTTTTTACTGTTCTTTACCAACGGTAAATTTTCAGGGTATACATTTATAGCCCACAATGCAGGGCTCCACGATTCTTACTTTATTGTTAAGGCAGTGGTTTTTGAAAACTACCGGTAAATGTGCTAGCCCGAGGTGTCGTGGTCTTGTGTGTGACGCTACCCGTTTTGTCTATAAGGTTCATAGACTCGATAAATTTTATCCCCATGAAGCTCAGTAAATTACCTCAGGCCTCGGGATTTTCAGTTTTCCACGCTTTTTTAATACCTGAGAAAACAAAGCTATGTAGGTCCCATACCCTATGTGAAATATTATGAGCTAGAGTGCATGTCACTGGGTGCTTCTGGTACGACA
>JARQOD010000001.1:300453743-300491023 GCA_033576555.1 Oophaga sylvatica | reverse complement strand
GAGCTTTTCCAAGAAGGAAGAGTGATAGATACATCTTACAGGAGTTTGAAGAAGGCCACTTGTAAAGCACCTGAGATCAGATCAAAAACCCCAAGGGTCTGAAGGCCACTTGTAGGGAGGAATTAAGGTGCGCCACTCCCTGTACGAAGGTCTTAACCTGCGATTTGGAAGGTATTCTTTGAAAACAGGATGGATAGCATTGAGAGAAGACAGTGCCAGGCTTGAATGGAAACCTCTTGGAGGAACTCCAATATGGACGAAATGGCAAACACAAGTGGGAAACAAACGTGGTTGTTAAAAACACCAAGGAAAAAAGCTTTCTCAAATATGATGGTAAATACGCCCGAGAGTAAATTTCTGGACATTGACGATAACGGTGAACGCTACGTGTGACGTTCAATGCCCTCTCGAGTCCTGGTGGGAAACGGGCTCTTAAAAAAAGATCTGGACGGTTTGGTAACCGCAGTGGTAGGGGTCTAGATGCACTAGAACCGCGTACCATGCTCGCCATACTCAGTCTGGTGCGACGAAAAAAAAAACAGTGGAATTCCCTCCGCCTTGAACTTTTGAAAGACACTTAGAATTAGCAGAAGAGGCGGAGAAAAGGGAATGGAATAGAAACTGATGCCACAGAAGCACCAGGTCATCTGACCCGAGGACAATTGGGTCACAGAACGGATCTAGAAATGCCAGAACTTTGGCAGTTAGCGTAGAGGCCACTGAGGTCTATATGCAGCGTTACCCATCATTGCCAATTGTGCTAAAAGGCTTCCAGGGAAATGAACTAGTGTCCTGAGATCAGGCCCTAGCGGCTGAGGAAGAGTGTGCCCAATTTCCTACCCCTAGAACATGAACTGCCAGCAAAAAGGTAAATGGTTTGTATCAGCCCCTTGCAGAATGCGAGCTACGTCAAGCATAGCTCCTGTGCTTCGTGAGCCCTCCTGACTAGGGTTGAGCATTCCGATACCGAAACCCGGTTCCGATACCTGAAATCCAATGTAAGTCTATGGAACAAAATATCGGAATTAAAAATATTCCGATATTTTGTTCCCATAGACTTACATTGGATTTCAGGTATCGGAACCAGGTTTCGGTATCGGAATGCTCAACCCTACTCCTGACCACAAATGTATGCCACAGCCGTGGCGTGGACTGATTGGATCCGGAGGGAATGGCCATCGGGAAGCAGGCAGAAATGCTGGCTGACTAGTCTGATTGCCCAGATCTCAAGAAAATTGATCAGGAAACCTGATTCCCAAAGGGCAAGCGTCCCTGGACCGTGTGGAAGCGGGAGAGCACTCTCCAACCTAGGAGACTGGAGTCAGTGGTCAACACCCACACGGGATCAGGAAGAAAGTACTTTATCTGAATCAATAAGGACAACAACGTCCACTACCTCAGAGACCGTCTGATCCGGAGAGACTGGCGAAAAATAGCGGTCCAGATAGGATGGATATCCGTCCCACGCTGGTAGCAATGTCTGCGACAGAGGATGGAGATGTAGTCGAGGGAATGGTACTGATGGATTGTCGGCACCATTTTCTTTTTTTTTTAGACCTGCGTTCCAGACTGCAGGAAAAGGGGACGGCCGAGAGGAAACCTCTGAGCTTCCTGTATCAGTGAAAATCTTTCCTGAAGGGGGAATTATCAACACTTGGGAAGTGTCCAGGCCTGAAACGAGGATCCTCTGAGATGGGGCTGAAAAGGAATTGCGCAAGTTCTCTAACCAACCTAGACGAGTGAGAGTTCATGGTGATGGTGACCCTCTCTGTGCAGGCTTGAAGGGGCGATCTATTGAAAAGGAGGTCGTCTGGGTAGAGTGGAATCACTATGCCCGAGAGCACAGGATAGAAATAACAACTGCCATGACCTTGGAGAACAGCCTGGGAGCAGAGGCGAGACCGAAGGTTAAAGCCGTGAACTGAAAATGGTTTTCTGCGATGGCGAAGCGGAGAAATCCTTGTCGGGCTGAGAAGGATTGAAATGAGAGGTGATAATATAGGAAAAATTCCATTTTGAAATGACGCACCCTGACAAACTTGTTTGTCAGTTTTACGTCTAGGATGGGACGCACGGTTCCGTCCTTCTTTGGAACCACGAACAGGTTTGGGTAAGACCGTTTGAACCTGTCTGTATGTGGGACCATGACAATGGTTCCATAGATGCGGAGTACATGAATGGCCTAATAAGGTGGGGCCGCTTGTTCCTTTTGTCCTTAAAAGACGGGACCGGAGGAAACGAGTTGGCGAGGGGAACAGGAATTTTATGTCCTTATCTGGAAACCACTAGATTTCCGACCCATGGTCGAGAATAACCGCCAACCAGACCTGATAAAACAGGAGTAGACAGATGCCTACCCTGTCCGAGTCTTTCAGATACTGCAATGAGTCATTGAGCAGAGAAACTTGTGGGAAGGGGTACCCTTGAGTTTGGACCGTGAGGGTCTGCGTTTCCAAGAATGGAAGAGCTTAAGGAAGTTAGAGATTTCTTGAAGCGGAATCTGCTCGCCACTCTCGGAGCCATAGGGCTCTGCTGATGGTAATGGCGTTGGAGCTATAAGAGCGTCACCGTCTGTTATCCAGGGATGCATGTACCCATAATCCCCGGCCCTGGCTATTTGGTAATCCAGACTAACCACCTAGTGAGGCAAGCTATTGTCTTGACTGTTCTTGGCTAGGGCCCTAGTCCAAACCACCATGGCTCTGGCCACCTAGGTGACGGCGAGGGAAGGGAAGAGAGTTGCCCCAAAAACCTCAAAAGGCTGACCGCGGGCCAATTGGACGGTCAGTGGGGATTGTAATAGATAAGCCGTCAGTCAAAGACAGAGGTTAGTAAGCGAGCCGCAATATAGGATCCATTGTTGGAGACTCCGTCCCCCTCTTTTTAGAGTGTGGACAAAAGGGTACCGTCATTAAACGGCTTTAGCTCAGAGACTCATTTGTCCGGCAACTGCTATATCTCTGACGTATGTCAGAAACTCAGGGAGATTCGTAAAAAAAAAAAAAAAAAAAAACCTGTGAAGACGTTTGGTCCCTTTGAAGGTCTCAGTGAGATAAAGACTAGTTTTTGACATTGTACGGCTTTCAGAGCTCTATTAACCAGTTCGATGAGGGCCTCTAAGGATTCCTGGTAGTCTGGCGAATCCGGATATATGGCCACATGAGACTCATATCCTGAGTCATTTTTGCTGCAATCCCCAGTGATGGGGGAGCTGGAAACGGAGCATGCGTACACCAAAAACAGTAGAATGCCTGGGGGACGAGTTACTGAGACGTTAGCTAGAAAATTGGGCATTTTTTGCTGCTGTCGGCTCGTCTGGAGACTCGAAGGGCAGAGGGGCCTTCCTCATAAGGTAAACTGAAGCCGGAGGCATTGCCCATTCGTTGGGCTCCTGTGAGAAGATGGAGACTGCACAGATTGCAGTGGCGAGCCTTCGCGGCAGTGGGGCATTACACGCAGTACACTAGGCGTAAGCGTGCGTTCTATGACTCAGTGCTCCAAGGTCATATGTCCGTGCCGCCAGAGATGGCAGACCGAGTAGCGGTGACAGAGGAGTAACAAAGGTCACAGGAGATTGCAAACCACTCGCCATCCGCACTGATTATCTCCGCAATCCACCATCCCTTTGATAGGGAGGTGGAGAGGTTTTGTTAGCCTCCAGTCACCATCCACTTTTGGGCTGTGGTGATATAGTGGGGCCGCACGGACGCCGCATGGAGCCTCGGATGATAATAGGGCCTGGAGAGACAGGAGTTGAAAAACCACTCGCCATCCGCACCGATTATCTCCTCAATCCACCATCGCTTTGATAGGGAGGTGGAGAGGTTTGCGAGCCTCGGATAGACTACTCCTGCAAAGGGGTTAAGCGCAGCACAAGCTTACCCAGGTCCTGTGTCCTGCCCATCAGAAGAGGAAGGCTGTATGGGGTCTGTCAGATGCCGGAGTGGCTTTTTTCACTCAGAAGAAAATACTGAAGAGAAATGGCGGCTGGGACTGAGTTGGCGCTTCTCTTTTCCAACGAGATGCGCCAGAAACAGTGGAGAGCGCCAAAAAGGCCATGGGTGGAGCTACCCGGAAGGGCGGAACTGAGTCCTACCCGGCTAAAAGCCGGGGGACTATATTAGAGGGGCAGCTGCGGCAGTCGGAGGAAGCCACGGCCCTACTGGACGGCAGCGGCGGAGACGGTGTGGGGCCGCAGCAGCGCAGGTGAGGCGCAGGAGCGACTCCGATGATTAAGACCGCGGCTCCTTTGAGGAAGCCGTGGCGGCGGTTCCTATGAGGAGGCCGAGAGATTTCTGGACGGCCGCGGCGGTGATGGGGGTCCCTTCTGAGCTGGGACCGCAGGAGCACGGTGCAGAGAAGGCCGCAGCGGCGGTTACTATGAGAAAGGTCGCAGCTGTGGCTCCTTTGAGGAGGCCGCAGCGGCTCTTATGAGAAAAAGTGCCGCGGCTGCGGCTCCTTGGGAAGGCCGAGGCTCCTATGAGGCCGCGGTGGCTATTATGAGAGGGCCACGGCAGCGTCTGGATCAGGGCAGGCCGCGGCAGCGGTGCTGGGTCAGGCCGCAGCGGCGATGCTGGAGCAGGCCGCGTCGGCAGTGCTGCAGTGGGCCCGCTGACATACTGGAGCCAAGTACTCACTGTGCACATGCAGCTGTAGCTCCTCAATCCGCCATCCCTTTGATAGTGAGGCGGAGAAGGTAAGCTTCCAACACCAGGCCGTCTTTCATGTGGTTTAATCCGCCATCCTGCTAGCCCAGCTGAAGCCCTGGCTCCGGAAGGGGGTACATGGGGGCGACACCCCGTGTTCCCGTCCGTAGAGGATGTGGGAGAACGGACCCATTAAAGGGATCCGTCAACCCAAAAGAGCACAGGCGAGGTGACGTTGCAGGAGGGGGTACGGGGAGGCAACAGTCTTGAATATTTTGGGAGATCGGGACTTTTTAAGAAGACCCGTCGCCCTTCCATTCCACGAAAAATAAAAACGAGAGTTTGGAAAATTAAAATTAGAAAAAATTCAGTAAAAAAATAGGAGTCTGAAGTCAGAACCTAGTGCCTCCTACAGACACTAAGCAAGAACTGGTTCAGGCTAGAGCGAGCAGAGGGTGTATACTGCGGAGGAGGAGCCAATTTCTTTGTGTATTAGCTTAGTGTCCTCCTAGTGGCAGCAGCATAACACCCTTGGTCTGTGTCTCCCAATGAGGCGAAGGAGAAAACACAAAATTACATAAAGCAATACACTTGCATGATTCAGAGACTTGTAATTAATGGGAACCTGTCAGCAGGATTTCACACCCCAAATTATTTATTTGTGGATGTAGCTCTTTCAATGACAAGTCCAGGAAAATCTTTACTTGGCCAGTCCATTCTTCTGTTATTCTGTTACTGAAACATCAGCATTTTAATTGATATGCAAATGAGGGTGAAGAGTTATATGTAGATCGGAAGCCTCTGTCACTCCAGCTTTATTCGTCACCCATTGCCGCCTCTTCCTGCTTAACTGACATCCTATATGCTGTGTGACTTCAGGCAAAGGAGCCATCAGTCAAGCAGGAGTAGGTGGTGCTGGGCGGGGAAAAGAGCAGGAGTGACAGGCTTCAGACCTAGTATAGTCCTTCACCCTCATTTGCATATCAATTAAAACACTGATTTCTCAGCAACGAAGGAACAACTGACCACGTAAAGGTATTGCTGGAATTACCTTTGAAAGAGCTACATGCTCATATACATAGTTTGGGGAATGAAATCCTGCTGACAGATTCCCTTTAAAAGGAAACCTATCACCTGATTCATGCTGCCTGAACCACAGCCATGATGATTCAGAGAATGGCTGGATTATTGCAGCTGTATATTTTTGCGCCGTTTCAGAGAAAACATACTTTAAAAGCCGTCCTATATGTTGTAGCTGACGTGTCTAAGGCAGGTTCACCGAGAAGGATCCCATAATAATCAATGGTTCGTCTGCTTCAGTTCACATCAGCTATGCAACAGATCAGTTTTGCACATGAATTCCCAATGTAGATGTGAACCTAGCTTTAAAAGAGTTGTCAGACAGTAAAGTATTTTTTTTTTTTTTATAGACGTGGTTTGATTAAAAATAATAAACAGAGGCATACTCATCTTCCACATCCCCGGCAGATGCAGAGCAGCCCACGCTAGCTCCAGAAGCGGTGTTTAGCCTGATCGGAAGTCACAGCATCACTGCAGCCTGTAACTGGCGCCTGCTGTCAGGTGAGTAGAAAAGCGCATCATCGAATGTTCATCCAATGACGCGCTCTTCTAGCCACCTGACCAATGCAGCCAATTACAGGCTGCAGCCGTGCAGTCACTTTCCAATGAACAAAACACCCCTTCAGGAGCAGTTGAAGATGCCAATTTCAGAGAAAGCACAGACTTACGGAGTGGCCTGTAATGAATTGGCGGGGGCGCTGGAATGGAAATATGCCTATGTTTATTGTTTTTCATCAATCCATGCCTTATAAAAGGAAAAACAATTCTCTATGTATGGGAGAAAAAACAATGGTTGTAATACCATACACATCCGTTAAATACGTAGCTGCTTACCTGGCACCTCCGTGTCTGATGGTATAGTGGGTTTGCCCCCGGTGGCAATGAGAATATGTGGGGAGGTGTATTTTTGACCATTGACTTCTATTGTTGGTTCCGGATCAGATGTAAAAGTTGCATGACCTCTGATAATTTCTATTTGGGCCTGTGTCAAACCAACAACACAACATTTAGCACTTGGCTACATGAAAAAGGTTTCCTTTCCTTAAGCAGGACAAGAAATTGTCATCATGTTTCATTTTGTATCAGTGCCTGCTGGAAATTTCTGAAGACCATTAGTAGAAGGTTGGTTCTCCATCATAGACCGATAGAACCAATATCATTAGACTCAGGTAAAGGTTAGTCCTTGGCCGCTAAGCAGCCAAAAACATGTGAACACGTTCATACAAGCTAGCAGGATATCTCATTCTGAGACCATGATTGTGATGGAGAGGTTTTTACACTTATTTTGGAACCGGATATCTGAATACGGCCATGAAGACGTGAATCTGTTCATGTGGAAAAACAGTTCATCTGTTTAAAACTTAAAAGCACGCTGAGTCAGCTAATAGATGTGGATTTTATTCCATCAGACTGGTGTCACGCTATAACCCACTTAGAAGGAAGGACGGAAATGTGGAAACATAATTAAGAAAGTAGAATTCCATCACTGTCCTGCAATTAAGGTTATCAAGCTCTTCACTAGGATTTGACTGCCAAGTTGTAAAAATGGATATTGCATAGCTATATGCTTAAAGGGTTGGCCGAGAGTAAAATAAATGAAGGTTCCTGTAGGAAATCTTAAAGTGGTTACCTGACAGTGAGACTTTTTTTTTCCAGACATGAATGGTTTTAAAATAATAAATGTAGGCATACTCGTCTTCCAGCTAAGGCCACACCAGAGGCCTGTGCTGGAAGCGTATCTGCTACATTCAGAAGTTACAGGACCGTTGCAGTCTCTGATTGGCTGCAGCGGTCTGGTGACTAGAAGAGTGTTTCATCATAGAAACATCTGATGATGCATTCTACATTCCAGGATAAATGTTTGCACATACGGCAGGGCTCAGAAGAGAGCATCATTTGAAATTTGGAAGACAAATTTTGCTGAAATAGATTGCAGACTCCATGTTGCATTTGCAGAGCCCCTGAGGTACCAAACCAGCAGAAACCCCCACAAGTAACCCCATTTTGGAAACTAGACCCATCGCAGAATTCATCTAGGGGTGTTGAGCTTGATGAAAGCGTAATTGCTTTGCAGAACTCTTTAAAATGTGGATGTGAAAACAAAAATTTAATTTTTTTCTGGTAAAATGTTGTTTTAGCCCCAAATTTGTACTTTTCATAATAGATAATAGGAAGAAAATGGACACCATAATTTGTTACGCAATTTCTTCCGAACACAAAGATACACCATATGTGATAAAAAATTGCTGTTTAGGCTCATGCTGGGGCTCAGAAAGGAAAGGCCGCTATTAGATTTTTGGAGAGTAGATTTGTCTGGAATAGATTATCAAAGCCATATCGCATTTAAAGAGCCTCTAAAATGCCAAAAAAGGACAGACACCCACACAAGTAACCCCATTTTGGAAACTAGACCCCTCAAAGAATTCATGTAAGGATGTACTGAGCATTTTTAACTTACAGGTGATTCACAAAACTTCATAACATTTAGATGTGAAAACAAAAAAATATATACTTTTTCCACTGCTTTAGCATCAAATTTGTAATACACGAGGAATGATGGGAGGAATTGGACCCCACAATTTGTTTTGCACTTTCTCCCAAATATGGCAGTACCCCATATGTGGTTGTACACTACTGTTTGAGCACACGGCAGGGATCGGATGGGAAGGAGCTCTACATGGCTTTTAGAATCCAGATTCCATTTGAATAGATTGTGTGCTCCATTAACTGAGCCCCTGAGGAGACAGAACAGCAGAAATCTCACACCAGGTGACCCCATATTGGAAACTTCACCACTTAAAAATTTAATCTAGGGGTTTAGTGAGTATTTTGAATCTATAGGTGCCTCACAAAATTTTATAACCTTTGGACGTGGGAATGTGACATTTCAGTGGTTAAACAATAATTTTTTAATTTGTTGCAAATTTGTCAGGTACACAAGGGTTAATAGGTGAAACTAGACCCCACAATTTATTGCGCAAGTTCTCCTGAACGTGGTGCTGCCCCATATGTTGTCAGAAATTATTGTTAGGCCACACGTCAGTGCTGAGCAGGAAGGAGCGCTATTTGGCTTTTGTAGCACAGATTTTGCTAGAATAGTTTGTGGGCAACATTTGAAAAGCCCTGAAGGTGCTAGAACGGCAGAAATCCCCCCCCCCCCCAAGTGACCCCATTGTAGACACTGCACCTCTCAATGAATTCATCTATGGCTGCAATGACCATTTTGTAACATCCATGCCAGGCTTTATTCTGAAGAACTGTAAAACTGCCAGCCTAGTACCCAAACATTGTGTCCCCATACAGTGTAGAGCCCCCATATATTGTAGCGCCCCCATATACTGTGCCCAGCTTGTGCTTCTGGGGATACGTAAGCTGGAAATTGTTAAGTGCTCTCTCCCCATTACAATAATGCCAAACATGTGGCTGCTTACTGTATTTTAGGCACAGTGGGGCTCAGAATATGAGGGGGGCATTTGGATTTGGGAGAGCAGAATTCACTGAGGGGGTGGAGGGGGTACAGTCTCTTATCTAGAGTCTTTGTTCTACCATTACCGTGGGAATCCCCTAGAGCACCAGTGGCAGATGACGGACTTGAGTGGGGGCTGGTTTTGTGTGGGATAAATTAAGGTTTTAATTGGTAACATTTTGGGGTACATAATATTTTTCGATTGCTTTCGGTATAAGACTGGAATCTCATTCTTTTGTTCTACGCTGAGCGCTTACGTCAGGGTTTCCTTGTAAATCCCACAAAAATGCGATTCAGACCAAACCACCAACAGAACCACCCACCATAATGAGGCAGATGGAGACACTTCGTACTCTGTTTGGCATCTCCTCTGGTGGTGTCCATCTTTTTAGGCGTTCACAGATCTGTGGTCGCCCACACCTGTGCTCTAAAGAAATGCCTAAAATGATGGGACACCACCGCATCAGAGACCAGTCAAAAGTGACCCCATCTGCCTCACAAGTGAGTGGTTCGTCTGGAGTTTTGCATGAATCGTGGTTTCAGGAGTTTAGATGGAAACCCCAATTTAAGCGCTCAGACAGCTGAACAAGATTAGTTCTCATTTTTACATGTGCGTGGTTCACCGTGCGGTATAAGTGATAAGGCAAATTTATTCTTTGGGTCGGTGCAATTACAGCGATACTACATTTATATAGTTTTTTTACGTTTTGCTGCGATCACACAGTAAAAATGTTTTTAAAAATAGGTTTTTTTTGTCGTCATATTCTGAGAGCTGTAAATTTTTTATTTTTTGGTGTACAGAGCTCTATCAGGGCTTAGTTTTTGCACAACGAGTTGTAGATTTTTTTGGTACCATTTTGGGCCACATAACAGTTTTTGATCACTGTTTATACATATTTTTCAGTTGCAGAATGAACAAAAACCAGCACATCAGTTATTTTTATTTTTTGCACTGTTCACTGTGTGGTCAAAGTGATCAGACCGATTTGATCATCGGGTCGTTACGATTACAGCAATACCAGATTTATATAGGTTTTTTTATGCTTTGTTACTTTTACAGACTTAAAACAATATTTTACAAAAATTGATTTGTTTTCGTATCGTCCTATTCAGAGAGCTGTAACTTTTGTATTTTTTTGCTGAATGAGCCATATAAGTGCTTGTTTTTTGCAGAACAGTTTGGAGTTTTCATTTATACCATTTTTTGTTACATATATCTTTTCCATCGCTTTATATTACATTTTTTGTGTGTCAGTATGATGAAAAAGCAACATTTTTGTCATGTTTTTACTGTATTTTGCGGACTACAAGATGCACTTTTTTCCCAAAAAATTTTTTGGGTAAAATGGGGGTGCGTCTTATTGTCGGAATATACTTACAAATGCTGCGGCGGTGCTCTGTGCTGCGTGGGGGCTTCGCCGGCATTTTGTCAAAGCCCAGAGGCCCCACAGATCCATTGCTGCAATGCAGCGGCCTCCGGGAAAATGCCGCCGGGGGCGGCGCATGCTCAGACGGAGATCTCAGCACCGAGATCTCGTCTCGAGATCTCAGGAGACAAGATCTCGTGGCCAAGATCTGAATCTGAGCATGTGCCGCCCCCCGCGGTCATTTTCCCAGAGGCCACCGCATCGCAGCACCGGATCTGCGGGGGCCTCCGGGGTTTGACAAAATGCAGGCGGAGCCCCCCCTGCTGCGGCAGAGCACCACCGCCGTACCTGTCACAAAATGCCGGCGGAGCCCTCTGAGCCATAGCCGCACCAGCCTGGGATGGGATTTCCCGGAGGCAACTGCACCAGCCTTGACCACGCTCCCCTGTGACCACTCCTCCACCTGTGCCGATCCCCCTCCCCCTGGTAAACTGAATTCGGACTGTACGACGGACCCCCATTTGACACAATTTTTTTTTTCCCCTATTTTCCTTTTGAAACTTTGGGGTGCGTCTTATGGTCCGATGCATCTTATAGTCCAAAAAACAAGATTTTGGTTGCTTACCGTAAAATCTGTTTCTCGGAAGCCTTCATTGGGGGACACAGATAACCATGGGTGTATACTGCTGCCACTAGGAGGCGCTGACACTATGCATATGCAAAAATAAAGGTTGGCTCCTCCTCTGCAGTATACACCCCACCGACTGCAAGAAGCAAATCAGTTAGTGAGAAAGCAGTAGGAGAACAACATGACAGAATAACAAACGGACAACTCAACTGTAACAATAGCACATAGAGGAAGAAACAGGAGTTGTAGAAAAAACATGGGAGGGTGCTGTGTCCCCAATGAAGGCTTCCGAGAAACAGATTTTACGGTAAGCAACCAAAATCTTGTTTTCTCTATCGCTTCATTTGGGGACACAGATAACCATGGGACGTCCCAAAGCAGTCCATGGGCAGGGAAACAGCAGAAAACTCTATTGCGATCAAAGAGCTTACCACTGCTGCCTGCAAGATACCTCTGCATAGGCTGGCGTCCACCGAAGCGTAGGTATGGACCCGTAACAATTTGGCAAACTTGTGGATGGAAGACCGGGTTGCCGCTTTGCAGAGCTATAGGGCAAATGCCCCATGTTTACGGCCAGGAGGCGCCCACTGCCCGGGAAGAGTGAGCCTCTTCTTAACCAGTGAGCCTCCAAACTTGCGGACCTGATCCAGCGTGCAATCGTAGCCTTGCAGGCGTGCGTCATCTGGATGACGAATAGGAGATCCGACTTCCTAAAGGAAGCGGTCTTAGTGAGATAGATCCTCACTGCCCTGACCAAGTCTAGCTTGTTTCATGGAGCGTAACACCCGATCGGAGAAATCGGACGCTCTTAGAACCGCGGTTTCAACAGCCACGCTGTCAAATGAACCAGAGAACTCTGGTGGAAGATCAGTTCCTGTGACAGCGTCCAGGGGGCGCCCCCCAGAAGATTGACGATCTCTGCGGAACAAGACCTACTGGGTCAATGTGGTGCGATCAGAATGACCGGCACCCCTTCCGCTTTAATCCTTTTCAACATCCTGGGAAGAAAGGTAAAGTGGAGTAAGCAGGCAGGGAAGCGCGAATTGCGACCAGGCAATTGCAGTGCGGATCCTGTCGGAAACATCAACTCCGCCCAGTGAAGAATCCTGGATACCTTGACCCTCGCCAGGGGACTCCTGGTCCCCCTTGGTCATCGATGTATGTCACCGCTGTGGCAATATTCGTCTGAACTCTGACTGGCAGACCACTGAGAAGCGGTTTACCAGTGATGGAGGTAGAGAAGGATGGCCCTGATCTTGAGGACCTTAGAAAATTCCTGCGTCCCCATGGAAGCAATTAGTAAGCGGAGGGACTCCATCCTGAAGAGTCACAGGCGGACTCTCGAGTTCAGAAACTAGAGATCCAAAATGGGCCGAACCACGTCGTCCTTCTTTTGGCGCAACCAACAGGTTTGAATAGAAACCTGTGAAGCATTCCTATTTCGGTACGGGAACGATAACACTCGTACAGAGGAGGGAGGCGATGGAAGCAAGAAACCCGAACCCAGAGCGGGATCCTTTGGGGGACGGGAATTGAATAACCGATCTCAGGTCCCTTCCGGGCGCGAAGTGAGCTATGAGGATGCTAGGAAGGAGTGGGCCTGAAGGAAGCCTTCTTCCTGACCTGACGGGCCTGTGGCATGTGCTGACCGGAGGGATCCTCCGTCGCCGGAAAAAAACAGTGAAAAGGCCGAAAGGAGCGGAACTGCTGTTTTGGAGGAGACCTGCGAGGTTAGAACTGAGGAGGGAGGGAACTCGTGTCTCCAGCCGCCTCCTTAAAGATCTAGTCCAATCGTGGAGCCAAAAGGAGGCGGCCTCCCTGGAAGGGGAGACAGGTAAGCGACTTCTTTGATGAAAGGTCCGCTTGCCATGCTTTGAGCCAAATGTTCCAACGGATGGCTACCATATTGCCAAGTATGTCCCAGCATAAGGAATTTGGTCTGCGAGGACGTCAAGCTCGCTCGGTGGAACTCCCGCATTGATGCTCTCCCGAAGATGTTTTGCCCATCTGGCTATGGCCTTTGGCAGGGGCAAAGGCCGGGCAAATGTAGAAGCCGCCGTTTCAAGGGCTGATTTTTCCAGCGATCCTATAATTCTATTGTTGGAATCCTTGAGGGAAGCTGGTGAGAGGACCGTGCTAGTCTGTGAACTGGCAGGTCCACAGCAGGGGAAGGCATCCAGTTAGCGGTGAGCTCACGGGAGAAGGAGTACCGGTTCCCAAGGCGCTTCCCTCTTTGAAAGAGTCTGGTCGGATTGTCCTTTTCCCTTTTGAGTACCTCCACAACTTCAGCGTGTGGGACAAAGACCTTGGAAAGTAGTTTAGACCGTCCAAACGAAACCGCCTGATCTGCGGGATTCGTAGAGGTATGTGTTACACTCGGTCCCCGTGCTGGCTCTGCACTCCCTCCTGGTCTCTTACCTTCTGCTCCTCCAGCTGTCCCTTTGCAGCAGTCTGTGCGCAGGCTGAAGTCCCCTGCTCCATCTGCTTCTCAGCGTCCTGCTCCCTCCCCCAGTTCCTGGCACGCTGCCAGCAGGCCTCCAGGAAGAATGCTTAGGACGAGAGGCCACTCCCACCGTCTTTCTTAAAGGGGCAGCGTGCATTTTTTGAAAATGTCAATCAACCAATGGCAGCGCACTCATTACTATATCTGGTCACTCCACCATAAGGGGAGTGCCGGAGCAACGTGTTTCTATCATTGCTACATCCGGTTCGGACTCTGATCTGTCTGCGCTGCGTTAGCAGTCTCTGTGCTTCGCTCATTCTATTTGTCTCCTCAGATCATTGGTATCCTGTATCCGGCTAACTCTGACAATCTCGGTTATTACTGGCGCAAGTGTCATCCCGTTCCGCCATCAGCCATCCGTATCCATGGACTGTGACAAGGTCACTGGAGCCAGCCTGCTACCATCCATTCTGGACCAGGACCTTCCTCATCTCCGTCTAACCCTCCACGGTTTCTATTTTACCTGTTACCCCTTTTGGTCCCTCTGGGACAGCTGCCACGTGTCCGGGGTCTAACTGGAGGTAGCACCTGTGTCCTCCGGGTATTCCATTCTGGTCCTGTTCGAGGGGCCTTACTACGGGTACCCGGGGCTCACTAGTCACGCCCCCTTCGGAGCCCCCCGGACCGCGGTCTCGAGGTTCCACTTTAAAAAATAAAGACGAATGTGAACTTCACCATGTCTGCCTAAGCTTCCATTCGTTACAGTATGTTTGATGCCTAAGGTCTGGTTGACCGCCACATTCAGGCTCAGCGCCATTTCCATATGCTGAAGGCCTGTTCTGGATCCTGGTCCGACTCATACCGTTAAGGCACGTTCGAAGATGTGTCGTCAGATTCGGGAGAGGGGGACCCGGAAGAGGATCTCACCGAGAAGGCTCGGCTGGTGATAAAGGACTTAGACCGGTGCTCTTGTCCGGGCTTCTTGCGGCTTGAGATGTAAGGGCCCGGGGGGAAACCTGTGATCCACTGGTGACTGCAGTTGGAAGAGGCAATCAGTCTATCACGGCCACCAGGGTCTATGCTACCCTGGTGAAACCCACAATCGACTGCGTCTGAGAGGGAGCCCATCCCAGGATAGGGGTCTCAGACTCGCCTGGGGCAGAATAGGACTCCTGGTAGTGGGTACTATGGGGTGCTCTAGGCCTGGCAGAGGAGAGAGGACGAAGACGAGCAAGTGTGGCGCCCACATGGGTCCAGTCGCCACAGAGATGTTGCACCTCAACCAGAGGTGTAACACCCCACTCCTAGGTAAGGAGGGAGCACCCCCTTAGACTCTAACACTGCATCCAACACACCATGCCAGCTGAGCATACGGACGTACCCTACGGGAGGATGGTCTGCCTCAGACTGGTTAGCCAAGGGTTGGAGTTAGTAGCAACCTTAGGCTGTGTGTGTGTGAGAAGACAGTTTTGTCTTTCTCCTGAAGAGGCTGCTAGAGCAGAGTGCAGAAAAGGGTCCTTGGGCACAGGCCGTGAGAAAAAAAACTAGCTGTGGCCCATTCCGAGATCGGAAGGACAGGCCAAAACAGGGTTCGGTCCCTAGACTAGCAGGAAAGCTTCAGGCTCTGCTAGTAAGTCGACGGCGGTGATCACTTTATGGGTCATCGCCACCAACCACTAGCAGTATCTTGAGGAAGGACGCTAATAGGACCAAGGACGCACAGACTTAGTCTGTTTCCCGACAAGGATCTGCAGTCTCTCTGTAAGACTGCGTGGTGAGGTGCTAAGAAGGAATGAAAACGATCCCACTAACTGATGCCAGAAAGGTTGGGGGACAGAAAGGAGACAGAGGAGTGTGTCAGCTCGGTTTTGGATGGCTGCTCCTGAAGTATGATGTCTGAGGCTGAAGTAGCCGAAGATGGCGCCTGTCCCAGAAGAAAAAAATTTCCCCTTAGTGACGAAGAGAGAGGGGGGGGGGGACAGAGAGCCGATAACAGGGCTAATGGTGCTGCTGCGGCCCACAGTAACGCTGTGTAAGGTGGGCGGAGCTTAAGGCAGCGCTGTAAGAAAGGCCGGGCGGGAGAAAAGCCTGCCCGGAAGCCAGGGGGCGGAGCCGGCGCTTCACTAGGCCCAAATTGAAGCCGGGGCCTCGATTAGCGCCGGCGGCCGCCGGAGGAGGGGTAGGCGGCGCGGAGGCCCCGAAAGGCATAGAAAAGGTGGGCCCCACACAGAAAAAACTTAGCGCTATCAACGTGGCCCAAGAAGAAGCGCTTAAAGGTCGGGACCCGGCACAGAAGATGGAGGTGACCGGGGAAGGGGCATCTTAGGGGTATCCAAGGGCACTACTGTCCGCAGGACTGAACCCGGAATGAGGGGATAGTGTCTCTCATGACCGCTTCTGTGTCCTCGATGGTCCTAAGTTTTTTTTTTTCTGTCTTCTTTTTTTCTATCTTCTTGCTGTGAGGGAGAAAAAAAGAAGGACAATACCTCCAAAGATCTTCGGACGTCCGGGATCCAGATGCGGGACGTCTGTGTCTCCGTCACCGACAGGCTCTGGTGGGCGAGTAGGTGGGAGATGGAAGCAGGCCGGGTCTTTTCCCTGTAGTCACCTAAACACCCGTCCGTGTTAGGGATCTGGGGGGGGGGGGGTCCTGCATGGTAACAGACATATGAGGATACGGGGTGGCAGTACACGCCGTACTCAGTCTCTGCGTGGGAATACAGTAGTGACTGTTCACACTGTATCCCTCCAGAAGGTACCTGAAAAGGAACGACGCACATTAGGTAGATATGGGTCCAGAGAGACCCGTGTCCACCTCCTACTGACACTAAGCTAAAAAGGAGTTGCTTCTTGCAGTCGGTGGGGTGTATACTGCAGAGGAGCCAACCTTTATTTTTGCATATGCATAGTGTCAGCGCCTCCTAGTGGCAGCAGCATACACCCATGGTTATCTGTGTCCCCCAATGAAGCGATAGAGAAAATACGGTAATTTTTTTCATGGTGTTCGCCATACGGAATAAATCATAAATAAGTTTTATAGATAGAGTAGTTACAGATGCCGCGATACCAATTATGTGTATTTTTTTTTTGTTTTAACGCAAACTATGCATTTTTAGTGGCAAAACTTTATTTTCAAGATCTGTGTGTTTTTTTTTCCCACACACATTTTATGTAATTTTTTTTCACTTATTCACTTAGTCTCACTGTGGGACATGTATAACTTTTACTGTGATCATTGGTCTCATGCACTGCAGTACTTGTGTGAGTCGCTGGTACCGCCCGAGACCCAAAGCTGGTCTGTTCTACAATCCTGACTGCTCTACTACTAAGGGTATGTTTCCACAGTCAGTAAATGCTGCGTGTTTGGCGCTGTGCGCTGGCGCAGCGCCAAACACGCAGCGTCCAGATGTTACAGCATAGTGGAGGGGATTTCAAGAAATCCCGTCTCCACTATGCGCAAAATTACGCAGGCGGAAGACCTGCGTTTACGGACATGCGGCGCGTCTTTTCAGACCGCAGCATGTCCTTGTTCCGCTGCGGCGACGCAGCGGAAATATCACAGGGCTATACAGCCCTGCGCTCTTTCCGGAGGTGTTCCGGAGGTGTCCTGAACACCTCCGGAAAGAACGCGCGTCAGAAAGGGGGCGGGGCTTAGGACGGAGCGGAATTTCCGCTCCGTCATATACGCTGTGTTTCCTTACCGTGGAAACACAGCCTAAGTGTGTCCTCTCTTCTTCCTGGCGTTCTAGAAACGGGCTCTGCTCCAAAGTCTCTCCGAATGGCAGCAAGGGAAGAGAACACACTGAGTATGTGCCGGTTGTCTATTCCAACACATAGTCTGTCCTCTCTCATTGTCCGGGTTCTGTCATTGAGCTCTGCTCCATAGCCTGCTGGCATTCTCCTTGCAGGCATTCAGAGATGCTTTAGAGCAGAGCACGCTGACAGAACACTGAGCACTAGAACAGACAAGAGAGCAGAACAGACTAGTCCCACCACTAATGACAATCAGTTTAAAAGGAAGAACAGGCCACTGAGGGACCCTCAGTAATAACGTTCCATTTGAGACCCCCAATGCATGCTAGCAGATTAAACAAAACGTCATTGGATCCGTGGGGAACTTAAGTGTCAATTAGAAAAATGCTTTGATTTTAAAAACAGATAATTTGAGACGAAGTTTAAAGCCCCCGTCACACACAGCGATCTCGCTAGCGAGATCGCTGTGATGAATGTCCTGGACATTTTTTTGATCGTTGGTCTCCCGCTGGCCAGCACGCATCGCTGCGTGTGGCAGGCAGGAGACCAGCGATCAGCTGGTAACCAAGGTACACATCAGGTTGGAAACCCGATGTGTACGGTGGATACCAGTGCGCTGCTGCAGGGGAGCTGGTAACCAAGGTACACATCGGGTTTCCAGGTGCCGCACAGCGCCTGGAAACCCGATGTGTACCTTGGTTACCAGCTCCCTGCACCAGCGGGCTGGTATCCAACGTACACTGCGGGTAACTAAGCGACGTTACCCGCAGTGTCGCTGTCCTGATCGCTGCCTGTTTGGCAGCTCACCAGCGATCATGTAGCGACACACCAGCGATCCTGACAAGTGCATATCGTTGTCGGGATCGCTGGTGTGTCGCTAGGTGTGACGGGGCCCTAAGGCAGGGTTCCCCAACTCCAGTCCTCAAAGCCCATCAACAGATCATGCTTTCAGGATTTCCTTTGTATTGCCCAGGTGATACAATTATCACCTGGGCAATACTAAGGAAATCCCAAAAACATGATCTGTTGGTGGGCCTTGAGGACTGGAGTTGGGGAACCCTGGTTTAAGGCATTGGACAACCTCTTATAAGTAGAATTTGGTCAATATGATTGTTCGACGCGTAACACACATATGCATAGATCACTTTGATGAATTTTGTTATCTTGGTACACAACCGATGCCCTACATAAAAGCCCCTGCTGCACTGCTCAGAGATGGCTGATACTGCATATTCCACATACGGTAAGTAAAGAATCCTGAAAAAAAGGGTTAATTTCAAATACTATTTCTAAACTGTTAATATTTTGCTACATGTATACCAGAATCGGGCCTAAATACTGGACTGTAATAATGGGTACCATATATACCTTATTAAGGTTATTTTGATAGATGTCATTGAGGCGACTCACGTATGCATCTCTTTTGTCTTTTATAACCCTGAGACAATAAAAAAAACACAATTTGCTTATGTACGACAAGACTAAAACTAAGAACGCATGCTAAAATGAAGCAACTATATTCTCTACATTGTGATGTTATCAATTATTACGGATAAAAGGAATTCTGGACAATGCTGGCATGTCATACACAGTGTGAAAGGCATTGTCACCATTCAGTTGTGGTTACCATTCAGTAGCTTTCTCCCCATACAGTATAAGAATACGGCTAACAGCACTGGTGTGTATATATAAACTCACCTGCTTCCATGTTCAGTAGCTTTCTCCCCTCTCTCCCTACAATATGAGCATACAGCTAACAGGACTGGTGTGTATATATAAACTCACCTGCTTCCATGCACAGTAGCTTTCTCCCCTCTCTCCATACAATATGAGCATACAGCTAACAGCACTGGTGTGTATATATAAACTCACCCGTTTCCATGCACAGTAGCTTTCTCCCCTCTCGCCATACAGTACAAGAATACAGCTAACAGCACTGGTGTGTATATATAAACTCACCCGCTTCCATGTACAGTAGCTTTCTCCCCTCTCTCCATACAGTACAAGAATAAAGATAACAGCAATGGTGTGAATATATAAAGTCACCTGATTCCATGTACAGTAGCTTTCTCCCCTCTCTTCATACAATATGAGCATACAGCTAACAGCACTGGTGTGTTTATATAAACTTACCTGCTTCCATGTACAGTATCTTTCTCCCCTCTCTCCATACAGTACAAGAATACGGCTAACAGCACTGGTGTGTATATATAAACTCACCTGCTTCCATGTACTGTAGCTTTCTCCCCTCTCTCCATACAGTACAAGAATACAGCCAATAGCACTGGTGTGTTTATATAAACTCACCCGTTTCCATGTACAGTAGCTTTCACATTTTTCAGACTTATAGGCTGATTCTATCTGGAACAACCTTAACTTACTTCCAGGTAAACTTCACATCTGAAGTTTGAAATCCATAATCTTCATGATCATGTATGTATTCAGAATGAATTGCTGCATTCCACATAATCTGGTGAGAATGTAAGAATATCACTATTGCAAAAAGGAGTAACAATAAAAATCATAGCACAGATTGACTTGAAGGTCCACCACACAGTCCCAGCAGATGACAACCCCTTTTATAAATTGAGGAGTGATCCACGGATCACCACACGACAAGATTCAGACACGTGCGAACTCCTGTCAAGTGTGAAAAGCGCCACACATGTCGCCCACAGCAGCCGGCCATGTAATACATAAAGAAGCTCGGCCTTTTCTTCTCTAGGAGCAACTTACTCCCTTTTACCCACTGGCACCTTTAGGACTAAACTAATCAAACTTACCTTTTTTGGGACACATCCAACATTAACCTGGGGAGGGGAAAAAGAAAAAAGTAAAATGTAGCAACACATGCAGGTATACTTTCACATAGGATCTGTATATAGGACAGCGTGAATGAACAATGCATTAGACTACGTTCACATGCAGCGTTTTTTTTTTTGCAGCCAAAACACTGCGTTCAAAATGCAGGTTGTGCCGGGTGCATCAGTGCGGATTGCTTGTGTGATTTCTCTACAACACGTTTAATAAAGTTAGTTTTATTCAGAAAAAAATACTATAAACAATTATTTTGCTATTTCCCATAGCTTTCTAAGTGGGAAAAACGCTGTAAAAATGCTGAAAGAAGTGACAAGCGGCAGATTGAAAAAACGCAGCAGCTCTCTAAGGCTAAGTTCACATTAGCGTTCGGGGACTTTGCGGAGGGCTGCGTATTTCCTCCGTTAGGTACGCAGGACGCATGCAGAAGTAGGCAGAACTTAATGGAGGAAGTAAGCAGCCCTCCGCAAAGCCCTCAAATGCTAATGTGAAACCAGCCTAACTCAGTCTGGAAAATAGAACAACTCATGTATGAGATTTCTGACATAGCTTCTGCTGTAAAGCATTGGATAGGCCGCCCACGTAACGCATGGATAGGCCGCCCACGTAACGCATGGATAGGCCGCCCACGTAACCTATGGATAGGCCGCCCACGTAACTTATGGATAGGCCGCCCACGTAACCTATGGATAGGCCGCCCACGTAACCTATGGATAGGCCGCCCACGTAACCTATGGATAGGCTGCCCATGTAACCTATGGATAGGCTGCCCACGCAACCTATGGATAAGCTGCCCACGTAACCTATGGATAGGCTGCCCACGTAACATATGGATAGGTTGCCCATTTAACATATGGATACAGGCAGAGTTACCAGCCCTGGCTAGAAGAGGTTTCATATGTAAAGGGTTGTCGGAGCATTACTTGCCACATGTGAATGGACATATGATCAGCAGTAAACACTGTGGATCTTATTGGTTATTTTTAAGGAAATGACCAAAGACTGTCACTATGTTGACCATTTCAATACTGGTCTCCACGCTCCATGCCAATGGGGCATAACTATACACACCGTGATACTGTGGAGTGGCTGCAAAAAAAAAACACTGGCTGGTGTGCAGGGAGGGAAGGCGGGTGTGCACAGGGAGGCAGTGTAAGGAGAGGCGGGTGTGCACAGGGGGGCAGTGTAAGGATAGGAGGCGGGTGTGCACAGGGGGGCAGTGTAAGGAGGGGAGGCGGGTGTGCACAGGGGGCAGTGCAGGGATTGGAGACAGGTGTGCACAGGGGGCAGTGGAGGGGAGGCTGTGGTGTGCACAGGTTGCAGTGTAAGGAGGGGATGCTGTGTTGAGCACAGGGAGGCAGTGCAGGGATTGGAGGCAGGTGTGCACAGTGTGGCAGTGCAGGGATTGGAGGCAGGTGTGCACAGTGGGCAGCGGAGGGGAGGCTGTGGTGTGCACAGGGGGCAGCGGAGGGGAGGCTGTGGTGTGCACAGGGGGCAGCGGAGGGGAGGCTGTGGTGTGCACAGGGGGCAGCGGAGGGATTGGAGGCAGGTGTGCACAGGGGGAGTGGAGGGGAGGCAGGTGTGCACAGGGGCAGTGGAGGGGAGGCAGGTGTGCACAGGGGCAGTGGAGGGGAGGCAGGTGTGCACAGGGGCAGTGCAGGGATTGGAGGAAGGTGTGCACAGGGGGCAGTGCAGGGATTGGAGGAAGGTGTGCACAAGGGGGCAGTGGAGGGGAGGCAGGTGTGCACATGGGGGCAGTGTAAGAAGGGGAGGCTGTGCTGTGCACAGGGGGGGGGCAGTGCAGGGATTTGAGGCAGGTGTGCACAGGGGCAGTGTAAGGAGGGGAGGCTGTGGTGTGCACAGGGGACAGTGTAAAGGCCCCGTCTCACATAGCGAGATCGCTGCTAAACAGCAATCTCAGCAGCGATCTCGCTATGTCTGACACGTACCAGCGATCAGGCCCCTGCTGTGAATCGCTGGTGGTGTCAGAAATGCCTGGACTTTTTTTTTTTGATCGCTGGTCTCCCGCTGGCCGGCCAGCACGCATCGCTGCGTGTGGCAGGCAGGAGACCAGCGATCAGCTGGTAACCAAGGTACACTTCAGGTTTTCAGGCGCGGGGCTGTGCCTGGAAACCCGATGTGTACGTTGGATACCAGCGCACTGCTGCAGGGGAGCTGGTAACAAAAGTACACATCGGGTTTAGAGGCACCGCCTGGAAACCCGAAGTGTACCTTGGTTACCAGGTCCCTGCACCAGCGGGCTGCTATCCAACGTACACTGCGGGTAACTAGGCGACGTTACCCGCAGTGTCGCTGTCCTGATCGCTGCCTGTTTGGCAGCTCAGCAGCGATCATGTAGCGACACACAAGCGATCCTGATCGTTGTCGGGATCGCTGGTGTGTCGCTATGTGAGACGGGGCCCTAAGGAGGGGAGGCTGTGGTGTGCACGAGGGCAGTGTAAGGAGGGGAGGCTGTGGTGTGCACGGGGGGCAGTGTAAGGAGGGGAGGCTGTGGTGTGCACAAGGGGCAGTGTAAGGAGGGGAGGCTGTGGTGTGCACAAGAGGGTCAGTGTAAGGCGGGGAGGCTGTGGTGTGCACAGGGGGCAGTGTAAGGAGGGGAGGCTGTGGTGTGCACAGGGGAGAGTGTAAGGAGGGGAGGCTGTGGTGTGCACAGGGGAGAGTGTAAGGAGGGGAGGCTGTGGTGTGCACGGGGGGCAGTGTAAGGAGGGGAGGCTGTGGTGTGCACAAGGGGCAGTGTAAGGAGGCGAGGCTGTGGTGTGCACAAGGGGTCAGTGTAAGGAGGCGAGGCTGTGGTGTGCACAGGGGGGCAGTGTAGGAAGGGGAGGCTGTGGTGTACACAGGGGCAGGGTAAGGAGGGGAGGCTGTGGTGTACACAGGGGGCAGGGTAAGGAGGGGAGGCGGTGGTGTGCACGGGGGCAGTGTAAGGAGGGGAGGCTATGGTGTGCACAGGGGCAGTGTAAGGAGGGGAGGCTGTGGTGTGCACAGGGGGCAGTGTAAGGAGGGGAGGCAGGTGTGCACAGGTGGCAGTGTAAGGAGGGGAGGCAGGTGTGCACAGGTGGCAGTGGAGGCTGTGGTGTGCACAGGGGGCAGTGTAAGGAGGGGAGGCTGTGGTATGCACAGGGGGAAGTGTAAGGAGGGGAGGCTGTGGTGTGCACAGGGGGCAGTGTAAGGAGGGGAGGCTGTGGTGTGCACAGGGGGCAGTGGAGGGGAGGCTGTGGTGTGCACAGGGGGCAGTGGAGGGGAGGCTGTGGTGTGCACAGGGGGCAGTGGAGGGGAGGCTGTGGTGTGCACAGGGGGCAGTGTAAGGAGGGGAGGCTGTGGTGTGCACAGGGGGGGCAGTGTAAGGAGGGGAGGCTGTGGTGTGCACAGGGGCAGTGTAAGGAGGGGAGGCTGTGGTGTGCACGGGGGGCAGTGTAAGGAGGGGAGGCTGTGGTGTGCACAGGGGCAGTGGAGGGGAGGGGAGGCTGTGGTGTGCACAGAGGGCAGTGTAAGGAGGGGAGACTGGTGTGCACGGGGGGCAGTGTAAGGAGGGGAGGCTGTGGTGTGCACAGGGGGCAGTGTAAGGAGGGGAGCCTGTGGTGTGCACAAGGGGTCAGTGTAAGGAGGCGAGGCTGTGGTTTGCACAAGGGGGCAGTGTAAGGAGGGGAGGCTGTGGTGTGCACAGGTGGCAGTGGAGGGAAGGCTGTGATGTGCACAGGCGGCAGTGTAAGGAGGGCAGGCTGTGGTGTGCACAGGGGGCAGTGTAAGGAGGGCAGGCTATGGTGTGCACGGGGGCAGTGTAAGGAGGGGAGGCTGTGGTGTGCAGAGGGGGGCAGTGTAAGGAGGGGAGCTGTGGTGTACACAGGGGGCAGGGTAAGGAGGGAAGGCTGTGGTGTGCACAGGGGGCAGGGTAAGGAGGGGAGGCTGTGGTGTGCACAGGGGGCAGGGTAAGGAGGGGAGGCTGTGGTGTGCACAGGGGGCAGGGTAAGGAGGGGAGGCTGTGGTGTACACAGGGGGCAGTGTAAAGAGGGGAGGCTGTGGTGTGCACAGGGGCAGTGTAAGGAGGGGAGGCTGTGGTGTGCACGGGGGGCAGTGTAAGGAGGGGAGGCTGTGGTGTACACGGGGGGCAGTGTAAGGAGGGGAGGCTGTGGTGTGCACGGGGGCAGTGTAAGGAGGGGAGGCTGTGGTGTGCACAGGGGCAGTGTAAGGAGGGGAGGCTGTGGTGTGCACAGGGGGCAGTGTAAGGAGGGGAGGCTGTGGTGTACACAGGGGGCAGGGTAAGGAGGGGAGGCTGTGGTGTACACAGGGGGCAGTGTAAGGAGGGAGGCTGTGGTGTGCACAGGGGCAGTGTAAGGAGGGGAGGCTGTGGTGTGCACAGGGGGCAGTGTAAGGAGGGGAGGCTGTGGTGTGCACAGGGGGCAGTGGAGGGGAGGCTGTGGTGTGCACGGGGGGGGCAGTGTAAGGAGGGGAGGCTGTGGTGTGCACAGGGGCAGTGTAAGGAGGGGAGGCTGTGGTGACAGGGCAGTGTAAGGAGGGGAGGCTATGGTGTGCACAGGGGGCAGTGTAAGGAGGGGAGGCTATGGTGTGCACAGGGGCAGTGTAAGGAGGGGAGGCTATGGTGTGCACAGGTGGCAGTGTAAGGAGGGGAGGCAGGTGTGCACAGGTGGCAGTGGAGGCTGTGGTGTGCACAGGGGGCAGTGTAAGGAGGGGAGGCTGTGGTGTGCACAGAGGGCAGTGTAAGGAGGGGAGACTGGTGTGCACGGGGGCAGTGTAAGGAGGGGAGGCTGTGGTGTGCACAGGTGGCAGTGGAGGGGTGGCTGTGGTGTGCACAGGGGCAGTGTAAGGAGGGGAGGCTGTGGTGTGCACAGGGGGCAGTGGAGGGGAGGCTGTGGTGTGCACAGGGGGGGGCAGTGTAAGGAGGGAGGCTGTGGTGTGCACAGGGGGCAGTGGAGGGGAGGCTGTGGTGTGCACAGGGGGCAGTGGAGGGGAGGCTGTGGTGTGCACAGGGGCAGTGGAGGGGAGGCTTTAGTGTGCACAGGGGGGGGCAGTGGAGGGGAGGCTGTAGTGTGCACAGGGGGGGGCAGTGGAGGGGAGGGGAGGCTGTGGTGTGCACAGGGGCAGTGTAAGGCGGGGAGGCTGTGGTGTGCACAGGTGGCAGTGTAAGGAGGGGAGGCTGTGGTGTGCACAGGGGGCAGTGTAAGGAGGGGAGGCTGTGGTGTGCACAGGGGGCAGTGTAAGGAGGGGAGGCTGTGGTGTGCACAGGGGCAGTGTAAGGAGGGAGGCTGTGGTGAGCACAGGCGGCAGTGGAGGGGAGGCTGTGGTGTGCACAGGGGGAAGTAAGGAGGGGAGGCTGTGGTGTGCACAGGGGGCAGGGTAAGGAGGGGAGGCTGTGGTGTGCACAGGGGCAGGGTAAGGAGGGGAGGCTGTGGTGTGCACAGGGGGCAGGGTAAGGAGGGGAGGCTGTGGTGTGCACAGGGGGCAGTGTAAGGAAGGGAGGCTGTGGTGTGCACAGGTGGCAGTGGAGGGAGGCTGTGGTGTGCACAGGGGGCAGTGTAAGGAGGGGAGGCTGTGGTGTGCACAGGGGGCAGGGTAAGGAGGGGAGGCTGTGGTGTGCACAGGGGGCAGGGTAAGGAGGGGAGGCTGTGGTGTGCACAGGGGGCAGGGTAAGGAGGGGAGGCTGTGGTGTGCACAGGGGGCAGGGTAAGGAGGGAAGGCTGTGGTGTGCACAGGGGGCAGGGTAAGGAGGGAAGGCTGTGGTGTGCACAGGGGGCAGGGTAAGGAGGGGAGGCTGTGGTGTGCACAGGGGGCAGTGTAAGGAGGGGAGGCTGTGGTGTGCACAGGTGGCAGTGGAGGGGAGGCTGTGGTGTGCACAGGTGGCAGTGGAGGGGAGGCTGTGGTGTGCACAGGGGGCAGTGTAAGGAGGGGAGGCTGTGGTGTGCACAGGGGCAGGGTAAGGAGGGGAGGCTGTGGTGTGCACAGGGGCAAGGTAAGGAGGGCAGGCTGTGGTGTGCACAGGGGGCAGTGTAAGGAGTGCAGGCTGTGGTGTGCACAGGGGGCAGTGTAAGGAGGGGAGGCTGTGGTGTGCACAGGGGGCAGTGTAAGGAGGGCAGGCTGTGGTGTGCACAGGGGGCAGTGTAAGGAGGGCAGGCTGTGGCCTGCACAGGGGGCAGTGTAAGGGCTACACGTTATTGATGGGTGCAGGTGTTCGTCTCATGGCGATACTTACACAGGTGCCTCCCAGCTTGTTGCTCTCCACCACGGCTGCCCTGGCGCCCTGCTCTGCCGCCATGCGGGCACTGGCCAGACCGCCCGAGCCTCCGCCGATCACCAGGTAGTCGAATGAGCAGTGCGGACGCCGTTTCGGGTGACTTCCGCACACAACCCCCGAGTTCTGGGCATGCACCGGGCCTTCGGGAGTGTTGCAGGGCTGGGACATGGTGAAGCTGGCGCGGCACCGCGTTGGTAGGTATGCCCGGGGCAGGAGAAGCGGTCTGTGTCGGGAAGCAGTGCGGCTGGGGTGAGGTGCCCGGATGCAGGCGGCGGCGCCCTGCAGACTCCTGGGGATGGAGCAGCGGCTCAGGCGGCTGATGTGGCCGGGCGCAGAGCACAGCAGGACGGGTGACCCGAGGCCTCTGCTCCGCAGCACTAATGCCATGACGCGGAAGTGCCGAGTACATGTAGTGGCTGCGGCGGGGAGGCGATGCCGGCGCTGCTTAGTCACCGTGACCGCTGCCCGGGATTACAGTCCGCGCTACAGGCTGAAGCCGGTTCTTTTATTCGTCAGGTTCTTACTCAGCAATTTCTTCTTTTCTGTTTTTCATAGGTTTAACCACAAAAAATAATCATCACAATAATAACATACAATGCAGCGAGGAGCCTGATGTGACTACACCTCACAGCTACAAAAGGATCAAACTGGCAGGAGAATGGGCACCAACGTGGGCACCGAAGGGCGGTAATGAAATGGTTAAGTGACTTTTGCCCGCTGATGTCACACTGCAGACATATAGGACAGGGAGCCCCACATCATACCCAGGTCCCTCCAGGACAGGGAGCCCCACATCATACCCAGGGCCCTCCAGGACAGGGAGCCCCACATCATACCCAGGGCCCTCCAGGACAGGGAGCCCCACATCATACCCAGGGCCCTCCAGGACAGGGAGCCCCACATCATACCCAGGTCCCTCCAGGACAGGGAGCCCCACATCATACCCAGGGCCCTCCAGGACAGGGAGCCCCACATCATACCCAGGGCCCTCCAGGACAGGGAGCCCCACATCATGCCCAGGGCCCTCCAGGACAGGGAGCCCCACATCATGCCCAGGGCCCTCCAGGACAGGGAGCCCCACATCATACCCAGGTCCCTCCAGGACAGGGAGCCCCACATCATACCCAGGGCCCTCCAGGACAGGGAGCCCCACATCATACCCAGGGCCCTCCAGGACAGGGAGCCCCACATCATACCCAGGGCCCTCCAGGACAGGGAGCCCCACATCATACCCAGGTCCCTCCAGGACAGGGAGCCCCACATCATACCCAGGGCCCTCCAGGACAGGGAGCCCCACATCATACCCAGGGCCCTCCAGGACAGGGAGCCCCACATCATGCCCAGGGCCCTCCAGGACAGGGAGCCCCACATCATGCCCAGGGCCCTCCAGGACAGGGAGCCCCACATCATACCCAGGTCCCTCCAGGACAGGGAGCCCCACATCATACCCAGGGCCCTCCAGGACAGGGAGCCCCACATCATACCCAGGGCCCTCCAGGACAGGGAGCCCCACATCATACCCAGGGCCCTCCAGGACAGGGAGCCCCACATCATACCCAGGGCCCTCCAGGACAGGGAGCCCCACATCATACCCAGGGCCCTCCAGGACAGGGAGCCCCACATCATGCCCAGGGCCCTCCTGGACAGGGAGCCCCACATCATGCCCAGGGCCCTCCAGGACAGGGAGCCCCACATCATACCCAGGGCCCTCCAGGACAGGGAGCCCCACATCATACCCAGGGCCCTCCAGGACAGGGAGCCCACATCATACCCAGGGCCCTCCAGGACAGGGAGCCCACATCATACCCAGGGCCCTCCAGGACAGGGAGCCCCACATCATGCCCAGGGCCCTCCAGGACAGGGAGCCCCACATCATGCCCAGGCCCTCCAGGACAGGGAGCCCCACATCATGCCCAGGCCCTCCAGGACAGGAGCCCCATCATGCCCAGGGCCCTCCAGGACAGGGAGCCCCACATCATACCCAGGTCCTCCAGCCTGCCCAACTGGGTGCGGGCATCGCCATCTATTCTTAGTGTGACATCAGTGGCCCAAAGAGCGCAAAGAACCAAGGACAAGGCAGCAACTTCTTAGGCCCACAACGCGTTTCCACGGTCAACCGTCTTCATCAGGGGCAATTTATTAATTAAAAGACAGGAAGGGGCATATATGCCACAGGCGACCAACCGGTCAAACTATTGAACACATGATTAACAAGTCACATGACGAGTAAAATTTGAGGAAAACAAAAAACACAAGGGGAAGGAAGCACTAAAGGATTAAAAACACATTAAACACCTAAAACAGGATTAAAAAATGAAGCTAAAAAATCTAAACAAAAAAAAAGGAGAAAATGCATATGAATAAAAGAAATGAATAACATTATCTCGTCCCTCAGGTGCCAATGTGCCTGGCTTGAATATCCAAAACTTTCCCGGTTAATTACACTGTTATAGCGATCAGGTACAGTATCTGGTATATAGTCAATAATTACTATTACTATTTAAGAAACCCCCCACCGATACCGCAGGATCACCTGGCACTGTTAAATGCCCCTGTAACAGAATCCAAAATATACCACTGTCACTTTATGTCAGGGGTCTCAAACTCGCGGCCCGTGGGCCAACTGCGGCCCTCGGGACAATAGTTTGCGGCCCTTACCTCATGGGCCCTCTGGACAATAGTTTACAGCCCTCACCTCGGCCAGCATCACACATGCGAGAAACACGGCCGAGTCTCGCCTGTGAAATCCCAGTCACACGTAGTACCGCTCATTAAGGTAATGAATATGGACGCCACTCCACTCTCTAGGCGTGGCGCCCATATTCATGAGCTTAATGAGCAGTACCACAGAAAGAAGATGTCGGCGCTCCGGGCGCTGGACCATCGGAGCTGCAGCAGGAGGAGGTGAGGTGAGTATCATGATGACTAGAGTCTAGCCACCATGTGTGGCGGGCAGGGAGTGATCCCAACAGCTCCACTGCTTGCAAGACAAAATAAGCAGGAGCGGAGCTGCAAGGATCTTTCCTGCCAGGCACCCGCGCTTCCTGTCTCTGACACAGAGTAGCGCCGCTGGATGACGTCATTCAGCGGCCAGCTGTGCCAGAGCGAGGAAGCGCGGGCACCGGTAATGCTGCGGACAGGTGAGAGGTGGTGTGTGTGTGTGTGTGTTGTAAAGGTGAGAGGTGGTGTGTGTGTGTGTGTCTGTAGGTGGAGGAGAGTGATGGGGAAAAAGCAATGAAGGGTGAAAAGCAGTGATGGGGAAAAGTAGTGATGGGGAGAATGCAGTGATGGGAGTTGTGGGGAAAAGCAATGATGGGGAAAAACAATGATGGGAGTTATGGGGAAAATCAGTGATGGGGAAAAGGAATGATGGGGAAAAACAATGATGAGAGTGATGGGGAAAAGCAATGATGGGAGTTATGGGGAAAAGCAGTGAGGGGGAAAAGCAATGATGGAGAAAAACAATGATGGGAGTGATGAGGAAAAGCAATGATGGGAGTGATGGGGAAAAGCAATGATGGGAGTGATGGGGGAAAAGCAATGATGGGAGTGATGGGGGAAAGCAGTGATGGGGAAAAGCAATGATGGGGAAAAACAATGATGGGAGTGATGGGGAATAGCAATGATGGGAGTGATGGGGAAAAGCAATGATGGGGAAAAACAATGATGGGAGTGATGGGGAAAAGCAATGATGAGAGTGATGGGGAAAAGCAATGATGAGAGTGATGGGGAAAAGCAATGATAGGGAAAAACAATGATGGGAGTGATGGGGAAAAGCAACGATGGGGAAAAAGCAATGGGGGAGAATGAGCGCTGGGGAGAATGCGCGCTGGTGGAATGACTTCTTGCTGTTAACTAGTTAATGTTTTCTTGTGGAAAACCTGATGCGGCCCAGCCTCAACCAGATTCTACCTCCAGCGGCCCCCGGGTAAATTTACATTACATTTTTACAACAAAATTTACAAAACCATTTTTTTACGGACCACCTCACATTTGAAGTCACTTTGAGGGGTCTATATGGCAGAAAATACCCATAAGTGCCACCATTCTAAAAACTGCACCCCTCAAGGTACTCAAAACCACATTCAAGAAGTCTATTAACCCTTTACATGCTTCACAGGAGCTGAAGCAACGTGGAAGGAAAAAATTAACATTTAACTTTTTTTTTTACAAACATTTTACTTCAAAACCATTTTTTTATTTTCACAAGTGTAAAAAGAGAAAATGAATCACAAAATTTGTTGTGAAATTTCGCCTGAATGCGCAGATACCCATATGTGGGGGTAAACCACTGTTTGGGCGCACGGCAGAGCTCAGAAGGGAAGGAGCACTGTTTGACATTTTCAATGCAGAATTGGCTGGTATTGAGATCAGATGCCATGTTGCGTTTGGAGATCCCCTGATGCGCCTAAACAGTGGAAACCCCCCACAAGTGACACCATTTTGGAAACTAGATCCCTTAAGCAACTTATCTAGATGTGTGGTGGAGCACTTTGAACCCTCAAGTGCTTCACAGAAGTTTATAACCTAGAGCTGTGAAAATAAAAAATCATATTTTTTCCGCAAAAATGATCATTTCGCACCCCAAATTTTTATTTTCACAAGGGTAACAGAATAAATTAGACCCCCAAAGTTGTGCAATTTGTCCTGAGTACGCCGATACCCTATATGTGGGGGTAAACCACTGTTTGGGCGTATGGCAGAGCTCAGAAGGCAGGGAGCAAAATCTGACTTTTTGAACGCAAAATTGGCTGGAATCAATGGTGGCACCATGTTGCATTTGGAGACCTTCTGATGTAACTAAACAGTGGAAACCCCTAATTCTAACTCCAACTCTAACCCCAACACACCCCTAACTCTAATCCCAACCCTAACCTTAATCACAAACCCAACACACCCCTAATCCTAACCACAACCCTAACCCCAACACACCCCTAATCCTAACCATAGCCCTAACCCCAACGCACCCCTAATCCCAACCCTAACCACAAGCCTAACCCCAACACACCCATAACCCTAATCACAACCCTAACCCAACATATCCCTAACCACAACCCTAACCCAAAACACCATAACCCTAATAACAACCCTAACATATCCCTAACCACAACCCTAACCCAACACCTAACCCTAATCCCAACCATAACCACAACCCTAACACTAATCCCAACCCTAACCACAAACCTAAACCCAACACACCCCTAATCCCAATCATAACCCTAACTCTAACCCTAAAACTTTAGCCCAACTCACTTTAGCCTAACTCTAACCCTAAAACTTTAGCCCAACTCACTTTAGCCTAACCCTAAAACTTTAGCCCAACTGACTTTAGCCCAACCCTAAAACTTTAACCCAACTCACTTTAGCCTAAAGGTACTGCCACACTAAACAATCCCGCTAGCGATCACGATAACGACGCATACTAATGCGATCGCTAGCGGGATTGTTTCTATATCGCTAGTAGCAGCCTAAATTAGCGATGTCGTTAAGGACGCTATCGCGGTTAGCGATCTCCTTAACGACTTTAGCGGTACAAAAGTACCGCTAAATCGCTAACAAAAGGTGCTACACTCAGCGATATATAGTTACCAGCGGGGCGCCGACGATAAAAATAGGGTCCGGAACGATGAGAACGACGAGCGAGATCACAGCAGGATCTCAGCAGGGGCCACGTCGCTGGTAGATGCCGCACACAACAACATCGCTAACGGGATCGCTAAATAGTAACGTTTTTTAGCGATCCCGTTAGCGATGTTGTTTAGTGTGGCATACCCTTAACCCTAATGGAAAATGGAAATAAATATATTTTCTTTATTATTTTCCCTAACTAAGGGGGTGATAAAGGGGGGTCTATTTACTATTTTTTTCATTTTGATCACTGTGATAGCGTTTATCACAGTGACCAAAATGAACCAATAGGAAAAATCTTCCTATTGCTGCCGGGTGCTGGCCGGCAGTCAGATTGCGGCGGGCTCACTGCGCATACACCCACCATTTTCTGACAGGAAGAAGATGGCGGCGCCCACCGGAGGAGGCAGGAGGGCCCGAGGACCACCAGGGGTTACGAGGAGAGGGATCGAGGACCCTATTTCTCTCTCCTCTGATGTGCGATCACATCAGAGTAGAGAGAAATTAAATGGCACATCGGATTTTTTTTTTTTTTTTTGTGGTCGCCGTTATGCGGTTAATAACGGCGATCGTAACCCCGGGGACGGAAAAAACCGACCTGAATCATGTTCTCCGGGGTCTCAGCTATCCCCGACAGCAAAGGCCCCGGAGAAAATCCGACTCTGGGGGACGCTATACACTTTTTCCACAGCGCCGTTAATTAACGGCGCAGTGGTTTAAATACCCTTAACTATCGCCGTTAAAAGGCGTATCGGTGGTCGTAAGGGGTTAAACCTAAAAGATCCTGAACAGCTAAACAACTGTAGACCAATCTCACTTATTAATACGGATATCAAAGTGTATTCAAAGATCCTTGCTAACGGACTGAAAAATACTCTACCTTTAATTATAAATCATGACCAACTAGGCTTTGTTGGAGGTCGTCAAACATCAGACGGCACAAGAACGATAAATATACTAAAAATAATGAATGCCTCAACTTCCCTGTATGATAGTAACGCTAGATGCCGAAAGGGCATTTGATAGTTATTATTATTTATTTATATAGCGCCATTAATTCCATGGTGCTGTACATGAGAAGGGTTACATACAAAGTTATAGATATCGTTTACAGTAAACAAATTTACAATGACAGACTGGTACAGAGGGGAGAGGACCCTGTCCTTGCGGACTTACATTCTACGGGATAATGGGGAAAAAACAGAAGCTCGGGGGTGCGGCAGCTCTGGTAGTGGTGGTGGCGAGGCGGCAGCTCTGGTGGTGGTGGCAGCTCTGGTAGTGGTGGCGGCGAGGCGACAACTCTGGTGGTGGCAGCGAGGCGGCAGCTCGGGTGGTGGTGGCGAGGTGGCAGCGAGGCGGAAGCTCGGGTTGAGGCGGCGAGGCGGAATGGTTATTGCAGGCTGTAGGCTTTCCTAAAGAGATGGGTTTTCAGGTTCCGTTTGAAGGATCCAAGGGTGGTGGATAATCGTACATGTTGAGGGGTGGAATTCCAGAGGATGGGGGATATTCGGGAGAAATCTTGGAGGCGGTTGTGTGAGGAACGAATAAGTGTGGAGGATAGTAGGAGGTCTTGGGAGGATCGAAGATTACGTGAAGGAAGATATTGGGAGATTAGTTCAGAGATATAGGAAGGGGACAGGTTGTGGACGACTTTGTAAGTCAGTGTTAGTAGTTTGAACTGGATTCGTTGGGGAATTGGGAGCCAGTGGAGGGATTTGCAGAGGGGAGAAGCAGGGGAGTAGCTAGGGAGAGGAGGATTAGTCGGGCAGCTAAGTTGAGGACAGACTGGAGTGGTGCAAGAGAGTTGACGGGGAGGCCACAGAGGAGGATGTTGCAGTAATCGAGGCGGGAGATGATGAGGGCATGCACAAGAGTTTTAGTAGATTGGGGGCTGAGGAAGGGACGGATTCTGGAAATGTTTTTAAGTTGGAGGTGACAGGAGGTGGAAAGAGTTTGGATGTGTGGTTTGAAGGACAGGGCAGAGTCGAGAGTTACTCCGAGGCAGCGGATTTCAGGTGCAGGAGAGATCGTAATGCCATTTACCATAATAGATAGATCGGGTAGGGAAGATACATGAGATGGAGGAAAGATGATGAGTTCGGTTTTGTCAACATTGAGTTTTAGGAAGCGAGAGGTGAAGAAGGAGGATATGGCTGATAGACACTCCGGGATTCTGGACAGCAGAGAGGTGACATCTGGGCCAGAGAGGTAGATCTGAGTGTCGTCCGCATACAGGTGGTACTGGACGCCATGGGACTTTATGAGTTGTCATAGGCCAAGGGTATAGATGGAAAAAAGTAGGGCCCCAGGACAGAGCCTTGAGGGACTCCAACAGAGAGAGGGCGGGATGAGGAGGTAGTGTGGGAGTGGGAGACGCTAAATGTGCGGTCGGAAAGGTAAGAGGCTATCCAGGACAGGGCAAGGTCTTTGATGCCAAGGGAAGAAAGAATCTGTAGCAGTAGGCAGTGGTTAACTGTGTCAAAGGCAGATGACAGGTCAAGGAGGAGGAGGATGGAGAACTGTCTGTTAGCTTTAGCTGTGAGTAAGTCATTAGTAATTTTGGTCAGGGCAGTTTCAGTGGAGTGGTGGGGCGGAAGCCAGATTGGAGGTTGTCAAGGAGAGAGTTAGATGAGAGGTGGGAGGAAAGTTGAGCGTGGACATGCTGCTCAAGGAGTTTGGAAGCAAACGGGAGCAATGATATTGGGCGATAGCTGGGCATAGCAGTTGGGTCAAGGTTTGTTTTTTTGAGGATGGGTGTGATGGTGGCATGTTTGAAGGCAGAGGGAAAGGTACCAGAAGATAGCGATAGGTTGAAAAGATGGGTTAGGGCTGGGATGAGCATGTTAGTGAGGTTGGGGAGCAGGTGGGAAGGGATGGGGTCAAGTGCACAGGTGGTGAGGTGAGATTGAAAAGGAGGTGAGTAAGCTCTCCTTCAGTGATGTTGGAGAGGGGTTAGTAGGGAAGGACAGAGGTCTGGTATATGGAGTGGTTGGGGTGGTGGAACAGTAAAGGTTTGCCTTGTTTGGTCAATCTTATTTTTGAAGTAGGTGGAAAAGTCCTCGGCAGAGATGAGGGGAGTTGGAGGTGGCAGTGGTGGGCGGAGGAGAGAGTTGAATGTGCTGAACAGTTGTTTTGGTTGTAGGATAATGAAGATACAAGGTTTGCAAAATAGTGTGTTTGTGAATGTGCTAGAAATGAATTCTGAGCAGAAGCTCCCTCTGGTGGTTACAAACAGTACTGAACTATCCAATGAAGATTGTGAAGATTGGCGATCAGGTGTTACTGACTGGTCTTATATAAGGGAGGTTCCCTCCCATCAGGGTTGCCGGTGATCAATTGTTCTGGTCTCATCTTTGATTCCTGTTCACTTTGTAGCTTGCTGTTTCGTGCCTGCATCTTCTGCTAACAGATAAGACATTTTCTTCTTTTAGTTTTTTGTGCTTGCTTTTTGCATTTTGTCCTGCACTTCTGTGGGGGTCTGCCGGGTCCCCTCCGGGGGCTTGTGCTCCTCTCAGTTTAGTTCAGCCACTGTTGTTTGTTCATTTGCCTTTTCCAGTTTTTTCAGTGGCTGCTGTTTAGTTTTGTTACACCAGAGAACTAATTTAGGTGGTAGAGGTCGTGTGATCTCAGGTGTTTTTGTAATTAGTAGAGTTGGTACTTTTCAGGGTTTTTTGGGATTGCAGTAAGTGTCCTTCCTATCCTTTTCTATTTAGGAAGTTTGGGCCCCAACGTTTGCTCATACTATTTTCTGTCTGTGTCTGTATTTCATCTTGTCTAACCGCCATTACATGTTTGGGGGCTTTCTATGTTCTTTGGGGATCTGCTCCGGGCAGATAGTTTTCCTCTTTCTGTCTTTAGTGTAGTTAGCTTCTCAGGCTGTGACGAGGCGTCTAGGACCAATGTAGGTACGCTCCACGGCTGCCTTTAGTTGTGGTGGTTAGTCAGGGTACTGCAATCCCATAGATTCCAACCTCTCTGGTGTATTTCTTTTTTGCCTGCTCTCCTCAGCTACCAAATCATAACAGTATCACCGGCCCAAAAACTGATATTTGTATGGTACTCACAGAAGGGAAAAATAGTGTTAAAGAAAGAAGATTGTCAGAGTTGTCAGAGATTTTTTTTTTTTTCCCTCTGTTTCTCTGAATGCTGAGGAGGATTTTTTTTTCTCTCAATGGAGTTTGCACAGTTGTCTGGCCGTGTGGATCAGCTTGCCACTGAAGTTTGGAGTATTGCTACCTATCTTGCAGGGTTGCCTGTTGTGGAACCTAGGATTCCATGCCACATTTGTTTTTAGGGATCGAGCTAAATTTCTGAATTTCAAAATAACTGTAAGTTGTTTTTTGCCTTGAAATCTAAGTCCTCAGGGAACGCAGCACAGCAGGTTCAAATTGTCATCTCTCTCCTGCGCGGCGATCCTCAGGATTGGCTTTTTCCCTGACACCTGGGGATCCTGTTTTGAGTAATGTGATGCATTTTTTCAGGCTCTGGGTTATTGTACGATGAGCCTAATGTCACTGATCAAGCTGAAAAAGCCTTGTTGGCATTAAATCAGGGCTTGAGGACGCTGAGTTATACTGTCAGAGATTCCGAAGGTGGGCAGTCCTGACCAAATGGAATGACGATGCTTTGGCAGCCCTTTTTCGGAAGGGTCTGTCAGAGAATGTAAAGGATTTATGGTGGATTCCCTGTCCCCTCTGGTCTCTGATTCTATGTCATTAGCGATTCAAATTGACAGACGTTTGCGTGAGCGTAGAGGTATGCGTGGAACAGTGTTGCCTTGTGATCCAGCTTCTGAACCCATGCAGTGTGATAGAGTGGCTTCTGGGGCACAGCGTCATGAGTTTCGAAAACGCAATGGTTATGTTTCTACTGTGGTGACGCCTCTCATGCTATTTCAGTCTGCCCTAGCGGGGAAGACGTTTTGCACGTTCAGTTGTCTTGGGTAGTGTTCAGACTAAATTTTTGTTGACTGTTACCCTGATTTGCTCCCTGTCCACATTTTCTGCTCAGGATTTTGTTGATTCGGGAGCAGCTATTAACCTGATGGATTTTGATTTTGCTAAACATTGTGGGTTTCCCTTGATACCCCTACGGAAGTCTATTCCCCTACTGGGGATCGATTCTACCCCTTTGGCTGAGAATAAACCTCAGTTCTCTACTCAGGTGATAATGAGGTTGAACCTG
>JARQOD010000001.1:300333771-300453643 GCA_033576555.1 Oophaga sylvatica | reverse complement strand
TTTTCTTCCCTGAGCCATTTAGTTATCACCTTTGCTTTATGGCAAGGTGCTCCATCATGCTGGAAAAGGCATTGTTGATCGCCAAACTGCTCTTGGAGGGTTGGGAGAAGTTGCTCTTGGAGGACATTCTGGTACCATTCTTTATTCATGGCTGTGTTTTTAGGCAAGACTGTGAGAGAGCCGATTCCCTTGGCTGAGAAGCAACCCCACACATGAATGGTTTCCGGATGCTTAACAGTTGGCATGAGACAAGACTGGTGGTAGCGCTCACCTTGTCTTCTCCGAATGAGGCGTTTTCCTAATGTCCCAAACAATCAAAAAGGGGATTCATCAGAGAAAATAACTTTACCCCAGTCCTCAGCAGTCTACTGCCTGTACCTTTTGCAGAATATCAGTCTGTCCATGATGTTTTTTCTGGAGAGAAGTGGCTTCTTTGCTGCCCTCCTGGAGACCAGGCCTTGCTCCAAGAGTCTCCACCTCACAGTGCGTGCAGATGCAATCACACCTGCCTGCTGCCATTCCTGAGCAAGCTCTGCACTGCTGGTAGCCTGATCCCGCAGCTGAAACACTTTTAATAGATGGTCCTGGCGCTTGCTGGTCTTTCTTGGGCGCCCTGAAGCCTTTTTGGCAACAATGGAACCTCTCTCCTTGAAGTTCTTGATGATGCGATAGATTGTTGACTGAGGTGCAATCTTTCTAGCTGCGATACTCTTCCCTGTTAGGCCATTTTTGTGCATTGCAATGATGACTGCACGTGTTTCTTTAGAGATAACCATGGTTAACAGAAGAGAAACAATGATGCCAAGCACCAGCCTCCTTTTAAAGTGTCCAGTGGTGTCATTCTTCCTTAATCATGACAGACTGATCTCCAGCCATGTCCTCATCAAGACCCACACCTGTGTTAATGGAGCAATCACTGAAAAGAGGTTAGCTGGTCCTTTTAAGGCAGGGCTGCAATGATGTTGAAATGTGTTTTGGGGGATAAAGTTCATTTTCTAGCCAAATATTGACTTTGCAAGTAATTGCTGTTAAGCTGATCACTCTTTATAACATTCTGGAGTATATGCAAATTGCCATTAGAAAAAGTGAAGCAGTAGACTTTGTAAAAATTAATATTTGTGTCATTCTCAAAACTTTTGGCCATGACTGTACAAAGAAGTGAATATTATATTTATATATATGCAGCAGAATAAGAAGGCTCAGGTAATATGACCAGGCAAAAAGTCCACATTATATGCAACTAAATTACATATAATTTAAAGTGCCATGTGCAATAAATTGGCTCAGTAATATCATAAATGACGCCGAAAACATAAATAATGTGCACACACTAGGACAATTAGAGTGCCGTGTGTAGTGAATCGGCAAGGATATAAGGGGTAAAATGAAATACAAAGAGTACCCACACCAGTAGAACAAAGAATGTGGACTAAATTACCTGGGAGCCTCATATCAGCACAGAATGCCTCAGAGAACGCGCCCCGACGCGCGTTTCGGAAATATATTCCTTCGTCAGGGGGATGATTTGCAAGGCTGCGACTTGGTCGTCTTTGCACACCTTTGCGAGGTTCTACAGGGTTCATACCCAGGCCTAGTCTGATGCAGGCTTAGGTAGAAAGGTCCTGCAGGCGGCGGTGGCTCATCGACCGACCTAGCTCCTTCTTGTTGCCTAAGGTATTTCCCACCCTTGGGACTGCTTTTGGACGTCCCATGGTTACCTGTGTCCCCCAATAAAGCGATAAAGAAAGAAGGATTTTTGGTACCGTAAAATCTTTCTTGGAGCCTTCATTGGGGGGCACAGCACCCCCCTGTTTATTAGTTGTACCATGTTGGGCTTAAGAGCCTCCGGTTGGGTTGGTACATACGTTCGAGTTCTTGTTACTGCTCCTACTGCTTTTTTGCACCAACTGACGTACTTTGTGCCTGTCGGTGGGTGTATACTGCCGGGGGAGGAGCCACATTTTTCCTTTTTTGCATAGTGTCAGCCTCCTAGCAACAGCAAGAGATTTTACGGTAAGTACCAAAAATCCTACTTTTCTGCTGTCAAAAAAGTCTAAACTATACACCTAGATGATTGGGAAGGCATCGGTCCTGGCTAGCATATACTGTATACCATTTCATAATGTTTGTCTGATAAATAGTAGATTCTATAAATTTGTTGTCTTATGAGGCCACAGTTTAAATTCTGGAAAGGCTGCTATAAAGGTGGTTTATTCTGTACCATGTGCAGGTGCTGAGGACATTTGATTCTATGATAAGTGCAAACTGCACAGAAGAGCTTGAAAATGCCGGAGTTGATGTCTGGAAATATGCCGAGGTAATGTAAAAGATGCTATTACACTGAAGTGAGCTGCATTATGGAAATTAAAGGGGTTGTGGAAGATTCGTGGAACCGCACCAGTCTTTGCTGAAAGCTTTGTCTGTGGTGGCGCTCAGTCCCACTCAATAGGAGCTGAGTTGCAGCATCCAGGAACGGCTGTTCGGCTCCATTCACTGCTTACATCTGATTGCTGCTTGCTGTGGGTACTAGATGTCAGACCCCTACAAATCTGATGTTAATGACACGCTTAAAGGACAGATCATCAGTATCTTTAGCCTGTAAAACCTCTTTAACAGCGACTGTGAAAACATAATAGAGCAGTGGTTGAGCAGTTAAAAATGCCCGAAACAGAAATCTAAAGTTGTGCTTTGTTAATATTTGCAAATGGGTGTTGTCAATTGAAAAAAGTTTTATTGAAACCTTCTAATTACATGGAAAACTTTTCATTGTCTTTTTGTGTCAAATGCCCTTTAAAACCCTTTGTGACCACTTCACATGGTTACAGAAGGTGTATGGCGCGGGCCCAAGTTCAGAGCTCACAGACTGCATCTTCTAGTAAGCTCTGGTCGCTGCTAACAGCGTTTAAATGGTTAAGTTGTCAGTACATGCATGTATTGGCGGCCATCCGCTCTCCCATGATGCGAATGTGTGGTGGTGATGGGTTACAATGGGTCTGCTTCAGCTACAGAATCATAATTTTTCTTCACCTTCCCGACATATGATGCCGGGTCCCTGAATTTGATGCCAGATTGCGAGCCAAGCCGGCATCTTTCCTGGCAAATGATGGCTGAATTATTTAGCCATCATTTGCCTCCAAAAGCTGCGGGTGAAGGGAACACAAAAGTTCAAATCACCCCCTATTAAAAATAAACAAAATAAATACTTATATTAGGTATCACTGCATTTGCAAAAGTCCAATTTATCAAAATATCAAATAAATTAATTCAGTCAGTAAATAACGTAACGAGAAAAAAAAATCAAAACTCCCAAATTATTATTTTTTTGGCCGCTGCAATATTGCAATAAGTGGCTATGAAAACATCATATCTACCCCAAAATGGTTAGCTCATGGCGCAGAAAATAAGCCCTCACCATGCCCCAGATTCTGAAAATTGAATGTTTTTTTTTGTTTTGTTTTATTTACAAAGTTGTGTATATATATATTTTTTAAGTGATAAAAACTAATTTAAATGTTTAGTGTCTGCGTAACTGTTCTGACCCGGGGAATCTTATTCGTAGATCCGCTTTACCGTATAGTGAACATGGTAAACCAAGAAAAACAATTGCGGAATTGCACTTTTTTTTTTTTTTTTTTTGCAATTTCAACGCACTTGGAATTATTTTGCCCGCCTTTCAGTGAATCAATGATAAAATGAATGATGCCATTTAAAATTACAATTTGTCCTGCAAAAAACAAGCCCACATATGGCTGTGGGAATGGAAAAATGGCCCTTAGAAGAAGGGGAGGAGAAGATTAAAAAAAGAGAAAATAGCTCCATCATGAAAGGGTTAACTACCATTTTTTTTGGGGGGGGACTATATGTCGCACCTTACTATAACGCCCTCGCGGTTTAGACACTAGAAAATGGGAAAAAACATTTCCTGCTAGTTAAAATTTCCTTGCCAATGTAAAGGTGTAGTGGTCAGTATAAGTAATTGTAACGCACTAGGGTACTATAGGGAAGTAGTAGCGTAGACTTATTGTTCTAGCTATTGCTGCTGTCTTACACTTCCATTTTATCTGATGGTTTGGTGAAACTGCAGGTTAAGTCCGTTAAGAAGACGAGCTCAGGTCTAGACATCAATGTACAATGCTCTGTGCCAGGGCGGAAACCAACCGTGCGAACTATCCAGGACGTTGACTGTCTGCTGTGGGCTATCGGAAGGGACCCCAACACAGAAGAGCTGAACCTGGAGAAACTGGTAAAATTGTAATCTGACTGTAGTGCCTATAACTTAATTTTTTATTTTTTATATATGTAACTTTTTTTAGTATCGAAAATATTTTGGAATATTATGAATATAGAAAAATCCTATTACTACATAAGGATAACCAAATGGTTGTGGGGGAAAATAATCGGCAGTGAATAAGAGAGTAGAAGGATATGTACAGTAGATGACTATTTCTGTATGACTAGGGTTTTTATAGTGTTTGGTTGAATTTGCTGTTATCTGATTACTTCATTTTAGCGCACAATATGCCGGCACGTCTCCTCCACAATCTTCATATTGCGACAGTGATATAGAGCAAATGCTCTTTAGATATCTTCAGTGGTGCCCAGTCTAAACGCACTGTCACACTTAGTGATCGCACCAGCGATCACGACAATGATACGACCTGGCGAGATCGTTGGTGTGATCGCTATGTGATCGCTAGTTAGCTTCCAAACACAAAGATCTCATCAGAGATCAGCGATCTTTATAACGACCTCTGCTGTCGTTGGGAAAACCTAGTCCCACCTGCGACGCTGGTAAAGTCGTTCATAAAGGGTGTCACACTCAGCGATTCAGGCTCACCAGCGGGACACCAACGACCAAAAAACGGCTCAGAACGTTCATAAGCGATCAACGACATCGCAGCCGGGGCCACATCGCTGCTACATGTCACACACAGCTAAGTCGCTAACGAGATCGCTACTGCAACATAAAATCGGTGACGCAGTAGCGATCTCGTTAGCGATCTCGCTTAGTGTGACAGTACCTTAAAACATCCCTTCATATAGGAAAAGTGAAGTGAACGGCACTCGCCCAATAGAAATGTATAAATGGTATATGACCTTGTGCAGATCATTTGTACTCCCTGCCATCTATGTGCTTCAGATAAAGATTTGTATACTCCTATTTGGCCAGTGGCACAAATGAATTTCCTTATATGAAGATACTTCATGTTCTTTGGTAAAGATTTTATAGAGTCACCCGCCCCCCACCCCCCCACAAATCGTTGTCAACACTTCGACTTTTTTCAGGGTCTTGAGTTAGATGAGAAAGCCCATATTGTGGTGGATGAGTTCCAGAACACCAGCCGGAAAGGAATTTATGCTGTCGGTGATGTTTGCGGTAGAGCACTTTTGACTCCAGGTAAAAAAAAAGAGAACTCGCCTGTTTTTACCCTTTATAAAGAAAATAAAAAAAAATACATATATATGGTATCGAATAGTCCATAAAAGTGTAATCTGTCAAAATAAAAATGTAAGTATGCTCAGTTTAGCATAGCTGCTATTCTGCCACCGATGTACGTGGGTGAGATGTGTCTGAGGGATGTGAACACGGTTCTCTGTATAAACAATGGCAGATAGCGTTAACTCGCTAAAGGCCCCGTCTCACATAGCGATACACCAGCGATCCCGACAACGATCAGGATCGCTGGTGTATCGCTACATGATCGCTGCTGAGCTGCCAAACAGGCAGCGATCAGGACAGCGAGACTGTGGGTAACGTCGCCTAGTTACTCGCAGTGTACGTTGGATACCAGCGCACTGATGCAGGGAGCTGGTAACCAAGGTACACATCGGGTTTCCAGGCGCTGCGCGGTGCCTGGAAACCCGACGTGTACCTTGGTTACCATCTTCCCTGCAGCAGCGCGCTGGTATCCAACTTACACCTCGGGTTTCCAGGCACAGCCCTTCGCCTGGTAACCCGATGTGTACCTTGGTTACCAGCTGATCGCTGGTCTCCTGCCTGTCACACGCAGCGATGCGTGCTGGCCAGCGGGAGACAAGGGATCAAAAAAAAGTCCTTGCATTTCTGACACGACCAGCGATTCACAGCAGGGGCCTGATCGCTGGTACGTGTCAGACATAGCGAGATCGCTGTTTAGCAGCGATCTCGCTATGTGAGACGGGGCCTTAACTTGCGCTACTATTCCTGGTAAGCTGCACGTGATTAGTCCGGAAGGATGATGCAGTGATGAATTCAACACGTTTTATTCACTGTACCGAGATGAGTGGAGGTGAGATATCAGGGATGATGAAGATGAGGTAGAAGTTAGTACTGCAGGTTAAAAGCACGAAGTTAGAGGTAACAAGAGAATCCTTTCTCCAGTCCTGAAGCATGTGCTGTCCAAGATGGCACTGACCAAGAAGAAGGAAGTGAGAAAGATAGGAGGCGTTGCAGAAAGAAAGGTATTATGGATAAAGCACAATAATAATACATGAACAACATAATATAACAACGGCCAGTAGATGGCAGGAATGTACAGCAAATACAAAAAACAAAATTAACCATATACATCAGATAATGTCCTGTAATGTAAATAGAGCAGATTGATCAAAATTTATAAAACTTAACCTTTATTAGGTAAATGAATAAAATCCAAGGTGCCGAAAGTGCTATAAAGTGCAAGTGCAAAGACAAAACCAAACCACAGCAAACAAAAAAAAAAATCAAGATAAAATGACATCCAAAATGAAAAGCCACTGGTTTACCAGAAACCTTCAAACGAGTCCTGAAAAATGCCTGTCCACTATAGATTAGGCTTGTTGATATTCTCAGAATATCTGCTCCAGTGCAGCACAATATAGACTCACAATGATACAGTATATGCTAGACTGTATGTATCCTGAATTTTTTGGTGGGATGTCCCAAGTTGCCCTGTCTTTCTCTAATGAACTCTTCCTCCCCTGATGATTCCTGTTCGATGAAACGCGTCGGGAGACACTGTAATAAGTGGTCGAGACCATCCAGCATGGTATACATGGTTGCGGTGGTCTCCCCCTGAACTAAGCACGGACGATAAGGAACGATGCCTATATAATAGAAGCCGCAGATGAGTATATGATAAATTAAAAAACCACAGTGAGAGTGATATTATGTGAAACTCCACAGATGGGATAATACCGATCTGCATTATGGGCACACATTGTTCTTCATTATGACAGGAGACAGTATTTTATTTTGACTCCCATGTAATAAGAGATACTGTGATATGAGACAACACCTCAAACATTGTTTCCACACATGGGTAGCCATATAATCGCCACAGAAACCATAATATAAGCATAACTGATATATATATATATATATATATATATATATATATATATAATATATATATATAAGTGGGCTGTCGAACTTGGGACATCCCACCAAAAAATTCAGAATATACCGTATACAGTCTAGCATATATCATTGTGAGTCTATATTGTGCTGCACTGGAGCAGATATTCTGAGAATATCAACAAGCCTAATCTATAGTGGACAGGCATTTTTCAGGACTCGTTTGAAGGTTTCTGGTAAACCAGTGGCTTTTCATTTTGGATGTCATTTTATCTTGATTTTTTTTGTTTGCTGTGGTTTGGTTTTGTCTTTGCACTTGCACTTTATAGCACTTTCGGCACCTTGGATTTTATTCATTTACCTAATAAAGGTTAAGTTTTTTAAATTTCGATCAGTCTGCTCCATTTATATTTGATCTTGATTGAATCTCATTGCCTTTGCTTATACATAATGTCCTGTAATGGCTGAAAGTCTTGCAAAAGATTAGCTAACAGCACAGCCATCGACAGGCACGCTCAGATTAGCATGGCCATCGACAGGCACGCTCAGTTTAGCATGGCCATCGACAGGCACGCTCAGATTAGCATGGCCATCGACAGGCATGCTCAGTTTAGCATGGCCATCGACAGGCACGCTCAGATTAGCATGGCCATCAGCAGGCACGCTCAGATTAGCATGGCCATCAGCAGGCACGCTCAGATTAGCATGGCCATCGACAGGCACGCTCAGTTTAGCATGGCCATCGACAGGCACGCTCAGATTAGCATGGCCATCAGCAGGCATGCTCAGTTTAGCATGGCCATCGACAGGCACGCTCAGATTAGCATGGCCATCAGCAGGCACGCTCAGATTAGCATGGCCATCAGCAGGCACGCTCAGATTAGCATGGCCATCGACAGGCACGCTCAGTTTAGCATGGCCATCGACAGGCACGCTCAGATTAGCATGGCCATCAGCAGGCATGCTCAGTTTAGCATGGCCATCGACAGGCACGCTCAGATTAGCATGGCCATCGACAGGCACGCTCAGATTAGCATGGCCATCAGCAGGCATGCTCAGTTTAGCGTAGCCGTCAACTGAAAATAAAATGAAATTGTAATTAACTTGATTCGTAAAAACCATAAAGGGATAAAAATTAAAACCGCTAGTATTGCTTTTTTTTGGTTGCTTTAATGCTGGAAAAATGCATTACGAAGTGATCAAAACATTGTAACTACTCCAAAATGGTATCTGTAAAACGTCTGCTTGACCCCCCCAAACAAGCCCTCACTTAGCTCCACTGACATAAATATAAAAAAGTTTCCAAAAGTGGCCACACAAAAAAAAAAAATTTTATGACTAAAATAATAACAAATAATCACCGTACAAATCGTACTGCCATGATGAGTCATGATACCAGGTCATTTTCTACCACATAATGAATGCCATAACAACAGTACCAGAATTGCAGAGGGTTTTTTTTCACAATTTCTAGTACATAATACGGTAAAGAGAATGGTGCCATTCAAAACTATAACTAGTCCGGCAAAAAACAAGCCCTCTACGGCTATATGGATGGAAAAATACAAAAGTTGTAGCGTTCAGAATAAAAGAAGAAAAAAATGAAAACACAAGAATGAAAATTGTCTGTGGTAGGAAAGGGTTAATACTTGTACTATGCACATTAAGAACTATGGCTAGAGGTCTAGATAATAACAGATCCCTGGAGTGCAGCTTTACATGGCTAATGCAGTATGGTTTTATATTAACTAAGCACCAAATGACTTAGCGTCTTATATTCTGTGCTTGTAGTTGCCATCGCAGCAGGAAGAAGACTGGCCCTCCGATTGTTTGATGGCCAGGAGGATTCCAAGCTCGACTACAACAACATTCCCACAGTGGTCTTCAGCCATCCCCCTATAGGAACTGTGGGACTTACAGAAGGTGAGAATTGCATAAGCGAAGACCCTCGAGGGTGGGCCTTACTCAGTGACACTATATGCACATTTGTTAACTCAAAGTAAGATTAAAATATAAAGAACGAAAATAAAATATGTTGTGCCCCCCCCCCTTTCATAACATTTATATATGTATTGACCAGTTGTGTGCTGTTTTTTTTTTTTGTTTTTTTTTTATTGTCCGAGTGGGGTTACAAACTATGATTTAGACTATCAGAGGCTTTTTTAAAAAAAAATTTATATTTAATGATTTTTCCTCATTTTTTCTTGTCCTATTTTAATTGAAAGAAAACAAAAGAAAAATATATAGATATTTTATTTATTTTTTACAAACTGACCCCTTGGTGTGACACTTTTTCTCAAACGGCTCCATGTGTTGATTAGTCAGCATGAAACATAGACAACATAACATTTTGTACTTCTGAGTTCCATCGGTGTTTCATCCATTGTATCACTTATCCATTTTTAAGCGTCAATGGAAAAATAAAAAGTTCAGAAAGTCTATCAGCTTCAGTTTTTAAATGATGTGTGAATGTAGCCTTTGATACACATTTATTATTGCCGATTTCCTCTGTAACTGGGGCAGAAATATTAGTCTGTCAGGCTGGGGCATAGTTTCTCTCATCTGAGAAAATCTGTTTGATTATGTAACTCAGAGAGTGATAAGTGTGATCCGATGTCTTAGATGAGTAGACCATGAAAAACAATGCCTCCATTGTGTCAGTTCATGAGAATTTTTTTCTCCATGGACTCATTGACTTATATGGCCGAGTGGGATCTGAATATCAGCTGCAAATCGTGTATGCTATGATTTTTTTTTCCCCCTCAGACAGACTCTACCGAAAATACGGTTATCTGCACAAGCACATGCAGGGACAAATTCAGCCTTCTGGGCGGGGGCTGCTGTGTTTGGGCAGTCATGTAACGTTAAATCTCCGCCATTTAAAGGAATGTCATGTTATACATAGCTGGTTTGGGTTTGCCAAAGAAGCTCACATAAGGACATTGATTGCCACTGTAAACCTAAACTACAAGCGTGTTCAAATGTGGAGATTCAATTAATTAGAAATGTCGACATGCGGTTTGTTACTGTGCATAAGGGCTCCCTCACATGAGCATGTAACTCAGACTAGTGTTAGCCGATGTTTTATCGAATAGCACTTGGACCAATGAAATACTATGGGTCAGTGCAGATCTGCTTTTTTTTTCATGTAGTTTCACTGCAAATCATTTCCCGCACACCCATTCAAGTCTATCAGTGCGTATAAAACATCGGACTGCACTCAGATGTCATCCACGTGCAGTCCGATTTACACGGACACAGACAATGGAGAAATTAAGTTCTCTGTCTTCTCCGCACCTGTGATACAGTTCTCATGCGAGAATGGATCACAGTAAACGGACAGTCAGATCACAGTGTCGTTACCATAATGGAGCCGATTCTCTCAGATGAGAAAATCATCGCTCGGGTGAGCGCTAGCCGTAAGGAGGATAGTGGAAACTGTCATCCATGAATCATATGTTTAATATGCAACGTACACTGATCACATCAACTCAAGTTTATTCTGGAATATTTTTTTTTTTTCTAGAGGAAGCCGTGAAAGCCAAGGGTAGGGAAAATGTAAAGATATATACAACTTCCTTTTCACCAATGTATCACGCCGTAACCAGAAGGAAAACAAAATGTGTCATGAAGCTGGTCTGCGTCGACAAAGAGGAAAAGGTGAGCTGGGGCTTTAACTTCTTGATTGATTTTGGATTTCCCGCAGTAGTCGGGAAAGTGCTTCTAAGGCCAAGTTTACACGATCATATAAAAAATCAGCCTAGTTTCATCCAGAAAAAAAAAACGGATGACTTTCATCTCCGCTGTTATCCGTATGCCATGTTTTTATATGAAGCAATTAATAAAATTTACGAGACCAAATACAGTTTCGTATATGTAAAAATCGGATGCTATATGGTGGATCCGTAAGGGATCTGATTTTGTTTTCGCACCCAATGACTTGAATGAGTGAGTCTTATCTGATATTCCGAAGGAACTCATTTTTCATTAATTTTTTATGTTATGTGAAAGAAATCGCTCACCTGCACAGCAGTGCTGTCCTCGTGACCTCATTTTATTCACAGACCGCACTTAATCAAAAATCCGTTGGTGTGACCGTGGCCTGAAGGACATTACTTGTGTCCAGCTCCCATGCTGACTGTCAGTACCAGCATTGATCGATCATATCGCCATTCTCTGCCTTCCATACAAGCTTTTACATTTGTTTGTTTTTTGTCGTTCAGGTGGTAGGGCTTCACATGCAAGGCCTGGGATGTGATGAGATGTTGCAAGGATTTGCAGTTGCTATTAAAATGGGAGCCACCAAAAATGACTTTGACAACACAGTTGCCATTCACCCAACTTCTTCAGAGGAACTGGTGACACTACGCTGAAGTTATGTGCCTTGACCAGAGCGTTATTTTGGCTACGGGAACTGGATTTTACACACACACTCCATCCCTGTTTCTAAACCTGTTTCTTGCTTCTGTCATAGTCCTCTTAGGCTGATCACAAATCTAAAATGCATTTAAAGTTGCCTTTTGTTACTCTTACAGTATTGTGGTATTTGGTTAGAACAAAACCATGTTAATGCTGGAAGCAATAAATGTACCTAGTTGATGTTTTATTTCTGCATTTTGTACGTCTGGAGCCTGTATAATGTAATTGAATATAATGATATCTTTTCTGATTAAGGGTATTGTCACACTAGCAAGTTGTGGTGATGATGACTCTGTATCGGATCCACCAGGGCCAATAATAATGAACCATAATATACAAGATGCTGAGGAAGCGATCCAAAATAGGTGTGGGGAAAACGAGAGGAAGAATAATATTACTCAAGATGGTAGTTGCTCGTCCTACAAGTTTATAATAATAGTTGTGAGTCTGAACAAATTTCACTAAATGATCTGACTACGCAGAATTTGTTTGTAGTCTGTAACCATGGAGACATAACAGATCTGCGTAGGAAATAAATCACAAAATGGTAGTTTTTATATAAAGTTGCTTCATATATTTAGATGCATTGCAACAATAAAACAGATATAGCAAATGTGCCAAGAAATACATACAGTGACCAGCTCAAACATTGATACAGAAGCAGTGTCGATAGAATGGCATGACGTGCTCCCTGTGCTACAAACCTGTGGGATAATCCAGTTGCCTTAGTCTATATTCCTGCATATCCATCAGACATATCCGGGGTTAACAACTTGTGGCAGGGAAGGAAGCTTGCACCCTTAGGAGTTGTTTCCCATCTATTGTGCTTCCCTGGGCCTTCTTCTCACTCATTCCCACAGATCTTCCTATGCAATGAATGAAAGTAGAAACTTCATGGCAGAGAAGTGGATGCAAATCCAACATGGGTGTTGAATACATCCCAAGTCTTCAGTGCATAAACCACCTGTTATGCGACCTGCACTCTTAAACATGTTCTTTATGAATGGAGATCACATAATAGGTCGTCTATGCTGGCGTCAGACTCATCTATGCAATTGTAATGCCCCTTAGGTCTTACCCCAGCCTAAGATCTAGGGCCATAATCCTGTATGTGTGGGTGACTTGGCCTATAGATGGCCAATAGGTTGTAGCTGTAATGTGGACAGTAAGCGCATGTTACAATATGGCCTTAAAGGGACTCTGACTGTTCAAACCAAGCACAGGCGGTCAATGCTTCACGCCGCTGCCAAACACCTTCCCACCTACTTCTTTTCCATCTACCTCCGCCATTCTCTGGCACTATGAAGCCAGACCTGTCAATCAAAGGGGTGGGGTAAAGATAGAGGGAAAATAAGCAGATGGGAAGGGGTATATAAATGATTGGCCCCGCCTTGAAGCACCGAGAGGCAGGAATTAGTTTGAACAGTCATTCTGTGCTGAAAGTCCCTTTAATGTGTGTCGTTTGACCATGAAAGCCACAGTGCAGGAAGCAGTAAAAAAAAATATATGGAGGTTCTCATGGCTGTTAGGTTCAGTGCAGACCAGCATAATTTTGATCTGTGTGCACAACAGTCTGCCCAAGTGCCAATTTAGCATGCAGTCTCATCTGAAAGAGCGGCAGTTTCAGTGTCGCAGAGTGACGCACACCCGGATGAAATTTGCAGGTGTGACTGACCCAAGAATTGGTTCGGTTTATGAACTTGGCCTAAGGAAGGGTTCAGATGACTGGTTTTGGTCAGTGTGCTGTCTGTGTGTCAATTGTGCATGCGTGATTCTATATGGGATCGAAGTGTGCAAAACTTGGATATGGCAGGCAGCTCTTGCACAACCAACCCGAGGTGGCATGAAGTTTCACACAGAGGTTAAAGAATGGCACAGTAAGAGAAAAAAAGTTTTCCACATTTTTTTAAAAAGTTGTACCCTTTTAGCCATGCATTAAAAAGAAAATGCAAGTTTATTTTATTTTTTTTGGCAAAACTTTATGTACAAGTGTTGAGTACCTCTGTTAGGTCTAGACTAAATCATACATACTGAGGTGTAAAGGACACTACTAGAACATTGTGATGGTCATAACTGACTGACCTCGCTACATTACTACGAGTGAAGATAGGAGTGACAGACAACGTCTTGTAAGAGCGAGCCTGTGCATTGGCGTACAGAAGCTCCGCAATGTGCAAAGGAGATATGAAACATGGATCTAACAGATATCGGGCTAATACTATCCATCCCTCCATTTATGACAATGCCAGGCTACATAGGCTCTGCAATGCCTGGGAAGAAATCTCGTCGGCCAAGCTTCAGGAAGACAAGTGCTTTAGTTCTCAGCTAAAGAAATCTGGATTAGGAATGGTGACCTGCTAAATCATTTCTTTAAAATGTTTTTTTTTTTTTTATGTCGCTAAGATACTAAATGAATAACAATATAGGCAAGCTTGAGTTTTGCACTATAGCTATATGGGTAGATGTTAAAGGGAATCTGTCATCAGATTTGTGTTATGTAATATAGAGCAGCATGATGATGATGCTGAAACCGATTCCAGCAATGTATCATTGCTGTATAGCATTGACAAAATCATCGTTTTGCTGCAGATCTAGCAGTTCTCAGAATGCTGGTCTCTGTATAACCTCGCACACACCACTGATTGTGTACACTGTGCATAGGCAAAAAGCAGCTAATCAGTGGAGGGGCATGGATACACTCTAGTGATTTCCTCCTGCTGAAACACTGATTTTATTGAAACAGGCAGACCAGTAAGTGATACATTTCTGGAATCAGGGTCTCTGCCGCTACCGTATACTGTTCATAGATTACACAGCAAAAATCTGCTGACGGATTCCCCTTAAGAGGGGGCAAGTCAGTAGTGCTGCCATTTTCTATAGATCTAAACTAATATGTTGTCGAATGTACAGATCTATGTAGGATGGAGTCAAACACGAGACGCTGAAGGTCCATGGACTGCAGGTGGAGAGTGTAGACAACCATAATTTTTAATAGGGAATACTGGAGATCCACAGCTCTACGGTTCCTGGAAAAAAAATAACGAATATTAGTGAAATTATTTATGGTAAAATTTGATATCATTATATTATTCTATAATGACATTTATTTAACAGAATATATCATTTAGTTTAAGGGAACCTGTCACCATGAAAATGCAGTCCAATCTGCCAGTACCATGTTGGGCCTCTTTCACACCTCCGTGTGGTGACACTTAGACCCATTCAAGTGAATGGATCTGTGCACATGTCAGTGTGTTTCCACGGACCGTGGGCAAAGTACGCTGACATGTCTGTTTTTTAACAACAGTACGGGCTGCAAAACGTCCTGCACATGTGCACACTGATGAAACAAGGATGACATCTGTGTGTCATCAGTACCACACGTACCAGCACCTGGGAAGCAGCGGTACAGTTAGCGCTGTTCCCCAGCGCCGAGTGCTGAAGACCGCTCGCATCATTCTCCCCTGCTCTGTCGGCGATCAGCGCGAGCAGGGGACAATGTTGAGTTATATTCAACATGTAGCAGCGAGAGCAGGAAACGGCTGATGGGACTACTACTCCCATCAGCCTACACCTACGGCCGCTAATAACCCGAGAGCAGGCGCCGGCTGATTCATCAGCCGCAGCTTGTGCTGTAAATTATTAAATTAAGGCATGGGTTCCCCTGTATTTTTGGTAGCAAGCCAAGCAAAACTGACAGCTGCGGGTTGCAACTCTCAGCTGTCGGCTTCAGCAAGGCTGGTTATCAAGAATAGAGGGGTCCTCCGCTGTTTATTTAACTTAGATCATTTAAAAAAATTACAACCAGTCTTGCTAAGAGCAGACAACTGGGGACTGGTAAAGGGCCATGGATATCTACCCCCCAGCCTGAAAACAGCAGCCCACAGTCACCCCAAAAAATGCACATCTAATGGATACGCAAATTCTGGAGCTTTGCCCGGATCTTCCCACTTGCCATGTAGCGGTGGCCAGTGGGGGTTCATATTTGTGGAGTTGATGTCACCTTTGTATTTATTTAAATAATTAAAAAAAAAAAAAAAGCATGGAGACCCCTCTATTCTTGATAACCAGCTGAGGGTTGCAGCCCCCAGCTGTTAATTTTGCCTGGCTGGTTATGAAAAATACAGTTTTTTAAATTTCATAGCACAGGCGCCTGCTGATGGATACTCCCATCAGCCTCCATCTGCCCTCACTGCAGCAGGTGTAGGCTGATGGCAGTAATAGTCCCATCAGCCACCGCCTGCTGTTAACAATTGAATATAACGTTCAACATTCTCCACTGATCGCCGTCAAAGCAGGGGAGAATGATGAGAGGAACAGTGCTAACTGTACCGCTGCTTCCAAGGCGTCGGTGCATGTGGTACTGATGCGGCACACGGTTGTCATACGTGTGCCGCAAGTATTACACACACAGACACTGATATCTCTGGTACTGGTTCTATGGTACCGGAAATATCAGGACGTGTGAAGCCAGCCTCACAGAGCAGGGGAACCTGAGTACCGTAGATTGATATATAGTTTTATGAGAAAAGATTCATTATAACATGTGTTTTAATAGGTTCATCCTCTGCTCCTTTTGGGATTTTCAGTCAAGTGGGCGGTCCTATCAGTGATTGACAGCTTTCTCTATGTACGCTTATACAAAGAAAGCTGTCCTAGACCCCAAACCCTAGTGTAGAGGTTAAATTGTCTAAAACACAGGTTATACTGAATCTTTTCTCACAAAACTACTTTGCTCAAAAAAATAAAGGGAACACTTAAACAGAATATAACTCCAAGTACATCAAACTTCTGTGAAATCAAACTGTCCACTGAGGAAGCAACACTGATTGACAATCAATTTCACATGCTGTTGTGCAAATGGAATAGACAACAGATGGAAATTATTGGCAATTATCAACACACACTCAATAAAGGAGTGGTTCTGCAGGTGGGGACCACAGACCACATCTCAGTACCAATGCTTTATGACTGATGTTTTGGTCAATTTTGAGTGTTGGTTGTGCTTTGACACTCATGGTAGCATGAGACGGACTCTACAACCCACACAAGTGGCTCAGGTAGTGCAGCTCATCCAGGATGGCACATCAATGCGAGCTGTGGCAAGAAGGTTTGCTGTGTCTGTCAGCGTAGTGTCCAGAGGCTGGAGGCGCTACCAGGAGACGTGTAGGAGGGCAACAACCCAGCAGCAGGATGGCTACCTCCGCCTTTGTGCAAGGAGGAACAGGATGAGCACTGACAGAGCCCTACAAAATGACCTCCAACAGGCCACAAATGTGCATGTGTCTGCACAAACGGTTAAAACCGACTCCATGAGGATAGTCTGAATGCCCGACATCCACAAATGGGGGTTGTTCTCACAGCCCAACACCGTGCAGGACGCTTGGCATTTGCCACAGAACACCAGGATTGGCAAATTCGCCACTGGCGCCCTGTGCTCTTCACAGATGAAAGCAGGTTCACACTGAGCACATGTGACAGACGTGACAGAGTCTGGAGACGCCGGGGAGAGCGATCTGCTGCCTGCAACATGCTTCAGCATGACCGGTTTGGCAGTGGGTCAGTAATGGTGTGGGGTGGCATTTCTTTGGAGGGCCGCACAGCCCTCCATGTGCTCGCCAGAGGTAGCCTGACTGCCATTAGGTACCGAGATGAGATCCTCAGACCCCTTGTGAGACCATATGCTGGTGCGGTTGGCCCTGGGTTCCTCCTAATGCAGGACAATGCCAGACCTTATGTGGGTGGAGTGTGTCAGCAGTTCCTGCAAGATGAAGGCATTGAAGCTATGGACTGGCCTGCCCGTTCCCAGACTTGAATCCGATTGAACATATATGTGACATCATGTCTCGCTCCATCCACCAATGTAACGTTGCACCACAGACTGTCCAGGAGTTGGCGGATGCTTTAGTCCAGGTCTGGGAGGAGATCCCTCAGGAGACCATCTGCTGCCTCATCAGGAGCATGCCCAGGCGTTGTAGGGAGGTCATACAGGCACAGGGAGGTCATACAGGCACGTGGAGACCTCACACACTACTGAGCATCGTTTTGACTTGTTTTAAGGACATTACATTCCACTTTAATTATGTGTGTGACTCCAAATCCAGGCCTCCATTGGTTAATAAATTTGATTTCCATTGATGAGTTTTGTGTGATTTTGTTGTCAGCACATTCAACTTTGTACAGATTCAATGAGAATATTTCATTCATTCAGATCTAGGATGTGTTATTTGAGTGTTCCCTTTATTTTTTCGGCAGGTGTATATATCAATATACTCAGCTCCCCCTCCTCTATAACCTGGGGCCTGCAGATTGGTTTATATTTTCATGGTGACAGGTTACTTTTCAAAACACAAATTAGAGGTACTCTTGTATTAAATGAGCAGATGTCCCCTTGTAAACTTGTGTGTAAAAATGTATGAACTGCTGCCTAGGACTTGCTATTTCTTGTCTGTGATACGTGTGGACATATCTCTGATCAGAGCATTAACTGCATTATCCAGTGAATGGGTAAAATAGTCTATACATAGGCCCCAATGTATTATTACATTTGTGCCTTATTTGACTAGTTTTTGGTGTCTTTCATTTGCGCCTTTTCTTTCAGCAGCAGATTGGAAGGAAGAGAGACACACTAGTAATGACTAGTGGGTAGGCGGAGCCCAGATAGGATTGACACCTCAGATTAAAAAGAGTGTTGACCGGCCCCTCCAGCTCGGGCTCCTCCTACTCCTGCTTCTCCAGTCTAAAATTTGAGGTCTCAGAGGATAGTCGCTGCTGGAAGCAGCTCCTCAGAAGATTTTTTTATTTTCATCGGACAAGAGACTTGGATCACCAGAAGTGGTCTAGAGGTCTCAGGGGTCTCAGCGCTGCTGGACCCCCACCTCTCCCTTGGCGGATCTGTATACCCTGTATGGTGGTCCCTGCAGAACCCTGCCGGCCCGGGGGATGAGGATGGCTTCCCTGGCGGGGACGCAAACCGCGCATCTGGGGTCACTGCGTTCCCCGCCCTGGGGGGAAGCGATGGGCACAGCGCCACAAACCCCTGGGGGTCCCTGTGGCGCTCGGCTGGTGAGTACTCCACATTTTTATTAATGTGTGTGAGTGATTCAGCGACTGCTGCGGCAGCCGCTGTTACATGTATACATGTCGGTGACTAGTGTCTTTTGTCCGCAGGTTGATGCCTGCAGGACATAGGAGCGGGGGAGAGAGGAGTTGCGCGCCTTTTTATTTGAATTTTCGCGCCGTTCTGAGCGCGCGCTTTACTGCTGTCTCCTTTTTCCGGCTTCTCTCATGGAGCACATCGGAGGCACAGCGCGGCGGCCATTACTGAAGCAGGCTGAAAGCTTCCTCGGGCCTTTCTCTCTCCTCCCCTCCCGGCATCGCTACACCGTGACCAGCTGGGTGAGTCGCTTCTACCCGTCTGGGCAGAAGCTTAACCCCCTCACCCCCACAGCGCAGGGCGCCTTTCTGAGGCACAAAGGAGTGGCAGATAACAGCTGCAGGACAGCGCTATCGCATAAGGGGCTCACACACTCTTTTCAATAATAATAAAGAGGTTGTGGGGAGTCTGCGACATTAATACTGCCACTATACGTTCCCGCTAACGATCCCGATAACGACGCATACTAATGCGATCGTTTGTATGATCGTTTTAATGTCGCTAGTAGCTGCCAATCTGGGCGATCTCATTAATGACGCATAAGCGGTTAGCGATCCCCTTTACGAATTTGGCGGTCATTGCGATATACAAGCGCAATTTTTTAGCGATCTCGTTGAACGTTTCTTGTTTAGTGTGGCATAGCTGCCCTGCAGCTGCTGCCTTATAAGAGGCACTTGACGCAACTTTAACCCCTTCTTAGGCGGTTAACTCTTAATGGGGGACAGCTGGGGTAGCTCTCTCTTTAAGAGCTTTAACCCTTCAGCGTTCGTTTTTTCTTTAAGAAATACACTGTTCTAGTTACTGACAGGTTTAACCCGCCATATACTGTGCAAGGACATGTCAGATGCGGACCGTCTCCCAGATCCGCTACAGGATCAGTCTCGCGTATCTGACACGCAGACCTCGACGGCGTCATGCGCAGCGGTCGGAGGTTCCAGTGGTGTCAAAATGGAGGCCCTCGCTAGTTTCTATTGATGGCCTGTCTGACCTTCTAGGTTATTGGGTGTCAGCTAGATCCTCTCAAGGAAGCGACACAAACCGGTGCCTTCCTTCCCGCGTAACGAAGATGTTCGATTCGGACAAGGAGGATCGGCAGGGACACTCTGCCTCTCTTATGGGCCGTACAGAGACTTTTATTGGAGCCATGAGGGCGTTACAGTTACCGGAGGAGGTAACTAGACGTCCTGGTAAGTCGGCCCGGATATTTCAGGAGTCACATAGGTCGCGATCGGCTTTACAAACTGTATCCGTGTTCTACGGAGTTGATTGATAATTGGATCCCTTCTCCTGAAGTGAATGTCCCTTTATTCCAGCTTAGCAAATCTTCCTGGTAAAGGGAAGGCGAGTCTGCAGGACCCGCTGGACAGAAAAACGGAGATGGCAACAATATCCATCTGCGAGGCCGCGGGTCATGGATTCAGTATTAAGGATCTATGTGTGCTTGTAAAGTTTCCCTGAGCCGGTTGGACCGTCTACGGACGGCGTGGCAAGGTGGATCCCCTCTATCGAGGTAAATGGGCTTTTCAAGTTGTTGGAGGATACTGCGTCACCTCGGCAGTCACAGTCAGAAGAGCACTGTGGCTTAGACAGTGGAGACGCGGTTTCCAAGCAGGGTTTGCTATCTTTAGCTTACAAGGTGGTCAGCTATTTGAATCTGACCTCACGGAGCTGATTGCCAAGGCAAAGGCAAAAGAAACAGCTTTACCGCAGCGCAGAGCTGTGACTTCTGCATCTGGCAGGACTAGTGCCGGTAGTTGTCGGCGGTCCTTTCGGTCCAGGGGATGATTCGGTCAGCCCTCTGGGGGTTCGGGTCGTCCCTCTCTTTTTTAAAAGAAAAAAAAAAAAAGGAATTCTCATAAATTCCGCATACCCTGGAAACAGAACTTCCGTTAAGACAAGCGGGAAGCTGGCAAAAAGCCCGCTAAGGCGGACTGACGCCTGAGTCTCACTCGAGCGCTCTCGAGTGGGGGGTCGTTTACTCCAATTCAAACCGACTTGGGTTTCCCGCGTGTCGGACGGCTGGGTGACACAGGTTGTGTTGGCAGGCTACTTCATAGAGTTTCTTTCTCGACCCCCAGACAGTTTTTTTTTGTCAACCTCGCGTTCCGTCAGAGCCCGAGCTTCTTGCCGCTCTACTGCGGGAGGTAGATTCCCTTCTGCAGAAAGGTGTGGTGGTGCCGGTTCCGCCGGAGGGCCGGGGAAGAGGGTTTTATTCTAACCTCTTTGTGGTCCCCAAAAAAAGAGGACAAAATTCGGCCCATTCTGGATCTCAAAAGATTGAATCGGCATGTCCACGCCAGGAAATTCCGCATGGAGTCGCTTCGCTCCGTTTTGGCGGCCCTGTCGCAGAACGCTTTTTTGGGTGTCAATCGACATTCGCGACGCTTATTTGCACTTCCCAATCGGAAGGGCCCACCAATGCTTCCTTCGTTTTGCCATAGGTCAGGACCATTACCAGTTTGTGGCTCTGCCATTCGGGTTGGCCTCAGCGCCCAGAGTTTTTACAAAAATTCTGGCGCCTCTCATGGCAATTCTTCGAAGACAGGGGGTTTCGATTCTTCCCTACCTGGACGACCTTTTGATTGTGGCGTCCTCAAAGGAGGAGGCAGTGACTGCTTGCAATCTATCCTTTCAGCTCCTGGAGGACTTCGGGTGGCTGGTCAGCTGGGAGAAGTCGTCTCTGGAACCGTTGCAGTCAATCCTGTTTTTGGGGATGTATTTCGACATGGTACGAGCAGTGGTGTCTCTGCCTCCAGACAAGCAAGCATGTCTCCTTCGACATGTACAGGTTATGAAGTCTTCGACAGCGATGTCCCTTCGAAGGTGTATGCGCCTTCTGGGTTTGATGGTGGTCCATGGAGGCACTTCCGTTTGCTCAGTTGCATTCCAGGGTCCTCCAAAGGCTCATCCTGAGCCGTTGGCGATCGCAGGCTTCGCTGGATTGCAGTGTCATCATCTCCCACAGGGTGCGAGAGTCTCTAGGATGGTGGTTACGTCCGGAAGCGTTATCCCTGGGGAAGTCTTTCCTCCCTCCGAGGTGGTCGGTCATAACCACCGATGCCAGCCTGACGGGCTGGGGAGGTGTCTGGAACGATCTCTGGATTCAGGGAGTATTGTCGTCGGAGGAGTCTGTCCTGCCGATCAACATCCTGGAATTGAGGGCATTTTTCCTTTGCCTCCAACACTGGACGGTCCCTTCAAGCGGTCTGCCAGTCCGAGTGCAGACAGACAATGCGACGGCGGTCGCGTATATCGACCATCTGGGCGGGACAAGGAGTTCCAGGCTCATGGTGGAGGTATCTCGGATCCTGGTATGGGCCGAGACCAGAGTGCCAGCCATCTCTGCGATCCACTTTCCAGGAGTTCAGAATCAAGGCAGACTTTCTCAGTCGCGAGAAGATGGATCCCGGAGAATGGAGTCTTCATCTGGAGATTTTTGCACTGCTGTGCTCCCGTTGGGGAACTCCCCAAGTGGATTTGATGGCATCCAGGTTCAATGCCAAGTTACAGACTTTCATGGCCAGGTACAAGGGCCCGAAGGCTGTGACGGTGGATGCTCTGGTGGCTCCGTTGGACCAATTCGAGCTAATCTATGTGTTCCCACCGATACCTTTACTTCCTCTGGGGTTGCGTCGGATCAGACTGGAGAGAATCCCGGCTATGTTGATAGCCCCAGATTGGCCAAGGAGGACGTGGTTCTCGACACTGGTGTCGCTTCTGGCAGCGCCTCCTTTTCCACTTTCTCTTCGCCCGGACCTGTTAACCCAAGGGCCCGTTCGTCATCCGGACCTGAAGTCTCTGCGTTTGACGGCGTGGCTCTTGAGACCGAAATATTGACCGTCAAGGTTTTTCAGCCAAAGTCATTGCCACTTTGCGGGCTGCCAGAGGTCCGGCTACTACTAGGATTTATCACAAGTCTTGGGAAGCCTTCTTTTTGTGGTGTTCGGGTTCTTCAAGGAACCCGAGGATTCTTTCCATTCCCAATTTGTTGGCCTTTTGCAGTACGGGCTGGACAAGGGTTTGGCAGTTAGCACTCTGAAGGGTCAGGTTTCTGCCCTGTGTTTGCTTTTCGGAAGGCTATCGCCTCGCGTAGGGACGTACGTTGCTTTTTTCGCAGAGTAAACCGTCAGTTTCCGCCGCGGAAGGCACCTGTGTCTCCTTGGCGGCTCAATCTTGTATTGGAGGCTCTTCAACAGGGGCCTTTTGAGCCTATGAACTCTGCTAGCTTTTCTTTGCTATCTTGGAAGGTTGCCTTTCTAGTGGCGGTCACCTTTTTGAGAAAGGTTTTCTGAGTTGGCGGCTCTTTCTTGCTCGCCTCCTTTCCTGGAGTTTCACCCGGATCACGTAGTACTTCGCACACGGGGCGACTTCCTACCTAAGGTGCCCTCGCTCTGTCTGGAGCCGAGGAATGCGAAGGAACGGGCCTTGCACAAATTGGATTTGGTGCGGGCTTTGAAGTTCTATTTGTTTATTACTCAAAATTTTCAGAAGTCGGAACTCTCTGTTTGTGATTCCAGCAGGTCGTCAGCGTGGTCAACGAGCTTCCAAGGACTCTATAGCTCGTTGGATTCGGTCGGCCATTTTAGAGGCTTACCGACTTAAGGGCGAACCTCGCCCGATTAAGTTTTCGAGCTCACTCCACGAGGGTTGTGGGTTCATCGTGGGCCTTTCATCAAGGGGCCTCAGCAGCTCAGCTCTGCCGGGCGGCGACCTGGCGCTCCGTCCACACGTTTTACAAAATTTTATAAGGTGGACGTTAGTGCTTCCGCTGATGCGGCCTTAGGACGAAGGGTCCTGCAGGCGGCTGTAGTTTAAAGTTCTCGTTAACTTGTGTTTAGCGCTGGTTGCGCATTTACTTAGGTTGTTGGGATTCTGCCTCTTTTGGTTTTTTCCCACCCTTAATTTTTGGACTGCTTTGGGACGTCCCACTAGTAATGACTAGTGTGTCTCTCTTCCTTCCAATCTGCTGCTGAAAGACGGATTTTGGTAAGAACTTACCTGTAAAATCCTTTTCAGCGAAGGAAGGAAGAGAGACACAGCTCCCTCCCATGGCAGAAGTGTGTTGTTGTTTTCAGATGCGGCGTGACCCTTCTCTGATAGCGATTATCTGGGCTGAGGTCGGCGCGCTAAGGCTCTGTTCCAGCATCGCCAGCTCATCGCAGTAGTCAGGTTCAGTGAGTAGTACCTGGAACTGTGTGGTTTTTTCCTGTTACATACATAACCTGTATTCTTGTTTTTTCTCTGAAGTCCTTCAGAAGGGGTTATGTTGCTCCGCTGGTGATATTTGCTCTTCCTTAGCTTGTGTACGACTGGAGAAGCAGGAGTAGGAGGAGCACGAGCTGGAGGGGCCGGTCAACACTCTTTTTAATCTGAGGTGTCAATCCTATCTGGGCTCCGCCTACCCACTAGTAATGACTAGTGTGTCTCTCTTCCTTCCTTCGCTGAAAAGGATTTTACAGGTAAGTTCTTACCAAAATCCGTCTTTTAATTTACGCCTTTTTTAAAGTCTATTTTATATGTGTTTGCCTGGGTTTTTTTATATTTGCTATTGTGGGTAGCATTTGGGGTTTCCAGATGCATCTTTATAATGGCTTGCTCACACTGTCATATAACACGGCTCAGTGCTATGTGATGTTTTATCGTATAGCACACGGGCCAGCGTTATACTGTGGGGCAGTGCAGATCTGTGATTATTTTTTCATGCCGATTTGTCATGCGAAAACAATCGCAGCATGCTGCGTGAGGTTCCGATATTCTGATCACGAGCACCCATATAAGTTTATTTGTGCATGTGAAACATCGAACTGCACTCGGATATCATCCAAGTGCAGTCCGATGTACGCGCAGACAATGGAGAAGATGGAGAAATTAAGTCCTCCATCTTCTCCGCACCTGTGATGCAATTCTCTAATGCGAGAGTATCACACTTAGATGACACTCTGACATAGTTTGAGCTAAGTGACATTAGCATAATCGTCATGAGAGAATATACGCCAGTGTGAGCGAGCCCTTATTTACTGAGCAAGCAATAAAAATTAGATGAGAGTACAAGCAAACAACAGCAGGCTACAGCATTTTTGTGTGTACTACTGACACTTCTGTCATTAATATCTGATCGGTGGAGGTGCGGCACTGCATCATTGCTGATCAGCTATTCCAGAGGCCGGCAACCAGAAGTGTCAAGTTATGGAGCTGCACAGCATAGTGCCATCAATGGTATAGTGGCCAAGGCCGGGTACTGCACAACCGCCCACTTCTTCAATCAATAGGTGTTGGATGTGCAGTAACGGCCATGGCCACTATACTGGTGACAGAGTTGTGCTGTGCAGCTCTGCAACAAATTTATCAAAATATGAAATGCTGCAGATTGTCTGCGGGGATTTACGGAAAGAAGATCTGCAGGATTTTACAGTAGTAGCTAAGTAGATGAAATTTCAAATAACAATAATGCAAAAAAAAAAAAAAAGTTTTCAGGGCAAAAACTCAAAGTTTTTGAGGCGCTTTGTAATTTGGTGGAGTATTAGGTGATTTTCTGCTCCAAAAAATCCTCAAAATACTCTGTGGCCCTAGCCTAAATCCACAGCATGTCTGTTCTTGCCTCAGATGAGTAGCAGATTATTGTTGGGCTATGTGCACATGATGTCTTTAATCTGACAGCAGAGCTGCCAGAGGTTTTGTTTTTATAAAGCCGCCTCTGGAGAAGACAGCGTTTCATTCGTGAACCCTCTCTGACAGCTGTTTTGCGGTCGTTTTCTGGCCGCTGGCTATCTTCTATTATAGAGCGCGAGAGGTTTCCAAACCCTGCACCCCTACAATGAGCATGTCACTCCGCTCCAGGATTTCCCAAACCCCAAAGCGGTTAAAAGGAGTGGCATAAGTTGGAACGTGCACAGCAATAGCGTTTCGACACTGCTGTGCATCATGTCCATTTGTTGACGTGGGTAGCTGTGCTTCTTCAGGCGGATACTTGGTGGAAGTAAATCTGTGGATCAGCAGAAAAATCTTTCAAAACCTTTCCACAGAATGCAAAATAAAAGCGCTTTAAACTTCTTTTCCTTGGTGCTTTTGTGGCTGCAGTGACTGACAGTCTCTAACCTGACCACCTGCAATGATGTCCATGTGACTGCTGCAGTCAATCACAGACTGCAGCAATTACATGTGACAAGACATCAAAGCAAGATGGGTGGGTAGTATGAGACGAGGACAGGGAGCCACAGAAGCTCTGAAGGCAGGACATTTTCAATTGTTGGTACTTCTTTTCAGCAGATAAATTTCACAAGTAAATCAACAATTCATAATACCGGCCCCCTCGCTGCACAATGCCCACCATTCGGTCCTCTTGTTTCCGTCATTGGGCGCACCGTATCTATGGCCTCTTCACTATGGGTCAGAACTTAAGGCCACGTCCAGGCATTACTGCCCGTCACAAGGTTGCCACGTCAAAGTCTTGGTGCAGCTAGAAGATGCGGAGCATGACGGTGGAAAGAAGGGGACCTGACGACGAGCAGGAGAGCTATTAGTTTTGTTTTTTAACTAATACCTCATTGTCTGGCCTTTTTTCCCATAAGTAAAAGTACAGGCTAAAATACATAAAATATTCAAATTTGCATGCTGCCCTGTGCACTAGCCTAGTCTGCACATACAATCCGTACAGATGACGTAATCTTACATGTGAAGTATCTGTTAATGACTTTAGTTCTGGTCAGTTTTCCGGCTTGTGTGTTTTCATCTTTTGACACTGGCGGCACAGGAGGCGGTGTTTCCAGATCATCCACGATCTCAACATCGAGTTTCCGACTGACGGCCAAGTTATGCAGAATGCAGCACGCCAGGATAATCTGCGCTCCTTTTTCTGGAGAATACTGGAGAACACCCCCAGATCGATCAAGACATCGGAAGCGACTTTTAAGTGACCCAAAAGTGCGTGCGATGACTGAGTAAGCGGCCTTGTGGGCAGTGTTGTACTGTTTTTCTACTTTGGTTTTAGGGTCTTTAATTGGTGTCAACAGCCACTCGGTCAATGGATACGCATCATCACCTGTAAAATAAACATTATTTGTAAAATACAGGCAGCATGGAAAGTATGAGATGGTATAAAGTCGCTTCGTCATATTTTTGTCTATGATAGTGTAGCAATGCAACTCTACAAGCAGGGCACGTGCCCAACTTTGATCTTACGCGTCATTACTTAGCTGCAATCATCATCTATCCTTAAAGTCCAGACGATTTTCATCTGCATTGTCATCCATATTCCTTCAGTGTGTTTGGTTCTTACTTTCGTATTTATTCATCAACACTTGACCAAATACAGTTTCCTATGTTAATATTGGCAATGTATCTGTAAAATTCGGAAGCTATAGGCAGTGTTAGACTGGGGTGCCAAGGGCCCACCAGTAACCAACTCCTGGGCCCCACTTTTCAGCTACATGCAAATGTGACATTACCCTTAATCAAAAATGTATATACAATGAACTGGGTAGATTGATGAATAAGATGCTGCCTTTGTCTGTACATAGTGATTCAAGTATATTATTCCAAGGACAGCTCATACAAGAGGGCGGTGGCCCACTCCTGCCCAGGCGCCCACCGGAGGATTCTCCTGTGGGCCAGTCCAAGCCTGGCTATATACAGGATTTTATACTTGGCTTGTATATGCGAGTCTTATCTGCATGCTGCAATTTTTTTTTCACACAATCAGTCCATGTGAAAATACTGTCACCTGAACAGTCCTATTCAAAAGCATTGATCCTTGTCTGAATAAGGCTACTTTCACACATCCGTTTTTTGCCATCAGGCGCTATCCGGCTTTTTAAAAAAAAAAAAAAAAACGGATCAGTTTTTTTCTACCGCCGGATCTGTTTTTTTCTCATTGACCTGCATTAGCGCTGGATCACGCTGCATGTCCTTCCGTTTCGTCCGTTTTTTTCCGGATCCGGCATAAATTTCAATTCCGGCGGCCGGGCAAGACGTTTTCTAGGAACGCTTTTTTGTTTCCGGCGAAAAAACTGGACAGCGCCTGAAGCGGTGCATCAGGCTTGTTGGTACAATATAAGTGTATAGGTGCTGGATCAGGCAAAGGACTGATCCGGCCACCGGATTCCGTTTTGTTCCTCTGCGCATGCCTGGAAGGACGAAATCTCTCTCAATAATTAAAAATATGGCGTGGTGACCCCTCTATTCTTGATAACATGCCTTGCCAAAGCTGACAGCTGAGGGTTACAGTCCCCACCAGTCGGTTTTGACTGGCTGGTTATCAAAAATACAGGGGGAACCCACACCATTTTTTTGTTATTTATAGCGCAGGCAGTGGTTTATGAATATACCAATTAGCCGCAGCCTGATCTCACTTTTATTAGCGGCAGCAGGTATAGGCAGATGGGTGTAGTCGTCCCATCAGCCGCAGCCTGATCTCACTTTTATTAGCGGCAGCAGGTATAGGCAGATGGGTGTAGTCGTCCCATCAGCCGCAGCCTGATCTCACTTTTATTAGCGGCAGCAGGTATAGGCAGATGGGTGTAGTCGTCCCATCAGCCGCAGCCTGATCTCACTTTTATTAGCGGCAGCAGGTATAGGCAGATGGGTGTAGTCGTCCCATCAGCCGCAGCCTGATCTCACTTTTATTAGCGGCAGCAGGTATAGGCAGATGGGTGTAGTAGTCCCATCAGCCGCAGCCTGATCTCACTTTTATTAGCGGCAGCAGGTATAGGCAGATGGGTGTAGTCATCCCATCAGCCGCAGCCTGATCTCACTTTTATTAGCGGCAGCAGGTATAGGCAGATGGGTGTAGTCGTCCCATCAGCCGCAGCCTGATCTCACTTTTATTAGCGGCAGCAGGTATAGGCAGATGGGTGTAGTCGTCCCATCAGCCGCAGCCTGATCTCACTTTTATTAGCGGCAGCAGGTATAGGCAGATGGGTGTAGTCGTCCCATCAGCCGCAGCCTGATCTCACTTTTATTAGCGGCAGCAGGTATAGGCAGATGGGTGTAGTCGTCCCATCAGCCGCAGCCTGATCTCACTTTTATTAGCGGCAGCAGGTATAGGCAGATGGGTGTAGTCGTCCCATCAGCCGCAGCCTGATCTCACTTTTATTAGCGGCAGCAGGTATAGGCAGATGGGTGTAGTCGTCCCATCAGCCGCAGCCTGATCTCACTTTTATTAGCGGCAGCAGGTATAGGCAGATGGGTGTAGTCGTCCCATCAGCCGCAGCCTGATCTCACTTTTATTAGCGGCAGCAGGTATAGGCAGATGGGTGTAGTCGTCCCATCAGCCGCAGCCTGATCTCACTTTTATTAGCGGCAGCAGGTATAGGCAGATGGGTGTAGTCGTCCCATCAGCCGCAGCCTGATCTCACTTTTATTAGCGGCAGCAGGTATAGGCAGATGGGTGTAGTCGTCCCATCAGCCACAGCCTGATCTCACTTTTATTAGCGGCAGCAGGTATAGGCAGATGGGTGTAGTCGTCCCATCAGCCGCAGCCTGCTCTCACTTTTATTAGCGGCAGCAGGTATAGGCAGATGGGTGTAGTCGTCCCATCAGCCGCAGCCTGATCTCACTTTTATTAGCGGCAGCAGGTATAGGCAGATGGGTGTAGTCGTCCCATCAGCCGCAGCCTGATCTCACTTTTATTAGAGGCAGCAGGTATAGGCAGATGGGTGTAGTCGTCCCATCAGCCGCAGCCTGATCTCACTTTTATTAGCGGCAGCAGGTATAGGCAGATGGGTGTAGTCGTCCCATCAGCCGCAGCCTGATCTCACTTTTATTAGCGGCAGCAGGTATAGGCAGATGGGTGTAGTCGTCCCATCAGCCGCAGCCTGATCTCACTTTTATTAGCGGCAGCAGGTATAGGCAGATGGGTGCAGTCGTCCCATCAGCCGCAGCCTGATCTCACTTTTATTAGCGGCAGCAGGTATAGGCAGATGGGTGTAGTAGTCCCATCAGCCGCAGCCTGCTCTCGCTGTTTTCAGTTAAATACAACTCTCAACATTCTCCCCTGCTAGTCGTAAGAGCAGGGAGAATGATGAGAGCTGTCTTCAGCACCCAGCGCCGTAGAACAGCACAAACACTACCGCTGCTTCTCAGGCACCGATGCGTGTCACACTGATGACACACAGATGTCATCCATGTGTCAGTGTGCGGGACGTTTTCCAAACTGTGTTGCTGTTAAAAAACAGACATGTCAGCATATTTTGACCACAGACACAGGGTCTGTGGAAGCACACTGACATGCACAGACCCATTCACTTGAATTGGTCTACGTGTGTCAGTGTCACCGGTACGTGTGAAAACTGTCACCACAGCCAACCAGACACACTGAAATCTGAAAGAGCCCTTGCAGAAACTGCATGGGGCCAGAATGGTCAATAGGCTTAAGGCACTGTCACACTTAGCGATCGCACTAGCGATCACAACAACGACTTAACCTGGCGAGATCGCTAGTGCGATTGCTATGTGGTTGCTAGTTAGATTCCAAACACAACTCATCAGCGATCTGTGATTCCAAACACATCTCATCAGTGATCTGTATAACGACCTCTGCAGTCGTTGGGAAAACCTAGTCCCACCTGCGACGCTGGTGAAGTCGTTCATAAAGGGTGTCACACTCAGCGATTCAGGCTCACCAGCGGGACACCAACGACCAAAAAACGGCTCAGAACGTTCATAAGCGATCAGCGACATCTCAGCAGGGGCCACATCGCTGCTACATGTCACACACAGCGAAGTCGCTAACGAGATCGCTACTGCGTCATAAATGGTGACGCAGTAGCGATCTCGTTAGCGATCTCGCTAGCGATCTCGCTTAGTGTGGCATACCCTTTAGTTCACATTTATACAGCACATTCTGTTGGTTGTATACATCTAAACTGGAAAAAACTGCATTCAGACATACAGTACATAGCAGTGCACCCATACTGTAAAATGGGCAAGACAATAAAAACAATAAAAAAGGCTCTTTTGACCTTTTTTTCTGCTCAGCGGTACATTGTGTTATTCTTATTTTATTGTTTTTTATGAACAGAAAAAAAGTAGTTGGCCATGTTTTTTCATCACACCCTCCCAAACATTTTTTAGACCTATTCTTAATCCTAATGTACACATTTTTAATGAATTTGGTAAGAATGGTTAACTCCCCTAGACATAACCTCTCTACCTCCCTACAAAGTTGGCAATGAAATTCAAAAGGGTAGGTCTGTCTAAACCAGTAAAAATTTAAAAAAAAACTCCCAAAAAACATATAGACATAGATAGACGTATCCTCCCCTCATAAAATCTAATAGGGAGGATTACAGACAACCCTTTAAAAAAAATCTTCTTTGGAATGAATTATATTTTTAAATTCAATTCGAAAGTGGATCTGTTACTAGATTTCACAATACAAATTACATAAGTTAATTATTAGATCTCTTTGACATGATAAGGATGCATTCTGCACTTATTTTGACAATCCATGTCAGAATGACTCTATAATCTATATATATAAAACTGAATGTGTGTGTGTGGGTATCACCGAACAATCACGGAGTATCTTACATTTAACCCCTTAACCCCAAGGGTGGTTTGCACGTTAATGACATGGCCAATTTTTACAATTCTGACCACTGTCTCTTTATGAGGTTATATCTCTGGAACGCTTCAACGGATCTTCGCTATTCTGAGATTGTTTTCTCGTGACATACTGTACTTCACGTTAGTGGTAAAATTTCTTCCATATAACTTGCGTTTATTTATGAAAAAAATGCAAATATGGCGAAAATTTTGAAAATTTAGCAATTTTCAAACTTTGAATTTTTATTCCCTTAAAACAGAGAAATATGTCACACAAAATAGTTAAGAAATAACATTTCCCACATGTCTACTTTACATCAGCACAATTTTGGAACCAAATTTTTTTTTTTTGTTAGGAAATTATAAGGGTTAAAAGTTGACCAGCGATTTCTCATTTTTACAACAAAATTTACAAAGCCATTTTTTTAGGGACCACCTCATATTTGAAGTCAATTTGAGGGGTCTATATAGCAGAAAATACCCAAAAGTGACACCATTCTAAAAACTGCACCCCTCAAGGTATTCAAAACCACATTCAAGAAGTTTATTAACCCTTCAGGTGCTTCACAGGAGCTGAAGCAACGTGGAAGGAAAAAATGAATATTTAACTTTTTAGCCACAAAAATGATCTTTTACAAACTTTTTTTTTATTTGCACAAGGGTAAAAGAAGCAAATGGACAGATAAAGTTGTTGTGCAATTTCTCCTGAGTACGCCAATAGCCAATATGTGGAGGAAAACCACTGTTTGGGCACACGGCAGAGCTCGTAAGGGAAGGAGCGCCGTTTGACTTTTTCAAACTAAAATTGGCTGGAATTGAGATTGGACGCCATGTCGTGTTTGGAGAGCCCCTGATGTGCTTAAACAGTGGAAACCCCCCACAAGTGACACCATTTTGGAAACTAGACCCCCTAAGGAACATAGCTAGATCTGTTGTGAGCACATTGAACCCCCAAGTGTTTCACAAAAGTTTATAATGCCTGGGTCTGAAAAAAAAAAAAAAAAATTTTCCACAAAAATGATTTTTTAGTCCCAAATTTTTGATTTTTCCCAAGCAAATTGGACCCCAAAAGTTGTTGTCCAATTTGTCCTGAGTACGCTGATACCCCATGTGTGTGGGGGGGAAACTGTTTGGGCGCACGACAGGGCTTGGAAAGGAAGTAGTAACGTTTTGGAATGCAGACATTGATGGGGGTCATGAATTTTGTAGTGCCCCAAATGTGCCTAAACAGTGGAAACCCTCCACTAGTGACCCCATTTTGGAAACTAGACTGTTGTGAATGGGTTTGAGATGAGTTCTGAGCAGAGGCTCCCTCTGGTGGTTACAAGCGGTACTAGTGAGGATTGTGAGGACTGGGAATCAGGTGTTACTGATTGGTCTTATATAAGGGAGTCATTTTCCCATCAGGGTTGCCGGTGATCAATTGTTCTGGTCTGAATCCTTCTTTCCAGTTTCCCTTGTAGCCTGCTGTGTCGTGTCTGCATCTCCTGCTATCAGATAAGACAATTTCTTATTTTGTGTTTTTGCTATATTTTTGCATTTTGTCCTGCACTTCTGTGGGGGCCTTCAGGGTCCCCTCCGGGGGCTTTTGCCCTCTCAGTTTAGTCCAGCCACTGTGTTTTGTACTTTTGCTTTTTCCAGTTTTTTTTCAGTGGCTGCTGTTTTGTTTTTGTTACACCAGAGAACTAATTTAGGTGGTAGAGGTCGTGTGATCTCAGGTGATTTTGAAATTAGTAGAGTTGGTGTTTTTTCAGGGTTTTCTGAGATTGCAGTAAGTACCCTTCCTATCCTTTTCTATTTAGATAGTTTGGGCCCCAGCGTTTGCTCATACTATTTTCTTTCTGTGTCAGTATTTCCTCTTGTCTAACCGCCATTACATGTTTGGGGGCTTTCTATTATCTTTGGGGTTCTGCTCCGGGGCAGATAGCTTTCCTATTTCTATCTTTAGGTGTAGTTAGTTTCTCAGGCTGTGACGAGGCGTCTAGCACCAACGTAGGAACGCTCCACGGCTGCCTCCAGTTGCGGTGGTTAGTCAGGGTACTGCAATCTCATAGATTCCAACTGCTCTGGTGTATTTCCTTTTTTACCTGCACTCCTCAGCTACCGTAACATAACAGTATCACCGGACATAAAAATTGTATGGTACTCACAGAAGGGAAAAAATATTTTGAAGGAAGAAAAGTTGTCAGAGATATTTTTCTGTTTGTTGCATTTTTTTTTTTTTTTTTCCCTCTGTATCTCTGGGTGCTGAGGAGGATCTTTTCTCCCAATGGAGTTTGCACAGTTGTCTGGATCAGCTTGCCACTGAGGTTCAGAGTATTGCTGCATATCTTGCTAGGTTGCCTGTTGTGGAACCTAGGATCCCCATGCCAGATTTGTTTTTAGGGGATCGAGCTAAGTTTCAGAATTTCAAAAATAATTGTAAATTGTTTCTTGCCTTAAAATCTAAGTCCTCAGGAAACGCAGCGCAGCAGGTTCAAATTATCATCTCTCTCCTGCGCGGCGATCCTCAGGATTGGGCTTTTTCCCTGATACCTGGGGATCCTGTTTTGAGTGATGTTGATGCATTTTTTCAGGCTTTGGGGTTATTGTACGATGAGCCTAATGTCACTGATCAAGCTGAAAAAGCCTTGTTGGCATTAAATCAGGGGCTTGATGACGCTGAGTTATACTGTCAGAGATTCCGTAGGTGGGCAGTCCTGACCAAGTGGAATGACGACGCTTTGGCGGCCCTTTTCCGGAAGGGTCTGTCGGATAATGTAAAGGATGTTATGGTGGGATTCCCTGTCCCCTCTGGTCTCAATGATTCTATGTCATTAGCGATTCAAATTGACAGACGTTTGCGTGAGCGGAGAAGTATGCGTGGAGTGGTGTTGCCTTGTGAGCCAGCTGCTGAGCCCATGCAGTGTGATGGAGTGGTGTCTGGGGCACAGCGTCATGAGTTTCGAAAGCGCAATGGGTTATGTTTCTACTGTGGTGATGCCTCTCATGCTATTTCAGTCTGCCCTAAGCGGGGAAGACATTTTGCACGCTCAGTTGTCTTGGGTAGTGTTCAGACTAAGTTTTTATTAACTGTCACTCTGATATGCTCTCTGTCCTCATTTTCTGCTCAGGCTTTCGTTGATTCTGGAGCAGCTATTAACCTGATGGATTATGATTTTGCTAAACGTTGTGGGTTTCCCTTGATACCCCTACAGAAGTCTATTCCTTTACTGGGGATCGATTCTACCCCTTTGGCTGAGAATAAACCCCAGTTTTCTACTCAGGTGATAATGAGGGTTGAACCTGATCACCAGGAGTGCTGCAAATTTTTGGTTCTATATAATCTGCATGACATTATAGTGCTGGGTTTCCCTTGGTTACAGTCTCATAATCCTGTTTTGGATTGGAAATCTATGTCTGTAACCAGTTGGGGCTGCCAATGTGTTAATACCAACACTCCTGTTTTTTCTGCCTCCCCCCAGGCTGAGGATGTTCCTGACTTTTTGTTTGATTTTTCTGATGTGTTTAGCGAAAGTAAATCTGCATCCTTACCTCCCCATAGGAGCTATGACTGCGCTATTGAATTAGTGCCAGGTAGTAAATTCCCTAAAGGTCGCCTTTTTAACTTGTCTGTACCTGAACATGACGCTATGCGGTCTTATATCAAGGAATCATTGGAGAATGGTCATATCAGACCATCCTCTTCACCCTTAGGTGCCGGTTTTTTCTTTGTGGCCAAAAAAGATGGTTCATTAAGGCCGTGTATTGATTATCGTCTCTTGAACAATATTACTGTGAAATATCAATACCCGTTACCCTTGATTTCTGACCTGTTTTCCAGGGTGAAAAACGCTACTTGGTTTACCAAGCTTGACCTCAGGGGGGCGTATAACCTTATTCGCATTAAGCACGGGGATGAATGGAAGACGGCATTTAACACCCTGAAGGGCATTTTGAGTACCTTGTGATGCCCTTTGGGCTCACTAATGCTCCTTCCGTCTTCCAGTCCTTCATGAATGACATTTTCAGGGATTTTGTGGACAAGTTTCTGATTGTTTATTTGGATGATATCTTGATTTTTTCTAATGACTGGGACTCTCATGTGAAACATGTTCGAACTGTATTCCAGATTTTGAGAGAGAATGCTCTGTATGTGAAGGGATCAAAGTGTCTTTTTGGCGTACAGAAGATCTCATTTCTGGGATTCATTTTGTCCCCATCTGTTATTGAAATGGACCCGGTCAAGGTTTCAGGCCATCTGTGATTGGGTCCAACCTACTTCATTAAAGGCTCTTCAGAGATTTTTGGGTTTTGCCAATTTTTATCGTAAATTTATTGGTAATTTCTCGGTTATTGTTAAACCATTAACTGATTTGACCAGAAAGGGTTCTGATGTGGTGAATTGGCCTCCTGAGGCAGTCTCTGCGTTTCAGGAACTTAAGCAGAGATTCACTTCTGCTCCTGTTCTACGCAGCCTGATGTTTCTCTGCCATTTCAGGTGGAGGTTGATGCCTCTGAAATTGGGGCAGGTGCCGTTTTGTCCCAAAAAGATCCAGAGACCTCTAAAAGTAACCCTTGTGCCTTTTTCTCTCGAAAATTTTCTCCTACTGAACGTAATTATGACGTGGGTAATCGGAGTTATTGGCCATGAAGTGGGCTTTTGAAGAGTGGAGACATTGGCTGGAGGGAGCCAAACATCAGGTGGTGGTCCTTACGGACCATAAGAATCTGGTCTATCTGGAATCTGCCAAGCGACTCAATCCTAGACAGGCCAGGTGGGCCTTGTTTTTCACACGTTTTAATTTTGTGGTTTCCTTTCTTCCTGGCACTAAGAATGTTAAGGCGGATGCCCTCTCGAGGAGTTTCCTTGCGGACTCTCCTGAGCTATCTGATCCCTCTGTTATTTTGAAGGAGGGTGTAGTTCTTTCCGCCATCTCGCCCAATTTGAGACTTGCTCTGGAGGGGTGTCAGGAGGATAGGCCCGAGCGCTGCCCTGTTGGAAAATTGTTTGTCCCGGACCAATGGAAAAAGAGTGTGATGTCTGAGATTCATTGTTCCGCATTGGCTGGGCATCCCGGAATTTTTGGTACCAGAGACTTGGTTAGTCGGTCCTTTTGGTGGCCTACCTTGTCTCGCGATGTCAGGGAATTTGTGTAGTCCTGCGGGACTTGCTCTCGCTCCAAGCCTTGCTCTCGCTCTAGTGGTTTGTTGATGCCATTGCCTGTGCCCAAGAGACCATGGACCCATATCTCTATGGATTTCATTTCCGATCTTCCTGTTTCTCAGAGAATGACCACCATCTGGGTAATTTGTGATAGGTTTTCCAAAATGATACATCTTGTGCCATTACCTAAGTTGCCTTCCTCCTCTGAATTGGTGCCGTTGTTTCTTCAGCACGTGGTTCGTTTACACGGCATTCCTGAGAACATTGTGTCTGACAGAGGAGTCCAGTTTGTTTCCAGATTTTGGAGGACTTTTTGTTCTAAACTGGGTGTTCAATTGTCTTTCTCCTCGGCATTTCATCCTCAGACCAATGGTCAAACTGAGAGAACAAACCAGACATTAGAGACTTATCTAAGATGCTTTGTGTCTGCTGATCAGGATGACTGGGTCTCTTTTTTGCCTTTGGCTGAGTTTGCTCTTAATAATAGGGCTAGCTCTGCCACTTTGATGTCTCCGTTTTTCTGTAATTCTGGTTTTCACCCTCGATTTTCTTCAGGACAGACGGAAGCTTGTCTGTCCAGGTGTTGACTCTGTTGTTGAGCGTATGCAACAGATTTGGGACCAGGTAGTGGAGAGGTTGTCCCTCTCTCAGGAGAAGGCCCAGCGGTTTGCTAACCGGCATAGGACTGATGGTCCTCGGTTTAAAGTGGGGGACTTGGTCTGGTTGTCCTCAAAAAATATTCCTATGAGAGTAGCATCTCCTAAATTTAAGCCTAGGTTCATTGGACCTTATAAGATCATGGAGATTATTAATCCTGTTTCTTTTCGTTTGCTTCTTCCAGGGACATTTAAGATCCATAACGTGTTCCACAAGTCCTTGTTGAAGAGGTTTGTTGAGCCAGTGGTTCCTGCTGGTGTGCCTCCTGACCCTGTTTTGGTTGAGGGCAATCTGGAGTATGTGGTTGAGAAAATATTGGATTCTCGTTTTTCTAGACGAAGACTCCAGTATTTGGTTAAATGGAGAGGTTATGGTCAGGAAGACAATTCTTGGGTGTTTGCTTCGGACATCCATGCTAGGAGACTTATCCGTGCGTATCATAGAACTCATCCTGACCGACCTGGTTGCTCAAATGAGGGTTCGGTGACCCCTCCTCAAGGGGGGGGTACTGTTGTGAATGGGTTTGAGATGAGTTCTGAGCAGAGGCTCCCTCTGGTGGTTAAAAGCGGTACTAGTGAGGATTGTGAGGACTGGGAATCAGGTGTTACTGATTGGTCTTATATAAGGGAGTCATTTTCCCATCAGGGTTGCCGGTGATCAATTGTTCTGGTCTGAATCCTTCTTTCCAGTTTCCCTTGTAGCCTGCTGTGTCGTGTCTGCATCTCCTGCTATCAGATAAGACAATTTCTTATTTTGTGTTTTTGCTATATTTTTGCATTTTGTCCTGCACTTCTGTGGGGGCCTTCAGGGTCCCCTCCGGGGGCTTTTGCCCTCTCAGTTTAGTCCAGCCACTGTGTTTTGTACTTTTGCTTTTTCCAGTTTTTTTTTCAGTGGCTGCTGTTTTGTTTTTGTTACACCAGAGAACTAATTTAGGTGGTAGAGGTCGTGTGATCTCAGGTGATTTTGAAATTAGTAGAGTTGGTGTTTTTTCAGGGTTTTCTGAGATTGCAGTAAGTACCCTTCCTATCCTTTTCTATTTAGATAGTTTGGGCCCCAGCGTTTGCTCATACTATTTTCTTTCTGTGTCAGTATTTCCTCTTGTCTAACCGCCATTACATGTTTGGGGGCTTTCTATTATCTTTGGGGTTCTGCTCCGGGGCAGATAGCTTTCCTATTTCTATCTTTAGGTGTAGTTAGTTTCTCAGGCTGTGACGAGGCGTCTAGGACCAACGTAGGAACGCTCCACGGCTGCCTCTAGTTGCGGTGGTTAGTCAGGGTACTGCAATCTCATAGATTCCAACTGCTCTGGTGTATTTCCTTTTTTACCTGCACTCCTCAGCTACCGTAACATAACACTAGACCCCCTAAGGAGCTTATCTAGATCTTTGGTGAGCACTTTGAACCCCAAGTGCTTCACACAAGTTTATAATGCCCGAGCATGAAAATAATAAATCCTATTTTTTTCCCACAAAAATTATCTTTTAGTCACTAATTTTTTATTTTCCCAAGAGTAACAGGAGAAATTGGACCACAAAAGTAGATGTCCAATTTGTCCTGAGTACGCTGATACCCCATATGTGGGGGGGAACCACTGTTTGGGCGCACAGCAGAGCTCAGAATGGAAGGAGCACCATTTGACTTTTTCCAAACAAAATTGGCTGGAATTGAGATTGGACGCCATATTGCATTTGGAGAGCCCCTGATATGCCTAAACAGTGGAAACCCCCCACAAGTGACCCCATTTTGGAAACTAGACCCCCTAAGGAACTTATCTAGATCTTTGGTGAGCAATTTGAACCCCAAAGTGCTTCACACAAGTTTATAACGTAGAGCCGTAAAATTAAAAAATCATATTTTTTCCACAAAAATGATCTTTTCACCCCAATTTTTATTTTCCCAAGGGTAACAAGACTTCAAAAGTTATTGTGCAATTTGTCCTAAGTACGCTGATACCCCATATGTGGGGGTAAACCACTGTTTAGGTGCATGGCAGAGTTTGGAAGGGAAGGAGCGCCGTTCGACTTTTTCAACACAGAATTGGCTGGATGCCATGTCGTGTTTGGGGAGCTCCTGATCTGCCTAAACAGTGGAAACCCCAACAAATGACACCATTTTGGAAACTAGACCCCTCAAGGAACTTATCTAGATGTGTGGTGAGCACTTTGAACCCCGAAGTGCTTCACAGAAGTTTACAACGTACAGCTGTAAAATAAAAATCTTTTTTTTTTTTTTTACAAAAATGATTTTTTCGTCCCCAATATTTTATTTTCACAAGGGTAACAGGAGAAATTGGACCCCAAAAGTTGTTGTCCAATTTGTCCTGAGTACGCTGATACCCAATATGTGGGAGAAAACTACTGTATGGGAACACGTCGGGGCTCGGAAGGGAAGTAGTGACGTTTTGGATTGCAGACTTTGATGGAATGGTCTGGGGGTGTCATGTCGCATTTGGAGAGTCCCTGGTGCACCTAAACAGTGGAAACCCCCCACAAGTGACCCCATTTTGGAAAATAGACCCCACAAGGAACTTATCTAGATGTGTGGTGAGCACTTTGAACCCCGAAGTGCTTCACAGAAGTTTATAACGTACAGTCGTAAAAACAAAAAATCATTTTTTAAAAAAAAAAATGATATTTTTACCCCCAGTTTTTTATTTTCCCAAGGGTAACAGAAGAAATAGGACAAATTACACAATAACTCTTGGGGTCCAGAGTACACTGATACCCCATATGTGGGGGTAAACTACTGTTTGGGCGCATGGCAGAGCTCAGAAGTGAAGGAGCACCGTTTGACTTTTTCAATGCAGAATTGGTTGGAATTGAGATCAGACGCCAAGTCACATTTGGAACCCCCAATTCTAACTCCAACCCTAACCCCAACACACCCCTAACCCTAGTCCCAACCCTAACCACAAACCTAACCCTAACACACCCATAACCCTAATCCCAACCCTAACCCTAATCCTAACTTTAGCGCCAACCCTAACCCTAACTTTAGCCGCAACCCTAACCCTAATGGGAAAATGGAAATAAATACTTTTTTTTAATTTTATTATTTTTCCCTAACTAAGGGGGTGATAAAGGGGGGTTTGATTTACTATTTATAGTGGGTTTTTATGATTGGCAGCTGTCACGCTAAAAGACGCTTTTTATTGCAAAAAATAGTTTTTGCATCACCACATTTTGAGAGCTATAATTTTTGTATATTTTGGCCCACAGAGTCATGTGAGGTCTTATTTTTTGCGGGACGAGGTGATGTTTTTATTGGTACCATTTTTGAGCACGTGACGTTTTTTAATCGCTTTTTATTTAGATTTTTGGGAGGTTAGAATGAACAAAAATCAGCAATTCATGAATTTCTTTTGGGTGAGGCGTTTATACCGTTCCGCGTGTGGTAAAATTGATAAAGCAGTTTTATTCTTCGGGTCAGTACGATCATGGCGATACCTCATTTATATCTTTTTTTATGTTTTGGCGCTTTTATAGAATAAAACCAATTTTATATAAAAAATTATTATTTTTGCATCGCTTTATTCTGCGAGCTATAACTTTTTTATTTTTTCGTTGATGATGCTGTATGGCGGCTCGTTTTTTGCGGGACAAGATGACGTTTTCAGCGGTACCATGTTTATTTATATCCGTCTTTTTGATCGAGTGTTATTCCACTTTTTGTTCGGCAGTATGATGATAAAGCATTGATTTTTTGCTTTGTTTTTTTTTTATTTTTTTTAAGAGGTTCACTAAAGGGGTTAACTAGTGGGACATTTTTATAGGGGGGTCGTTACGGACGCGGCGATGCCAAATATGTTTACTTTTATTGTTTTTGTTTTTTTATTTACAGGAAAAAATGAATTTATTGGGGAATATTTTTATTTTTTTTTATTTTTTTAAACAATTTTTATTTTTATTTTTTTAACTTATTTACTTCGTCCCAGGGTGGGACATCACTGTATTTTAGCAGATCGCTGGTGTGACAGTGTGCACAGCACTCTGTCACACCAGCGATCGCTCTGGCATCGCTGCAGGCTCCTCAGTGCCTGCTCTCAGCAGGCACTGAGGAAGCCGCCTCCCTGCAGGACCCCGGCGCCATCTTGGATCCGGGGACCTGGAGGGAGGACGGACCCTCGGAACAGCGCGACACATCGCGCTGCTCTGAGGGTCTCAGGGGAGCGCGCAGGGAGCCCCCACCCTGCGCGATCCTCCCCTGTGCCCCCAGTACACCGCGATCATGTTTGATCGCGGTGTGCTAGGGGTTAATGTGCCGGGAGCGGTCCGTGACCGTCCTGACACATAGTGCTGGGTGTCAGCTGTGATAATCAGCTGACACCCAGCCGCGATCGGCTGCGCTCCCCCGGGGGGGGAGCTGGGACGTACTATCCCGTCCATGGTCATACGGGCCCAGTACGTCGGATGGCAGTAAGGGGTTAACCAGAGCTGTTTAAAAGAAGCTGAGCTGTGATTGGTTGCTATGAGCAACAGTTTTCCTTGCAACCAATCCCTAAGCATCTTTCATTTCACCAGAGCTGTTTAATAGAAGCTGAGCTGTGATTGGTTGCTATGAGCAACAGTTTTCTCACTCCACGACAACACCTCAGCTGACACTGACCAGGTGGGAGAAATCTTGCATTCCTGGGAACATAAGCTCCGAGCCATTGTCTGCCCCCCAGACAGAAGCAGAGAGCACATGACAGAAATGAATCACCCCCTCCCCAATCCCATATCCCCATCACACATCCTCCATCTCATAGGCACATCTTCCCTCTTAAAGGGATCTCCGGTATGGAAGTCAGGGCAAAATCCATCCAGCGCTTTAGTTCTGATGCCAGGCCTCTCTTAAAGGGATCCCCGGTATGGAAGTGAGGGCAATTCCTCTAAGCGCTCTGGTTCTGACCCCAGGCCTCTCTTAAAGGGATCTCCGGTACGGAAGTGAGGGCAAATCCACTCTGCGCTTTGGTACTGACCCCAGGCCTCTCTTAAAGGGATCCCCCGGTATGGAAGTTAGGACCATTCCACTCAGCTCTGTGGTTCTGACCCCAGGGTCTCTTAAAGGGATCATTGGTATGGAAGTTAGGGCAATTATACTAAGCGCTCTGGTTCTGACGCCAGGCCTCTCTTAAAGGGATCTCCGGTATGGAAGTAAGGGTAAATCCCTCAGCGCTCCGATTCTGACCCCAGGCCTCTCTTAAAGGGATCATTGGTATGGAAGTCAAGGCAAATCCATCTAGCGCTTTGGTTCTGATGCCAGGCCTCTCTTAAAGGGATCCCGGTATGGAAGTTATGGCCATTCCACTCAGCACTATGATTCTGACCCCAGGCTCTCTTAAAAGGGATCCCCGGTATGGAAGTCAGGGCAATTGCCTTCAAATGCTCTGGTTCTGACCCCAGGCCTCTATTAAAGGGATCATTGGTATGGAAGGGAGGGCAAATCCACTCTGCGCTTTGGTACTGACCCCAGGCCTCTCAAAGGGATCTCCGGTATGGAAGTTAGGCCGGCGTCACACTGGCGACAGAATCGGACGACTGCAATACGATGAAAAATCGTATTGCAGTCTGCCCTATGTTAATCTATGGAGCAGCTCCCAGTATCAGATTTTTTGTAGTCCGTTTTAAACGTCCGTGTGCAATCGCAGCATGCTGCGATTGTCACCGATTGTGGGTCGACTATCGCCAATGCAAGTCTATGGGAGCGATGAAAAATCGGATTACAAACGGACCGCATGTGTGACTTGCGATTAAATCGCATCGGTGTCCTTTAGAAAAGCCGGCAATTCATCCCCGGCTATACTGTAAAATCACACTGACAGCTTTAATAAAGAATAGAAAGAATAGATATACACACATAGAATACATATATATATATATTTATAGTTCCTAGACTTCTACATACTGTAATAGCCGCTAATTCAATTACCGGCTTTTGTGAAATCACAGAAGCCGACATGAAATGATACATTGTTTAGACACAGTTAACCATGTCATTTCCTGTATTTTGATATTTGTTTAGAACTTACAATTACATGAGTGTATTTGTGCAAAATTTCAGACATGTAGGGGTTAATTAAAGGTGTAAATTCGTTGAAAAAAAATGCGTGGGCTCCCGCTGTATTTTCTCCACCAGACAGACAAAGCAAGCGAGTGGGGCAGATAATAACAGCCTAGGGAGGGTACATTTTTTTGTGCCCCCCCTGGCTACTAACATCTGCCCCCAGACACCCCAGAAAGGGCAAATCTATAATTAGATTCGCCCTTTCTGGCACTTTGCCCGTCTATTCCCATTGCCCTGTAGCGGTGGCGAATGGGTTAATAATGTCACCTTAATGTCACCTTAGTATTGAAAGGTGACCTTAAGGCAGGTTAATAATTGAGAGCTGTCAATTAGACAACTATGAATTATTAATCCTATTGAAGTAAATAAAAAAACACACACTTTAAGAATAAATAATTTTAATGAAATAAAAACACATATTTTTGACCATCTTTTATTTCACTCTTAATCCGTGCGAAGCCCTTGTTCTTCTAAAATAAATATAAAATAATAAAACAACATTATTCTTACCTATCTGGCAATCTGTCACGTCCCACGATGTAATCCTTCACAAAGGGTTAACTAGCAATCAGATAAGCAGCGCAAGTAATCCTGCGTGCTCATCTGATAGCTCCTGAATGAATGAGCTTATCTCCTGCCGACAGGAGAGGATGTGATTAATGAATGAAGCTTAATTGATTGTATCCCACTTTCACCTTAGGTCAGGTCACTGAAGTGAAAGTGCCAATAAATCAATTAAGCTCCATTCATTAATCTATTCCTCTCCTTTCCCTGGGAGAGTAACTTATTCATTCAGGGGAATACAGGTCTGAGACAGCATTATTAGCTCTCTGCGACCTGTAACCTGTTAACCCTTTCTGATGGATTACACCGTGGGACCTGACTGTACATCGGATTGGTAAGAATCATTTTGCTTTTTTATTTTATTTTTATTACAGGAAATGGTTTTAACAGGAAAATAAAATATGGTCAAAAACTGTGTGATTATTTCATTAAACTTCTTTTTTATTAAACTGTGTGTGTTTGATTTTTCTATCATACAATAGGATTAATAATTGATAGTTGTCTAATTGACAGCTCTCAATTATTAACCTGCCTTAAGGTCACCTTTCAATAGCAAGGTGACATTAAGTTGACATTATTAACCCATTCGCCACCGCTACAGGGCAATGGGAATAGACGGGCAAAGTGCCAGAAAGGGCGAATCTAATTATAGATTTGCCCTTTCTGGGGTGTCTGGGGGCAGATGTTAGTAGCCAGGGGGGGCACAAAAAAATGTACCCTCCCTAGGCTGTTATTATCTGCCCCCACTCGCTTGCTTTGTCTGTCTGGTGGAGAAAATACAGCGGGAGCCCACGCATTTTTTTTCAACGAATTTACACCTTTAATTAACCCCTACATGTCTGAAATTTTGCACAAATACACTCATGTAATTGTAAGTTCTAAACAAATATCAAAATACAGGAAATTACATGGTTAACTGTGTGGAAACAATGTATCATTTCATGTCGGCTTCTGTGATTTCACAAAAGCCGGCAATTGAATTAGCGGCTATTACAGTATGTAGAAGTGTAAGAACTATAAATATATATATATATATATACATGTCACAATGTTGCAAGTCGGATGAAAATCAGATGTTACAAGGTACACACACATGCGTCTAAATCGCATCTTTGAAGGAAAATCGGATGCCAGAAGGATGTGTGATGTTTGTATTTTGATCCGACAATCGACCGACTAAAACGGACCGATTTTTTGTAGTTGTGTGTGACGCCGGCCTTAGGGTAAATTCCTCAGCGCTCTGATTCTCACCCCAGGCTTCTATTAAAGGGATGATTGGTCAGGAAGTCAGGGCAAATCCATCTAGCGATTTGGTTGTGACACCAGGCCTCACTTAAAGGGATCCCCGGTATGAAAGTTAGGGCAATTCCACTCAGCGTTCTGGTTCTGACTCCAGGCTCTCTTAAAGGGATCTCCGGTATGGAAGTCAGGGCTATTGCCTTCAAATGCTCTGGTACTAACCCCAGGACTCTATTAAAGGGATCCCCAGTATGGAAGTTAGGACCATTCCACTCAGCGCTGTGGTTCTGACCCCAGGGCCTCTTAAAGGGATCATTGGTATGGAAGTTAGGGCCATTCCACTAAGCGCTCTGGTTCTGACCCCAGGCCCCTCTTAAAGGGATCCCCGGTACGGAAGTGAGGGCAAATCCACTCTGCACTTTGGTTCTGACGCCAGGCCTTTCTAAAAGGGATCTCCGGTATGGAAGTGAGGGCAAATCCACTCTGCACTTGGTTCTGACGCCAGGCCTTTCTAAAAGGGATCTCCGGTATGGAAGTGAGGGCAAATCCACTCAGCGCTGTGGTTCTGACCCAGGCCTTCTTTAAAGGGATCTCCGGTATGGAAGTTAAGGTAAATCCACACGCTCTGGTTTCACCCAGGCTTCTATTAAGGGATCATTGGTATGGAAGTCAGGGCAAATCCACTCAGCCCTCTGGTTCACCGGTATGGAAGTTAGGGCATTCTACTCAGTGCTCTGGTTCTGACCCAGGCTGACGGGATGATGTGGGATTTAGGGGTAGTAGTCCGTGGCTCTGGCTGACGGGATGATGTGGATTTTAGGGGAGTAGTTCGGTAGCTGGCTGACGGGATGTGGGATTTTAGGGGGAGTAGTCCGGTGGCTCTGGCTGACAGGATGATGTGGGATATTAGGGGTAGTAGTCCGGTGGCTCTGGCTGACGGGATGATGTGGGATTTTAGGGGAGTAGTTCAGTAGCTCTGGCTGACGGGATGATGGGATTTTAGGGGGAGTAGTCCGGTGGCTCTGGCTGACGGGATGACGTGGGATATTAGGGGGAGTAGTCTGGTGGCTCTGGCTGACGGGACGATGTGGGATATTAGGGGTAGTAGTCTGGCGGCTGTGATGGGATGATGTGGGATATTAGGGGTAGTAGTCAGATGGCTCTGGCTGACGGGATGATGTGGGATATTAGTGGTAGTAGTCCGGTGGCTCTGGCTGACAGGATGATGTGGGATATTAGGCGTAGTAGTCCGGTGGCTCTTGCTGACAGGATGATGTGGGATATTAGGGGTAGTAGTCCGGTGGCTATGGCTGACGGGATGATGTGGGATATTAGGGGGGAGTACTCTGGTGGCTCTGGCTGACGGGATGATGTGGGATATTAGTAGTCCTGTGGCTCTGGCTGACGGGATGATGTGGGATTTTAGGGGGAGTAGTCCGGTAGCTCTGGCTGACGGGACAATGTGGGATATTAGGGGCAGTAGTCTGGTGGCTCTGGCTGACGGGACGATGTGGGATATTAGTGGTAGTAGTCTGGCGGCTGTGATGGGATGATGTGGGATATTAGAGGTAGTAGTCAGATGGCTCTGGCTGACGGGATGATGTGGGATATTAGTGGTAGTAGTCCGGTGGCTCTGGCTGACAGGATGATGTGGGATATTAGGGGTAGTAGTCCGGTGGCTCTGGCTGACAGGATGATGTGGGATATTAGGTGTAGTTATCCGGTGGCTCTGGCTGACAGGATGATGTGGGATATTAGGGGTAGTAGTCCGGTAGCTCTGACGGGATGATGTGGGATATTAGTGGTAGTAGTCCGGTGGCTCTGGCTGACAGGATGATGTGGGATATTAGGGGTAGTAGTCCGGTGGCTCTGGCTGACGGGACGATGTGGGATATTAGTGGTAGTAGTCCGGCAGCTCTGGCTGACGGGATTGTGTGGGATATTATAGTGAATGTGGCTATACACTCAGCTTTATATATATATAGATATAATCATTATAATGTGTTATAACTAACTGTAGTTAGTTACTATGCCCGGGCAGCGCCGGGCTCTTCAGCTAGTCCTTTATAAAAGTTTAATTCAATCTCCACCCACCCAGCCTGATTGACAGCCCCTCCTCGCTGCTGAGTACTCTCACTGCTCAGTACAAGTTGCAGCTGTCAGTCCGCCTGGGTGTGTCGAGACTGAATACACTTGGACTCTTGAGCTATTTCATTTTATATTCATGTCAATATTGTAGAGTTCTTCTGATGTGGATTTTCATAGGAAGTACACCAGTCTCATCAGAGTTAAGTTAGTTTGTTCATTTTCCCCCTGTTCCTGACCAGGCACATTTTTTAGTTTTTCCGTACATGTGGTTTAAGAGTTATAAAATTATTTCTAGTTCAGATATTCAAATGATTTTTGCACTTTTTTTCCATGTTGCTTAGGGCCAAATTTTTATGCTATTTTTTTTACTTTTTCTTGCCAATACAGGTGGGAAAATATAGCAAATATGTGTCAGTTATTAACATTTTTAATCCCCACAAAGTACCACTGAAATACATTTTAAATTTTATTTCCAATTTCAAAACTATGATTTTAGATATCGGACACGTTTTTATTTATGGAAGGGGGCTAGTAATAGTAATTTGGAGGGCAGCAGATTTTTATTATTTTTTTTCCTGCTTTTTATTATTTTCATTTATTTCACACATTGTGCCCTGTATAAAGTCATAAAAGACCTTTTGAGGTGCATTTCAACATTTAAATATTTATTTTTATCTGATTTCCCCTGTAACTGTGGCTGGTACATTAGCCCCAGTTACAGGGTAAATTCAGCCTCCTGCCTGCACTGCAGAGCTGAACAGGGCCTGTTAGGAGCCAGCAGCTCCTGCTCTCTCTCTAAACTCAGCGTCCACATGATCACAGTGTCCATAGGAGGAAGTGCTGTCATTCCTTCCCATCCTCTATACATACTGTAGTGCTTGCTTGTATTTACAATGATTGGGAAGACAGAGACAGTAATAAATCTTCTTTGCCTTCTCTGGGGGAGTCTGGCTGTGCCTGACAGCCATCTCTCCGCTACCGCAGCTTTATTATCTCGTGCAGCTGACCTTCGATGCAGTAACGTTTTAAAACGTCACTGCAGTGTAGAATGTGGACCACCCAGAAGTCTATGGGTGATCTGCAAGTAGATAACAATGTCTGCAAATTGCATTGTGATATTGAGAGATCTTGGTAGACCTGCTTTAATATTCACCCTGGATAAAACTGACCATGGTAGCTACAATTTCAGCTACTTTAGAATTTTATTAGACAATTATACTACAAAAATCAATGCTTTCTGTAAGCATGGAGTATAAGTGGGGAGACAACTAATTGTCTCAAAGAGTAAGAAGACCAGGAAGAATCCACCCTCTATCACAGTGGGACAAATGTATTACAAAGATTATGTCTTTCAACTCAGGAGGTTTGGCTTCATATGTGGGTACCAGTCCTGATACAGATAATAATTTTGCCTCTATAAAATGTTTGACTGTATCTTTCAATATTGTTTTAAGTTGTACTTTGAAAATTAAGTCTACTCACCCAAAATCCAACCCTCGGGAAGGTTTCCGGAAGCCAAAATTGTATGCAAACTGGAATGTTTTAGGATATAGGAATCATGGGTGGATCCAGGGTACCCTGCTACCAAATTAAGAATCCTCATCTCAGAGTCACATACCATCTGGACATTTAGGGAGTGGAAATTCTTACTGTTTCTGTAAATATCTTCTGTTGGAGGCGACAGAGCAACATGTGTACAGTCAATGATTCCCATGACTTTAGGAAAAGATGACATTTTATAAAAGCCATCCTTCACTGTTTGTATAGCTGCTTTATCTGACGGGAAAACGATATAATGTGGCGTTAACTTGTTTATGGCCTTTAGGACCTGTGTTAAATGGCGGCTGAAACTAGGCTGGGATATGCCAGAGAGAGCGGACACTGTGCCCTGAAAGGATGCGGATGAAAAGTAATGTAGGGCACTAAGCAGTTTCACCATTCCAGGTACGGCATGATTCCTTTCACAGTTTGGCTCTATATCTTGCTGAATCTGTTCATATAACTCAATGATAACCTCAGTACTAAAGCGATACCTAGACCTAACTTCTTCTTCGTTTAATCCAAGAAGGGATATCCGTGGTCTAAAAATACGTTCTCTGTGCTTCTGGTTGGAATTGGATTCTGGCTGTAATAGTTTTTGCTGTGCACTCTTTTCATGTATGTGAAACATGGCATGGAGATCCATAACAGACCTAAAAAGGATAAATAGAAGAAAAGCAAAGATCACAACCCACAAAATGCATAGACACAACGACTATATTGATTAGACATTTATTAATGTTATCAAGGTGAGGACAGTATGCCATAAATTCTAATTTACCCAAAATTCATCTCAAGAGACTCTCCTCCTTCTACAGATAGCCATGATGATCAAATTAAGTTAATACAAAGATACAATTCTCCAGTGGAACTACTTTTAGAGAAATCCGATTATAGTCGCAGATGATGATTTCACCTTTCTCTCCTGTCTGGACTGAAAAGCTAAGAATCCGTTTACATGGACTAACCGGCGGCACGAAACGACCACCGATTGGTAAACACCATAGCCTGTTTACACAGGCAGACCAAAGTAAGTGATGCACACCGAGTCATCTGACATAGATTGCTCAGTGTGCATAGACTGCCACGGTTCTCGGCAGTGCGAGTCCTATTTGGGCAAAAGATCATTTAGTCTGATGAACGAGAGTTTTGCTCGCTAATCGGCGGTCCGTTTACACTGCAACATAATCGTGAAACCAGTGTTTTTTACATTTTTTTTCAGTGTAAATGCAGCTTTAAACATGTATTACAGCGTTGTAGGCACAAAAACCACAGTCTTTCCAATGAGGTTGTCAGTTAACATGTCTTTAACTACTCAGGTACTTCTGAAGGAAGAATTGCCACTGTACAACTGGGAAAAAAGGGGGAAATGAGGCGGTCAGGTAGTGATAAGGCTCATTTAGACGAGTGTACAACACGGATGTGTGCTGCCCATGTAAGAATGTCCCAGATATGTGAAAAAAATGCAGCACGCGCTATTCTTTTCTGTATTTAGAATTAAACTCATTTATACAAGTCTGTGGGTGTGTAAAAAATAATCTGATCTCATATGGAACATTTGTTTTGCATCCAATTTTTATGGATACATTTCCTTCATTAACTTAGGAAACTGCATTTCATCATTTTAAACTGGTGATGTATAAATACGGATGTCACACAGATGTAAAAACGGACACAGGGATGGCACATGAATGAAATATGGATAAAAATCGTCCAAGTATTCTGAATAAAAATCAGATGTTTTTTTTACTCTCGTCTGAACCTGGCCTTAAATGAAAGGGTCCAGTTTTATAGGCAACGGTGTGCAAATTTTGTTGCCAACATGGTGTTCTCCATTTCACATAATTATAAATATACAGGCCCCAATAAGCATTCCCCCACCTTCCCTCAAAGACATATACAGTGGGGAAAATAAGTATTTGATACATTGCCGATTTTGCAAGATTTCCCACCTTCAAATAATGAAGAGATTTGTAATTTTTATCTCTGTATACACAACCTCCGATGGTTAAACCTTAAACCAGAGGAGCAGCGAAAAATTTCAGGGAAGATTAAAAGTAATCTTTATTGATAAAGTACAATTAAAAAATGTGAAAAATATATATTGCACATCGAGCTAGCGGAACATGAAGGAGCACAAACACTGGATAAATGCAAGGTAAGTACCAGGAAAAAGCACAACAGCTGTTTAGACAAACAGAGGTTCATAGAGAAATGAGAAACATCAAAATGATATGGTCACAAGTATGACTTATTCACATATAAAGACATAAAGTGCACTGTGCAAAATAAAAAGTGAAAGAAGAAAATCATTCTCTGAACATCTCTGTAACTAAGTCCTTATAAAGGGAAAATTTTACAGGTGATTCCTTTGAAAAAACGCAGCATAAAGGTATAACTCTGTTTAAGTATAGGGTCACAAAATATGACACATCTATTGTGCTCATTAAATATTGCCAACAAAGCGCTACAAGTGGTTCAAAGCACTGGCGGACAAAGTCAGAAAAGGGCCCCTGTGCAAGAACAATATATGGGCCCTTTGCAGCCCAAGATCTCCTAAAAATGCAAAATTGCACCTGCTTTGGAGGTATAAATGGGCCCCCTCACCTGTTGGGCCCCTGTGCGGCTGCACAGGTTGCACCAATGATATGTCCGCCCCTGGTACAAAGTCAGAATGTAATCATACTGTATATACCTAAAGTGCTCTCGTGCACAACCATATATGTAGGGTATAGGGCAACAGAAAGGAGACCAGGTGAATATAATAATGAAGTTATACCTTAAAGTGCTTTTATGCAAAGGGAGTCCAAGTGCGTGTCCTCTAACCCGACAGCGCAGTTTCGCAAAAGTGCTTCTTCTATGGGGGCGTGAGTAACATGGCCACGGAAGTGCTTTTTATACCTTGTCTTGATGGTTACATCATCACTGGGACGTGTGTCGACGCTTCACCGCTACTCTGCTCTAACCCGGATGTAAAGAAAAGACTTCTGGTACCTGCGCGGGAACTCACATGTGAAACGCATGAGAACCTTCTGCACAGGCCCGGAAGTCAAGGTGACCTCAGAGCAGGGAAGCGTACCGCTGAATGATGAAATGTCACAGAGGACAAGAAAACTATCGCCACTGTGGAGTGTGAAAAAGCGCAATGAATGTGAATTAAAATTAAACATATAGTGACATAAAAATATGACGTGGGATTAATTATCTATAAAAAATATATATGTACATGGGACAGATAAATGTAAGCATAAAGTAAGTACCGATATATAAATATTATGTTATATAAATATATATATTATTATATATATATATATGGGAAAGACATGATAAAGTGAAAGTGCAAAGTGACATCATGAGCCTAATAAAAATACTAATATAAAAATAAAATAAAAAGAGAAAGTAATAATAATGGTGACAATAGTAATAACAAAAGGCATATTTATATATATAATATATCAAACATAAGTAGGTACAGTCAGTAATCAAATACAATGGTGTATAGAAATAAATAAATAGCCATACAAACAAAGTGTTATTATATAATCCGTGACAAAAATGTTAAGCGGCACAACCAGTGAATTAAAAACATCTTTATTCTAGTAACGTTAAAAAATATGGATCCATACAAGATGTGATAAAAAAAAACTGACATATTTCTGGCGCAAGGCATCCTTAATCATAGAATCCTATACACCATGATTAAGAGCGCCCTGCCCCAGAAACGCGTCAGTTCTTTATCACATCTTGTATGGATCCACATTTTTAAAGGCTATGGAATAAAGAAGTTTTTCATTCACTAGTTGGTCGTGCTGCTTCAAATCCTCATCCTCTTCTATGGTTTGCTGTGCTTAACCAGCAGGTTTTACCACCCACCGGTTTGAGGAATCTCAGGTCTTTACATAGAAGTGTGGTGAACTCTCTCTTCTTTTTTCTCATCGTTTTTCTAATATACTTTAATTATAAAATTCCTATTGTTCTCTCTCCACTTTTTATTTTGTTTTTATAATTTTTTTTACCTCCTTCTGTTTTGGTGACACTTAGTTTGAGAATCCCCTGTGCATGCTGGAATATCCAAACAGGACGTCATCAGGGGGCAGAGACTGCGGTCACTGCCACAGCCTCAGTCCCCTCCCGAAATGAAGCGTCATCAGTGACGTCCGTTTCAGGGACTGGGCTAGTCTCACTTCTACTGAGCGTGCATCGATTGCCAAATTCAATGTATGCTTAGTTCAAGCTCCCTTGTTACTGTGCAATATTCTTTGTAATGCTCAGTGACAGTGCTCTACCTTACTGTCTCTATATGAGGCGTGTCATGGGCAATCAAGAGAGCGCACTGTCAGTGCACATAGTTATGTTCCTTAGACAATTCTTGAACATTTTTTCAGTGTAACATGAGCATTATTCTAGTGAAAGATGCTATTGACACTAAAGGGTCCCCTGACTGTTCCGCACCACTACTATAGCAGTATACAGGACAACTGTCAGCCGGCATTCAGTCCCCACTATGCTAGGCCTATTTTGCAGATAGACAATCAGTCGTGATTAGAAGATCTAAGACAGGACAAGGCTCAGAGAACTGTCCTACCTCATTAGCATATGCAACCCTGTGAAATAAAAGTTCATTGTTAGTAATCACATAAAAAACCTGATCAGATGGAAGAAATCTGCACCCTTACAACTATAATAGTGGTTATGGACAGTCAAAAAACCTGTTCGATTCCCTTTAAAAAATACTGTTGTTTTGACGGGGTGTAGTGTGTCTGCATAAATGTTACGATAAGTAATATATGTCAAGGTGACATTCACATGATTGTCAGATCCCAAGGTTTCCCATAAGAAAACTGTCCACAGCACCACACTGCCTTCACTGGTTTACCCTCCTCCCGCAGTGCTTCTTGTGCTAGCTCTTCCCTAGGTAAGTGAATCTGCTGTCCATACCATGTAAATGTGATCCATCAATCCATCAGCCAGGCCACTGCTCCAAGGCTAAGTTTGGAAGTTTACTTACCAATTGTCTGCACTCTCAGGGTTGGATAGGGGACAGCATGGACAATCTGAGCTCTTTGATGCTATGCAGCCTCATATGCAGCAAGTGAGATGCATAATCTGCTCTGTCACCTGCTTATGACTAGTATTATATTTACAGCACTCTATGATAAAGAAGCTCATACTGCACCAGGCAGGCTAGCGTTCACCATCCTAGTGCATCAGTGAGCCTTCTGTGCCCAGGATCCTGACCCCGGTTCACCACGTATCCTTCTTTGGACAACTTTTTGTAGATACTATCCAATGCCCAATGGGTAGTGATGAAGGAAAGTGCTCACTACTCAAGTTTGCATCGGGTGCTTGGGTACTCACCGAGTTTCATGGGTGCTTGAGTGTCATGTTTGAGTCCCCACCCTGCAAGTTTCGCTGCTAATTAGCCAAAAAAACATGCGGGAATTGCCGGACATACACGGGTAATGCCCGCATGTTTTTTGGCTGTCTAACAGGTGCAAAACTTGCTGGGTGGGGACCTCATCATGTCGCTCTAGCACCCACGAGACTCGGTTAGTGCCGAGTACCCGATGCATACTCGAGTATCGAGCACTTTCCCTCATCACTAATAGTGGGATCACCAATAAACTAAAGAAAAGAAAAAAGTGTATGCATATATCATTAACTGTTAATAGTGGGATCACCCCATGACACCGGCCATTGTAAATCTACTCAGACCTAGTTGCTTAGTCATCACAATTTGGCCCTTGTCAGAAGTTGTTCAGAGCCTTACACTTTCCCAATTTTCCTGCTTCCAACACATCAACTTCATGAACTGACTGTTCACATGCTGCCTAATATATCCCATCCAGTCAGGGATGCTAATATTATGGTTGACTGGTATATGAAACCAATATTTAAAATGATGGTAAATGTTTTTTTTTTTTTTTTTTTCATAAACCAGTAGTCCTCATGGAAATAAGCAACTTTACAATACATTTTATCAGATAAATATGCGTCTTTCTCCCCTCTGGACTGATCTTTCACTCAAATTCATGCATACAATCTGTAAAATCAGTGAAGACAGATTTTATCATTACTGACATAGGAGATGACAGCTGGTGCTTCGAAAATTCTATGGAGAAAGGAGGAGCCACAGACATCCTGCTGCATCTTCTAAATAGCTCTGTGAGCATCCACTGCCATTTCCTATCTCAGTAATGTGAAGTCACTGAAGACAGCTGTTACCCACGAATTGGGAATGTTGAGAATGAACGATCAGTCCAGGAGGAGAAAGAAGCAGATTTCTCTGATAAGATATATGACAAAGTTTCTTATTTTCATGTGTACTATTGATTTATGAAATAAAAAAACAACAGTTACTTTTTAAGTTATAATATATCTGAACGGAGATCGAACATAATGATCGTGAACATACTCACATGCGCTAGTCTGGTGATTCGAACAACATTACTTGCAATGAGCAGATAGTAATATACAAGAAATAATATCCGCTCACTAGGCAGCTGCAAGTAATTTGCTTTCTCTTCCCCCTCTCCCTGGTACATGCATGCAACACACACTTCTCATCCTAGTGTTCCCAGCCCGGCAGTGCGTCATACATAGATGACCTGATTCTCGCACTGAAACACAACGTTTTTACTGTAAAACTCTGTAGAGAAGCGGTAACAAAGCCGGCATGAAGTTATGTTGTCCTGGCCTTATGCTGCTCCAGCTACTGCTGCTGCGAGGACAAAGGAATGATTGTAGCAGAAGGTAATCCATGCAGGCTGCACCCCGCCGCCCATCTACGAGCCTTCGAGCATGCACGCCTGACGCAAACAATACAATGTAGTCTGTTGTGTTACCACCTGCTCAGATCCAGGAACACTGATGTTTCACTTCCTCTCATCTCATTTCCCCTCCGTTAGTCCCACCCTCTAATACAGCCTTCTTCGGATTTAACCCTACATTTTCTTTGGTCCCATCGAAAATTAGCCTGAAATATTTCCCAACCTTTTTAATGATCATTAGATGATTCTTATCTAAGCTGCGTATATAAATAACCTAAAAACGAAAAAGAACACATTAAAACCATAAAACCAAAAAAGAATATCCTGTCTCATAAGTCTATTATTCTAACAACGAAGTAAAAGAAAACTGACTGGCACATCCAAACCAGTATGAATTAGGTGCAAACCAGGAGCAGCTACCTCCATAGACAATATACAAAAAAAGGTTGCACTCTATCGTGCCAAAGCAAGTCAATGTGAAATATGAAACATGAATAGCAATATGGCTTTTGAATATTAGAAAAAAATGAATGCCTTTTCTGGGTGAGCAGAAACCTGCTATAATTAAAATCACCACATGGTGATGGGCGGAGTGCTCGGTCAGTAAGCTAACATAGAAGTAAAAGAAAACTGACTGGCACATCCAAACCAGTGTGAATTAGGTGCAAACCAGGAGCAGCTACCTCCTGCTCACCCAGAAAAGGCAAGCTTTACTGACAGAGGTGTCCACATTCACCCAGGAATTCAGATATCAGCCTAATAGAGGTATGTTCACATAGGCAGGGACCCATACGTTCTGAGACTACCTTGACGTTGGTGTATGGGCAGGCATTATTTGGCCAAATTTTGTGCAAAGCGTCTCATTCATTTTTTTCTAATATTCAAAAGCCATATTGCTATTCATGTTTCATATTTCACATTGACTTGCTTTGGCACGATAGAGTGCAACCTTTTTTTGTATATTGTCTATGGAGGTAGCTGCTCCTGGTTTGCACCTAATTCACACTGGTTTGGATGTGCCAGTCAGTTTTCTTTTACTTCTATGTTAGCTTACTGACCGAGCACTCCGCCCATCACCATGTGGTGATTTTAATTATAGCAGGTTCCTGCTCACCCAGAAAAGGCAAGCTTTACTGACAGAGGTGTCCACATTCACCCAGGAATTCAGATATCAGCCTAATAGAGGTATGTTCACATAGGCAGGGACCCATACGTTCTGAGACCACCTTGACGTTGGTGTATGGGCAGGCATTATTTGGCCAAATTTTGTGCAAAGCGTCTCATTCATTTTTTTCTAATATTCAAAAGCCATATTGCTATTCATGTTTCATATTTCACATTGACTTGCTTTGGCACGATAGAGTGCAACCTTTTTTTGTATATTATTCTAACATCAACAAAAAAGAGCAATTTCACACTTTTTTTTTAGAAAAGGGATGAACATATTTATCGTTATGAATCACAATAATACATTTTCTCAAAATATTGGTGTGGGTGGGTGTAAGGAGGTGGCGGGGACCCTCGTGTGCCTTCTCTCTCCTGGACACTGTTCACACGGTTACCTGCGGCACCTCAGCGTTTATTGATGTATTGTTGTATACTGCAATGTGCATGTACTGTAATGTGGATGTCATTAATATGTGTTCTGCATAGAGTTAGGGTTAGATTAGGAAGTAGTGTAGGACTGTAGGGGGATTAGAATAGAAGGGGGCACATTAGACATACAACCCCTGTCAAAAATTATGGAATCACCGGTCTTGGAGGATGTTCATTCAGTTGATTTATTTTGTTGAAAAAAAGCAGATCACAGACATGGCACAAAACTGAAGTCATTTCAAATGGCAACTTTCTGGCTTTAAGAAACACTAAAAGAAATCAAGAACAAATAATGTGGTAGTCAGTAATGGTGATTTTTTTTTAACCAAGCATAGGGCAAAAATTTTGGAGTCACTCAATTCTGAGGGAAAAAATTATGGAATCACCCTGTAAATTTTCATTCCCAAAACTAACACCTGCATCAAATTAGATCTGCATCTAAACAGGAGTGGTCGCACCTTGAAGAGCTGTTGATGTGCTGTGTGAACTGTGCTGCTGATGTGATGGTTGCCTTACCATTTAGTAAAGTTCAACTGTTGGAAAAGAACTGTGATGTTGTGGTGTTTCATGGAACCTGGGAGTCAGAGGCTGGAGTGACAGAGACTGAGGGAATCCCAGCAACAGAAGTGAGTACTACACTGCACCCATCTCTCTATGTGCAAGGTGTCGGGGTGCTTGCTGATTGTGGCTTAATTGGCTTGCCCATGACTACCACCCCCGTGCCACCTTGTTACGTTTGGCGTAGTCGGCAGGATCGAATCCAGAAGCCCTGCAGCTGCAGAGCTGGTGACTGAGTTTTGGTCCAAGATGGCGCCATACACCGTTGAGGAGACTGTCAGTGGCGCGAAAACTGAGAGCAGTGCCGTCCTTTGTGGGCATCCTGGAAAGAAATTGGCACTAAAGGGAAGGGAGCTGTGGCCTGAGTCGAGGCCACATCCCATTGTGACTGATGCCCGCCTAAAATGGGTGCAGGCGAAGAAGTTTCAGCCTTTACCACAGAATGTGAGGAAACGGGTGGAGCATCCGGAGGTGACTCCGCCCACGAATGGGAGGAGTCCAGAAAAACTGGACAGTATATTGGGTGAGGAGACGCCATTGCCTGACAACATGCAGAGGCCAAGCAGGTCCTTCCACGGTGGCATCGGATGCCAAGTCTGGGAGCTGTCTGTGGCCCGGGTGAAGACGGGCCCAAGTCGCGGACACTGTCAGCGGAGGGACCTAGATGAATGGCTCCCCTTCAAATGTCAGGGGAAGGAGTTCGCTGGGAGTCTGAGTATCGCGCGACCGGAGCTGAAAGAGGCTCGAAAGACGCTGGATGCCGTGTTGTGAGGAGTCGTCGCAATTGTCATCCCCGGCTCACACTGCAGCGTGAGAGAATCGTCATTGTATGGAGCATCGGTGAGTGGGGAATCTGTTCCTGTCCCAGTGGCCGTACCGACTCCTGCGCTGTCACCCTCTTGGGCTCCATTCACCCTGGATCTGCAGCTGGAGGAAAAGAGGAGCAGGAGGAACAGCGGGGAATGCTCTTCCAGCGGATTTTCAGGCTACACGTCCATAGTGGTGCAGGGCCCAGATGCAGCTCATTATGCTGCTCAGTTGCCTTGCATTAAATGATGTTGATTGATGTAAAGGTTGTGCCTGTTGCACCTAATAAATGGAAGAGACTGTTCTGCATCTCTGAGAGGGCTGGAAGCCCTAGACGACATCAGGATTGAGTGTCGTGGGTGACCCAATTGGTCACGAATAAAGGACTGTTGTTTTTGTTTTCCCCCTTCCTCATCCAAGATTCATTTGCGCACGTTTGCGCATCCTCTTCTGGATTACAGGACTGGAACCCTAAAAGTGTTATCACTATGGACTGTGTGTGCGGCTGCTTTAAGAATTGAACTGTTTTAACCTTGAACTATTAGTTTGTTCACACGGGATGCATTTTGGATAGCACCGCGCAGCCCGCCTGATCTAATGATATGGGTGTCACTAATAGGCTATAAGCCAGATGCTCTGCATAACCTGTGTGAACAGCACCACATGCAAACTATTTTTGTGCAATAATATGCCAAGCAACCACCCCTCCATGGATTGGCAGGCTGTGAGTGGTTGCCTCATCGGCATTCTTGCACCTGTGTTAAGTGGGTCCACTGCATCCTGTTAGTGCATTTGTTTGGAGGCCTGGGCAGGTAAACATCTCTGCCTTTTTTCTGCTGGTTTATTTTGACCACGTGTGTATATCAATATACTCAGCTCGTCCTGTTCTATAACATGGGGCCTGGAGATTGGACTGCATCTTAATGGTGACAGGTTCCCTTTAATTACATATCTCTGTACTGTAGCCCCATTTTTACATAATGCTTGTGTTGTAACATCGCTGAGTAGGTTTATTCTTTTACTGTAACCAGGGCTCCCACCAGGAATTTCAGGGCCCCATGCTGGCAACACTTTCGTCCCCCCTTGAGACTCCGCCTAGAATCCACCTCCACTACTTGAACCTTCCACAGTCCCACCGCCCTCTCTTGGGAAAAGGTCACTTCTCCACCACATCCTCACCAATCACACATTAACAGTTCCCATCGAACACCAGATCACATACATACATACATGGCCAGCAGCTTTTGTTTTCTTCAAAAGATTTTTTAAGCAGCCACCATCACAAGACAGACTCAATTGGCAGGGATATTCCTGCCAATAGATTCCTACTCTACTTTAAACTCTGCAAATTCACTAGTCTAACATATTAAACATTTCTATAAAAAAATCCATTACTCTTTTTTGGTATATTTATATTTATTTTTCTTTATGTAATGAGTCACATTCATTTTTAAACTACTTGAAACCAGATTGTGATAATTTTTGTATAATATGTATTTCTGATTGCAGATTATTGTATTCTGTACATTTATGGAAGCTGCTCTCCTGCCTGTTTGGAGATATGAACATTGGACATATGCATATCTACACAGTTGTGTGAAAAAGTGTTTGCCCCCTTCCTGATTTCCTGTTCTTTTGGATGTTTGTCACATTTAACTGTTTCAGATCAGCAAATTTAAATATTAACTTATATTCATGAACAATAGTAAGGGTTGTATATCCACTGGAATGACATGCAACCTACAAATATGAGACACAACTAGGATGATAGATAATTTTATTTATAAATAAAATAATAGAACAGGAAAAGAGGAAAAGCCAACGGGTGGAAAAGATGTACAGAGTGATAGGGGGTAAGCACATGCACATATACAGGTGATTCTCACAAAATTAAAATATCATCCAAAAGTTAATTTATTTCAGTTCTTCAATACAAAAAGTGAAACTCATATATTATATAGAGCCATTACAAACAGAGTGATCTATTTCAAGTGTTTATTTCTGTTAATGTTGATGATTATGGCTTACAGCCAATGAAAACCCAAAAGTCATTATCTCAGTAAATTAGAGTACTTTATAACACCAGCTTGAACAATTATTTTAAAATCCGAAATGTTGGCCTACTAAAATGTACCATATTTTTCGGACTAAAAGACGCTCCGGACCATAAGACGCACCTATGTTTTAGAGGAGGAAATTGGAAAAAAAAACTGAAGCAAAAAATGTGGTCAGTTCCTTACTTAATATCCTCCATCCTGGTATGCATGGCTCCCTTATCTCTATCCTGGTATGCAGGGCCTCCATCTCCATCCTGATATACATGGCCCCATCCTTATCCTGGTACGATTGGCCCCAATCCCTATCCTGGTAAGCATGGCCCCATCCTTAAGCCCGGGTCTCACGTAGCGATACACCAGCGATCCCGACAACGATCAGGATCGCTGGTGTATCGCTACATGATCGCTGCTGAGCTGCCAAACAGGTAGCGATCAGCACAGCGACACTGCGGGTAACATCGCTTAGTTATCCGCAGTGTACGGATACAGTGTACGCAGCTCCCTGCATCAGGGCGCTGGTATCCAAGGTACACAGCGGGTTTCCAGGCACAGCCCCGCGCCTGGAAACCCGCTGTGTACCTTGGTTACCAGCGGATCGCTGATCTCCCGCCTGTCACACGCAGCGATGCGTGCCTGCCAGCGGGAGACCAGAGATCAAAAAAATGTCCAGGACATTCAGCGACGATCAGCGATACCCAGCAGGGGGGCTGATCGTCGCTGAATGTCACACACAGCGATATCGCTGGGGACATCGCTGCTGCGTCACAAAACTAGTGACTCAGCAGCGATCTCGCTAGCGAGATCACTGTGTGAGACGGGGGCTTTATACTGGTATGACTGGCCCCATTCCTCATCCTGTTATACATGGCCCCCAGCAGAAAAAAAAATTCTTACCTTCCTGCGCTCCCTCGCAGCGCCCTGTTCTGGTGCCAGGAGCTGCTTTATGTTTGTAAGCAGCTCATGGCAGTAATGTCATGCGCTGCTTTCAAGCCGAGGACAGCTGCCGGAATACTCACTGCTCTCCATGTCGAGACTGTGTGCGTGGATCGCTGTATTCATTGCTTTTTAGCCAGTGTGGCACCACAGGAGTTCAGTTGCTACAGTGACCTTGCCTCCCTCCAGGGGGGAGTGATGTCATGCCTGAAAGCAAGAAAGGATCCCTTTAACAGGTAACACACAGCATACAACACCTTTCCTACTCCAGACCAGAAGGGGGAGCTCTAACACCTGATTTCAGGGGAGCTTCCCTGGAATATTCTGGTTGGGGGAGGAGTTTTAGTTAGTCAGTGTCTGAGAGGAGTTGAGGAAAGACGTGTGGGACAAGCTGGGGTACTGGAGCTAAAGCTGAGCTCATCCCCAGGTCTGAGAGCCAGAAACCGAACCCCGGAGTCCGAGGCTGAGTGGATAAACTAAAGCCCCAGCAGCAGAATCCGGAGGACAGAAGACAGCAGGTCCTCTGCCCCAACTAATACTCGACTACACAGCAACACATGTGAGCCGGAGACTCCATAGAGGAGCGATTCCTGAAGCAGGATACAGTTGTCTGATATGCGAGTGAAGTTCCACTTAAGTCAGGGCTCCCCAACTCCAGTCCTCAAGGCCCACCAACAGGTCATGTTTTCAGGATTTCCTTTGTATTACACAGGTGATGCAATTATCACTTGGGCAAGACTAAGGAGATCCTAAAAACATGACCTCTTGGTGGGCCTTGAGGACTGGAGTTGGGGAACCCTGACTTAAGTAACAAAGAGAGAGAGGAACTTGACCAGAGTTTACAACAGCAAGTACCTCAGAAAATAGCGCTAGAAAGGAGGCCTCACAACTCACCTGCAATAAGGAGATTCCCAAATTGCTTTCAGGCTGACCGACTCCAGCACCATCTGTAACCTGATCTCTGGACACTTTGCCTGCAGAACTGTGAGTAAAGCTTTGTAAACTGCATCTGACTGTGTCTTCTCAAGTTCTTCCTTGTACACCCACTCAACATTGCTACATCCCTTGCTAAATACTACATCTTTACCATCTACAACATACATCTGCCCTGGGGCAGCACGCTCTGCCTGTGGAGAGCTATTCCAACTCTGTTGCATCACACCACCAGTCCCAGAGGATCTGCACTGCAGCGCTGGTCCCATCTAACCAGAAACCACAGGTGGAGTCATGAACACTTCAATGCAAACTCTATTATCCCTTGTAAATATACCCTTTCTATTGGACGCCCAGGGCCATGGACCGGGTCACTGCCGCTGTGACACTTCCCCTTTAAGAAGCGGCCCGGTGCAGAGTACCCCACTGCCCTGGTGGGCGATCCAACTTGGCATCACGAACAGGATACGTAGCCCGGTATCACCGGGTCCTGTGTGCCAGAGAAACTGTTTTATTGTGCCAGAGACTTTGCTGAAAAGTTTTGCACAACTGCCGCCATACTTGCACCATGAGGCGCGCAGGGAGAAGGGGAGTGCCGTCGTGGGCGGAACCAGAGGGAGAGCGCACGAACAGAGAAGTGCTGCGCGCAGAGACGGCAGCTTGCAGAGCACAGGGAGCTGAGACCTGGAATCACGGCATGCACCGCTCATCCCGCCGGCAGAGCAACAGCCTGGTAAGCCAGTGGAAACACAGAGCCTGGCTGAGATTAACTAGGGGGGAGAGAATGTCTAATGCAGAAGATATAGCATCGGACACTGCCGCAGCCCCAATAGCGCCGCAAGATTCAGAGGCAGGTGCAGCCGCAGCCATGCCTTGTAGCCTGCCCAAGGCCTACGTTGAGGGTTTGAGACGGGTCCTCATATTGTACTTTGTTAGGGTGCAAAGGACACCACATTTCAAGACTTCGCCAAATTCATATATTTGTTGTTAAAATTCTGTAAATAGTTATATTTTCTTTTATGTTTCCTCAGTCCAGGAGTACTGAATTGTATTAGGGGGGAATGTGGCACCCCAGGAGTTCGGTTGCCACAGTGACCTTGCCTCTCTCCAGGGGAAAGTGATGTCATGCCTGAAAGCAAGGAAGGATCCTGTTGTGAAGTGTTGGAGATGACTTCGGAGCTGAAGCTCCCTCTGGTGATTGCTGAGTGTATTGAACCTATGTTGAACAGCAAAAATCCTCCACCTGCAACTGACGATTGGTTATCAGGTGGGACGGACTGGCCTGATATAAGTGAGCTGACCTCCCATGGTCCTGGCCGGTTATCAATTGTTCTTCCTTGTCTAGGTTGGAATTCAGCTTGCTTTTCTGCTGTCTCCTGCTTGCATTCAGATAAGTCACTTTCAGTTTTTTTTACTGTGGTTTAAATTTCCTTGTTTTTTGCTGTGTTGCTTTTTGAGTTCAGCCGGGTCCCCTTTGGGGGGCTTGGGCTGGTCTCTGTTCTCTTTTTGTATTTGTTCATTTGCTCAATTCTTGTGATATTTTTCTGCTGGGTAGCTACGTGTCCACACCAGAGATCTGATATAGGTGGTCGAGACCGTGTGGTCTCAGTATTTTTGAATTCCGAAGTGTTGGAGTTTTTCCTAGGGTTTTTCTGGGTTGCAGACAATATTCTCTCCTGTGCTGTCCTATCTAGACAGTTTTGAGCCCCAGCGTTAGCTCAATCTATTTTCTGTCTGTGTTCGTGTTTTCATCGGTTTTTTGCTCCTGCCTCCTCAGCTACCAAAACATAACAGGATCCCTTTAACAGGTAACACACAGCATACAACACCTTTCCTACTCCAGATCAGAAGGGGGAGCTCCAACACCTTATTTCAGGGGAGCTTCCCTGGAATATTCTGGTTGGGGGAGGAGTTTTAGTTAGTCAGTGCCTGAGAGGAGTTGAGGAAGGACGTGTAGGACAAGCTGGAGTACTGGAGCTAAAGCTGAGCTCACCCCCAGGTCTGAGCACCAGAAACCGGACTCCGGAGTCCGAGGCTAAGTGGTAAACTAAAGCCCCAGCAGCAGAATCCGGAGGACAGAAGACAGCAGGTCCTCTGCCCCAACTAATACTCGACTACACAGCAGCACATGTGAGCCGGAGACTCCATAGAGGAGTGATTCCTGAAGCAGGATACAGTTGTCTAATATGAGAGTGAAGTTCCACTTAAGTAACAGAGAGAGAGAGGAACTTGAACAGAGTTTACACTTGGGCAAGACTAAGGAGATCCTAAAAACATGACCTCTTGGTGGGCCTTGAGGACTGGAGTTGGGGAACCGAGACTTATGTAACAAAGAGAGAGAGGAACTTGACCAGAGATTACAACAGCAAGTACCTCAGAGAATAGCGCTAGAAAGGAGGCCTCACAACTCATCTGCAATAAGGAGATTCCCAAATTGCTTTCAGGCTGACCGACTCCAGCACCATCTGTAACAGCGCTGGTCCCCTCTGACCAGAAACCAGAGGTGGCGTCACGAACACTTCAATGCAAACTCTAATATCCCTTGTAAATATACCCTTTCTATTGGATGCCCAGGGCCACGGACCGGGTCACTGCCGCTGTGACACTTCCCCTTTAAGAAGCTGCCCGGTACCGAGTACCCGACTGCCCTGGTGGGCGATCCACCAGCATAGTGTCAGCCGCCGGGTTCCTGCGGCTGCTGGGCTATCACGTGTGCCGCTACTAAAGGGAAGGAATATTCATTGCATTCCACGACTATGGGAGTGAATATTCATTGCCTTAAGTAGCCGACACACTCGATCGCAGGGCAGCTGCAAGAAGTCGGCTGCTGTGGCTAACATTGTGCTTGCTATTAAAGAGAAATTAATATTTACTCCATTCCATGCCCATGAGCGTGTAATGGAGTGAATATTCATTTTTCTTTAGCAGCAGGCACAGGAGTTAGCCGCAGCAGCCAGCTCCTGCCTTCTGTGACCCGCTTCACCGGCCCTGCCGCTCCCCACCACAGCCAGATTAGGGACATCCGGACTATAAGATGCACCCCTCATTTTCCTCCACATTTTTAGTGGAAAAAAGTGCATCTTATAGTCCTAAAAATATAGTATGTTCAGTAAATGCAATCAATACTGGCTCGGGGATCCTTTTGCATCAATTACTGCATCAATGCGGCGTGGCCTGGAGGCAATCAGCCTGTGGCACTACTGAGGTGTTATGAAAGCCCAGGTTGCTTTGATAACAGCGTTCAGCTCGTCTGCATTATTGGGTCTGGTGTCTCTCATCTTCCTCTTGACAATACCCCATAGATTCTCTATGGGGTTAAGGTCAGGCGAGTTTGCTGGCCAATCAAGCACAGTGATACTGTTGTTTTTAAACGAGGTGTTGGTACTTTTGGCAGTGTGGATAGGTCCTGCTGGAGAATGAAATTTCCATCTCCAAAAAGCTTGTTGGCAGAGGGAAGGATGTACTCTAAAATTTCCTGGTAGACGGCTGCACCCGGATTTTCTCCGGGGTCTCGGAGGTAGCCGAAACCCCAGAGAACATGATTCGGGTCGGTTTTTAAAAAACCGACCCGCTTTTACGATCGCTGTTATTAACCATATAACGTCGAACGCAAAAAAAAAAAAGACGCGATTTCGCATTTAATTTCTCTCTCCTCTGATGTGATCGCACATCAGAGGGGAGAGAAATAGGGTCCCCGCGTCCCCTGATTTGTCCCCTGTACCTCCCGGTGCCCCCCCGTCGTTCCACAGCTCCCGGTGTCTTCTTTCTGTAAAGAAAATGGCGGGCACACACGTAGTGCGCCCGCCGAATCTGCCGGCCAATTCATTCATTCAGTGAAGGTACATTTTGATCACTGTGATAAACCCTATCACAGTGATCAAAAAAAAAAAAAAAATAGTAAATAAACCCCCCCTTTATCACCCCCTTAGTTAGGGAAATATAATAAAATAGAGAAAATATATTTATTTTCATTTTTCCATTAGAGTTAGAGTTAGGGTTATAATTAGGGTTAGGGTTGGAATTAGGGTTAGAATAAGGCTATGTGCACACGTAACAGAATTGCCGCGGAAATTTCCACGGCAATCCTGCACCTCCCTGCGCGGGAAATACACATTTTATAGGTATGCGTATTCCCGCTAAAAAACTAGCGTTTTGCAAGCGTAATTAGCTTGCAGAATGCTAGCGTTTTCCAAGTGATCTGTAGCATCGCTTAGAAAACTGATTGACAGGTTGGTCACACGAGTCAAACATAGTGTTTGACAAGTGTGACCAACTTTTTACTATTGATGCCGCCTATGGCGCATCTGTAGTTAAAGATATAATGTTAAGAATATTAAAAAAAATAATAAATCGTGATATTCTCACCTTCCGGCAGCCCCCGCAGCCTTCCTGGTCCTCGCGATGCTCCCGGCAACTCCCGTTCCCAGGGATACCTAGCGACATGACCACAGATGACGTAGCATCACGCGAGACCGCTACGTCATCTGGGGTCATTATCGCAAAGCATCCCTGGGAACGGGATTGGCCGGGAGCGTCGCTGAGAGGCGGGAAAGCTGCGGGGGCCGCCGGAAGGTGAGAATATCATGATTTATTATTTTAATTATTGTTTTAACAGGGATATGGTACCCAGGGCCTGGAGGAGAGTTTCCTCTCCTCCAGACCCTGGATACCATCCGCACTTGAACCGCTTACTTTGCGCATGGTGAGCATAGCCACATGCAGAAAGTAAGCGGTTCAATGCATTCCTATGGCGGCAGAATTGCTGCGATTCCGGAAAAAGAATGAACATGCTGCGCTTTTTTCCGTGATGCGTTTTTTTTGCGGAAAAAAAACGCAACATGTGCACAAAAATTGCGGAATGCATTCTAATGATAGGATGCTTAATGCATGCATTGTTTCAGCATTTTTGCAGCGGAAAACAGCCGCAAAAATGCTAAAAAAACGCGAAAAATCCTTAACGTGTGCACATAACCTTAGGGTTAGGGTTAGTGTTACAATTAGGGTTAGGGGTGTGTTGGGGTTAGGGTTGGAGCTAGAATTGAGGGGTTTCCACTATTTAGGCAGATCAGGGGGTCTCCAGACATGGCGTTCAAAAAGTCAAATGGCGCTCCTTCCATTCCGAGCTCTGCCGTGCGCCCAAACAGTGGTTTATCCCCACATATGGGGTATCAGCGTACGCAGGACAAATTGAACACCAATTTTGGGGTTCTAATTTCTTGGGAAAATAAAACATAACGGACTAAAAAATCATTTTTCAGGAAAAAAAATGATTTTTTATTTTCACAGATCTACGTTATAAACTTCTGTGAAGCACTTGGGGGTTCAAACTGCTCACCACACATCTAGATAAGTTCCTTAAGGGGTCTAGTTTCCAAAATGGGGTCACTTATTGGGGATTTCCACTGTTTATGCACATCAGGTGCTCTCCAAACGCGACATGGCGTCCAGCCAATTCAACGTTGAAAAAGTCAAACGGCGCTCCTTCACTTGCGACCTCTGCCGTGCACCCAAAAAGTAGTTTACTCCCACATATGGGGTATCGGCGTATTCAGGAGAAATTGCACAACAAATTTTGTGGTTCATTTTCTCTTTTAACAGTTGTGAAAATAAAAAAATTGGTTCTGAACTAAATTGTTTGCAAAAAAAGTTAAATGTTAATGTTTTCCTTCCACATTGCTTCAGTTCCTGTGAAGCACGTAAAGGGTTAATAAACTTCTTGAATGTGGTTTTGAGCACCTTGAGGGTGCAGTTTTTAGAATGGTGTCACTTTGGGTATTTTCTATCATATAGACCCCTCAAAGTGACTTCAAATGTGATGTGGTCCCTAAAATAAAAATGGTGTTGTAAAAATGAGAAATCACTGGTCAACTTTTAACCCTTATAACTTCGTAAGAAAAAAAATATTTTGTTTCCAAAATTGTGCTGATGTAAAGTAGACATGTGGGAAATCTTATTTATTAAGAAATTTGTGTGACATATCTCTCTGATTTAAGGGCATAAAAATTTAAAGTTTGAAAATTGCTAAATTTTCAAAATTTTCGCCATATTTCCATTTTTTTCACAAATAAACGCAAGTCATATAAAAAAAATTTACCACTAACGTGAAGTACAATATTGCACGAAAAACCAAACTCAGAATCACCAGGATTCGTTGAAGCGTTCCAGAGTTATAACCTCATAAAGTGACAGTGGTCAGAATTGTAAAACTTGGCCTGGTCATTAAGCTGCAAATTGGCTCTTTCACTAAGGGGTTAAAAAAGACAATAAAACCCTATCAAAGAGTCGAAAAATGGTATAAATTAAAACAATAACTCAGGGCAATAATAATACGTCCTCAAAGAATTCTATCCCCATGGAAAAATAAAAACATGTATCTTATGAATCTTGGAAAAGGCTACATAAACAAATTTTCTTTACAGGTTTTGATATTTTTTTCATCACTCAAAAAAAAAAACGATGTACGTTGATATCACCGTGATAGTACTGACCTGGAGTATCATGTTGACAGGCTACATGTATCACAAAATGAACGCCGTAAACAAACATCCAAAAAACAATGGCATAATTGCATTTTTTTCACCATTTCATTGCACTTAGATTTTTATTTCCCATTTTTCAGCATATTTATAGTAAAATGAATTGTGTCATTCAAAACTACAACTTATCCTGTAAAAAACAAGTCCTCATATGGATATGTAGAGGAATAAACACAAAATATTATGCCTTCGACTGTCCGTTTGCTTTTTCTTTAAACTCTTTTATATACATGTTCTTCCCTGTGTTTTTTTAACCCCTTAGTGACCAAGCCATTGTTGACCTTAATGGCCAGGCCAAATTTATGAAATATGACCACTGTCACTTGTAGTGCAGCAGTGTTGGTTCAGTGTGACAGACAGTGACCACAGGAAAAGTTCACAGCAAACGTGTTTTAAAGGGAACCAGTCAGCTGTTTTTGCCGCTATAAGATACGGCCACCGCCTTTCATTGATTATCTACAGCATTCTACAATGCTGTAGATAAACCCCTGATCCGACCTGCAAGATAATAAAAATAAGTTTTATTATACTCACACGGGGGGGGGGCGGTCCGATCCGATAGGTGTTGCACGTCTGGGTCCGCCACCTCCAATCTTCTTGCGCCGCCGCCCTCCTGCTTGCTTTATAGAATACTGTAAACAAGCCCTGAAAGGCAGTGGCCTCATCTTATAGCAGCAAAAACAGCTGACAGGTTTGCTTTAATGTCCACACTCACACAGTGTACAGCATACGGTATCCTCCAGATTGAAACAAAACAGTCCATGATAGTCGAGTTGTCGAAGGTGACTGCACCACCGTATCACGCTGCGGGTGCCAGCTCCGTCTGCTGGCTCTGTGTTAACTCACACAGGATGAACTCTGCAAGTTGCAAACTCCAAACTAACACCAACCTCTTTGCTGCAGGGGTTTTAACAATCAACCTGTGACCGTAAGCCACATGGAAAACCCGGCCAGGGGAGGAAATGGACCAACCCGCTACCTTCCTGTAGTTCGTTTCAAAAATAAAAGCCCATGACAGGTTTTCCTATATCTGCCCTGGACAAATAGCTTGCCCAAGACTACACTTACTTTTATTCTGCATTGCAATCACAGCTACGCCTGTGACTGCAATGCACTCCCGCTGCCTCAATACGCTTCTGAGCGCATCCTGGGGGACACATAGCGACCCTCGCAAATAACACCGGTCGCTGCCTCACACACTTTATGAGGTTATAGTTCTGGAACACTTCAACTTATCCCTCTGATTCTCAGACTGTTTTTTCATGACATATTGAACTTCATAATAGTGGTAAAATTTGTTCGACATCACTAGTGCTTATTTGTGAAAATATTGGAAATTTGGTGAAAATTTCTAAAATTTTCCAATTTTCAAAGTTTTAATACTTATGCCCTTATATCAGAAAAAATATTTTACACAAAATAGTTAATAAATAATATTTCCCACATGTCTACTTTACATCTGCATCATTTTTTAAACTTTTTTTTTGTTACGTTAGAAGGGTTAAAAGTTGACCAGCGATTTCTCATTTTTCCAAGAAAAGTTACAAAACCAGGTTTAGCTTACCGACTCAACAGCCCTGGTATGAGGGAGTCAGAGTTGGCGTTGGAGTCATGGAAATTGAGGAGTCGGAGGTTTGGCTTACCAACTACACAGCCCTGCACATCACATTTGAAATGACTTTGGGGGACCTATATGATAAAAAAAACCCAAAAGTTACAGCATTGTAAAAACTGCACTCCTCAAAGTACTCAAAACCACATTCAAGAAGTTTTTTAAACCCTTCAGGAGCACTGTTTGACTTTTTGAACACAAAAATGGCTGGAATCAAGAGCGGATGCCATGTCACGTTTGGAAAGTCCCGATGTGCCTAGACAGTGGAAACCCCCACAAGAGACCCCATTCTGGAAACTAGACCCCTTTAAGGAATGTATCTAGATGTGTGGTGAGCATCTTGAACCCCCAGGTGCTTCACAGAAGTTTATAACGTAGAGCTGTGAAAATAAAAAAATCACAATTTACCCACAAATAGGTACTTTTAAACCCAATTTATTTATTTTCACAAGGGTAACAGAAGAAAACGTACCTAAAAATTTGTTGTGCAATTTCTCGAGTACACCGATACCCCATATGTGGAGAAAAACTATTTTTTGGGCACACAGCAGGGCTCAGAAAGGAAGGGGCAAAGTTTTGGAACACAGACTTTGATGGAATGGTCTGCGGGTGTCATGCCGCATTTGGAATGCCCCTGATGTGCCTAAACAGTGTAAAAAAACAACACAACTTACCCCATTTTGGAAACTACATCCTCAAAGATTTTTTTCCAGGGGTATAATGAGCATTTTGAACCCATAGGTACTACACAGAATTTTATAACATAAATATTGAAAGTTTTCATGAAAATGTTGTTTTAGGCCCAAATTTGTAATTTTCACAATGGATAATAGGAGAAAACGGACTGATAATTTGTTGCACAATGTGTCCCGAATGCTTATTGCTGGATCTCACAGGCCACCGTACCCTGGGGTCATCACTTGAACTTAGGATACCATGGTAACTATCGGGACCCGTGATTCTCATCGCAGGGGTCCAATGGTTTCTAAGGGGGTCTTGTGACCCCCTGGCAACAACTTAAATACCACTGTCGTGATTGACAGCAATATTTAAGAGGTTAATCAGACCTGATCGCTCGCATGTCATGTACAGCTGACACTTGGGCAACGCTATTCCCTTATTTTCGATTGCCGCTTTAAAACGGCGATGAGGGAATAAGGGCCCTTAAGAAAATTTATGAACTATGTGTGCCATTTTGAAAAATTCAAAGAAAATGCACAAAGAACATCAATAACTACCACAAGACAAAAAAAAAAGAAAAAAAGGGACTTAAAAAAAGCAAATGATGAATTTGGATCTGTTGGCATTCTACTTTGATTTTCAATTTGAAAAATTGTGGGAAAAATTATGTGTTTTTTACATCGATTTCAGAATATTGCTGCAAAAAAATGCAGCACGATTGCGTATATGAACATACACTAATATTGGCATGTAGTCAAGGTGGAACTACTCAATCGCGGAGCTGCTCTATCTTCTGATAGTGGCCGCGGCAGGGTACTGCACATCCGCCTCCTATTGATTTGAATAGGAAGCAGATGTGCAGTACCTGGCTGCGACAACTATCAGAAGACCGAGCAGCTTCACAATTGAGCAGTTTAATCTGTATTTGCAGTTTTCAGTTAATGGAGGGGCTTCATGTGGGGCTCTGTTCTCATATTCATCCTTATGGGCTCATGACAGGTCACACTGATCCTTCAAACCCCTGGTCCCTACTTTACGAATGCAAAGTGGCTGTGCCTGCACAGTAGCATATATCGCATTATGCATATAGTATTGTCGGGTAAAAAAAAATATTTAACTTCATCAAAATAGTGCCGGCGGCGCGTGTATGCGCAGTAACATCTATTGTGTCCCGATAGATGATGCTACACAAGCGTTGCAATTTTGCTGAATGTATTTTTTTTTTAACCCCACAATATGATAAGCATTTGTAAAATAGGGGGCAGGGGTCTGAAGGATCAGTGACCTGTCATAAGCCCATAAGGATGAATACGAGAACAGAGCACCACATAAAGCGCCACTCAGGCCTGCCCTGAAGCACGAGCATATCATTAACTGAAAACTGCAACTACAGATTAAACAACAACCACAAGATGGATTTCATCAACCAAGGTATCATTTTAATCAGTATAACGGCGCCGATCTGACACTGTCTGTAGGTTACTGTGCACAATCCTGCTGACAGGTTCCCTTTAAGCTGCTCGCACGTCAATGTAATTGTTTTTTAAAGTTTTATAAAAATACCGCTGCAATGTTTTCCCTAATTAAGAATAGTGTGTACTGTATAAGAAATAAGCTGCCTTAAAAATTGGACCTTCTTTTCCAGCATTGCATTCTAGCGTGCTATGCACTGAACAGACTAGATTGGAGTTGTTAGAATGAGGTCTAATTTCTGCACTCAGTAATCTAGACCGCTGCGGCATTTTTAAAACTTTAGTTTACATTCCTACAATGAGTTTTTCATGTTGTAGATTATCTGGACCATTTCTTCATCGATTAAGTAAATTACCGTATATACTCGTGTATAAGCCGACCGTGTATAAGCCGACCCCCCTAATTTTGCCACAAAAAACTGGGAAAACGTATTGAGTCGTGTATAAGCAGGGTGTATAAACTGCCCTCCTGCTCTGTGCTGCCCCCGTCCTGCTCCTTGCTCCCCCATCCAGCTCTGTGCTCCCCCATTCTCCTCTGTACTCCCCCCCTCCTGCTCCATCCTCCGCTGTGCTCCCCCATTCCTTCTCTGTCCTCCTGTGCCCCCCCCACCGTCCTGCTCCGTGCTCCTCTGTGCCCTCCATCCTCTCCCCGTCCTGCTCCGTGCTCATTGTCCTCCTCCGTGCTTCCCCCGTCCTCCGTTCTCCCCGCCTTCCTGTCACGGGTGTGTCGCGGCGAAGATCGTCGCGATTGCACACCCTGACTTCGCACAGCTGAGTTTCTGGTGCTGGGTTTTTTCGGCACTGAGGGAGTTAATTCTTTCTCTCTCGGTGCTGGACTGACCAGCCTCGCCCAGCTGCGATTGATGTTTTGTTAATTAGCTTCCTTCTTATACCTGCTGGTCTGCTGGGGAAGTTGTCGGTGAAAGCATTCATTCAGACCAGCAGAGCGGATCGTTTCTGAGAAGACTTAAGCTAAGAGTGCCTGTTGTGGTTTATCCTCTCCTCGCTTATTGTTTATCTCCTTAACCTTTTGTGTTCCTCTGTAGTGGAAGTTTTGTATGCATGGCAGTGTTTTCTTTACCCCTTGTCTGTCTTGTTTATCTTAGACTGTGTGTAAGCTGTGACCTGCCCATTCCCTGTGGTGGTAATCAGGGTCCTTCTCAGGACTAGATTACAGTGGTCAGGGATCTGCAGGAGACAGGGTTACGCTGGCGGCCTGGACCTCTGTACCATTAACAGTACCTCCAGGTAGAGGGACTAGTCAGGACCCCAGTTCAGGGTCAGCATAGACCCCGGTCCACCTCTATCATGAGACAGCGTGACACGTACACAGTATAGACCCACAATACATAGGATATTATGTCAGGTAAGACATTGCTGGCAGATACTATGTACAGTCATGGCCAAAAGTTTTGAGAATGACACAAATATTATATTTTCACATGATCTGCTGCCCTCTGGTTTTTATGTGTGTTTGACAGATGTTTTTATCACAGACAGAAATATAATAATTGCAAACATATGAGTAACAAAAGCTTATATTGACAGTTAGAATGAGTTAATGCAGCAAGTCAATATTTGCAGTGTTGACCCTTCTTCTTCAGGACCTCTGCAATTCTCCCTGGCATGCTCTCAATCAACTTCTGGACCAAATCCTGACTGATAGCAGTCCATTCTTACACAATCAATGCTTTCATTTTGTCAGAATTTTTAGGTTTTTGTTTGTCCTCCCGTCTCTTGATGATTGACCACAAGTTCTCAATGGGATTAAGATCTGGGGAGTTTCCAGGCCATGGACCCAAAATCTCTATGTTTGTTCCCTGAGCCATTTAGTTATCACCTTTGCTTTATGGCAAGGTGCTCCATCATGCTGGAAAAGGCATTGTTGATCGCCAAACTGCTCTTGGAGGGTTGGGAGAAGTTGCTCTTGGAGGACATTCTGGTACCATTCTTTATTCATGGCTGTGTTTTTAGGCAAGACTGTGAGAGAGCCGATTCCCTTGGCTGAGAAGCAACCCCACACATGAATGGTTTCAGGATGCTTAACAGTTGGCATGAGACAAGACTGGTGGTAGCGCTCACCTTGTCTTCTTCTCCGAATGAGGCGTTTTCCTAATGTCCCAAACAATCGAAAAGGGAATTCATCAGAGAAAATAACTTTATCTCAGTCCTCAGCAGTCCACTGCCTGTACCTTTTGCAGAATATCAGTCTGTCCATGATGTTTTTTCTGGAGAGAAGTGGCTTCTTTGCTGCCCTCCTTGAGACCAGGCCTTGCTCCAAGAGTCTCTGCCTCACAGTGCGTGCAGATGCACTCACACCTGCCTGCTGCCAATCCTGAGTAAGCTCTGCACTGCTGGTAGCCCGATCCCGCAGCTGAAACACTTTTAAGAGACGGTCCTGGCACTTGCTGGTCTTTCTTGGGCGCCCTGGAGCCTTTTTGGCAACAATGGAACCTCTCTCCTTGAAGTTCTTGATGATGCGATAGATTGTTGACTGAGGTGCAATCTTTCTAGCTGCGATACTCTTCCCTGTTAGGCCATTTTTGTGCATTGCAATGATGACTGCACGTGTTTCTTTAGAGATAACCATGGTTAACAGAAGAGAAACAATGATGCCAAGCACCAGCCTCCTTTTAAAGTGTCCAGTGGTGTCATTCTTACTTAATCATGACAGATTGATCTCCAGCCATGTCCTCATCAACACCCACACCTGTGTTAATGGAGCAATCACTGAAAAGAGGTTAGCTGGTCCTTTTAAGGCAGGGCTGCAATGATGTTGAAATGTGTTTTGGGGGATAAAGTTCATTTTCAAGCCAAATATTGACTTTGCAAGTAATTGCTGTTAAGCTGATCACTCTTTATAACATTCTGGAGTATATGCAAATTGCCATTAGAAAAAGTGAAGCAGTAGACTTTGTAAAAATTAATATTTGTGTCATTCTCAAAACTTTTGGCCATGACTGTATACATGTTGATATTTTCTATTATAGGAAATATAGAATGATGTCACATTAGATATATGTTACTATCCTAAGAATATATCTGTTATACGTCGTGACACTTCCTCCTCCATGCTTCCCCCGTCCACCGTTCTCCCCCCCGTCCTGCTCCATGCTTCCCCCGTCCTCCGTTCTCCCCCTGTCCTCCTCCATGCTTCCCCCGTCCACCGTTCTCCCCCCCGTCCTGCTCCGTGCTCCTTGTCCTCTCCTCCATCATACTCAACCCTCCCCGTGCCATCGCTGAACGTCCCTGCAATCCTGCTTTCTCCCAGGCTTCCTGCAGCTCTCCAGCGCTGAGCGGTGACCTAATACAGCTCATTAAGTCCATGTTACATGACCTTAATGAGCGGTATTACGTCACCGCTCAGCGCTGGAGAGCTGCAAGAAGCCGGGGAGAACGCAGGATTGCAGGGACGTTCAGCGATGGCACGGGGAGGGGTATGATGTCCCAGCCACCGGCTCCTGCCGCTGCATCCCCTCCCCCGCTGGTTTCTGCCCTATAACTCGTGTATAAGCCCAGGGGGCATTTTCAGCACGAAAAAAGGTGCTGAAAATCTCGGCTTATACACGAGTATATACGGTAGGTTATTTGGCTTTTTTTTCTACTCATGCCGAAGACAGCTCAGTTAAAAATATGCAGATCTGTACTGCCTCAAAGAATAACATTGGTCCGAATGCAATTCCGATTTTATATTGGATTGCACTAGTTGTAAGGTTCTGTATATCTGTTTCTGAAACTCAGTTTGTTCGTCGGCCATTTTGCTTTCTGTTTTGCTGCAGCTATCTTGCCCTCAGTTAAAATGGAGTTTTCCAGCTTGCATGTTCCCGCCCTGATTCTCTCCGTTTGCTTCTTAAACAGCCACACCTGAGCAATCAGTGCTTCAGAATCTGGCCTGCAGTGAACCTGTGTTCTGACTCCTGAAGCCTTGGACTTTGTACTCCAGCCATTTCTACTGAGAAACTCTGGAGCTCTTGTGGACTCTGAACTCTGCTCTTGGAAGCCTCACGGTTGCATGGACTTGCGGTAACATAGAAGAAGATCTGAATCTGTTGTGGAGAGTTATTGATGAACTTAGATTACTTTGGCCTGCAGTGTCTCCTGCTTCTGTGTTTGCAACCTGTGTGTTTATTTTTGCCAATTTGTATGAAGCAATACAAGACTTTCTTTTTCAACCTGTGTCTCAAGTATTTTCATCGCACCCAAGCACAAGACGCTATATGAACTGTATCACATACATTACAAGATTCTGAAGCCAAACGTTAGTGTCTGCTGGGTCTGGAAAGGCTTGTCTGCTGTACTGTGGATATCGGATGTCCGGTTGTACTTTCTGTGATAACAGTGGTTGTGACTTCTCACAACCATTCCAGGTGAGCAATTCCCTTAAGTTTTTTTTTCTGCAGAGTTATCACAGGTAAACACTATTGTTTTTTTTTTTCTCTTCTCTTTTGTCTGCTGAAACTCTGGATATCAGATGTCTGGTTGAAAGCTTTCTGTGATGATAGTGGTTGTGACTTCTCACAACCATTCCAGGTGAGCAGTTTCCTTAAAGTTTTTTTCTTTCTTCAGTGTTGCCACAGGTGAACACTATTGTTTTTTTTTCTCTCCTCTTCTTCCAGTATCCTGTCTTAAAAGATCTGGAAAATGGAGGCCCGCATAAAGGAACTTTGTGGAGTGACTGATAGTATCCTTGCAGATTTGCAGAATATAAAGACCCGTCTTACAAATCTTCAGGACCTAAATAATCACAATTTGCAAGTGGTTGGACAGACTACTCAGGATTTGCGAGCCAGGATTGAGGTTCTGGAGGGGCAAGTCCAGGCTCCTGCCATGGCCCCGAGTTCTGGGATTCCCAAGTTGCCCCCTTTTCGTTTTGGTGGTGAACGTGAAAAATTCAGGGGATTTGTTAATCAATGTAATCTTTTTTTTTCTGCACATGCTTCACAATTTCCTACTGAACGATCTAAGGTGCTTACTATAGTTATGTTGCTTACCAACAAGGCTTTGATATGGGCAAACCCTCTGATTGAGACTGAGGATGATTGTTTGAATCACCTTGATGACTTTATTTCAGCCATGGGGCAGGTGTTTGATGACCCCAATCGAGGTGCAACAGCTGAAGCAGCCATGTTAGCTTTGCGCCAAGGTAAGCACTCAGTAGCTGAATATGCCTTGGATTTCAGGAGATGGGCCCTTGATACCACCTGGGACAATTCCGCCAAAAAATCTATTTTTCGAAAGGGGTTATCCCCACTAATTAAGGATGAACTTGCTCGTGCCGACCCTCCCACTGCGTTAGGTGACTTTATTAACTACTGCATCCGTATTGATACTCGTTTAACTGAACGCAGGCAAGAGAGATGGTTCGAAAGCAATCGTACTAACCTTTTCCTACCTTCCTCTCCAGCTAAGGAACCTTTGAATAGGATTACACGGGAACCTGAACCTGAACCTATGCAGGTAGACTCTTTGCTACGACGGGTTAGTGATGCACGCAAGGAACATCGTTTTAAGGAGAATCTATGTTTTTACTGTGGTAAGTCAGGGCACTTTATTATTAACTGTCCCAGCCGTTCTCGCAAGACTACTGCAGCACTCATTCATTGTGAGTGTTGCGAGAGGGGATCTGTCAGGTCCGAGCCTCAGGCTCCAGAGATAGCTGCCGCAGCAGATCTTGATTTCTCGGACTTAAACTCCGTTACTTCTGAGGACGTTGACTGTGTAAATGCTGCCATCTTTCAAGTTTCCTCAGCGGTGTCCCAGCTGAGTTGTAAGAAAAACAATTCTCACTGTTTTCTTTCCATCAAACTCTGGGTTGACTCAGCCTGGGTGTCTAGCTCTGCCATGATCGACTCAGGTGCAAGTGGAAATTTTATGGATGTCTCCTTTGCTCTAAAACAGGGAATACGTTCAGTGAAGAAGGCTGCTCCCGTACAGATGGAAACTGTGGATGGCTCCCTGCTGACCTCTGGACCAGTGGATCAGGAAACAGAGCCTTTAAAGGTTCTTATGGGTAAAGATCATCAAGAGAAACTGTCCTTTATGCTTATCTCTTCTCCTCACTTTCCCATTATTCTAGGGCTACCATGGCTGCAGGCTCAGAATCCTACCATTAACTGGGAGACCAAGGAATTACACTTCCCAGAGAAACAGATGAGTCAAAAAATTTCAGCTTGCTCTGTTCCTAAAGGAACCATGTCAGTCCCTGAATTACCAGCTGTATACCAGGACTATGTGGATTTATGTGACAAGAAGAACGCTGACCAGCTTCCTCCTCACCGTCCATATGATTGTCCAATTGAATTATTGCCTGGAGCAGAGATACCTTTTGGTAAGATCTACCCCCTGGCGGGGCCCGAGCTGAAGGCTTTAAAAGAGTACATAGACGAAAATCTAGCCAAGGGCTTCATACGCCCCTCTTCATCTCCTGCAGGGGCACCCATATTCTTTGTAAAGAAGAAAGATGGATCCCTGAGACCATGCGTAGACTATAGGGAACTTAATAAGGTTACTATTAGAAACCGTTATCCATTGCCTTTAATCCCTGAGTTATTGGAGAGAGTGCGACATGCTAAAATTTTTTCTAAACTAGATCTTCGTGGGGCCTATAACTTAGTCCGTATTAGACCTGGGGATGAATGGAAGACTGCATTCAGGTCACGCTATGGACACTTTGAATATCTGGTTATGCCTTTTGGTCTGAGTACCGCCCCAGCCACTTTCCAACACTTGGTGAATGACATCTTCAGGGATCTTCTAGATACATTCGTGGTAATTTATTTGGATGATATTTTAATTTTTTCTAACTCCACAGAGGAACATCATGGACATGTGAGAATGGTCTTGGAACGTCTAAGACAAAATCATCTTTACATCAAGCTTGAAAAGTGTGAATTCCATAAGACCGAAATTCAATTTCTGGGGTATGTACTGTCTACACAAGGAATTAGTATGGATGGAAGTAAAACCCAAGCCATCAATGATTGGCCAAGTCCTAGAAATGTGAAGGAGGTACAGCGCTTCATCGGGTTTGCAAACTTCTATAGACGTTTCATTAGAAATTTCTCTGAGGTAGTGTCACCTATCACCCAACTTACCCGGAAAGAGTCTAAGTTCTCCTGGACTCCCCAAGCCCAGGAAGCATTTTCCCGTCTAAAAGATAAATTTACCACTGCACCTATTCTAGTACATCCCAACCCAGAGCTTGCCTTCATAATAGAGGTGGATGCTTCAGACTGTGCCGTGGGAGCTATACTCTCTCAGAGAACAGGTGAGAAGAATGTCTTGCATCCCTGTGCCTTCTTTTCCCAGCAGTTGTCTTCGGCTGAGAAGAACTACGATGTGGGCAATAGAGAGTTGTTGGCCATTATTGCCGCCTTCAAAGAATGGAGACACCTTCTGCAAGGAGCTGCACAGCAAATAGTCGTTCTGACAGATCATCGTAATCTTGAGTTTATCAGGTCGGCTAAGTGCCTGACTCCTCGCCAGGCTCGCTGGAATCTTTTCTTAAACCAATTTAATTTTATTATTTCTTATAGACCAGGATCGCGCAATGGAAAGGCTGATGCACTCTCTAGGATTTACTCAGCAGAGACACGTCCAATTACTCCTCCTAAGACTATTCTTCCTGACTCTAGATTCCTAGGAGTGATTCATCATCAAGACCTAATTAAAGACATCAAGGAAGCATACCATGCGGATTCTTTTTTGGCTCAACCCCCAAGGGACGTAAGTCTTGTCTTTAAGAATGGTGTGTGGATTCTGGGACAACGTCTGTATATACCTGAAACAGTCAGATTGAGAGTATTGCAACTCATTCATGATTCCAAAATAGCCGGGCATAGAGGAATTCTAAAGACACAGGAATTTCTTTCTCGTTTCTTTTGGTGGCCCACTTGTAGGAAGGATGTTTTGGATTATGTCACTTCGTGTGAGGTTTGTGCAAGATGCAAAACACCTCGCTCTTCACCAACTGGTCTGTTACAGCCTCTTCCCACCCCGTCCCGCCCGTGGGGATCCATTTCTATGGACTTCATTGTCGAATTACCAACCTCTCAAGGGAAGAACACTATTCTAGTGGTGGTTGATCGTTTAACAAAGGCAGCTCATTTTATCCCTTGTGTCGGCTTACCCACTGCAAAACAGACATCAGATTTGATGATTAAAGATGTGTTTCGTTTACATGGAGTACCGGATGAGGTTATTTCGGATCGAGGGGTGCAATTCACTTCTAGGTTTTGGCAAAATTTCTGTGCAGCATTGGACATTAAAGTAAACCTTTCTTCTGCTTTTCATCCCCAGACTAATGGACAAACCGAACGAACCAATCAAACCCTGGAGCAGTATCTCCGCTGTTTTATCTGCCACCTACAGGATGATTGGGTGGATCTACTTCCATTGGCTGAGTTCTCTTACAACAACTCTCAGAGTGCCTCCACTAAACAGTCTCCTTTTTTCTCTAATTTAGGTTATCATCCTAATATTCTACCACGATTTCCCATAGAGACGCCTTTGCCAGCAGTGGCTGAAAGAGTCACGACTTTACAGAAGAATATGGATCTTCTAAAGGAGAATCTGGAATCGGCTCAGGAAAGGTACAAGAAGGCAGCAGATAAATTTCGTAAACCTGCACCAGTTTTTAAGGTAGGAGACCTGGTCTGGCTGTCAACCAGAAATCTTAAGTTAAGGATTCCATCATCTAAGTTGGGACATAAGTACATTGGACCCTATAAAATCAGTAAGATTATAAGTGCCGTTGCTTGTCGTCTTCAATTGCCCAGAACTATGAGAATCCACCCTGTCTTTCATGTATCCCTACTAAAGGCTGCGACACCCAATACGTTTCCTGGACGTTCTTCTCCTTGCCCTGACCCAGTGCTAGTCGATGGTCAGGAAGAATTTGTGGTGGAAAGGATTTTAGATTCCAGGTTGTATAGAAATCAGTTACAATATCTGATTAAATGGCAGGGCTACCCAGTGGAGGACAACTCATGGGAGCCAGTCAATAACGTTAATGCTCCTCGCTTGCTCCGTCAGTTTCATCAGAGGTACCCACATAAGCCTGGTCTGAGGTCATCCGGAGGTTGCCCCTAAGGGGGGAGTAATGTAAGGTTCTGTATATCTGTTTCTGAAACTCAGTTTGTTCGTCGGCCATTTTGCTTTCTGTTTTGCTGCAGCTATCTTGCCCTCAGTTAAAATGGAGTTTTCCAGCTTGCATGTTCCCGCCCTGATTCTCTCCGTTTGCTTCTTAAACAGCCACACCTGAGCAATCAGTGCTTCAGAATCTGGCCTGCAGTGAACCTGTGTTCTGACTCCTGAAGCCTTGGACTTTGTACTCCAGCCATTTCTACTGAGAAACTCTGGAGCTCTTGTGGACTCTGAACTCTGCTCTTGGAAGCCTCACGGTTGCATGGACTTGCGGTAACATAGAAGAAGATCTGAATCTGTTGTGGAGAGTTATTGATGAACTTAGATTACTTTGGCCTGCAGTGTCTCCTGCTTCTGTGTTTGCAACCTGTGTGTTTATTTTTGCCAATTTGTATGAAGCAATACAAGACTTTCTTTTTCAACCTGTGTCTCAAGTATTTTCATCGCACCCAAGCACAAGACGCTATATGAACTGTATCACATACATTACACTAGTCTGTTTTATACGTAACTGTGAGCGAACCCTTATACTCCCCTCTGATGCTGGCTCCGTGGGCACTCGTTCTCCTGTGGCTCAAGTGACATTATGTCACGCGAACCCTGCACCCAAATCAGATGATTATGTCATGCGAGTTCTGCCTTCAGACATCAAGAGGAAGTGAGTGGCCACGCCGCAGCTCTGGCTTCCGCATGATGATATGCTCAAAAGCAGAGAGTGAAGCCAGCGCTGATTGGCTGCAGAGCATAACAATGTCATGTGAGCCCTGGGAGAGCGAGTGCCGACATAGCTGGAATGGCGCCGGCACCAGAGGTGAATATAAGGCCACATTCACACTATCAGTATTTGTAAGCCAAAACCAGAAGTGGGTGATAAATACAGAAGTGGTGACGTGTTTCTATACTTTTCCTCTGACTGTCCCACTCCTGGTTTTCGCTTACAGATACTGAGGTAAAAACTCGCCAAATACTGAACGTGTGAACATGCACACGTGACTTTTGCTGGGGCTGCCGTGGTAATTGAGAAGGGGTTAGCAGAGTAGAACACACAAAAAGTGCTAAATGCTTAAAAAAGTGACTAAATGCCTAACTAAAGTCACCAACGACCTGCTTACCGCCAAGAGCAAGCGACAATACTCTGCCCTCCTTCTCCTGGACCTGTCTTCTGCCTTCGACACCGTGGACCATTCCCTCCTGCTACAGATTCTCTCAACTCTTTGCATCACAGACTTGGCCCTATCCTGGATCTCATCATACCTAACAGACCGAACATTCAGTGTCTCCCTCTCACACACCACCTCCTCACCTCGCCCCCTGTCTGTCGGTGTTCCTCAAGGCTCAGTCCTAGGACCCCTACTCTTCTCCATCTATACCTTCGGCCTGGGACAGCTCATAGAATCCCACGGCTTGCAGTATCACCTCTACGCCGATGACACGCAGATCTACCTATCTGGACCTGACCTCACCTCCCTACTGACCAAAATCCCACAGTGTCTGTCTGCTATCTCAGCCTTCTTTTCTGCTCGCTTTCTCAAACTGAACATGGACAAAACAGAATTCATCATCTTTCCCCCACCTCATTCTTCCCCTCTACCAGACCTATCCATCAATGTCAATGGCTGGTCGCTTTCCCCAGTCCCGCATGCTCGGTGCCTTGGGGTGATCCTCGACTCTGCCCTCTCTTTCAAACCACACATCCAAGCCCTCGCCACCTCCTGCCGCCTCAAAATCAAAAATATTTCCCGGATCCGCTCATTCCTCAACCATAAAAGCACAAAAACACTAGTGCACGCCCTCATCATCTCCCGCCTCGACTACTGCAACCTCCTACTGTCTGGCCTCCCCTCTAGCACTCTGGCACCACTCCAGTCCATCCTACACTCTGCTGCCCGACTAATCCACCTGTCTCCCTGATATTCCCCAGCCTCCCCCTATGCCAGGCCCTTCACTGGCTTCCTATTGCCCAGAGGCTTCAGTTCAAAACCCTAACCATGACATACAAAGCCATCCACAACCTTTCTCCTCCATACATCTGTGACATGGTCTCCCGCTACCTACCCACATGCAACCTTCGATCCTCTCAAGATCTCCTTCTCGACTCCCCCCTCATCTCTTCTTGCCACAACCGCATACAAGACTTCTCCCGGGCTTCCCCCATACTCTGGAACTCCCTGCCGCAAAACATCAGACTTTCACCAACAACGGAAACCTTCAAGAAGAACCTGAAGACCCACCTGTTCCGACAAGCCTACAGCCTACAATGATCCTCAGTCTACTGAACCATCGCACGACCAGCTCTACCCTTTCCTAGTATATCCTCACCCATCCCTGTAGACTGTGAGCCCTCGCGGGCAGGGTCCTCTCTCCTTCTGTACTTGTGTGTCCCTTGTCTAGCACACGTTTATTGTACCTGTCTATATTTTCCCTTTTCATATGTAAAGCGCCATGGAATAAATGGCGCTATATAAATGTGTTATAATAATAATAATAATATATGCATTTCTATGTAAAAACAACTGCGTTAATTAACCCCTTTCTTCCACGTACTATTCCGTCCATGTGCCCTGGGACTTAATTCCCAAGGACGGAATAGCACGTCATGTGCGATCAGCTGCGCTCACGGGGGAAAAGTGGAATAGCACGCGATCAAAAAAACTAATATAAACATGGCACCGCTGAAAACATCATCTTGTCCCGCAAAAAACAAGCTGCCATACAGCGTTATCAGCGAAAAAATAAAAAAGTTACAGCTCGCAGAATAAAGCGATGCAAAAATAATTATTTTTTTATATATAATCGTTTTTATTGTATAGAAGCGCCAAAACATATAAAAATGATATAAATGAGGTATCGTTGTAATCGTACTAACCCGAAGAATAAAACTGCTTTATGAATTTTACCACACACGGAAAGGTATAAACGCCCCCCCCAAAAGAAATTCATGAATTGCTGATTTTTGTTCATTCTGGCTCCCAAAAATCGTAATAAAAAGGGATCAAAAAATGTCATGTGCCCAAAAATGACACCAATAAAAATGTCAACTCGGCCTGCAAAAAATAATACCTCACATGACTCTGTGGGCCAAAACATGGAAAAATTATAGCTCTCAAAATGTGGTGATGCAAAAATTTTTTTTTGCAATAAAAAGCGTCTTTCAGCATGTGACAGCTGCCAAACATAAAAACCCACTATAAATAGTAAATCAAACCCCCCTTTATCACCTCCTTAGTTAGGGAAAAATAATAAAATTAAAAAAATATATTTATTTCCATTTTCCCATTAGGGTTGGGGCTAAAGTTAGGGTTAGAGTTGGGGCTAAAGTTAGGGTTGGGATAAAGGTTAGGGGTGTGTTAGGGTTAGGTTTGTGGTTAGGATTATGATTAGGGTTGGGATTAGGGTTAGGGGTGTGTTGGGGTTAGGGTTGGGGGGTTTCCACTGTTTAGGCACATCAGGTGCTCTCCAAACGTGACATGGCGTCTGATCTCAATTCCAGCCAATTCGGTGTTGAAAAAGTCAATTGTATTGTATTTGTATTTGTGATATTTCACCCATAATCCCCATACAGAACAATAGTTATACCCATATTCCTATCAGAAGTAGATGAAGTATGTTCCTGGGCATGTGTATTTGTGATATTTCACCCATAATCCCCATGCAGAACAATAATTATACCCATATTCCTATCAGAAGTAGATGAAGTATGTTCCTGGGCATGTGTATTTGTGATATTTCACCCATAATCCCCATGCAGAACAATAATTATACCCATATTCCTATCAGAAGTAGATGAAGTATGTTCCTGGGCATGTGTATTTGTGATATTTCACCCATAATCCCTATACAGAACAATAATTATATCCATATTCCTATGAGAAGTAGATGAAGTATGTTCCTGGGCATATGTATTTGTGATATTTCACCCATAATCCCCATAGAGAACAATAGTTATACCAATATTCCTATGAGAAGTAGATGAAGTATGTTCCTGGGCATGTGTATTTGTGATATTTCACCCATAATCCCCATACAGAACAATAGTTATACCCATATTCCTATCAGAAGTAGATGAAATATGTTCCTGGGCATGTGTATTTGTGATATTTCACCCATAATCCCCATACAGAACAATAGTTATACCCATATTCCTATCAGAAGTAGATGAAGTATGTTCCTGGGCATGTGTATTTGTGATATTTCACCCATAATCCCTATACAGAACAATAATTATATCCAGATACCTATCAGAAGTAGATGAAGTATGTTCCTGGGCATGTGTATTTGTGATATTTCACCCATAATCCCATGCAGAACAATAATTATACCCATATTCCTATCAGAAGTAGATGAAGTATGTTCCTGGGCATGTGTATTTGTGATATTTCACCTATAATCCCTATACAGAACAATAATTATATCCATATTCCTATCAGAAGTAGATGAAGTATGTTCCTGGGCATGTGTATTTGTGATATTTCACCCATAATCCCTATACAGAACAATAGTTATACCCATATTCCTATGAGAATTAGATGAAGTATGTTCCTGGGCATGTGTATTTGTGATATTTCACCCATAATCCCCATAGAGAACAATAGTTATACCCATATTGTCATGTGTGCATTGCCACGAAGATCGTCGCGGTTGCACGTTTTGACTTCTCACAGCTGAGTTGCTGTTTCTTTGTGTTTGGCAGCTAGGGAGTTAATCTGTCTGTGCTCGGTGCTGGGACTGGGTGCAGTTTCTCCCGGCTGCAATTGATTATTTGTTGATTGGTTTCCTTTAAATTCCTGGTTGTCTGCTTTGGGAGTTGCCAGTGAAATCCTTCATGCAGATCACAGATAGGAATGAATCTGTATAGACTTAAGTTGAGAGCTCCTTAGCTGTTTTAAGCTCAACTTGTTTAGAGTTTATTTCCCAGACCATTTATGTTCCTTCGGTGTTTGAGTGTGTATGCAAGTGAGTGCTATCCTGTCTGTCTTATATGTCTAATCTGTGTATTTAGCTGAGATCAGCCCATATCCCTTTGGTGGTAATCAGGATCCTTCTTAGGACTGATTACAGGGTTCAGGGTCTGACAGGAGACAGGGTTAGGCTGGAGACTTGGACCTCTGAACCATTATCAGTACCTCCAAGGAAAGGGATTAGTTAGGACCCCAGTGTAGGGTCAGGTTAGACCCCGGTCCTCCTCTTTCCTGTTACAGCTCATCAAGTCCTCAAGATTAACCCTAAGTTCTGCAGAGATTGTGTCAGACAGCGTGACATTCAAGATTAACCCTAAGTTCTGCAGATATTGTGTCAGGTAAATCTATTTTATACTTACATTCTGATGTTGCTAAACTATATGTTGTATTGAGTGTGGTTCCTGTATAAATAGTTTACTGACATTGTATTCATATCATTAGACAGCGTGACATTTTCACTGGCCTCAAAAAATTATCTCTAGTTACCATGGATCCAGTAGCCCAGCTGGCTCTGCAGTTGCAGGGATTATCCATGGAGCTGACGGACATTAAGTCCAAAGTTTTGTCTCCCCTGGAGCAAACCAGAGTTGAACCTAAAGTAGCTCTTCCAGATAGGTTCACTGGTGGGCGAGACAAATTTTTTACCTTCCGGGAGGCATGTAAATTGTATTTTCGGCTTCGGCCGCGATCATCAGGGAGTGATGAGCAGAGAGTGGGAATTGTTATCTCACTTCAAGGGGATCTCAATCCTGGGCATTTTCCCTTCCTCCGGGATCCCCGGCTCTACAGTCTGTAGATCAATTTTTTACTGCTCTGGGATTGGTATATGATAACCCAGATCGGGTCTCTCTTGCTGAGACCAAATTACGTAAAATACAGCAGGGAGATCGTCCGGTGGAGGAATTTGCTTCTGAGTTTCGTAGATGGGCCACGGATACTCAGTGGAATGACCCAGCTCTTAGGAGCCAGTTTTGTCATGGGCTTTCTGACAAATTAAAAGACGTTTTGGCTCAGTATGAGTCTCCTCCTTCTCTGGAGGCTGCTATGGCCCTAGCTATCCGTACTGATAGACGGCTTCGGGAGAGGGGTGAGGTAACTCCACTCCCTGTTGTTACTCCACCTACTACTAAAGTCCCTTATGTTGAGGTTCCCCTTGTCTGTTCGGATGAGCCTATGCAGTTGGGAGGGACATCTTTTCGTAGTAGGGGATTGGCGGCACGCCGCAGGACTAGAAGGTGTTTTTTCTGTGGGAAAGAGGGACATTTTGTTGGAGAATGTCCATCCCGTGTCTTGTTAAGTAAAAAGTCGCTGGAAAACTGCTAATCCCAGGTTGTGTGGTGGACGACAACCTGGGAGTATGTATTTCATCCGCCGGTTCTTCTCAGTTCCTTGTACCAGTGGAGGTGGTGGTTGGTACTAGAGTGAAGAGATTGTCTGTTCTTCTGGATAGTGGTTCCGGGGCTAATTTGGTTGACGCTCAGTTTGCTCAGGCTCAAGGTATGCATCTTAATGTATTGGTCAAACCGATCCCTATTTTCTCCATTGACGCCAGGCCTCTCGGCCAAGGTAGCTTTGTTCATGAGGTTCATAACATTGACCTTCGGGTAGGGGCAATACATAGGAACAATTATCTTGTTATGTGTTGGAAGGTCTACCTACTCCCATTGTGTTGGGACTTCCTTGGCTGGTTAAACATAACCCTGTGATTAATTGGCAGTCCAGAGAGATAAGCCAATGGGGTGAGTTTTGCAAAAACAACTGCATGAACACAGTCATCAGTGCGGTCGTGCCTAGTACATTGCCTCCTTTTTTGGAGGATTTTGGGATGTTTTCTCTGAGGAGGGGTGTCGGGAGTTGCCTCCTCATCGCGTGTATGACTGCTCTATTAATCTACTTCCTGATGCTAAGTTGCCTAAAGCTAGGTTGTATAATCTTTCTGGTCCTGAAAGACAGGCTATGAAAGATTATATTTCTGAAAGTCTGGCCAAAGGGCATATTAGACCTTCATCTTCCCCTGTGGCTGCGGGGTTCTTCTTTGTGAAGAAAAAAGATGGAGGCCTACGCCCTTGCTTGGATTTCCGCGAACTTAATCGGATTACTGTTCGAGATCCGTATCCACTCCCTCTTATTCCTGATCTCTTCAATCAAATTGTTGGCGCCAAATGGTTCTCTAAATTGGATCTCAGGGGGCGTATAATCTGATTAGGATAAAAGAGGGGGATGAGTGGAAAACGGCGTTTAACACGCCAGAAGGACATTATGAAAACCTGGTCATGCCTTTTGGTCTGACTACTGCTCCAGCAGTATTCCAACATTTTGTTAATGACATTTTTCGTCACCTGGTGGGGGTGTTTGTGGTCGTATATTTGGATGACATTTTAATTTACTCGCCAGATCTTGTGTCTCAGCAGGAGCATGTGAGACAGGTGTTGCAGATCTTGCGAGACAATAAACTATACGCCAAACTGGAGAAGTGTGTGTTTGCCGTACAGGAACTTCAGTTTTTGGGTTTTTTGGTGTCAGCCTCCGGTTTCCGGATGGACCCTGAAAAGGTGAGAGCAGTGCTTGAATGGGATCAGCCAGGGGATCTTAAGGCTCTGCAGCGTTTTTTGGGGTTTGCTAATTACTACCGGAAATTTATTTGTAATTTCTCGTCTGTCGTCAAACCTCTCACTGACATGACGAGAAAAGGGACGGATTTTTCTAGGTGGTCGGACAAAGCTTGCCAAGCCTTTTCCTCTTTAAAAAGATGTTTTGCTTCGGCACCCGTTCTCATCCAACCAGATGTATCTCAGCCGTTCATTGTGGAGGTGGACGCGTCTGACGTAGGGGTGGGTGCTATATTGTCCCAGGGTCCGTCCCCTGGTAAATGGCATCCGTGCGCTTTCTTTTCTAAGAAATTGTCGTCCGCCGAAAGGAATTATGATATCGGCAATAGGGAACTTTTGGCCATTAAATTGGCTTTTGAAGAATGGCGTCACTTTTTGGAGGGGGCAGTCCACCCGTCACCGTTATTACTGATCACAAGAACCTGCTGTATTTAGAATCCGCTAAGCGTCTGAATTCCAGACAAGCTCGATGGTCATTATTTTTTACCAGGTTTAATTTTGTCGTCACTTATCGTCCGGGGTCTAAGAATGTAAAGGCTGATGCCTTGTCTCGCAGTTTCCCAGGGGCCGGGAAAACGGACGACCCGATTCCTATCCTTCAGGAGGGGGTGGTAGTGTCGGCTGTATGTTCTGAGCTTGAGGAGGTGTTAGAGGCTCAGGGGGACGCTCCTGCAGGACCTCCAGGGAGACTGTTTGTCCCGAATCAGTTGAGACAAAAGGTTATTGAGGCACATCATAATTCTGCTTTAGCAGGACATCCAGGGAGTAAGGCTACTTTAGATCTTCTTTCTCGCCGATTTTGGTGGCCTAACGCTAATAAAGATGTTATAACTTTTGTCGCGTCCTGTGGGGTTTGTGCTCGCTCTAAAACTCCTCATACCCATCCGTCTGGGACCCTTTTACCTTTGAAACTTCCGGAGCGTCCATGGACCCATTTATCTATGGACTTCATTACGGACCTTCCTCCGTCGTCTGGGAATACTGTCATACTGGTGGTTGTTGACAGGTTCAGTAAGATGGCACATTTCGTTGCTCTTCCTGCACTCCCTAATGCTAAAACTCTGGCGCAGGTGTTCATTAGGGAGATCGTGAGACTTCATGGGTTGCCTTCTGATGTGGTGTCAGATAGGGGGTCTCAGTTTGTGTCCAAATTTTGGAGGGCATTTTGTTTACGTTGGGGGATGCAATTGTCGTTTTCCTCGGCTTTTCATCCACAGACCAATGGTCAGACAGAGCGTCTGAATCAGAGTTTAGAGACATATCTCCGGTGTTTTGTATCGGAGAACCAGGAGGACTGGTCTTCTTTCTTGCCTTTGGCAGAGTTCGCTCTTAACAACAGGCGGAGCGAGTCCACTGGTAAGTCCCCGTTTTTTGGGGCATATGGTTTTCATCCCCAGTTTTGTACTTTCAATGGGGGGGTCCTTCTGGGGTTCCTGAGGAGGAGCGTTTCTCGTCGTCACTTGCTTCTGTGTGGCGAGGTGTATTGAATAATTTGAGTACGATGGGGAACCGTTACAAACGTATGGCTGATAGGAGGAGAGTTTCTGGTCCAGATCTGAATGTGAACGATCTGGTATGGTTGTCTACCAGGAATATAAAACTTAAAGTGCCCTCCTGGAAACTGGGTCCCAGATTCATCGGGCCGTACAGGATCAGTTCCATAATTAATCCTGTGGCATTTCGTCTGGAACTCCCTTCTACGTTTAAAATTCATAATGTGTTCCACAAGTCATTACTTAAAAGGTATGTGGCACCAGTCATACCGTCACCTCTACCTCCTCCTCCAGTGTTGGTCAATGGTAACTTGGAATTTCAAGTATCAAAAATCATTGACTCTCGTCTGAATCGCCGGTCCCTTCAGTACTTGGTGCATTGGAAGGGATATGGTCCGGAGGAGAGGACGTGGGTCCCTGCGTCCGATGTTAACGCAGATCGTTTGGTTCAGACCTTCCACAGAACTCACCCGGGCAGGCCTGGCCCTGAGGGTCCGGAGGCCCCTCGTAGAAGGGGGGGTACTGTCATGTGTGCATTGCCACGAAGATCGTCGCGGTTGCACGTTTTGACTTCTCACAGCTGAGTTGCTGTTTCTTTGTGTTTGGCAGCTAGGGAGTTAATTCTGTCTGTGCTCGGTGCTGGGACTGGGTGCAGTTTCTCCCGGCTGCAATTGATTATTTGTTGATTGGTTTCCTTTAAATTCCTGGTTGTCTGCTTTGGGAGTTGCCAGTGAAATCCTTCATGCAGATCACAGATAGGAATGAATCTGTATAGACTTAAGTTGAGAGCTCCTTAGCTGTTTTAAGCTCAACTTGTTTAGAGTTTATTTCCCAGACCATTTATGTTCCTTCGGTGTTTGAGTGTGTATGCAAGTGAGTGCTATCCTGTCTGTCTTATATGTCTAATCTGTGTATTTAGCTGAGATCAGCCCATATCCCTTTGGTGGTAATCAGGATCCTTCTTAGGACTGATTACAGGGTTCAGGGTCTGACAGGAGACAGGGTTAGGCTGGAGACTTGGACCTCTGAACCATTATCAGTACCTCCAAGGAAAGGGATTAGTTAGGACCCCAGTGTAGGGTCAGGTTAGACCCCGGTCCTCCTCTTTCCTGTTACAGCTCATCAAGTCCTCAAGATTAACCCTAAGTTCTGCAGAGATTGTGTCAGACAGCGTGACATTCAAGATTAACCCTAAGTTCTGCAGATATTGTGTCAGGTAAATCTATTTTATACTTACATTCTGATGTTGCTAAACTATATGTTGTATTGAGTGTGGTTCCTGTATAAATAGTTTACTGACATTGTATTCATATCATTAGACAGCGTGACATTTTCACTGGCCTCAAAAAATTATCTCTAGTTACCATGGATCCAGTAGCCCAGCTGGCTCTGCAGTTGCAGGGATTATCCATGGAGCTGACGGACATTAAGTCCAAAGTTTTGTCTCCCCTGGAGCAAACCAGAGTTGAACCTAAAGTAGCTCTTCCAGATAGGTTCACTGGTGGGCGAGACAAATTTTTTACCTTCCGGGAGGCATGTAAATTGTATTTTCGGCTTCGGCCGCGATCATCAGGGAGTGATGAGCAGAGAGTGGGAATTGTTATCTCACTTCAAGGGGATCTCAATCCTGGGCATTTTCCCTTCCTCCGGGATCCCCGGCTCTACAGTCTGTAGATCAATTTTTTACTGCTCTGGGATTGGTATATGATAACCCAGATCGGGTCTCTCTTGCTGAGACCAAATTACGTAAAATACAGCAGGGAGATCGTCCGGGGGAGGAATTTGCTTCTGAGTTTCGTAGATGGGCCACGGATACTCAGTGGAATGACCCAGCTCTTAGGAGCCAGTTTTGTCATGGGCTTTCTGACAAATTAAAAGACGTTTTGGCTCAGTATGAGTCTCCTCCTTCTCTGGAGGCTGCTATGGCCCTAGCTATCCGTACTGATAGACGGCTTCGGGAGAGGGGTGAGGTAACTCCACTCCCTGTTGTTACTCCACCTACTACTAAAGTCCCTTATGTTGAGGTTCCCCTTGTCTGTTCGGATGAGGCTATGCAGTTGGGAGGGACATCTTTTCGTAGTAGGGGATTGGCGGCACGCCGCAGGACTAGAAGGTGTTTTTTCTGTGGGAAAGAGGGACATTTTGTTGGAGAATGTCCATCCCGTGTCTTGTTAAGTAAAAAGTCGCTGGAAAACTGCTAATCCCAGGTTGTGTGGTGGACGACAACCTGGGAGTATGTATTTCATCCGCCGGTTCTTCTCAGTTCCTTGTACCAGTGGAGGTGGTGGTTGGTACTAGAGTGAAGAGATTGTCTGTTCTTCTGGATAGTGGTTCCGGGGCTAATTTGGTTGACGCTCAGTTTGCTCAGGCTCAAGGTATGCATCTTAATGTATTGGTCAAACCGATCCCTATTTTCTCCATTGACGCCAGGCCTCTCGGCCAAGGTAGCTTTGTTCATGAGGTTCATAACATTGACCTTCGGGTAGGGGCAATACATAGGGAACAATTATCTTGTTATGTGTTGGAAGGTCTACCTACTCCCATTGTGTTGGGACTTCCTTGGCTGGTTAAACATAACCCTGTGATTAATTGGCAGTCCAGAGAGATAAGCCAATGGGGTGAGTTTTGCAAAAACAACTGCATGAACACAGTCATCAGTGCGGTCGTGCCTAGTACATTGCCTCCTTTTTTGGAGGATTTTGGGGATGTTTTCTCTGAGGAGGGGTGTCGGGAGTTGCCTCCTCATCGCGTGTATGACTGCTCTATTAATCTACTTCCTGATGCTAAGTTGCCTAAAGCTAGGTTGTATAATCTTTCTGGTCCTGAAAGACAGGCTATGAAAGATTATATTTCTGAAAGTCTGGCCAAAGGGCATATTAGACCTTCATCTTCCCCTGTGGCTGCGGGGTTCTTCTTTGTGAAGAAAAAAGATGGAGGCCTACGCCCTTGCTTGGATTTCCGCGAACTTAATCGGATTACTGTTCGAGATCCGTATCCACTCCCTCTTATTCCTGATCTCTTCAATCAAATTGTTGGGCCAAATGGTTCTCTAAATTGGATCTCAGGGGGGCGTATAATCTGATTAGGATAAAAGAGGGGGATGAGTGGAAAACGGCGTTTAACACGCCAGAAGGACATTATGAAAACCTGGTCATGCCTTTTGGTCTGACTACTGCTCCAGCAGTATTCCAACATTTTGTTAATGACATTTTTCGTCACCTGGTGGGGGTGTTTGTGGTCGTATATTTGGATGACATTTTAATTTACTCGCCAGATCTTGTGTCTCAGCAGGAGCATGTGAGACAGGTGTTGCAGATCTTGCGAGACAATAAACTATACGCCAAACTGGAGAAGTGTGTGTTTGCCGTACAGGAACTTCAGTTTTTGGGTTTTTTGGTGTCAGCCTCCGGTTTCCGGATGGACCCTGAAAAGGTGAGAGCAGTGCTTGAATGGGATCAGCCAGGGGATCTTAAGGCTCTGCAGCGTTTTTTGGGGTTTGCTAATTACTACCGGAAATTTATTTGTAATTTCTCGTCTGTCGTCAAACCTCTCACTGACATGACGAGAAAAGGGACGGATTTTTCTAGGTGGTCGGACAAAGCTTGCCAAGCCTTTTCCTCTTTAAAAAGATGTTTTGCTTCGGCACCCGTTCTCATCCAACCAGATGTATCTCAGCCGTTCATTGTGGAGGTGGACGCGTCTGACGTAGGGGTGGGTGCTATATTGTCCCAGGGTCCGTCCCCTGGTAAATGGCATCCGTGCGCTTTCTTTTCTAAGAAATTGTCGTCCGCCGAAAGGAATTATGATATCGGCAATAGGGAACTTTTGGCCATTAAATTGGCTTTTGAAGAATGGCGTCACTTTTTGGAGGGGGCAGTCCACCCGGTCACCGTTATTACTGATCACAAGAACCTGCTGTATTTAGAATCCGCTAAGCGTCTGAATTCCAGACAAGCTCGATGGTCATTATTTTTTACCAGGTTTAATTTTGTCGTCACTTATCGTCCGGGGTCTAAGAATGTAAAGGCTGATGCCTTGTCTCGCAGTTTCCCAGGGGCCGGGAAAACGGACGACCCGATTCCTATCCTTCAGGAGGGGGTGGTAGTGTCGGCTGTATGTTCTGAGCTTGAGGAGGTGTTAGAGGCTCAGGGGGACGCTCCTGCAGGACCTCCAGGGAGACTGTTTGTCCCGAATCAGTTGAGACAAAAGGTTATTGAGGCACATCATAATTCTGCTTTAGCAGGACATCCAGGGAGTAAGGCTACTTTAGATCTTCTTTCTCGCCGATTTTGGTGGCCTAACGCTAATAAAGATGTTATAACTTTTGTCGCGTCCTGTGGGGTTTGTGCTCGCTCTAAAACTCCTCATACCCATCCGTCTGGGACCCTTTTACCTTTGAAACTTCCGGAGCGTCCATGGACCCATTTATCTATGGACTTCATTACGGACCTTCCTCCGTCGTCTGGGAATACTGTCATACTGGTGGTTGTTGACAGGTTCAGTAAGATGGCACATTTCGTTGCTCTTCCTGCACTCCCTAATGCTAAAACTCTGGCGCAGGTGTTCATTAGGGAGATCGTGAGACTTCATGGGTTGCCTTCTGATGTGGTGTCAGATAGGGGGTCTCAGTTTGTGTCCAAATTTTGGAGGGCATTTTGTTTACGTTGGGGATGCAATTGTCGTTTTCCTCGGCTTTTCATCCACAGACCAATGGTCAGACAGAGCGTCTGAATCAGAGTTTAGAGACATATCTCCGGTGTTTTGTATCGGAGAACCAGGAGGACTGGTCTTCTTTCTTGCCTTTGGCAGAGTTCGCTCTTAACAACAGGCGGAGCGAGTCCACTGGTAAGTCCCCGTTTTTTGGGGCATATGGTTTTCATCCCCAGTTTTGTACTTTCAATGGGGGGGTCCTTCTGGGGTTCCTGAGGAGGAGCGTTTCTCGTCGTCACTTGCTTCTGTGTGGCGAGGTGTATTGAATAATTTGAGTACGATGGGGAACCGTTACAAACGTATGGCTGATAGGAGGAGAGTTTCTGGTCCAGATCTGAATGTGAACGATCTGGTATGGTTGTCTACCAGGAATATAAAACTTAAAGTGCCCTCCTGGAAACTGGGTCCCAGATTCATCGGGCCGTACAGGATCAGTTCCATAATTAATCCTGTGGCATTTCGTCTGGAACTCCCTTCTACGTTTAAAATTCATAATGTGTTCCACAAGTCATTACTTAAAAGGTATGTGGCACCAGTCATACCGTCACCTCTACCTCCTCCTCCAGTGTTGGTCAATGGTAACTTGGAATTTCAAGTATCAAAAATCATTGACTCTCGTCTGAATCGCCGGTCCCTTCAGTACTTGGTGCATTGGAAGGGATATGGTCCGGAGGAGAGGACGTGGGTCCCTGCGTCCGATGTTAACGCAGATCGTTTGGTTCAGACCTTCCACAGAACTCACCCGGGCAGGCCTGGTCCTGAGGGTCCGGAGGCCCCTCGTAGAAGGGGGGGTACTGTCATGTGTGCATTGCCACGAAGATCGTCGCGGTTGCACGTTTTGACTTCTCACAGCTGAGTTGCTGTTTCTTTGTGTTTGGCAGCTAGGGAGTTAATTCTGTCTGTGCTCGGTGCTGGGACTGGGTGCAGTTTCTCCCGGATGCAATTGATTATTTGTTGATTGGTTTCCTTTAAATTCCTGGTTGTCTGCTTTGGGAGTTGCCAGTGAAATCCTTCATGCAGACCACAGATAGGAATGAATCTGTATAGACTTAAGTTGAGAGCTCCTTAGCTGTTTTAAGCTCAACTTGTTTAGAGTTTATTTCCCAGACCATTTATGTTCCTTCGGTGTTTGAGTGTGTATGCAAGTGAGTGCTATCCTGTCTGTCTTATATGTCTAATCTGTGTATTTAGCTGAGATCAGCCCATATCCCTTTGGTGGTAATCAGGATCCTTCTTAGGACTGATTACAGGGTTCAGGGTCTGACAGGAGACAGGGTTAGGCTGGAGACTTGGACCTCTGAACCATTATCAGTACCTCCAAGGAAAGGGATTAGTTAGGACCCCAGTGTAGGGTCAGGTTAGACCCCGGTCCTCCTCTTTCCTGTTACAGCTCATCAAGTCCTCAAGATTAACCCTAAGTTCTGCAGAGATTGTGTCAGACAGCGTGACATTCAAGATTAACCCTAAGTTCTGCAGATATTGTGTCAGGTAAATCTATTTTATACTTACATTCTGATGTTGCTAAACTATATGTTGTATTGAGTGTGGTTCCTGTATAAATAGTTTACTGACATTGTATTCATATCATTAGACAGCGTGACATTTTCACTGGCCTCAAAAAATTATCTCTAGTTACCATGGATCCAGTAGCCCAGCTGGCTCTGCAGTTGCAGGGATTATCCATGGAGCTGACGGACATTAAGTCCAAAGTTTTGTCTCCCCTGGAGCAAACCAGAGTTGAACCTAAAGTAGCTCTTCCAGATAGGTTCACTGGTGGGCGAGACAAATTTTTTACCTTCCGGGAGGCATGTAAATTGTATTTTCGGCTTCGGCCGCGATCATCAGGGAGTGATGAGCAGAGAGTGGGAATTGTTATCTCACTTCAAGGGGACCCTCAATCCTGGGCATTTTCCCTTCCTCCGGGATCCCCGGCTCTACAGTCTGTAGATCAATTTTTTACTGCTCTGGGATTGGTATATGATAACCCAGATCGGGTCTCTCTTGCTGAGACCAAATTACGTAAAATACAGCAGGGAGATCGTCCGGTGGAGGAATTTGCTTCTGAGTTTCGTAGATGGGCCACGGATACTCAGTGGAATGACCCAGCTCTTAGGAGCCAGTTTTGTCATGGGCTTTCTGACAAATTAAAAGACGTTTTGGCTCAGTATGAGTCTCCTCCTTCTCTGGAGGCTGCTATGGCCCTAGCTATCCGTACTGATAGACGGCTTCGGGAGAGGGGTGAGGTAACTCCACTCCCTGTTGTTACTCCACCTACTACTAAAGTCCCTTATGTTGAGGTTCCCCTTGTCTGTTCGGATGAGCCTATGCAGTTGGGAGGGACATCTTTTCGTAGTAGGGGATTGGCGGCACGCCGCAGGACTAGAAGGTGTTTTTTCTGTGGGAAAGAGGGACATTTTGTTGGAGAATGTCCATCCCGTGTCTTGTTAAGTAAAAAGTCGCTGGAAAACTGCTAATCCCAGGTTGTGTGGTGGACGACAACCTGGGAGTATGTATTTCATCCGCCGGTTCTTCTCAGTTCCTTGTACCAGTGGAGGTGGTGGTTGGTACTAGAGTGAAGAGATTGTCTGTTCTTCTGGATAGTGGTTCCGGGGCTAATTTGGTTGACGCTCAGTTTGCTCAGGCTCAAGGTATGCATCTTAATGTATTGGTCAAACCGATCCCTATTTTCTCCATTGACGCCAGGCCTCTCGGCCAAGGTAGCTTTGTTCATGAGGTTCATAACATTGACCTTCGGGTAGGGGCAATACATAGGGAACAATTATCTTGTTATGTGTTGGAAGGTCTACCTACTCCCATTGTGTTGGGACTTCCTTGGCTGGTTAAACATAACCCTGTGATTAATTGGCAGTCCAGAGAGATAAGCCAATGGGGTGAGTTTTGCAAAAACAACTGCATGAACACAGTCATCAGTGCGGTCGTGCCTAGTACATTGCCTCCTTTTTTGGAGGATTTTGGGGATGTTTTCTCTGAGGAGGGGTGTCGGGAGTTGCCTCCTCATCGCGTGTATGACTGCTCTATTAATCTACTTCCTGATGCTAAGTTGCCTAAAGCTAGGTTGTATAATCTTTCTGGTCCTGAAAGACAGGCTATGAAAGATTATATTTCTGAAAGTCTGGCCAAAGGGCATATTAGACCTTCATCTTCCCCTGTGGCTGCGGGGTTCTTCTTTGTGAAGAAAAAAGATGGAGGCCTACGCCCTTGCTTGGATTTCCGCGAACTTAATCGGATTACTGTTCGAGATCCGTATCCACTCCCTCTTATTCCTGATCTCTTCAATCAAATTGTTGGCGCCAAATGGTTCTCTAAATTGGATCTCAGGGGGGCGTATAATCTGATTAGGATAAAAGAGGGGGATGAGTGGAAAACGGCGTTTAACACGCCAGAAGGACATTATGAAAACCTGGTCATGCCTTTTGGTCTGACTACTGCTCCAGCAGTATTCCAACATTTTGTTAATGACATTTTTCGTCACCTGGTGGGGGTGTTTGTGGTCGTATATTTGGATATTTTAATTTACTCGCCAGATCTTGTGTCTCAGCAGGAGCATGTGAGACAGGTGTTGCAGATCTTGCGAGACAATAAACTATATATATATATATATATATATCATTAGACAGCGTGACACATATTCCTATCAGAAGTAGATGAAATATGTTCCTGGGCATGTGTATTTGTGATATTTTAGCCATAATCCCCATACAGAACAATAATTATATCCATATTCCTATGAGATGTTGATGAGATATATCACCATGCGTCAGTAACCCCGATATTCTACACATAATCCCAAATAGTTACAATCTTTTTTCCCTGGTTGTATTATTAAACTTTAATTCCATTGTATTCCCTCTGATTTCTTTCTATATTACAGGTCAAGAGTTAAAAACTGCAGCTTCTTCTAATCCAGTATCAAGGCCAGAAGTCATTTCCTGGTCTGCATTTGAAAAAATGTGCTGCCATCTAGTGGTCGAGTCTAGCATTGCAGCCCATCATCCAATCATCCCAATATGCAGTTTAGTACGTCCCGAGTAGTGTTGAGCGATACTGCTCGATATCTAAAAATATCGGATCGGAATGGTATCGCCGATATCACTAAAATATCGGCGATACCCGATACCGGAAGTCCCATGTAAGTCTATGGGAACCAAATATCGACATAAAAAAAACCCCATTCTTGCCTTGTTGGTTAATTGTACATGAAGGAAAACAACAAAGAGTAATGTAGAATGTATTGGGGAGGTTGAGGAGACAATAAAGGCATACATGTTTAACCCAATGCATTGGAATAGCATTAATATATTTTTTTTTGGAAATATGTTTGGATTGACGAACAAATTGACAATGTTGTTAACCTTTTTTCTATTTTGGCAAATATGTATGTTTCACAACTTCCATGCTCTTCACCTTTTTAACTTTTGCCAGTGCCACACTTTCTCCTCCATAATCTTCAGCAGCATCATCTTTCTCATCAAATTATTCTTCATCTTCACCTTCTTAATCTTCTTCTTAAACTTCTTGCTATTCATGTTTTTGTTTACATTACTCATATTGTTATTATTAAACTATTAATCTTCTTCATATTCAAATTCTTCATCTTCTTCTCTTCATCTTCTCATCATATTTTATTGTGACAGAGATTCCTGTACTTGTAATCTGTAAAAGTATGAATTGTTCATCCTTCCGTTCTTGCTGTCACAAAAGATTTAAATTACAACAGTATTTGTCCGTGTTCAGTTTAGCCTGCAGCAGCAGGCATTTTCCAGGGGCACCATGAGGAGGAACGGACTCACCCCCATACACTGCTTAGTCTTCTTCTGCTTAGAATTTAGAGCATATATTTTGCTCTTCATTTTGGTCTTATACTTCATGTTCTTCTGCTTTTTGATCTTCTGCTTATTGTTCTTCTGTCTCTTGTTCTGTATCTTGTCTTAACCTTCTTTGTCCTGTTGGTGATCTTCTTCTGGGTAATCTTTTATTTTTTCTTTGTGATGGTGTTCAGGCTGGTTGGCTTCATGCTCGTCGTCCTTGTTGTCGTCATCTTCTTCTGGGTGGTCTTTAAGGTCGTCTAATTTCCGAGAACCAGCTGACGTTACTGGAACCCGGACGGGTATCAGATGGAGCAAGAGACAATGGAAGTAACGAGGACCAGCTGACTGTGCTGGAACCCAGAGGGGCAGCAGAAGGAAAAGAGGCAATGTCACAACCGAGTACCAGCTGACGTTACTGTGACACGGTTACTAAGCAGGAGGTACCTGTGCTCCAAAGCACTACCAAGGACCAGCAGACGTTGGTGGAACTCGGATACGGAGATGGAGGCACCTAGGCCAAAGGCACTGGGGAGAACCAGTTGACGGTACTGGACCCCGGACGGGTAGCAGAAGGAAAAGAGGCAATGTCACAACCGAGTACCAGCTGACGTTACTGTGACACGGTTACTAAGCAGGAGGTACCTGTGCTCCAAAGCACTACCAAGGACCAGCAGACGTTGGTGGAACTCGGATACGGAGATGGAGGCACCTAGGCCAAAGGCACTGGGGAGAACCAGTTGACGGTACTGGACCCCGGACGGGTAGCAGAAGGAAAAGAGGCAATGTCACAACCGAATACCAGCTGACGTTACTGTGACACGGTTACTAAGCAGGAGGTACCTGTGCTCCAAAGCACTACCAAGGACCAGCAGACGTTGGTGGAACTCGGATACGGAGATGGAGGCACCTAGGCCAAAGGCACTGGGAGAACCAGTTGACGGTACTGGACCCCGGACGGGTAGCAGAAGGAAAAGAGGCAATGTCACAACCGAGTACCAGTTGACGTTACTGTGACACGGTTACTAAGCAGGAGGTACCTGTGCTCCAAAGCACTACCAAGGACCAGCAGACGTTGGTGGAACTCGGATACGGAGATGGAGGCACCTAGGCCAAAGGCACTGGGGAGAACCAGTTGACGGTACTGGACCCCGGACGGGTAGCAGAAGGAAAAGAGGCAATGTCACAACCGAGTACCAGCTGACGTTACTGTGACACGGTTACTAAGCAGGAGGTACCTGTGCTCCAAAGCACTACCAAGGACCAGCAGACGTTGGTGGAACTCGGATACGGAGATGGAGGCACCTAGGCCAAAGGCACTGGGGAGAACCAGTTGACGGTACTGGACCCCGGACGGGTAGCAGAACGCACCCATGAAAATGTAAGTTGACAGGACGCAAGCCGTCCGCAGTTACCGAATCACACAGTCCTACAGTGGGTGCTTGTCCTATTGTCACAATGGAAACAGCCTTTATTTACATATCCCACAGCACACATAGGAATCACCTAAACTGCAGGCACCATAGAGTCGGCTAACCCGAATGCAACGCGACAGCACAACTTATTGGAGGATAATTGACGTTCACACTGCCAGGAAACAGCTGTCGTGCTGTAACCAGGCTGGCCAGGAGTCAGTACCCCTGCCAATTACTTACGAGCAACAAATGGCGGTGTTGTAGCCCAGGGAGTAGAGTTCAGGTGGTAGAAAGATGAACATAACAGGAGACATGGAAAACGTTGCCAAACAGTTATTTAATCTGAAAACGGACAGGCAAATTCAGGTGAGATCCATGCCTTGTTCATTTTCAGAAAAGTAAGCCGGTCTACATTCTCTGAGGATAGTCGCATGCGACGGTCTGTTACTACACCACCTGCAGCACTAAAGACGCGCTCAGATAATACACTGGCAGCAGGGCAAGCCAGCACCTCCAATGCATACTGGCTAAGCTCTGGCCATGTATCCAACTTAGAGACCCAAAATTTGAAAGGGGAAGAGCCATCTGGGAGTACACTTAGAGGGAAAGCCAAGTAGTCTGTCACCATCTTACGGAAACGTTTCTTCCTGGTGACTGGAGCCGTCTCGGATGGTGTAGACCTTGCTGGCGCTGTCACAAAACTTCGCCACATTTGTAACATACAGCTCTTGCCCTGTGCAGAGGCGCTGCTTGTGCTCCCTCTTGTTGTAGAGGTGTCTACACTGCCTCGACGCACAGAGCTGCTTTGTAAAGCAGTAGCAGCAGCAGCTCTCTCGGCTGGAATGTACAACAGTATGGATTGCACCAGTGTGTCTTGGTACTCCTGCATTTTACGGTCCCGGTTCACCGGTGTGATGAGGGTTTGTAAGTTGTCCCGGTAGCGAGGGTCTAGGAGGGTGTACACCCAATAATCTGACGTGGTGAGAATGTGGGCGATGCGGCGGTCGTTTCTCAGGCACTGAAGCATGAAATCAACCATGTGCTGCAGACTCCCAACTGGCCAACAAAGGCTGTCCTCTGGAAGAGGCGTCATCTCTGCCTCCTCTGCATCACCCCACCCTCGCTCTACATACTGACTAGAGCGTTGTGTACCTCCCTCTGTAGGGATTTCTTCCTCCTCCATTGACTCCTCCTCCTCCTCACCCTCACAAAGTGAGCCCTGCCCAGCCCTTTGTGAGGAACCACGTTGCGCTGACTGTCCTGAAGGTAATTGAATTTGTGACTCCTCATCCTCCACCTCTTCCAACTCTTCTTAGTGCTTTCAGTGATTTCTGAAGCAGGCAGATAAGGGGGACAGTCATGCTGACTAGTGCATCATCTGCACTCGCCATCCGCGTTGAGACATCAAACGCACGCAAAATGTCGCAGATGTCCTTCATAGAGGCCCACTCAGTAGTGGTGAAGTGTGAACGGCGCAAATTGCGAGTTGATTGCGCCTGTTGCAGCTGATACTCCATTACTGCTGGCTGCTGCTCACACAACCGCTCCAACATATGTAACGTGGAATTCCACCTGGTGGGTACGTCACATATGATGCGATGTTCAGGAAGGCGAAATCTGACTTGCAGAGCTGCAATGCGCGATCTGGCCATGCTGGAACGTCGCAAGTGAGCGCACTCTAGGCGGACCTTGTGCAGCAGTGCATCAAGATCCGGATAGTCCCTCAAAAAACTCTGCACGACCAAGTTGAGCACATGTGCCAGACATGGTATGTGAGTGAGGTTGCCAAGCCCAGAGCTGCCACCAGATTTCGGCCATTGTCACACACTACCAAGCCTGGCTGGAGATTAGCTGACAAAAACCACACGTCGCTCTCCTGCTTGATGGCATCCCAGAGCTCCTGCGCTGTGTGGCTTCGATTCCCCATGGAAATTAATTTCAGGACGGCCTGTTGACGTTTGGCCACGGCTGTGCTCATATCGGTCGCAACAGGTAAGCGTTCACGGGTCCATGTGGAGGTATACCGTGACGGCTCGTGCAGCGATGATTCTGAGGAACTGGAGTAGGAGGAGAATCAATGTGTACAGACTGGATTCCTGCAATCCTTGGAGTTGGCAGAACACGTACAGCGCCACTGGCAAGATCTGTACCCGGCTCCACAACATTGACCCAATGGGCAGTGAGGGAAAGGTATCGTCCCTGGCCATGGGTACTGGTCCACGCATCGGTGGTCAGGTGGACCCTGCTACTGACGGCGTTTAGTAGCGCATGTTTAATGTTTCCCTCGACATGTTTTTGCAGAGCAGGGACGGCTTGCCTGCTGAAATAAAATCGGCTTGGCACATTATATTGTGGGACTGCCAATGCCATTAAGTTCCTGAAACTGTCAGTCTCCACCAGCCTGAATGACAGCATTTCAAGGGACAGGAGTTTTGCAATGCCAGCATTCAGAGCCTGTGCTCGTGGATGGTTTGCCGAGTATGGCCGTCTTTTATCCCATGCCTGTGGTACCGATGGCTGTTTTGTGGTCTGGGAGTGTGACGATGACTGTGAACTTGCTGCTGTGGGTGGAATAACAGTTTGTCTATGGACAACAGTGACCGAGGTTCTTCCATGGAGATCCTGTGAGGAAGCCGAACCAGGTGTGTGTGAGCTGGAGGTAGAGGCTCCAACACGACCTGAAGATGTAGGTGCTGCTGTAGGTTGGCCTACATCTCCAGTGTGTCTTTGTAACTCAGCTACGTGCTTTGTCCGTACATGTTTCCACATATTTGTGGTATTCAGGTTACTGATATTTTTACCTCTTTTAACTTTTTGCTTACACAGCTTGCATTGAACATAGCAAATATCATCTACAAGTCTGTCAAAAAAGGACCACGCAGTGCAAGTCATGGGAGCGCCAATTTTGACATTTGTAAGAGAACTGCTCCCAACAGGTGCCAAACTGGAGGCTACAGGCAAGCGAGTCTGCAGCCTACCTCTCCCTCCTCTTTGTACCGTTGGGCCAATCTCTTCCTCAGAGCTGCTCCCACCACCTTCCTGTTGCTCACGCCATGTTGGGTCTCGGACTTCATCATCTCCACTACCCTCTTCCAACACCTGCTGCTGTTGGATGGTCTGGGCAGCACCATGCTCCACAAAACCTGGCACCTGAGTCTCATCATCATCATGAGATGCGTTCTGCTGGTGTGCTGTCCATCAGCACTGGCTCACCCGCCTCTTCAGATTGAGAGAGACACAGCTGTTGCGCATCACTGCATACTCCCTCTTCTTCAAATTGCAGAATGCTGCTTGCCTGTGCCCGTGTTTGCGAGCCAACAGATTCTGAGAACAGAAGCAGAGACTCAGCTGGCTCCTGTACAGAACTCTCTGACTGCCTGGCCAATTTGACAGGCGGTGAACAGACAGATGGTTGCTCAACAGTGTTGTGTTCCTGAGAGGAGGTGGAAGGAATTAAAGTCGATGCATTGGCTGCCATCCAACCAACAACGGTTTCAATTTGTTCTTCCCGCAGCAGGGGGGCACGCCGAGCTCCTACCAAAGTGCGCATAAAGGAACGCTCACGGGGATACATGGTGGATGCTGTGTCACTGAGGGCGGCAGCAGCCACAGAATCCCCACGACCTCTCCCTGCTGAAACTCCACGGCCACGACCACGTGCCTTACTCACTGACTTCTTCATCTTGGTAGATTGATAAAGAAAGTCAGAAAAGTTATAAGGCCTAAGTGTGGTTATTACGCAGAGACTGAAGTGAACACTGAAACACAACTGTTCACAATCTGTGAAAGGCTACTCCTTTGTCTACTTCTATAGTGTTTGCAACCAATGTATTGGATACGGATGGAAGCGCGTCACACTAATAGATTATATTTATTTTAAATGGAATGGAGCAGAACCAATTGGAGAGAAATGACAAGGATGAGGAACTGAGACACGCTCAGCAGAGTACAAGCAGCAGTGCTTGAACAAGTAACTGGAGCGTGATGTGCACTCAAAAAATAAAAAACACAGACTGAAGTGAACACTGAAACACAACTGTTCACAATCTGTGAAAGGCTACTCCTTTGTCTACTTCTATAGTGTTTGCAATTAATGTATTGGATACGGATGGAAGCGCGTCACACTAATAGTTAAATTGCATGGAGCAGCAAGAATTACACTGAAGAAAAAAAAAAGAGTCTGTCAGTGACACGTGCAGATGCCTACAGACAGCGTTGCATGCAGAACAAACTGCAGCGTCACCTGCACTCACACACACACCTTGCAGAGCTGTTAAAACAACACTGCAGGCAAAAGGAAGCTTTACACAGCGGTTGGTGCTAGCCTGCCTACAGCACAGTACACTAAATCGCAATCTCTAACTGTCCCTCAGAGTCAGCACAGCAGCGTTCTGTCCCTTACTGAATTCACAGCACAGTGACGCTAAAATGGCGGCGGCGCCTTTTATAGTGCATTCTGACATCATTTCAGCATCCAATCACAGCCATGCCATTAGTTAACATGACCGCAGCAGTACAGGATGTGCCCACACTTCTTAGGATTCCTCATTGGCTGACTAAAATCACATTGCCTCTCAAAGAATTATGGGAACTTCCGATTCCGGTATACGATATATGGAAAATATCGGAACTAAGTATCGAAAGTCCGATACAGCTAATATCGGCCGATACCCGATACTTGCGGTATCGTATCGCTCAACACTAGCCCCGAGTGAAGCGGCCAAGACTAGTCGGCAAGTGCTGGTCCCAAGATGTCGCAGTAGCCGGCAGAGCTGAATCCTGACGGCTTGCACATGCCACACCGTTAGCATTCGGCCAGCTGCCAGGTTTGCAAAAAATGACTCTGGGTGGACAACCACTATTTCACTTCAAACAGATGTTACTTTTCTAGATGTTTATGATAATCTCCATATAACACTCCGGACTAGAAAACAAGTATCATAACCTAATAAATCAGCTAAGCAGCAGGAGCCGCTCCGTGTGACGCCGCCATACTGGCCGGCCCTGCACGGAACAGTCTACTAATCCTGACCAGGCTCCTTCTACTCACTCCATTCTAGTCACAGCTGAAGAAAGACGCTGGCTGTGACGTCATCAGCGCTGCGACCGCCACTGCCGTGACGTCTCAATGCGCGACACAGGTTTTTTTTTTTTGTAAAACTTTATTGACAGACAAAAATAATGACAATGTTAAATCTGACCGACATTGCTGGCGAGCGTGGGAACTGACGTCGTGGAGGCTGAGGGCTGATTGGCCGCTCCGAGTGCGGTACTTTGTAGCGAGTTTCTGGTCACACGCGTGGAACTGTGAGTGAAATTCTTCGTCGAGCAATATGGTGGAGCATTGGAGCTGGTATAGGTGCCGGTGTGTGGGTGCTGCTGAGGGAGTGCAGGGCACAGCTGGTGACTGGGGCAGGGTGGGCACAGCTCTGCCTGAACTCTGGCTCTCACTCTGGTCATCCATGCCTGTGCCTGAGCTGCTGCACTGGAGGGCGATTGGCACCCAGACCACCTAGGAAGCTGGCCCAGGCTGAATGTCTGCCTGCAAGTGGCCATTTTGCTCATTTTTGTTGCCTCCTTTCCTAGTTCAGATAACTTTGTTTTTTTTAATGAGAAGTTGTACATTTTTAAATTGTGTATAAATTATTAATTTAAGAAGTGGGAAGTAGCTGGCTCAGGAGCTGCGCTCATGTCCTACTCAGGAGACTATTACGCTTAATTTATGGGCATCTATGGCTGATTTCTTTGTGTGTGTGGATTGGATGGGTTCTTACCCATGTCGGGTGAGAATTTCATGTCAATCGCACCTTTAGAAAATCGGTGATTTGCTCCATACTTATGTCACCCGCTGTATATGCCAATGATGATGTGAGTGAGTGTCCAAGACCCACAGATTTACCTGGAATTGTCGCTAAAATAAGGCTGGGTAACTTGATGTAATCAGTCCGGGCAGTAGACATATTGATTGACTATACTAGTGCAGCCTTTGTTACTTGTATATAATGCCTTCATAGTGTACAGACATTATCCTGAAGCAGGACATTTCGTCCATTCAGTCTGTGGCTGAATATATGAAGCCTGGTTCAGGAACCATCTATCTGTTGTGTATTGGAGATAATTCATAGTGCATCATATTAAACAAATTCTATCTTCTTACCAGCACCATGGATCCTGCACTCTTGAGAGATCGGGAGCTCTTTAAGAAAAGAGCTTTGAACACTCCTGCAGTGGAAAAACGCTCTTCTGCCTCAGAGTCATCGAAGAAGAAAAAAGCCAAGGTTGAAATTAGTGGGACATCCAGCTCAAAGCAGAGCTCAGGTTAGCGCATCTAAAAAATCTCTGGTAGCAATTAATAATGGTACGTATTGATTCACAGGACCAAGTGTAGCGGCTGCGTCAGTAATTTGTCGTGAGCCCTGCAAACTGCCTCCTACCTGTTTTCATCCTCGGCTCCTCTTTTAATTAGCATGTCTGGCTTGAAATCATCTTTGCAAATTGACAAAGATGTGACATGAGCCAGCCTGGCTAGTCAACAGGAAAGCTGCAGATTCTGGGAGGTAGGAGACTGACACAGATCCCTGACCTGGCTGCTGGACCAGGTGTTGCAAATCGATTCACACCAATAATAGCAGTGATCACATGCACATTTATACAACATTTTGTGTCTCTTTTGTTGCTGAACACATCAGTCTGTTCAGTGATCCCCCAATCTCTCTGGTTCTGGACTGCCCACTGCTTTTTTTTTTTTTTTTTACAGCAGGTAGTGCAGAACACTAGTCTGCAGTGATACTCATGGGTCATCCTATAATAACTTACGTTAAAGTCACAAGACAAAAACTGGCTACAGACTGTTCTTTGAAGGCAGCCACAAAAATGAGTGAATAGATTTCAACACAGTTTGATTTTTCAACAATAAAATTAAATACAAAATATAGTGTTATTACTTGAAAACTTACGTTACAAAAAAAGGAAAGGCAGTTGTCCATCATGAGACTGCCAAGTTACCATGGAATGACCCTTATATAAAAAAAGTGATTATTTTAGTGTATTTTATTCCACATGCATTACTGTGGATTTTTTTTTTGTTTTATGCAAGTAATCCTAACAAAAATTTAGTATATGTAAGTTCAAGGTTATCAAGAAATAGAAATTTATAAGAAACCTTAAAATGTAAAATTTATTCAAAATGCGTTAAAATATCAAATGGACAAAACAAACAGTAACTATTGGATTCTACGGCAGTATGCAAGTAATCCTACTACATTAAAGGGATTATTAAGGGGGTAAGGGGTATTAAGTATTCTGCAAGAATGTGAACAAGACACTGGTGTTTAAATGCAATGCGTTTTGGATCACTTGTGAGCCTTCTTCGTAGCATGAAACCTACACAGACAATGGTGTTTAAATATAAAATATGTGCCACCCAGCATATTCATTTGCCATCAAGACCTTATGGGAAAATTTATGTGTGGATTTAATGAACAATTCCAATATAGTAATGACAAATAATTAAAATACATTGTATAAATATATATTTAAACGCCATTGTCTGTGTATGTTTCATGCAATAAAGAGGGATTACAAGTGATCTAAAACGCGATACATTTCTACACCTGTGTCTTGTTCATATTTTTGTGGAATATTTAATAAAGCTATATCACATATTGGATCATGGGAGCTGGATGTTTCTTCGTTTTCCTCTTGTTACACACTGACCATGTGATCGATGCACTTGGTGATGAGTAAGCTGGATTTTAAGTTACTTGCGGCTTTTGTACGAGCGTTTTATCATCTTTTTGATGCTGCATTTTTTATCTCTTCTTGGTATGGCATGTTTTAAATAAAGTTGCTTTGTTTTTGATACTTCCTGGCATTTGTCTTTGAAAAAACGTTGACAGTCATGTGCAGATTACATGCAGCTTCTTCTGTAGGGATAACGCACTAAAAGTGCATATGCATAGACATAGGCCTACACAATATTGACATACAGCTGACATACTGAGATATCAAGGACCAGGTGAGCTCTTTTTGTCTCGCGCTCTTGGTCCCTGCGGTTTAGCATCAGAGCTGCTGGATGGACAATAATTCATTTATTTGTATTCTCTTATCTCCTTCTGAACCCGTCCCTAGTGTTATTCTCCATAGAACAGTAAAGTTCTATGTTTTAATTCTGTCTTTGAGTGGTTACCACTCACCTGTATATCACACCACAGGGGATAAATGAATATAATTTTTATTATGTTTTATATATATATTGATTGATAAATTATTTTATATATAATATATGTTCCTTTGTACTATATATTTCTGTAGGTGTTATATACAACTCTGTTGTCCATAGAACAGTAGCATGTACATGTACAGATTATATGTAGGACCGGCTCTCCAAGCTACCATATATCTGTAGTAGGGTCTTCCTGCTAGAGTGGAAAGGTGAATGGGCGACATGGGGCCATAGCTTCCTGCCTATTAACTATGTTAATTTCTCAAAGGGATATAAGGGTTCCCAAGATGAGCATTTAGTGAATTTTTGATGTTTAGGGTTATTTGTAGGATTTCTGCACCCATTAGGTAAATTAGGTAACTGGTATTGTTTTCATAACTTTTTTTAGTGCATTTTTTTACGTGTTTATCATGTTTTTATTGTTGCGGTTTTTGTCTCTTATTGGTATGTCATGTTTTAATAAAGCTGAATTGATTTTTATATTTCCTGGCATTTGGCTTGGAGAAAACCCTTATTGACCGTTATATGCAGTTTACATACCGAATTACTGCATTTCTGCAGCGGAAACGCACTAAAAATGCATATGTATTTTTTTACCTGCTTTAGATGCGGAAAATCTGCAATTCTTTAGGGAAAATATGCATATAGATCACAGCGTTGCAGATCAATTTATGCAGTGTAAAAACAATAAATTAAAAAGTACAGTGGGCACAAGATTCCTATAAACCCCATCCATTTTGCTGGAGCTGTAAAATTTTGCGTTTTTTGCTCAGCAAAGATACACAGCGTCAAAAACTCATGACGGAAACTTAAAGACTCTGTCAGCACAGAATGACTGTGCAAACCTAGAACAGGCATTCGGTGTTTCCTGGCAGAGCCAATTATTTGTATACACCTTCCGACCTGCTTGGCAACCATCTTTCTCCGCCCTGCTCTGGTCCTATGAAGCCAGAGCTGTCAATCAAAGAAGGAGGGTAAAGGTAGCGGGAAATCAAGCTGGAGGGAAAGTGTATATAAACGATTGGTTTCCCCATGAAGCACCAAGCTTTGGACTTAGTTTGAACAGTCATTCTGTGCTGACAGTTCTTTTAACATTAAAGGGGCTAAAATAAAATAAAAAATTAAAAGTGCAAAAAATGCAAATAAACCAAAATTTCAAATCAACCCCTTTTTTTTCTAATAAAAAAATTAGCATATTCGGTATAGCGCACTTGTGGAGAGCCGATCTTTCCAAATGTAAAATTATTTAACTCGTACAGAAAGCGTCATAAAGAAAAACAACTAAACACTGTCTTTGTCACCCTGCATCTTCTCTCTTGCAGTCATTGGGGCACCGCAGGGGACAGTGAACAGTGGGTGCTCTCTGCACTGTGAGTGCTATAATCGCGCCCTCTGCTCCTTAGCTGACATCGTGTTCTGCAGTGTATGTCCGGAGCAGTCTATCAGTGTGATTACAGTGCACTCGCTGTATAATAAGCATTGATTGGAAATGAGTGACTGCAGGGAGGATATAACTTTATCTTCCCGCTGCAGCCGTTCTTTCAGTTAGATGGCTGTATATGATTAAAACAGTACTCCCCTGCAGATTACCGCTGTAGCTGCAGTTGAACACTGTTTTCTTTCATTTTATTTTTGATGACAGGCTCCCTTTAAAGGAACATCTGTGCCTTTTTAACTTCCCTTGCAAGGTTATTCACTCCTTTTGCTTTGGTTCATCGTCTCAAGTGTTGTTTTTATTGGGTATTTGCCTAGTTGGTTTGTTTAGTTTCTCTTCTTTTAGGCCACCTCACATATGGTAGATATCTCACCCAAACCCCCAATAGATATGCATGCTCAGTTCCCCTGTGTATGCGCGTTTTGGATGGGGAGAGGAGGGCATGCACGCAACACTAACGAAAGACCTACCTATTATACAGTATATACAAAACTTTAATGAAAAAATAATAATAAAAAGGAGGGGCTTTTTAGCATTTTATCAATAGCATTGACTTACCCTCAGGGTGGATTTGATTTAAATCAAACTGATTTAAATCACGATTTAAATCACGATTTAAATCACAAGTCAGTAAGGCTTGATTTAAATCAGTGATTTAAATCAAAGTTTCTACCAGACCGGTATATCTAATTTCATCCTGTGCGATACGCCCCAGACCGGTGTATCTAATTTCATCATGCGCGATATGCCCCAGACCGGTGTATCTAATCCCATAATGCGATACACTACACTCAGCCCTGTATCTAGATACATGCAGTGTGTCATGTGCTGTGAATAATCCCAGTGTGTGATACTCTCCACGTATCTGTGCTCAGTTTATAATACAGCGAGCAGCATGAACTAACAGAATAGATGCTGCCGGTCGTCCTCAGTGACAGCCTACTTGTCAGTATCACTGGCAGTCCCCAACAAAATGGCTCCGCAATGGCTCCGCTCTGTGAGCCTAAACTACATTCTCTGTTATTACAAACACCTAGTAACGGAGGAGAGAAGTCACACGTGATCAGACCCCGCCTGCATTTACTACTGTCGCAATACGAGCTAGCAGTTTATATTTCAGCAGCTGCTCTGCCTAGTGCTTAAAAGTGGAAATACCAAACATTTTACAATTATTTTTCAGATTTTATTTCTCGATCACCGGCAGTAGTTCTTGCTACTTTAACATGCAAGTAGATGAAGATTTTTAGAATCACTTTTTATATTACTTTTTTCTCCCCAGTTTAATGGGTTAATCATTCATATTTGGACACCACTGTTCTGTTGTACTTAGGAAGGAGAAAAATAATCCTGACCTTAATAACAATTTAAATAGATTTATTCAACTGAAATAATAATAACATTACAGCATAAGTTATTTGCTTAAACAAACATCCATGTTTGTTAACTAATTTGGCTAAACAAAATATATATATATTTTAAGAAACTTAGACTGTCAACCCAGCCGACACATGAAAAACTTAAATACTACTGTCCCTGCTGTCCTCTGTAGCTCACTCGTCGTCATCTTCATCATCAATGTGATAATATAGGAGAGAAACTGCCCACTAATCCTACAGAAACCTCTGGAAGAGCATGGCATTGTGAATGTTACACATATACAGCCTTTATTCTACTGAGTTAAACAACTCAGCTTTATCTCATGATGGAAGAACCTTTGGATGGTAAAATATTTTCCTCAAAAAGCAGTTTATTGAAAAAAATCCGATTTAAATCAAAAAAATCTGATTTAAATCAAAAAAATCCGATTTAAATCAAAAAAATCCGATTTTTTTGATTTTTTTAAAAAAATCATTGATTTTTATCCACCCTGCTTACCCTGGCATTAAGCCCCTCATTTTTATTTTTAGTATTTTTTCATTAAAGTATTGTGTATATATAGTAGGTGGGTCTTTTTTTTAGTGTTGTGTACAAATTGGGACTTAGATTTATATTTGAATTGTGTTTTCTCTGGAGCGGAGGGCATGCCATTGTCACACAGCTCTAGCATTTACTTTTTGTCCCCAGAGAATAAAAAAGTAAAAAGATTGAACATTTAAATTCAACATGCCCAATCTTTATTCCCTGACGTCATCTCTTGTGTGACCCCAAGCATATTGGATTTTTGGTCAGTGGGTACAGAATTACTCTATTGTGTCTGGTGTCATTAAAGTTTTTATTCTGGACAATTACATAATTTGCAAAAGACTCTTAACATGCTGAATCCTAACAGTGTGTTATATGCTCACAGCTGGGAGTGTAAAAACATAGAATCCTGACACTCTTCAGGTGACTGTTTAGAGTTCAGTTTGTAATCATGATGTTCTTAATTGAGTGAAACGGAAGCGTTAGCAGCCGGCATGTGATCACAAGTATGTAAATCGCATATGGAGCTGTTACTTGACAGTGTAGAAATTGTGTGCATAACACATCTGTTAGGATTCAGCATGTTAGAGCTCTTGACAGAATATACAAAAGTCCTGAAAACTCCTGTGAATCAGAAGGCCAGAGCAGGATCCTTCTTCCCTCTGCTCTGTTGTGGGACAAACAGATTTAAAAGCTTGTAAGGAATTACAACATGTCTTCTTTCATGCAGAAACACTGACCTCAGCTTATGTGTGAGGTTGCAGTACAGCTCTTTTCTTGGCATTGGAGCACACTCCACCCTTCATCAGGCAACAAAGACATACTGATAGAGCCCCAATGAGGACAGTGATGATGTCTGTAAAGCAAAATAAACAGTGTAGGAAACAAGTATTTGATCCTTTGATGATTTTGTAAGATTGCCCACTGACAGATATGAACGGTCTCTCATTTTAAGGGTAGGTTAATTTTAACATTGAGAGATAGACTATCAAAAATAAAATCCAGAAAATTGTATAAATTATATAAATTTACTTGCAAATACTTATTTCCCCCACTGTATAAACCATAAAACTGGCTGACACACAGCGGGGGCCAGGTTAAATCTAGAAATGAATGATGAACAAGATAACCATTCAACCAGCTCTAGGAATGTCTGACGGCAGGATTCCTGGCTCGCTGCATGGTACAGTACGCCTTAGGTTTCATTCAGATGTCCAGATCAAAATCACTCAACCTCTGTGTGACTTCAGACTTGTGAATCCTGACTGTGCACACACTGCAAGCTGTGATGTTTCTGCAGTGTCAGCAGCAGAGACAGCGGTCATGTGACCGCGAGTTTGCGATATGTATACTCGGACCAAAATCTGATTAGACTGTTTCAGATTTTTTTTTTTTCAACTTGCTCAATGCAAATGTATTGCGTAAGGTTGGAAACTGTGAGGCCGGTAGGATGCATATTGTTCCCGGCGCTGAAACTGGAGAATGCTCACAGCTTGCAGTGCACACATTGTGAGGATTCACAAGTCTGCAGTAACATAGAATGACTGCAGACTTGTAGCTTAAGACTAGGCAATCCCTTTAAAATTGCAATGGATAAGAGGAACTTTGCTATTTATTTAGTTTTCTGCACATAAAACTCAGTGATGAAACACTGATGGTAAAACTTGACACAATGACCAAACGCTGCTGAAACTCGGATGCAAAATACTGATGAAGCTCAGACATTTTAGTGCTTGTGGTGCATGTAGATGCGTGATGAATAAGTGTTGGTTATAGCGCTCATTCAGGATTTTCAGCCCGTGTAAGCATTCCTGCTGTCACCTGAGCAAAACACTCAGGTGATGGGGTTCTTTATGCTGGCACAAAATCCTCATTATCCATAATACATTGGAACATGTAAATAGGATGTACTGCCGGTAACACGATGCTAGACAGGACAGTCCTATTAGCCATAAAGGGGTTCTCCAATAATGAGAAAAATTGGCGTCTCTGATAAAATTCAAACTATAACCCATCCTAGTCACATGTTTGGGTGGGCTGCAGACTGATAGCGCCAAAGACCAACTGATAAGAGCGGTTTCACATATACCTCGCAGCCCTGCGTGCTGTGAGGATTTTCCGGCAGAGGGTGTGTAACCACAAGTATGTTATCAGAAAATGACCTACCTGTTGTTTAAATCAGCTTTTTGTACTAAATATATTTTTGGCAATGTTTATTTTTTCTCCAATCTGTATTAAAAATAGAAATCTTTCCAATTCCACACTGGCCACTGATGAAACAATACATGTGCTTACACACAATGCTGGGACTCCAACCGTATATTTTGTATTGAAGTGTCTAAAGAGCGTGTGCAATGGTCATTGTGAAGTGAGGAGGATCAGCTGTGATATTTTTCCATTATTTTTTTTTTTCTGAAGGATGCAGCCAGGCCCTTTAGTGTTGGTTGGGTGAATTGAGGCTTCTGTCCTGTGCGGTGCACTTATATAGTGCTGGACAGCCTCCTGAACTAATAGTGTGGGCATCATCAATAGGCTGTAAGCCAGACACTGTGCACTACATGTATCTGTGTGACTGGCGCCCTATGCAAGCCTCCTCTGTGTGCATTTTTAATGCTAGGCAACCACCCCCAGCCTAGATGAATTGGTATGTCTGTGAGAGGTTCATGCAAAAATTAACTCCTCACAAACCTACCAATACATGGAGGGGGTTGTTGCCTGGTATTAAAAATGCCCACAGATGAGGATTGCTGCTCCCGCCTTTAACATGGTGGTCTCCTGCATCCATCTAGTGCATTGGTAATCTGACCTGTAGTTGGTAAGGCTATTTCTGTGAATTTTTTTTTTTTCTTCAGCTTTATTAGCTGTGCATAGAGATGTTATTTGGCATTGTACTTGTGCCTCTGCTTCTAAGGAACCACAAGAAGCAGGAGTGTAAAAAAGTTCAAAATTCCCTGATAAAAAATAATAAGCATGTTTGGTATCGCCGCACTCGTAAAACTCTAAAATATGGAATTAATTAACCCGATTGGTAAACACCGCAAAGAGAAATAAAAATCAGAGTGTCTCACCTCTCTAAAAAAATGTAATAATAAGCAACCAAAGCATTGTAGGTGCACAAAATTGTTATCCATAAAAACATCATCTCACTCTGCAAAAAATAAGCTCTCACCCAGCCCCATCAACCGAAAGATTAAAATATTACAGATCTCCAAAAATGCGACATAAAGCAAGCAAAAATCACCATAAACAGATTGACTCGGGCAATTGTGTTTTCAGGTCATTTATACTGCTCTGAGGACGCTGTAAAAACAAAATCCAGAAAACCGAAATTGCATTTTTTTTCACCATTTCATCACATTTAGAATCCCCCCAGTGTTTCAAGTGTTTCAGTACTCTAAACGGTAAAATGAATGGTGTCATTCAAAACTAGAACTCGTCCCATAAAAGCAAGCTGTCATGTCTGTTGACAGAAAAATAAAAGCAATTGTGGCTCCTGAAAAAGTCCAGGAAAATGCAAAAGTGTAAGGGTTAATAAAGATCATGATCTGAAAAAAAAATTGCCAGATTAAAAAAAGTGAATTTATGTAAATAAAATACATACTGTATATACTCGAGTATAAGCCGACCCCCCCCAATGTTGCCACAAGTCTGTATTATGCCCCACAAGATGCTCCATAGATTGTGCCCCATATGCTGCCCCATGTATTATGCCCCCATATGATGCTCCATGTATTATGCCCCATATGCTGCCCATGTATTATGCCCCCACAAAATGCTCCATAGATTGTGCCCCATATGCTGCCCCATGTATTATGTCCCAATATGATGCTCCATAGATTGTGCCCCATATGCTGCCCCATGTATTGTGCCCCATATGCTGCCCCATGTATTATGGCCCCATATGCTGCCCCATGTATTATGCCCCCATATGATGCTCCATGTATTATGCCCCATATGCTGCCCATGTATTATGCCACACAAGATGCTCCATAGATTGTGCCCCATATATTATGCCCCACAAGATGCTCCATAGATTGTGGCCCATATGATAGTATAGGCCCCTTATGCTGCTGCTAATGAAAAAAAAATGACATACTCACCTCTCGTCGCTGGGGGCCAAGTGCCGGTGTCCTGAGCAGGCGGGGACACCGGCGCGCTATGGGGGACAGGTGCCGGTGTCACCACTGGCTCAGACCCCGGCACCTGCAATATTCATTGGTCCACAGCTGCACGCCGCTGTCTTCCAGGTCCTCCGGCAGTGAGTGCACAGGCAGAGGGCGCAGCGCGCACTATCCACGTCATCGCACCCTCTGACCAGAACATTTACAGCTAGAGGACGTGAGGACACAGCGGCGCGCAGTGGTGGAACGGGGACAGGTGAATATCGCTTATACTCACCCCCTCCTGGAGCGTCTCTGCAGCCCCTGCTCTTCTCCCACGGTCTCCGGCAGCTATGCCTAACTTCAGCGGTCACATAGTACCACGCATTAAAGTCATGAATATGTGCATATTCATGACTTTAATGAGTGGTACCACATGACCGCTGAACACAGACGCCGGAGACCGTGAGAGAAGAGCAGGGGCTGCAGAGAGCGCACCAGGAGGGGTGAGTATATAGGACAGCTGCTCCCCCTCCCCCACCGACCCCCTGGTATATGACTCGAGTATAAGCCGAGAGGGGCACTTTCAGCCCTAAAAAATGTGCTGAAAATCTCGGCTTATACTCGAGTATATACGGTATGTAAAATAAAAACCTGATTTAAACAATAGGTCATTTTCTGATGAGAACTACCCTGTGTCAGTAGCATCAACCCTCCTAAGCTGGGTGATGCTATGGGCACACAGGTCATAGGAAGCTGAATAATGGGTTACCTCGATATCTGCGATTGCAACACTGGCTGCCTGTGAGATAGAAGCTGAAGCACTGAGAGGACACCTGCAAATGTGTTTAAAAGGGAATCTATCAATAGGATCATCCATCACTGTCTATATGGGCATGTAGGTCATAGGAAGCTGAATAAAATGATTCCTTCATATCTGCGATCTGATGTTTTATTCCAGAGAAATATACATTTTTCTTATATGTAAATTAGCTATTCAGGACTGAGAGCAGGACACTGTTCTGCATTAGAGTCTATCTTCCGAATTATTTTACATGAAGAGGGTGTTCCCAGTGTGAGACATGTAATGACTGGCAGTCTGCTCTCCGGATCTCACTGCCGAGCACTGTGTGATTGTACCTGACACATCTGCGGGTTCCCCTCAGCTTCCATCTCACAGACACGGAGTCACAATAGTGTTGCAATTCATCAGAGCTGTGAGAACTGCTGCAAATGTATTTGTAAGGAGACAAATTTAATTTCTTCTGTGTTAGTTACTTATCTCACACTGGTAACTCCCCCTTTCATTTAAAATAAACCCCAGATGCAGATTCTCATGCAAATCAGGGTCTAGCTTATAGAGCTTTACAGCTAATTTACATATAAGAAAAATATGGATTTCTCTGGAATAAGACATTGGATCACAGATATCAAGGTATCATTTTATTCAGCTTCCTCTGTCCTACATGCCCATTTAGATGGCTTAGGAGGGCAGATCCTACTGATATATTCCCTTTAACCTCTTCACGGCCTATGACGTATAGGTACATCATAGGTCGTATCACCGCACTCAATGCGGGCTCAGGCACTGAGCCGTATGTTTTCCGGGACGTCAGATAATTTTGTCATATGGCATGTGCGCCTAACACTGCGGCTAATGCATGTTAACAGTGGCATTTAACATGCTCGCAATTGAAGCGCGTCACAAACCCACCCATCGGCGCCCGCATCACATGACTGTGGGTTGTGATGGGTTGTCATGACAGGCAACCCCTGTGGTTGTCCATTGCCAGATTGCTATGAGTGTCCCCTGTGGTTGGCACAGATAACAGATGATCATTTTAGCTACATAAAGCATGGCCGAAGCCCTGCTATGTGTAGCACAGGTGATCAGATGATCGCAGCTTCTGTCTCCCATGGAGACTATTGAAGCCAGTGAAAAGTTAAAAAAGAAAATAAAAAAAAAAATTGTTTTTAAAAATATATGAAAAAAATATATAAAAGTTCAAATCACCCCCCCCCCAATTCAAAATAAAACAATAATAAAAAAATACGCATATTTGTCATCGCCAGTTCAGAATTGCCCGATCTGTCAGTATATAAAAAGAACTAAGGCTAGTTTCACACTAGCGTTCGGCAGGGCTGCGTACTTCCTCAGTCAAGCCCTGCCCACTGCCGCACCTCTTCCTTTCAGTGCCGCCTACCTCTGCATGCGTCCTGCGTACCCTATCTTTAACATTGGGTACGCAGGCCATGCAGAGGTAGGCGGCGCTGAAATGAAGAGGGGCGGCAGTGGGTGAGGCTTGACGGAGGAAGTACGCAGCCCTGCCGAACGCTAGTGTGAAACCAGCCTAATCCTCGGTTTAAAAGGCGTAGCGGAAAAAAAAGAA
>JARQOD010000001.1:300119947-300333671 GCA_033576555.1 Oophaga sylvatica | reverse complement strand
TATGTGCATATTCATGACTTTAATGAGTGGTACCACATGACCGCTGAACACAGACGCCGGAGACCGTGAGAGAAGAGCAGGGGCTGCAGAGAGCGCACCAGGAGGGGGTGAGTATATAGGACAGCTGCTCCCCCTCCCCCACCGACCCCCTGGTATATGACTCGAGTATAAGCCGAGAGGGGCACTTTCAGCCCTAAAAAATGTGCTGAAAATCTCGGCTTATACTCGAGTATATACGGTATGTAAAATAAAAACCTGATTTAAACAATAGGTCATTTTCTGATGAGAACTACCCTGTGTCAGTAGCATCAACCCTCCTAAGCTGGGTGATGCTATGGGCACACAGGTCATAGGAAGCTGAATAATGGGTTACCTCGATATCTGCGATTGCAACACTGGCTGCCTGTGAGATAGAAGCTGAAGCACTGAGAGGACACCTGCAAATGTGTTTAAAAGGGAATCTATCAATAGGATCATCCATCACTGTCTATATGGGCATGTAGGTCATAGGAAGCTGAATAAAATGATTCCTTCATATCTGCGATCTGATGTTTTATTCCAGAGAAATATACATTTTTCTTATATGTAAATTAGCTATTCAGGACTGAGAGCAGGACACTGTTCTGCATTAGAGTCTATCTTCCGAATTATTTTACATGAAGAGGGTGTTCCCAGTGTGAGACATGTAATGACTGGCAGTCTGCTCTCCGGATCTCACTGCCGAGCACTGTGTGATTGTACCTGACACATCTGCGGGTTCCCCTCAGCTTCCATCTCACAGACACGGAGTCACAATAGTGTTGCAATTCATCAGAGCTGTGAGAACTGCTGCAAATGTATTTGTAAGGAGACAAATTTAATTTCTTCTGTGTTAGTTACTTATCTCACACTGGTAACTCCCCCTTTCATTTAAAATAAACCCCAGATGCAGATTCTCATGCAAATCAGGGTCTAGCTTATAGAGCTTTACAGCTAATTTACATATAAGAAAAATATGGATTTCTCTGGAATAAGACATTGGATCACAGATATCAAGGTATCATTTTATTCAGCTTCCTCTGTCCTACATGCCCATTTAGATGGCTTAGGAGGGCAGATCCTACTGATATATTCCCTTTAACCTCTTCACGGCCTATGACGTATAGGTACATCATAGGTCGTATCACCGCACTCAATGCGGGCTCAGGCACTGAGCCCGTATGTTTTCCGGGACGTCAGATAATTTTGTCATATGGCATGTGCGCCTAACACCTGCGGCTAATGCATGTTAACAGTGGCATTTAACATGCTCGCAATTGAAGCGCGTCACAAACCCCACCCATCGGCGCCCGCATCACATGACTGTGGGTTGTGATGGGTTGTCATGACAGGCAACCCCTGTGGTTGTCATTGCCAGATTGCTATGAGTGTCCCCTGTGGTTGGCACAGATAACAGATGATCATTTTAGCTACATAAAGCATGGCCGAAGCCCTGCTATGTGTAGCACAGGTGATCAGATGATCGCAGCTTCTAGTCTCCCATGGAGACTATTGAAGCCAGTGAAAAGTTAAAAAAGAAAATAAAAAAAGAAATTGTTTTTAAAAATATATGAAAAAAATATATAAAAGTTCAAATCACCCCCCCCCCAATTCAAAATAAAACAATAATAAAAAAATACGCATATTTGTCATCGCCAAGTTCAGAATTGCCCGATCTGTCAGTATATAAAAAGAACTAAGGCTAGTTTCACACTAGCGTTCGGCAGGGCTGCGTACTTCCTCAGTCAAGCCCTGCCCACTGCCGCACCTCTTCCTTTCAGTGCCGCCTACCTCTGCATGCGTCCTGCGTACCCTATCTTTAACATTGGGTACGCAGGCCATGCAGAGGTAGGCGGCGCTGAAATGAAGAGGTGCGGCAGTGGGTGAGGCTTGACGGAGGAAGTACGCAGCCCTGCCGAACGCTAGTGTGAAACCAGCCTAATCCGATCGGTAAATGGCGTAGCGAGAAAAAAAAGAATCTTGAGAATTACGGGGTTTTTTTGGTCGCCGCAACATTGCAATAACGGGCAATTAAAAGAACGTATCTGCATCAAAATTGTATCAGTAAAAGCGTCAACTCGGCGTGCAAAAAATAAGTCCTCACCAAACCCGAGATCAAGAAAAATGGAGACTCCACGGGTATCGGAAAATTACAAAATTTTTTTTTTCTTGAAACTTTGGATTATTTTAGCACTTAAATAAAACAGAACTTATACATGTTTGATACCTGTGAACTCGTATTGACCTGGAGAATCAGAATGGCAGGTCAGTTTTAGCACTTAGTGAACATGATAAAAAAAAATAATTTTGTGGGATTGCACGTTTTTGCAATTTCACCGCACTTAGAATTTCTTTCCCAAATTCCAGTACACAATACGGTAAAACCACTAGTGTCGTTCAAAAGTACAACTCGTCCCACAAAAAACAAGCCCTCATACGGCCATATTGACGGAAAAATAAAAAAGTTATGGCTCTGGGAAGAAGGGGAGCAAAAAACGGAAACACAAAAACTGAAAACTCCATGGTCGTGTGGGGGTTAAGGTGACAGATTACAAAACATCTGATTTACTTTTTAGGCCGGCGTCACACTTGCGAGTGTGATGCGAGTTAGTCGCACGACTTACTCGCATCAACACCCGGCACGGCCGCCCGCTCTCGGAGCCGAGTGTGCGGCGGCATAGAAATACATGCTGCTGCAAACTCGGCTCCGAGAGCGGGCGGCCGTGCCGGGTGTTGATGCGAGTAAGTCGTGCGACTAACTCGCATCACACTCGCAAGTGTGACGCCGGCCTTACAATAAGAGTTTTCATAGACAATAGGGGTGATTCAACAAAGCGTTTACCCCCAATAAACTGGCATGTACAACTAGTTTACCAGTTTAAGAAATCATTTGGCACACTTTAACTCCACAAAGATATTGCCTCTTTTGTGTTTTAACACCGGCTCTACAATGTCTTTAAAAAGTAGCTGGGGCTTAGCAGAAAGGGACTGTAGTTTTTGCCGTATAGTGTCGTACAGCAGCCTCAGAAGACCCACCAAGTTCATTAAGGGCCAAGATAATGGATAGGAAATGCCAGTCTTGGTGAATTGACCACATAGTGTTGTGTTCACTATTGAGTAGTTCAGGTTTCATAAGGAACCTTCTATGACTATGTGAGTGGACTAATTTTGGTTGTAGAGACAAGCTGGTCGTCTTCTACTTCACCACCTTTTCCACCCCTTCATTTTGCATGAAAAGCTGTCAGTCCTTAGTGCAGAAGTGACTACGTTATTCAGTAGGAGAAGCATGTATGGTGTCCTGGAGGCAGAGACACCGGAAGAAATATTTCTAAACCATGGTTACGAAGAGAAACTTGAAACGTTTTCTCATGGCTGCCTGTCACATTTCTGCTGTTCTTCTTCAGACTTTGCTGTTCTTCTGGTTGTGACCCATCTACCCCAATGTGTCCTTGTCTGATGGTATTCTTTAATTGATCAAAGCCACCAAAGATAGGATGTGATTGTCTCCATATTTTTTTTTTCCTGTGCTGTAAATAATTCTAGAAAAATTTTAGTGCCCTTTAAAATTTTGGCCGATTTTTTTTTTTTTTTTTTTTCTTCTGCCATTGGACGTAGGGCAGCGTTGCAAGAAAAAAAAAATACACACGTTTGTACAGAAAGAAATTGCTTGTACCAAAATTTGTAACACTTACTGATCATCAGAGTTGGATTCTGTGCTGTAGCAGCAGGTAGCACATCTGCAGTGGCATCACACACTAGCATTGCCTATATCTGTACTCATCACGTGGGCTAGAATCTGCCCAGTAGTCTGAAGAGAGAGCCGGTCACAGTATATCATATACTGATAAACCACATACAGTATAATATAGGACTGGAATATGATTTACTCACTACAGACATAAGATGTTATACGGTGTACAGGATAAGGAGTGATCGGATATATTATATTATGACTACCACGTATTATGCTGTATATCATCTGATGTCTGTGTGTATTGCATTTATCATACATAAGATATCACATGTTACGGGATAATATATGACTGGTACATAGTATTGTAATGGTATAGTATAAGATATACCAGTCCCATTATCACATACAGCTCTGGCAAAAATTAAGAGACCACTGCAAATTGTTCAGTTTGTCTGATTTTTCTCTTTATAGGTATATTTTTAGTAAAATGTAAATTGCTCTTTTATTCTATAAACTACTGACAACATGTCTCCGAATTTCCAAGCAATACATTTTGTATTTATTTTCAGCAAATGAGAAATGGTCAAAATAACAAAAAAATGCAGTATTTGCAGACCTCAAATAATGCTAAGAAAACAAGTTCATAATCAGAAACAACAATACTAATGTTTTAACTCAGGAAGAGTTCAGAAATCAATATTTTGTTGAATAACCATGTTTTTTAATCACAGCTTTCATGCGTCTTGGCATGCTTTCCGCCAGTCTTTCACACTGCTTTTGGGTGACCTTATGCCACTCCTGGTACAAAAATGTAAGCAGTTCTTCTTTGTTTGATGGCTTGTGACTATCCATCTTCCTCTTGATCACATTCCAGAGGTTTTCAATGGGGTTCAGGTCTGGAGATTGGGCTGGCCATGACAGGGATTTGATTTGGTGGTCCTTCATCCACACATTGATTGACCTAGCTGTGTGGCATGGTGCATTGTCCTGCTGGAAAAAGCAGTCCTCAGAGTTGGGTAACATTGCCTGAGCAGAAGGAATCAACTGTTTTTCCAGGATAACCTTGTATGCGGCTTGATTCATACGTCCTTCTCAAAGAATAACCTTTCCAATTCCAGCCTTGCCGAAGCATCCCCAGATCATCACCGATCCTCCACCAAATTTCACAGTGGGTGCAAGACACTGTGGCTTTTAGGCTGTAGTTCCACGATCCGGAACCACAGCGCTTTGGACGGAGCGGAAAGTCCGCTCCGCCCAAAGCCCCGCCCCCTACTGAACGCGCGGTCAATCGGGATGTGATCATGGAACACATCCGGAATGACCGCAGGGCTACACAGCCCTGTGTTATTTCCCTTGCGGCGACGCAGCGTCGCCGCAAGGGAATAGGACATGCTGCGGTCTAAAAAGACGCGCCGCATGTCCGTTAACGCAGGTTTTCCGCCTGCGTGTTTTTAAGCATAGTGGAGACGGGATTTCTTGAAATCCCCTCCACTATGCTGTAACATCTGGACGCTGCGTGTTTGACGCTGCGCCAACGCACAGCGTCAAACACGCAGCTAATCCTGACTGTTTCATGACCGTGGAAACATACCCTTACACCTCTCAAGGTCTCCATCTAACCATTAGATGACCAGGTGTTGGGCGAAGCTGAAAATTAGACTCATCAGAGAAGATTACCTTACTCCTGTCCTCTGTGGTCCAATCCTTATGGTCTTTGGCAAAGTTCAGCCTGGCTCTCCTTTGCTTCTCATTGATGAAAGTCTTTTCTCTAGCTTTACATGACTTGAGCCCTGCCTCTAGGAGCCTGTTATGAACTGTTCTTGCTGTACACTTCATCCCAGCTGCCATTTGTCATTCCTTTTGTAGGTCACTTGTTATCATCCTGCGGTTGCTGAGTGACATCCGAATAAGATGACTGTCATGCCGGTCAGTGGAGAGTTGTTTTCGCCCTCTGCCGGTCTGTAGCTTTGTTGTCCCCAATGTCTGCTGCTTGACCTTGTTGTAATGGACTGCCGTCTTAGAAATGTTAAGGATGGAGGCCACATGACTCATACTGTATCCCTCTGCTAGTAAAGCCAGCATTAAGCCCTTATTTTCCTCACTCAAGACTTTTCTTTTCAACTCCTTTGGCATGGATAAAAGTTATTTTTTCATTCCTATTACTTTTGGGATATTACTAGCACTTGTTTTGCCATCCAGCTTGTCCTATTGCAGGAGGATTGTGAACACCACAGCAGTGTTTTTTATACTTTCCTTTGTTAAATAAGATTTGGTTCAGGTGATCACCTAATCAGAAGCACATTAGGTAGAATGAGGTGTATTCTGGTTGGAATTCAACTGACACTGGAATGGAATGGCTGTCAGACATGTAGAGAAGCTGATTTTTCATCAAACTATGCAGTGGTCTCTTAATTTTTGCCAGAGCTGTATATTATAGGTGACAGTGATCAGCCCGTGTATTGTAGTGTTCGTGGTCACTCTGTTGAGGCTCCTTGTGGATCATAGCTGCAGCTTGGACCTTCCTTACAACTCAGGTGACACTAGAGATGATGAGCTAATACTAAAGTGTGATCTGATCCATGCAAAGGTTAGAAGTCTTATAGAGCCTCGTCTGAGCCTTTGTGGACGCTAAAATACAGAATCGTGCACAGGATTGACCTGAACGCAAGTTGTTGCATCATGTCTATAGACATCTACCTCCCCAGTCCCTGGTGTCTTCCAGACAATGCCGCGTTTTCCACTTAGCGCTAATATTAGCCTCACCTACATGGATATTAATAATATTGACTTCATCATTCTGACCAATATCAGAATCGTGCAACAGAGAAACATCAAATGAATTCTATTAATTGCCCAGCACTAAATGGACGCATAATGTTTTGTAAAATTGCTGTGCTGATAAAAATTGTCATTTGCTGCTTGTCTTTGCTATGTGTTCCTCCTTGGTTGATATGTGGGTTAAAAGGAATCTTTCAGCAGGTTTTTGTTACATAATCTGAGCAGCATGAAGCAGGGGCTGAGCACCTGATTTCAGCGATGTATTGGGTGCAACAGTTGTGATATAATCACTGTTTCTCTGCTGCAGATCTTGCAGTGTTCTGAATGCTGAGCTCTGGATAACCCCTGGCAGCTTTCTCTACACTGTACATTGACAGAAAGCTGCTAGTCGGTTGTGGGGGTGAATTACACAGAGCAGTTGACGAAGAGGCATGAGCCACTTAGTCCTCTAGTGGTAATCTCCTGTTGATAAAACACTAATTTTCTTGAAACAACAACACAAAGCCTAGCAAGTGAAACATCGCTGGAATCAGGATCTATGGCTCTACATTATGCTGTTCTCAGATTACATAGTAAAAACATGTTGACAGATTCCCTTTAGTTGTTTCCTTAAATGCTTGATGACAGCTTAAAATGACTACAGCAGTACTGCAGTGACAAACTTCAGAATATTAATTGTCTGTTACTTTCAGTTACCATTCAACCATAACGCCATACTTCTTTATATTGCATGACATCTGCTCACATATCCTGTACGTAGCACTCCAGGTAGGACAATTAGTCTTGTAAGGACATCTATTACAGCTGCATTGTCTTTATTATGGTGCTAGGATTAATACTGTGACAAATCATGTAAACCATTTTTTATGTCCGTACATTTTTGGAACCAGTCTCAAAAATGAGCTACAATGTTTTGTATCAGAAAGGATGCATCATGTTCCACTATGACTGTGCAATCTGCCACAAATCTAGGATGTCTATGGTAAGACATTTAGTAAGGGTACCTAAACAATTCACATGAAAGAGGCAACGACTGCAGGTGGCCCAAGTGTGTGCTGTCATAAGCAGATGGAAGGATTGACATCTGCTCATAGATTGTCCTCCGAACCGAATAGCAGGCCACCCTTTGGCAGGTGCTGGTGCTACACAACTTCGGTCTTTCGCTTCTTGATGCCGCTCATTAGGGCTCTTACTGGGTTTGGTTCATTCTCCAGATCTTTGACTGTCTTGTGTTTGGCGCAGCAGCAGCAGTCCAGCATTTCATAAAGGAATGCCAGCAGGACAAGGGACAGTACAGTCAGGATGAACAGCACCAGGATTACAAAGCATGCTGTGTTCCAGCCATCGTGAAATGGGTAGATCTTCTGAACCTGGAACCCAACTTGCTGCTGGGTCAGGCTTGTCTCATTTTTCCAGGAGCCAAGAGATGACATCTTGTTAGGCACTCTTCAGAGAATAACTGCAAAAAAATGGTAATACCAGTCATTTACTATCGAACAAGTACAGTGACAGTTGTATCAGAACACCTTACTGTAGACCAGACTTTCTTTTGTGACATTTTCCAATCATTTACATCCTACGTTTACTCCATTACAAGCTAATGAATCCGTAAATGCTGCTCAGACAAGGAAGTCCGGGTTGAAATCTGAGAAGCACAAACCCAAGAACACAAGGGTCGTTTGGCATTCAACTTCAATATTGGTTTAAAAATAAAACTCTTACATAATATATTAAAGTGTGTTAAAAACAACCATGCATTTAAAAACTAGACGTCCTGAAGAAAAAATGCTGACTAAGCCTATGTTTCAACCAGTGTGTCTGAACCGTTCCTAATCATGGCATAAAGATTTTGCCGTTTGACCCAATTTTGGAGTTGTGCCAAACTACCTTACCTTGCCTTCTTGGGTACAAACTTTTGGACTAATTTTCACTACTGTTTGGGTGGCTTACTATAATTGTCTTTGCTTCATTTTGTAATACTAATGTTCCCAATACACAGACTAATGTCAGCTGACACCACGTATATATTGTTGGACTTGGCCAACAGTCTATTGAGTATGGAAGCTCTTGACTGTGTATGGGAGTTGGGCAAGATAGCTGGCGGCCAAAATATCATATGGCCACCAGCTAACTTGACTGTATGGGGGTCTTTAGGCTTTGAAAGATGTTTTTGCCATATGTATGTATTTTTCTACATCCGTAACCCATTGAAAACCATTTTGTGTCTGTTTTTATCCGCTTTGGTCTCAGAATTGGAGGGTACACATTGACCAAAGCCCTTCTAAAAATGTGTTTTCAGGATATGTTTTTTTTACTTATCATTGACAAATTATTTGGGGTTTCCTCTGAATAAAACAGACCTTGTTCAGCTTAGCTCAAAATGTAATATCTCGGCTCATAGTCTGAATTATGTTGAAATGTATTCCTAGAATTGAGATGATGGGTGACTTGGGATTTGAAATGCTTCTTGCGTCTATATGATTGCATCTTCTTGGTACCTATGGGGGTCCCAGTGTTCAAACCCCAGTTGAACCACAAATTAGCACCTATCCTATTACAACAGGTTTGACTATACAGCGTGGTTTATACAAGAAAATAACAATGTAAATGTGAAGAGAGCTTTGATCATATGTTGAGTAACTAAAATGTTATAATATGTGCAAAAAAATAAGTGCCATTCTGCCAACTTCATTTTCTAAATCTGTGATGGTCTATCTGCCAGATCCTAACTACTCACAAAAATAAATGCAGGATTGCCAACAAAAGAACAGTACAACAATGCTGTTTTGTAACAGATAAAATCCCATTTTAGGCTTGACGTCATACAAAAAAGAGCAGGCTCCACAGTGGTATTTCCACTGCTTGTGAATTCGCCTTTAATTCCAATTTATTCAGATGGCCGTAATGAGGGAATATTTTGACATCCACAAGGCCAGGCATGATAGCGAGACTACTGACCCTAACGAATGACATTACGGATTCCTTTGATACTATTAGTTCTGGTCATAAAACCCACAGTCAGACCAGAACTTGTGGCTGCAATACTGATGCTAAAATGCACCCTTCTTTTAGTAATGTGTAAGAGGCTGTATTAATTAACCCAGTGCATTGTACAGTCATGGCCAAAAGTTTTGAGAATGACACAAATATTATAATTTCACATGATCTGCTGCCCTCTGGTTTTTATGTGTGTTTGACAGATGTTTTTATCACAGACAGAAATATAATTGCAAACATATAAGTAACAAAAGCTTATATTGACAGTTAGAATGAGTTAATGCAGCAAGTCAATATTTGCAGTGTTGACCCTTCTTCTTCAGGACCTCTGCAATTCTCCCTGGCATGCTCTCAATCAACTTCTGGACCAAATCCTGACTGATAGCAGTCCATTCTTGCACAATCAATGCTTTCATTTTGTCAGAATTTTTAGGTTTTTGTTTGTCCACCCGTCTCTTGATGATTGACCACAAGTTCTCAATGGAATTAAGATCTGGGGAGTTTCCAGGCCATGGACCCAAAATCTCTATGTTTTGTTCCCTGAGCCATTTAGCTATCACCTTTGCTTTATGGCAAGGTGCTCCATCATGCTGGAAAAGGCATTGTTGATCGCCAAACTGCTCTTGGAGGGTTGGGAGAAGTTGCTCTTGGAGGACATTCTGGTACCATTCTTTATTCATGGCTGTGTTTTTAGGCAAGACTGTGAGAGAGCCGATTCCCTTGGCTGAGAAGCAACCCCACACATGAATGGTTTCAGGATGCTTAACAGTTGGCATGAGACAAGACTGGTGGTAGCGCTCACCTTGTCTTCTCCGAATGAGGCGTTTTCGTGATGTCCCAAACAATCGAAAAGGGGATTCATCAGAGAAAATAACTTTACCCCAGTCCTCAGCAGTCCACTGCCTGTACCTTTTGCAGAATATCAGTTTGTCCATGATGTTTTTTCTGGAGAGAAGTGGCTTCTTTGCTGCCCTCCTTGAGACCAGGCCTTGCTCCATGAGTCTCCGCCTCACAGTGAGTGCAGATGCACTCACACCTGCCTGCTGCCATTTTCTGAGCAAGCTCTGCACTGCTGGTAGCCCGATCCCGCAGCTGAAACACTTTTAAGAGACGGTCCTGGCGCTTGCTGGTCTTTCTTGGGCGCCCTGAAGCCTTTTTGGCAACAATGGAACCTCTCTTCTTGAAGTTCTTGATGATGCGATAGATTGTAGACTGAAGTGCAATCTTTCTAGCTGCGATACTCTTCCCTGTTAGGCCATTTTTGTGCATTGCAATGATGACTGCACGTGTTTCTTTAGAGATAACCATGGTTAACAGAAGAGAAACAAAGATGCCAAGCACCAGCCTCCTTTTAAAGTGTCCAGTGGTGTCATTCTTACTTAATCATGACAGATTGATCTCCAGCCATGTCCTCATCAACACCCACACCTGTGTTAATGGAGCAATCACTGAAAAGAGGTTAGCTGGTCCTTTTAAGGCAGGGCTGCAATGATGTTGAAATGTGTTTTGGGGGATAAAGTTCATTTTCTAGCCAAATATTGACTTTGCAAGTAATTGCTGTTAAGCTGATCACTCTTTATAACATTCTGGAGTATATGCAAATTGCCATTAGAAAAAGTGAAGCAGTAGACTTTGTAAAAATTAATATTTGTGTCATTCTCAAAACTTTTGGCCATGACTGTAATAGTCCTAATAAGCCTCCCAGAAGAATGTATTAAAGGGAACCTGTCACCTAAGTCATGCTGCCCAAATTGGAGACAGCATGAATCAGAGCCTGGCTGCATGATTGCAGCCATACATGTTTCTCTCTGAAATGTGGTGTTTCACAGAAAATGCAGTTTGAAGATCCGTCCAGGAACCATAGTCTGAGATGAAACAAGTCCCCCCCCAGCGCCACAGTAAATAAATGACTTGTCTCTCCAAAAGCATGAGACCTGTCAGTCACCTCTAGCAGTGCTGGGAAAAGCCGTCCGGTTCTTCAAACTAAGTTTTCTCTGTAAAGTTCCAGCATCAGGCTCTGATTCATTCTACCGACTGTTGGGACAATGAGTCAGTTGACGGGTTTCTTTTACAGACTTTAGTGTTTTTAAGACTCTGCATGTGCTCAAATCAGTCCTTAAACCTACACCAAAAGAGTAAGGTCTCTTTCATGTGTCCTTGTCTCAGGGACGTGTGGTGACAGTTTTCACACGTACCGGAGACACTGAAAAATGTAGACCCATTCAAGTGAATTGGTCTGTGCCCATGTCAGTGTGTTTCCATGGACTGTGTGTCCCTGGGCAAAACATGCTGACATGTCCGTTTTTTACCGTCGGCACAGGCTGCAAAGCCTCCCGCACACAGAACACACATGGATGTCATCCGGGTGATACGCATCGGTGCCAGGGAAGAAGCGATACAGTAAGCGCTGTTCTCCGGCGCTGTGTGCTGGAGATGGCTCTCATCATTCTCCCCTGCTTTGCCGGCGATCAGCGTGCCAAATATTTGATTGTTAATGACTGTAATGGTGAGCCAAAACATTTACTTCCATTCTGCAGCCACTATTACGTTGTGTGTCCAGTTCAGCATGAAAAATTTGGTGAGAGGACCTCTTTAAAAAGTACGAATCAACATTTTGTTTATTTAGCGTCATGTCCCTTCTTAACATGTGCTGATGATTGGTAGAAGTCCAGATCCTGAGAGTGGTCTCAGAGTCAGAACCCAGACCTTCATTGATTGGCAGGAAATGCTAGGAAATTGAAGTAACAATATATTTATTTATCTTTAACAATTTTGAAAAAGAAAAGTTGGCTCATTTGGAGGTCTGTCATTTTCCTTTTATCTTTTAAATAAATACTTTCCTAATTTAGAAATATCCAATATTTCTGCATTTGGATGGGACTAAGATACATTTGTAAGCAGGATACCTCCATCCCAATCACTAGATCAAAATATTAATATGCACAATTAGAAACACGTGACTGTTTTTGGCCTGTGCGGTGTTTAATTATTTGTGCCTTGATAAGTTTTACAAAGCCCAGACAATGTGATTTTTGATCTTGCTCTCATAAATGAAGTTTCCTCTCATTCATTGTGGCCGTTTCCACATGCTGTGGATTTGCAAGTCATTTTCGGGAGTACAGCAGCGTATCATTTATTTGTGCTAATAAAAGCCTTTGTTCTAAACGGCAACTGCCAAGTAAAGAAAGTGTGTTAAAGTGTAAGATTATCCTCTGAGATGCCCGCCAGACGTCAATAATTCATTAGTAAAGCCCGTCTCCTTGCCTTGCATTGTTTTCCTCTATACCTAAGGCAGCAGCTCTTTATTTTCTCCATTGCATTTTATTTGGGGCTTTGAAGCATAGTCTGCTTTTGTGTCGCAGTTAGATTTTGCATTTTGGCTGTATGCGATTAAGATTATTATTATCGTGACACTGTCATATATCTTTTTTTATTAAACTGTGTGGCCTTAAGCTTCAAGTAAGTGATCCATCCCCTTTTTTCTCAGGATCAGTAAGGGGTCCCAGTCGTCAGACCCCCCCCAGCAGTTAAAGTGATGGCTTATCTTAGTGATAAGATATTACTGTGAGATAGGGATACCCCCTTTAAGGAACAAGTATAAATATATATGTGTAAAGCCCCCATAAACATTAGGGCCCTGTTACACGCTTCAATGTCCCAGCGATCCCACCATCGATACGACATGGATGGGTTCGCTGGGACATCGTTAGCTGATCGCTGGTGAGCTGTCACATAGGCAGACTCACCAGCGATCAGGACCAGCGAGCACGCTGGTATCCAGGGTAAACAGCGGGTAACTAAGCACCGAGCGGCGCTTAGTTACCTGCTGTTTAACCTGGATACCAGCTCCTGCTGTACGGTGCTGGGAGCTCGCTGATCGTTGATCTTCCGCTGTCCACGCAGCGATGTGTGCTGCCCAGCGGGAGACCAACAATAGATTTATGGTCCAGTACATTCTGCAACGATTAACGATCAGCCGACTGATCGTTACTACATGTCACACGCAACAATATTGTTTCGACATCCCTGCAACGTCACCAAACCGGTGACGTTGCAACGATATCGTTCACTATATCGTAGCGTGTAATGGGGCCTTCGCACTAATATTTGCCGAACCCACAGATAACGACGGGTTTGACCCAGAGTCTATTGTGTGTGGCCCAAACAGGTGATTGTCGAGGAAGATAAGGATTCGCCATGTCCGATTTCAGACTGAAGATCCTTTTGTTCACTAGAGATAAGCTGCCGCCAGAGACTTTTGGCAGCGTCTTTCTCCTAGAGAATACTCCTCAGAGTGCTCCTGTACATGGAGGAGTTAGCCAGCCAAACCATCGTTCAGCTACTTAATATGTATGGGGGACTTAAGCATTTTAAGGGGTTTCTCGACTGTAACAAGCCTTTGTAGTTGTTTGACAAAGATGTGATTTCAGCCTCTTGATGGAACTATTCTTTCCATTCATTGTCTGCAGGCAGAAATCTTGGGGGTAAAGTGCAGACTAACCTGTGCGTGTACCAATCTGTATCATTGGTTTTACGACAGTTAAGAGGCCGAGCCTGATGGTGTTAAGTGGTAAATCTCCCCGTCAGACGTGCTATTTTACCACGGATTATGTGCTATCATCATTTCCTCAGTCGCTCCAATGTCACTCCATCAGACAGCTATAATACAGGGTTATTTTCATGGTGCCTCCAGAGGATAAAGCCGTTATGTTGGATTTTTTCATCATTGTGCTTAAGAAGTGTTCTGTGCAATCCACTATTGTCGAATCCCCTCAGACATGAAGGGGCACTTCACACACAGCATTTTTTTTTTTTCTTTTAAACACTGCGTTTATGGCAAAGAAAAAATGTAAAAAATGGGTGCCAAATGATGCTGTCAGTCGATGGGGAAAAAAGTGAAATGCATTGCCAACTGTATATTTGTTTTTGTTTTTTTTTTCACCGTTTTTCATGTTTTGTCTTTTCAAAACATAGCATCTATCTTTTTTAGATGCCCTTTTGATATATAGTTTTCTATAAGACTGGTAGAACCATATGACAAGAAAAAAATAACATGAACATAAAAAATACACATAAAATAAAACATGAAAATCACAGCTTTTTGCGGGGTACAAAAAAAAAACATGTCTCAAATCTTTGAAAAAAGCCTGAGATAATGGAAGTTTCCCTTTCATACCTCGGACCTATTAGAGACAGTGTTTGTTGTGGTAAGAAAAATTAGGCGAAACCTCAAAAGTGAATGTGCAGGAGATTTGTAAGATGGAAGGGTAGCCTTGCTGTATATAAGAGGGAGGCTATGTAATGGCTATACACACAGATAAGACAAATGCATCCCCCTGGTCTCTGGAGAGACTTCTCTGTAAATTAGCTTCCATTCATTCCAGCTGCCATAACGCCATCCTGCCATAACACTAGCTATATAGGAAGGAAGTACTAAAGGCTTTTATAAATGAAACAATCATTTTCAGAGGCACAATCAGCCAATAGTTTGCTATTTTTGACAACTGATTGACGCTGTTTATAAAGTGCGGCGATAACTATGAACAATTGTTCCACAGCCTTTAGGCTCTTTTACATTCAGGAACTGTTATCTTTTACCACCCTTATTGAATGGAATCCATCGCCAGGTTTTTGCTACCCCATCTGAGAGCAGCATGATGTCGGGAGAAGAGACCTTGATTCCAGCTTTGTGTCACTTACTGAGCTGCTTGCTGAAGTTTAGAAAAAATCCTTGTTTTATTTGCTGCATATCTAACAGTTCTTAGAATGCTGAGCGCTGTATAACCCCACCCACACCACTGATTGGCAGCTACCTGTGTACACTGTGCATAGGCAGAAAGCTACCAATCATTGGTGTGGGTGTGATTCGACTATGCTAGCAGCAGGTTTGCAAGTCCTCTTGTGATATTCTGCTGATAAAACAGTGATTTTGTCAAAACCACAGCAAGCAGCCCAAGAAGTGACACATCCCTGGAAACTTTCCTCTACATTAGCTGGTCTTGGATTAGGTGGCAAAAACCTGGTGACAGATTCATTTAAATGCCCCAGAAATCCTAAGTTGTATTTGACTCTAAGGCCGGGGTCACACTGGCGACAAAAACTGATGACTGCAATGCAGTCGGACCAATGTTAATCTATGGAGCTGCTCCCAGCATTCGATTTTTTATTTATTTATTTTTTTTATCAGCCGTTTTCCTCGGACCGAGACAATCGCAGCATGCTGCGATTGTCACCGATTATCGGTTGACAATCGCCAATCGGATTACAAACGGACCGCACGTGTGACTTGCAATAAGAATCGCACCGGTGTCCTTTAGAAAAGCCGGCAATTCATCCCCGGCTATACTGTAAAATCACACTCACAGCTTTAATAAAGAATAGAAAAAATACATATACCCACATAGAAAACATATATATATATATATATATATATATATATATATATATACAATATATATATATATATATATATATATATATGTCATTGTCAACTATATATATTTTATAGTTCATACACTTCTACATACTGTAATAGCCGCTAATTCATTTGCCGGCTTTTGTGAAATTACAGAACCGGACATGAAATGACACATGGTTTACATACAGTTAACCATGTAATTTCATGTAGTTTGATATATGGTTTTCACTAACAATTACATGAGTGTATGTGTGCAAAATTTCATACATGTAGGGGTTAATTAAATGTGTAAATTTGTTGAAAAAAAATGCGTGGGCTCCCGCTGTATTTTCTCCACCAGACAGGCAAAGCCAGCGAGTGGCGGCATATAATAATAGCCTAGGGAGGGTGCATTATGTGTGTTTATTTCATTAAAATGATTTTTAATTAATGTGTGCGTGTGGTTTTTTTTTTTTTTTATTATTTCATACAATAGGATTAATAATTGAGAGTTGTCTAATTGACAACTCTCAATTATTAACCTGGCTTAGTCACCTTCCAATAGCAAGGTGGCTTTAACCCATTAGCCACCACTACAGGGCAATGGGAATAAATGGGCTAAGTGCCAGAAAGGGCGCATCTAATTATAGATTTGCCTTTTTCTGGGGTGGCTGGGGGCAGATGTTAGTAGCCAGGAGGGGCACAAAATAAATGCACCCTCCCTAGGCTATTATTATCTGCCCCACTCGCTGGCTTTGCCTGTCTGGTGGAGAAAATGCGGCAGGAGCCCATGCATTTTTTTTTCAACAAATTTACACATTTAATTAACCCCTACATGTATGAAATTTTGCACACATACACTCATGTAATTGTTAGTGAAAACCATATATCAAACTACATGAAATGACATGGTTAACTGTATGCAAACCATGTGTCATTTCATGTCGAGTCTGTAATTTTACAAAAGCCGCCAATTGAATTAGCGGCTATTATACTATGTAGAAGTGTATGAAATATATATATATATATATATATATATATATATATTCTATGTGTATATATCTATTCTTTCTTTTGTGATTTAAAAACTATTCATTTGGATCCATTATATGTCGGTTTTGCTAGCCACCGACAAGATCTCGCCAGACGGATGTCAAACGTACGCTCAGATGCGAGAAAATCGCATCCTCGCATTCAAATCGGATGACAGACGGAGATGTTCATGAAACATTTGTGCTATTATCGTACGAATAAAACGGTACGATTTTGTAGATGTTGTGTGTGACCCTGGCCTAAGGTGCCGTTCTGGTTTGGTTTCTGGGGCAAAATTATCAGATTTGTTCAATAGTAACATACCGTACGTCTTCCCCAAGTATACAACTACATGGTGATTTTATATTTTCTACGTGATCTGTGACATGATTGGGCTTTAAATTCCTCTTTAATCCATGAAGCTACTGGATAATGTATAACGTACTGATATTACTGTATTTTTATTTGTATTTAAAGAGGACTTGTCACCAAAGCAAACATGGCTAGTTTTTTCTCTTAGGCTATGTTCACATGTTGCGTTTTTGCTGTGTTTTTGTCTGCAGGCAAAACCTGATCTCTTGGCACTGATTACAAAAAGCAAGTTTTGCTGCGTTTTATCGGATCCAAAGTTCTTCCACCACAGAAGCATGAACAACACAATGTTAGGTAACTAATGCAAGACATGTGAACCCATAAAACCATTTTGGGAAAAAAGGGCAATTTAATCAAACTATTTAGTAGAAAAAGATTTTTTATGTCAGGAAAAAATGACTATTCTGAACAAAAAAGTTCACAAGTTCATGAAAAAATACACAATTATAAATGTAACAGCAGGCGGCATTGAATTGGTCAAGAATAGTTTACCTAATGTGAGTTTCGCTATGTGAGACAGGGCCTTAAGACATTGGCAAAGCATTGAGTTTGTAAAGGGTATGCCACACTAAACAAGATCGCTAACGAGATCGCTAAAAACGTCACTATTTAGCGATCTCGTTAGTGACGTTGTGTGTGGCATGTAGCAACGACGTGGCCCCTGCTGTGATCTCGCTGATCGTTCACTAGAGTTCTGGACCGTATTTTTATCGTTGGCGTCCCGCTTGTGAGCGCTATATCGCTGTGTCTGGCACCTTTTGTGAACGATGTGCGCTGTTTTTTATATCGCAATGACCGCTAAAGTCGTTAAGGAGATCGCTAACCGCTTATGCGTCGTTAACGAGATCGTCCAGTTTGGCAGCTACTAGCGACATTAAAATGATCACAAAAACACGATCGCATTAGTATGCGTTGTTATCGTGATCGTTAACGGGAACGTTTAGTGTGGCAGTACCTTAAAGGTACTGCCACACTAAACAATCCCGCTAGCGATCACGATAACGACGCATACTAATGCGATCGCTAGCGGGATTGTTTCTATATCGCTAAGTGCGGCCACATTTAGCGATATAGTTAACGACGCTATCGCCGTTAGCGATCTTCTTAACGACTTTAGCGGTACAAAAGTACCGCTAAATCGCTAAAGGGTATGTCACACTGAACAATATCGCTAACGGGATCGCTAAAAAAGTCACTATTTAGCGATCCCGTTAGCGATGTTGTTCAGTGCGGCAGCTGCCAGCGACGAGCTTCCTGCTGTGATCTCGCTCGTCGCTGGAATCGCTCCGGACCCTATTTTATCGTCGGCGCTCCCGCTGGGTAAGTATATATCCTAGTGTGGCACCTTTTCTTAGCGATTTAGCGGTACTTTTGTACCGCTAAAGTCGTTAAGAAGATCGCTAACGGCGATAGCGTCGTTAACTATATCGCTAAATGTGGCCGCACTTAGCGATATAGAAACAATCCCGCTAGCGATCGCATTAGTATGCGTCGTTATCGTGATCGCTAGCGGGATTGTTTAGTGTGGCAGTACCTTAAGAAAAGGTGCCACACTAGCGATATATACTTACCCAGCGGGAGCGCCGACGAGAAAATAGGGTTCGGAGCGATTCCAGCGACGAGCGAGATCACAGCAGGAAGCTCGTCGCTGGCAGCTGCCGCACTGAACAACATCGCTAACGGGATCGCTAAATAGTGACGTTTTTTAGCGATCCCGTTAGCGATATTGTTCAGTGTGGCATACCCTTAAGACTCACTTAATTTTCACACATTGGTCGGCCCTTGAGGTGGTCAGGTATTGTTCAATTTCACACCTTAAGGTACTGCCACACTAAGCTATCCCGCTAGCGATCTCGTTAGCGTTGCATACTAATGAGATCGCTAGCGGGATTGTTTCTATATCGCTAAATGCTGCCGCATTTAGCGATATAGTTAACGACGCTATCGCCGTTAGCGATCTTCTTAACGACTTTAGCGGTACAAAAGTACCGCTAAATCGCTAAGAAAAGGTGCCACACAGCGATATATACTTACCCAGCGGGAGCGCCGACGAGAAAATAGGGTCCGGAACGATTCCAGCGACGAGCGAGATCACAGCAGGAAGCTCGTCGCTGGAAGCTGCCGCACTGAACAACATCGCTAACGGGATCGCTAAATAGTGACGTTTTTTAGCGATCCCGTTAGCGATATTGTTTAGTGTGGCATACCCTTTAGTCAGCCAATGTTTATTTTACACACATACTGTACTAATCCTAACTGCCACATTCTCAGGTGAGGACACAAAGACATTATGGTTTAAACTTGGGAAAATCTCAAAAATAAATGGCTTTCACATCTTGCTATACCTGCATTTTTTTTGTTTGTTTGCATTTACTCATTGAGTTCTGTGGGTGAAAAAAACACTGAAAGAAGTGACATGCTGCAGTTTTCAAAAACAGCAGTTTTCTAATTCAGTCAGGGGAAATAAAACTATGTGTGTACATGAGATTTCTGAAATGTCAGAAACTTTCCTGGTAATGTAAAACGCAGCTTAAAATTTGCATAAAAACGCAACTTGTGGACATAGCCTTATGATATCCCCTGAGTAATCCACTTTTTGCTCTAGTTTAAAATTCCCATAAGGCTCTAGAGATGTGGGCTTTTTATTCAGTGCTAATTTTATGATCTCTACAAGGGGGTGTGGCTCCTAGTATTATCAGGGACTCTGAATCCTCTGGGGGGGCTGGACTCTTTGAATCCTCTGGGGGTGGGACTCTAAGAATACTCTGGGGGCGGGACTCTTTGTATCCTCTGGGGGGCGGGACTCTTTGAATCCTCTGGGGGGCGGGACTCTTTGAATCCTCTGGGGGCGGGACTCTTTGAATCCTCTGGGGGGCGGGACTCTGAATCCTCTAGGGGGCGGGACTCTAAATCCTCTAGGGGGCGGGACTCTGAATCCTCTGGGGGGGGTTCTTTGAATCCTCTGGGGGGGCGGGACTCTTTGAATCCTCTGGGGGGCGAGACTGTGAATCCTCTGGGGGGCGGGACTGTGAATCCTCTGGGGGGCGGGACTCTGAATCCTCTGGGGGCGGGACTCTGAATCCTCTGGGGGGGCGGGACTCTGAATCCTCTGGGGGGCGGGACTCTGAATCCTCTGGGGGCGTGTGTGCAGATTGCTCTGCATAATTACCCTGTAAGCCACACCCCTTTGTGAAGACCATAGAAATCGCTACTAAATAGAAAGGCCTGGGTCTTTCTGGGACCATAGCATTTTAATAAAGACAAAAACTGAATTACTTAGGGGAGCAGCTAGAAGAAAATAAGAGAAAAGTAAGGTCCACCTTTGATCTGATGACAGGTCTTCTCTAAGGCTGTAATGTTAAGCGATGCAATTTCATCATTTCATCTAATCCATTGCATTCTGAAAGCTGTCACCACTGCCATTGTGGACAGTTAGGGAGGGGCGCTGTCATTCAGTTTTCTTAGTGAAAGATCACCCACCCTGCTACAAAAAAGGTCAGAGGTCATGTAGGAAGCATATAAGGCTCTGCTTTGCTTGCTAGCATATGTCATGCTTCGAGCCTGGTCACAATGCATATTTCTCTGGTTAGATATGTGCTTGCTGACTGATGGGCTGTGGAAGGAATCATCTTGAATTCAAGCCACAAAAGAAGTGTATAGAATAAGAAGCGGTAGTAAAGGATGTGTGCTGCTGAGCCATCCATGTTGTATGATCACCAGAGCCTGCATATGGGGAGCTGGGGACTGGCTGATAGAACGGCTGTGAGCCATGATAAGGGAGAGTGGTCCTCATGGAGCACCGCACATGTACCCTGCAGCCTGATCCTCTCATCCCATTCTGATCTATTACAATACCTGGTGAAGCTGTGTTTTCTTCCTATGCACCTACCTTCCTGTATGAGAGGCTGCCGGGCTCTGCTGTCTGTCTAGATTGCTCAGCACAGTGGCGATGACACAGAGCGGGGCTGCCATTGGACAGAGCAGAATGCAGGCAGCAGACTGTTACACTGCTTCATTAGCATCCCAGCCCTCCACCCAAAGCACAGGGACGCCTGCCTTTCTGGATTTTATTTTATCTTCCTCTTACCACGCAGACTCCCTCTAAAACCTTATTGATAGACTCCAAGCCAGACCCCCATCTGCAGCATTTTACTGCCTGTTCACTATGAAAGGGGGGGATTTGTGTATCAGATTGGATCTCTAAAGAGTTAACGGAGGCTTATTATGCCTGTCATTAGATCTTTGTACACTCATTTTTAGGATCTTTCTCCTTAAATGATGCACAAGACGTGACTTTTTTTTACATAGAATATAGTTTTATATGGAGGTCGCATCATCTTACATTTTTATTCACCAGAAACAGCACCTGTGTTGTCCGTTGTAGCTGGGCCTCGTTCACACAGAGGACCTGTCACTTGGCATAAGTAACTTTTTCCCTTGGTGTAATTGCTGCGGTTCTCCCGAATCTGGCTTTGCTTTTCTTTTGTTCATGAGTCTGTCTGTCTTCTGAATTCTTCCCCGCTCTTTCCTGTATATAAATCCTGCCTTGTTAGCCTACGGGACGTGATCCTCAACAAGCCCTCATATGGCTGTCACTGGTGTAATAAAAAAAAGGGTCTGACTCTAGGAAGATTGGGAAGGGAATAAATGAAAGAGCAAAAATGGAATATCGCATGAATGGGAAAGCATAAATAGAAGCAAAACCCCACAGTGAAAGGACCTCTGTAAATACTTATTTCTATGCGGACCTCAATGTCTATTTCGTAAGGCTGATTTTCACACCTCCATATGTTCACGGACCCTTGTGTATGAGCTGGGCACGATTCTCCTGACCTGAACTGTCCACGTAGGGACTGCAAGTATCGTGACAAGACAACTTTATAACTGTTTGTATTGTTCTCGAGAACGCCTCAATAACACAGTCTGAGTATTGATGAAGGAACATTTCTGTAAAATGAAGCACTTTTAAGCTGTATACAGTGGCTTCGGAAAGTATTCAGACCCCTTTAAATTTTCCACTCTGTTTCATTGCAGCCATTTGGTAAATGCAAAAAAGTTTATTTTTTTCCCAATAATGTACACTCTGCACCCCATCTTTACTGAAAAAAAAAACAGAAATGTAGAAATTTTTGCTAATTTATTAAAAAAGAAAAACTGAAATATCACATGGTCATAAGTATTCAGACCCTTTGCTCAGTATTGAGTAGAAGTACCCTTTTGAGCTAGTACAGCCATGAGTCTTCTTGGGAATGATGCAACAAGTTTTTCACACCTGGATTTGGGGATCCTCTGCCATTCTTCCTTGCAGATCCTCTCCAGTTCCGTCAGGTTGGATGATGAACGTTGGTGGACAGCCATTTTCAGGTCTCTCCAGAGATGCTCAATTGGGTTTATGTCAGGTTTCTGGCTGGGCCAGTCAAGAATGGTCAGAGTTGTTCTGAAGCCACTCCTTTGTTATTTTTAGCTCTGTGCTTGGAGTCATTGTCTTGTTGGAAGATGAACCTTTGGCCAAGTCTGAGGTCCATAGCACTCTGGAAGAGGTTTTCATCCAAGACATCTCTGTTCTTGGCCACATTCATGTTTACTTCAATTGCAACCATTCTTACTGTCCCTGCAGGTGAAAAACACCCCCATAGCATGATGCTGCCACCACCATGTTTCACTGTTGGGATTGTATTGGGCAGGTGATGAGCAGTGCCTGGTTTTCTCCACACATACCGCTTAGAATTATCACCAAAAAGTTCTATCTTCATCTCATCAGACCAGAGAACCTTTTTTCTCATAGTCTGGGAGTTCTTCACGGTTTTTTTTTTTTTTTTTTCAGCAAACTCTGCAGGCTTTCATATGTCTTGCACTGAGGAGAGGCTTCCGTCGGGCCACTCTGCCATAAAGGCCCGACTGGTGGAGGGCTGCAGTGATAGTTGACTTTGTGGAACTTTCTCCCATCTCCCTACTGCATCTGTGGAGCTCAGTCATATTGATCTTGGGGTTCTTCTTTACCTCTCTCACCAAGGCTCTTCTCCCACAATTGCTCAGTTTGGCTGGACGGCCAGGTCTAGGAAGACTTCTGGTGGTCCCAAACTTCTTCCATGTAAGGATTATGGAGGCCACTGTGCTGTTAGGAACCTTGAGTACTACAGAAATTCTTTTGTAACCTTGGCCAGATGTGTGCCTTTCACAATTCTGTCTCTGAGCTTCTTGGCCAGTTCCTTTGACCTCATGATTCTCATTTGGTCTGACATGCACTGTGAGCTGTGATGTCTTATATTGTAAGATGTGTGCCTTTTATAAAGCAAGTCCTATCAGTTTAATTAAATACAGCTGGACTCCAATGAAGGAGTAGAACCATCTCAAGGAGGATCACAAGGAAATGGACAGCATGTGATGTAAATATGAGTATCTGAGCAAAGGGTCTGAATTAGTGATGAGCGAGTATACTCGTTGCTCGGGTTTGCCCGAGCACACTCGGGTGGTCGAGTATTTGGAAGTGCTCGGAGATTTAGTTTCTGTTGCCGCAGCTACATGATTTATGGCTGCTGGACAGCCTGAATACATGTGAGGGTACCCTAACAAACAGGCATTCCTCACATGTATTCAAGCTGTCCAGCAGCTATAAATCATGTAGCTGCGGCAACAGAAACTAAATCTCCGAGCACTTCCAAATATTTGGAGATTACCCCAGCAACAAGTATACTCGCTCATCAGTAGTCTGAATACTTATGACATGTGATATTTCAGTTTTTCTTTTGTAATAAATTTGCAAAAATTTCTACATTTCTGTTTTTTTTTTCAGTCAAGATGGGGTGCATAGTGTACATTAATGATAAAAAATTGAACTTTTTTGCATTTACCAAATGGCTGCAATGAAACAAAGAGTGAAAAATTTTTAGGGGTCTGAATACTTTCCGAACCCACTGTATAGTGTACAAACAATTACAGGTTATAGGTCTTCTGGAGGATGCTTCTGCCAGATTGTATTCCAGGTGATTAATCTTACGGCTTCTTTTGGCAGATGGAAGTAATGGATCGTTTAACCTCAAGAGCCTTTCCGGGTCTTCTAACTATAAGTTTGGCGTTCTTGCCAAAATTGTCAACTATATGAAGGTACTTGTACTAGTTTATATTATGCACATTAATATACACTATCTCTAAGGGATTATTTCTGAGCGATTTAGAGAGCAAACAGATTGGCTACCCACCATGTACTCTTTACACGTGCCATTAGTTATTACCTCTAATGCTGGGTGACTATGGTACATTGGTCTCCACTGCAATATGGAGATCTGGAGCGGTCACTAACCGCACCAGAATTTGTTTCTAAGAATTGGTCAGACAGTTTTTGGTTTATCTAGTACATGTAATGATTCACTAGGGAGATGCTCTCCACAGCAGAATAAGCTTTATTGATAGGCAGAGACCAGTCCTTGTCCTGCTACTACATACACACACTGTGCCGTCACTGATGCCACTAGGTAGCTGCAGATGCCCGATTTGTGCTTTCCTAAGTGATAACATTCAGTCTTTGGTTGACTATTTGAAGGTTCATCCATCAATTCTATAATATTTTCCAATATCTGTAATCGCCCCAGTTGGAAGCAGTCCACTTTGTTACTGGATTGCCTGGACCATCATTACTTCCTTGGCCAGCCTTCTGGCACAGTCATGTGGGATATAGCAGCCTATAGCTAGGCATATTCTCTCACTCTTTAGTCTTTTTAGTTTTGTATCCATTCCTGGTGTGAATTATGTCTGGTGCGCTTCTAGAAAAGATGAGAACGTTAACAAGCTGGATAATTACATAGACAGCCCTTTCCCATCTCACCTTCATGTTTTACTCTTCCGCTTCGTTGGTCTCTTTAAGAACACATATGGTGCCTCCAGCTGCAGTCATGTTGTCTTCTTCTGACAGCAGGTTCCCTCATCCATGTAGAGACTCACTAGCCAATGCGTTACTTTTACTATAGTGAAATAAAGATGTGTGCTGGTGTGTCCAGTTTTGGTGTCTAGCTGTCCTCTGCATATTGCTAAATGTGATGGTTGCTTGCTTTTTACTTATGAATGTCCTTTTACTCTGTGCAGACGAGACATCAGCGTGGTGACACACATCCACTGACTTTGGAGGAAATCCTGGATGAAACGCAGCACCTTGACATTGGGATGAAGCAAAAGCAATGGCTCATATCAGAGGTAAAGAAAAGCTACTGGCTTTTGCCAATTCTGCTCTATGGTAAGAAATCTTACAAAGCGTGATTGAGACAGCCGAAGGGATGAAAACAGTAGCCCACGGGCCGCACAATGCCCTTGTCTGCTGCCACCTGTCCTCAAGAGTACATTGGTGGAGGACAGAGCCTCTGGCTCCTTCCACCAATCAGTGTGTGAGACAGCAGACACGTTGAAGTCTCTTCACCCCTTTGTGTCCTCCTCTGCCCACGAGGTGTGGTATGATCAGACCACGTCCCTGTACGGTCAGACATGGCCATTACACATAAGATTGCCTCAGCACAGGAACATTTTTTTTTTTTTTTTTAGACACATCCAATTGTGGAACTTATTTTTATTCCAAGATCTGTTGATTAAAATGTCCTTTGTTTGTGGGAAAACCCCTTTAAATGTAATCTTTGTTCTTTTAATTTTAGTGGCGGTGTATGCAACACAGTGTAAACATATTTGGCATTGCCTACATTCCAAAAATTGAAATTTAGCTCTGGTCATCAAGGTCCAATGCATCAAGAATTGATTAAGCTCTTTTTTTCTATTTATTGAATTTATATAATTTTTTTCATTGAGACCTAAAGTAAGGCTGGTTTATATGAGCATATCACGGGGATATTGCTGATGTTATTCATGGCCTAACTGAGGACTTCCAATTAGCATAACAGGAAACATCTATGTCTTCCCTGTGCTAAAGGCTATAGGAGGAGGAGACGAGTGAATTCAGGCTGTCTGCTTCGTGTAGTATCCTTAGTGAAATGTGTGCTAACAGAATTGGGCTTTATTCACATGTGCATGTCAGCCTAAATGTTTCTTCAATGCTGGTGGCCACTTTGACTTGGCTGCTATCCTCATATACTTTAGCACATCTTGGCACAGAAAGCGTGGTTTGCTTTGTCTTGGCCAATCTGCTTCTAGAAGCCGGTCCATAAACAGACAACAGAGTGATGGCCTCCAAATCGGACCGGAGTAGGATATGTCTATGGTACTTTTATGCAGTCCACCAGTCTGTGGAAATGCCACTACAAAGACTACAGTGGCTCTGTGAACGGTCTGTTCAAAGCAATGACTGCACACTGGCAAGTGAATTAAGCCTTCCTGCCCAAATCATCTCTTCTTGGAAACCTCTTCCTAACATCTGTCCGATGTCGGAGTATGGAGCAGACTTGTGAACTGATCCCATTCTATACATGGTGGGTGCCGGATGCATTATACAGCTTGCTGTTTAACAATTTGGATGGCACTGTCAATGGCATTTCAATGGTTCTTTTGCACGTGCCCCCGTTCATATGGCTTTCGACCCTCTATAATGTGGTGGCAGGGTGCCGAGGGGTTAACATGACAGCCGGTGGCCTGCTAAAGGCTGCTGTCACTACCATGTTTGTATTCCCATGAAGCCCACCTTTTTTTTTTTTTTTGCTATATACTGCAATACTGAAATAACAGCATATAGTGCAATCAATTGCAGTTTTCAAGTACCCTAAAGAAACTAAAAAAATAAAAATAATTAAAAATTTTAAGAATAAAATGAAATTGAAAAAATATTTGGTATCACTGCATCCGCAAAAGATCAATAGTTAAAAATGTAAAATTATACTGTACAATAATTGGCGCAAAGCAAAAAGTAAAAACACCTGAATTAGTGTTTTTCTAACATCCTAAGGAAATGAAATAGAGCACAATAAAAGTGTGAAAGGTAGGACTAATCACAATTCCAGATCTGATGGCAAAATCTCCAGCTGCTAAACACTGCCACTGCAAAGGATCTGGGGAGTCCAGGAAACGCCTCTAAAATGTGGAGACAGTATGTCACATCATGACCTTCGATGATCAGCCAGACCTTGGCTTGTGTACCGAAGATGCCTCACAAGACTAACCCACAGAGGAGTCTTCTACTATTATTTCTGAAGGCACCTCTAAAGGGAAAATAAAACGTGGTTAGTACCTCTGATCATTCTTTGACAAACACCTTACTAAGAATACAGTGCTAATATTGAGTCTCATTCACACTGCAGTATATGATTAGTATTTTTCATCCATTCTGTCAGAAATTTCTATACTATTTTTTTTTTTTCACTCCCTTGGTGACCTTAGCCTAAATACTTGATGAAATATACAGACGAAATGCTAAAGTGTGAATGAGGCCGTGTGATTATCCTGCCACATGCAACTCAGGGCTTTGGACCAGGTTACCCAAAGCTAGGACACAGACTGTCCGTAGCCTACTACACTCACTTGAGAAGCTGTTATGGGGGTTGTACCATGAAGTACAACACATAGAGTTGAAATCAGTCTGCTCCAGAGCACGGTTATCTGTCAAATGCACGGACATGTATATTACATCCCTCCTGCACCGCTACTAGCAATGTGAATCGAAGACTTGTGGTTATGATGTTACATTTTTTTTTATTAATCAAATGTCTGTAGAAGAAGCCAGATCTTATTAGCCGGGCTCTCATTCTAAGCCTTACTGTCTGTGGACAAATTGGTCATCCTGTATGTAACATGCGCCCATTGCTGCACTTTACAAAGTGAAAATTAAATACAGACTTCACATTTCCATCAAGCAAAATAAATGGGGCTCCTTTCAGATAAGTGCCGGCTGGTTCTAGGAAGCTGTTTTGTGTAACTGGAAAGCCTGGGGACAGAAATGTGCCCGTTCGCTTATTTGCAGTGCAATTTTAATTAAAAAGAAACGTAAGAAAACATGTTCTATCTGAACATGACATCCCACATGACGGATGTGAATACAAATGTGGGCACTCGCTTCTCTTCCTGCAGCCAGAACATCAGAATATAGTCTCTTGTCCATTTGCCTGAGAACCACATTATTGATCTGCAGAAATCAATAGAACTGCTAGATGTGGAGAAAAGCTGCTCTGTTATTAGCTACTGCTGTCCGGCCGTGTGTTTCTACATATACAATAAACCACAAATGGCATTTCCCAGCTTCCAGAACATAATCAATCTTTTTATGTAAGAATATGACTGGTATTTAAAGGGTCCCATCACACGGTGGCTCAGTGATTAGCATTGATGCTTTGCACTAAGGACAACATCTGCAAGGAGTTCTTTATGTTCTCATGTTTGCATGGGTTTCCTCCCACACTCCAAAGACATACAGATAAGGAATTTGTGAGCCCCAGTGCAGACAGTGATTATAGCATATGTAAAATGTATAGATAAGCAGGATATATAAACAACATCTTCTGCTGAAAGGCAGTCTGTCTTCATGCTTTTGCTACATCATGAGAGCAGGGACCCTGATTTCAGTGATGTGCCACTTACTGAGCTGCTTGTTGTCATTTTGATAAAAATCACTGTTTTCTCTGCTGCAGATCTACCAGTTTCCTAAATGCTGAGCTCTGTATAACCCCGCCCACACCACTGATTGGCAGCTTTCTGCCTATCAGTAGTGGTGGCGGGGCTATACGGAGCTGGGGGACTACATGGCCCAAAACACTGGACCTCTAGTGCTAATAAAACTGTGATTTTATCAACTACAGCAAGAAGCCAAGTAAGTAACACATCACAGGAATCAGGGTCTCTGTCTCTACATTATGCTGCTCTCAGATTAGGTTTTAAAAAAACTGGTGACTTATCTATTTATATAATTGCCTTGTAATGTTTTCATTTCCTGTTCTGTCCAGATGTCACCGTATCCCAAAACTCCAAGTGGAGGAAGTTCACCGACCGCCATATGGAGACACCCAAGTGATGGGTGTCTCAATATGGAAACTGCTGCTGGTACCAACCTATTGCGCGGTACCACCAGCGGAACACCGTCGCACTACACACACACACTCTCACTCACTATATACGCCGTACACACCACACTCACACACACATACTCTCACACACACATACTCTCACACACACATACTCTCACACACATGCTCTCACACACATACTCTCACACACAGCCTCTTGCGCGGAACACTGTCACGAACATGCTGCCGCTGGGATCAGCCGAACGATTCACTGACTGCCGCCATCTTTGTACAGGAGGAGCGCATGCGCAGTTGTAATGTGACCGCCGCTATCTGCACAAAGATGGCGGCGGTCTGATTTACTGCGCCTGCTTGAATCACGGGCAGGTGCAATGAATCATTCGGCGGATCCTGGCGGCAGATGTGCGACGTGTCTACAGGCAGAGGAAGTCTGTCACATTAAAGGGGTTTTCCCACAAACGAAAGTTCATTTTAAAAACTGACTGTGTCTGACTGTGTACGGAGCATACCACATCTCCTGGGCCGGGGAGGAAGCAAAAGACAATACTAACATTACAGCAGGGGATCACAGAGGATTCATTTTGTGAGGTAAAATATTTCACTGACTGTTTTTAAAATATATTTTACCTCACAAAATGTATCCTCTGCGATCTCCTGTTCTAATGTCAGTATTGTCTTTTGCTTCCTCCCCTGCCCAGGATATGTGGTATAGCACATGGGGTACACAGGTCAGAGAAGGGATCACATGAGAGGAGAAGACAGCAGATGGAGAGAGAAAGAGCACAGGGGTGAGACAGCACAGGGGGGAGACAGCTCAAACGGGACAGCACATGAGGGGAGAACACCGCACAGGAAGGAGAGAGACAGCAGACGAGGGGGATAGCACATGGGGTACACAGGTCAGAGAAGGGATCACATGAGAGGAGAAGACAGCAGATGGGGGAGAGAGAAAGAGCACAGGCAGGAGAAGACAGCAGATGGGGGTGAGACAGAGCACAGGGGAGACAGCTCAAACGGGACAGCACATGAGGGGAGAACACCGCACAGGAAGGAGAGAGACAGCAGACGAGGGGGATAGCACATGGGGTAGACAGGTCAAAGCAGAGAGCACAGATGGGAGAAGTCAGCACATGGGAAAAGAGATTGGATAGGTGGGTGAGCACATGGGGGGGAGAGATTCTCAATGCTGCAAAGCCTGCCCCCATCATGACATTACTGCCCTCCTGATGCGATAGCATCAGGCCTCCATCTAGTTCCTTTTAATCAGCTCCCTTGGCAAAAAGAAGTTTCTGCTGAAACCCCAGTATATCAACTGGTTCTTATGACTGTTGTCTGTACAGTGGAGATGTACTGATATGTAGCACCTCGTGTGTAACACCTCACATCTGGATGATGACAAATCGGGGAACCTTCAATACATATACTAGATATGCTTTTTCAATTATGGCTCAATGTATTTTTTTTTCTTTTAGGCTCTGGTGAGCAATCCTAAAATTGACATTCTAGATGGTAAATATGCATTCAAGCCCAAGTACAACTTAAAGGACAAAAAGGCGCTATTGAGGCTCCTGGACAAGCATGATCAGAGAGGACTGGGAGGAATCTTACTAGAAGACATAGAAGAAGGGCTTCCTAATGCACAGAAAGCTATTAAGGTATCTGCTTCATTTCCGTAGCTTTTTCCTCCAGCCTCCTAGACTTGGAGCGATAGCTCACTGACCACTGCTCCATTCAAACTTCTTACTATGGTTATGTGGTGAGAAAAGATGAGGGACTGGGTTCCCAGTTCTTGTGATCTGTGTGGGTCCTTGCAAATATATTGTCACCTAACATGTTCTTTTTCAATGAGAACTTTTTTAACTATTTGTTTTAAGATGTCAGCTTCTCCATAACAATCATCAATAGTGTACATACAAAAAAAAAACATCCAGAGGAAAGGTGTTCGGCCCTTTAGTGTACATTACAATAGTGAAAAAAAAAGTGTTATAATCTCTTGCTTCTGTGCTCAGAGAGTGGCTATTATAGTCCTGAAAATGCACTACTGTCAGAATTTGATCCGAGTCTCGGTTGGGACGTCTAGAAGGTGCAGTGTTGCTATGAAATACTGCTCACCAGCGTCCATGTCTAACCAGGCTTGCATTCTAGGAGATGAGTACATGTGGCGATATTCATGTGCAGACTTCACCCACGGGCTCCATGATTACACTGTACTTCTCTGAAGTCAGGAGAGAAAGTGAGCAGCATCATCTGTACACAGGAGCTAGTGATGGGCGAGCGTGCTCGTATTGCACGGTGCTCGAATGTTCGGGTCCCTCATATTAATCTGTGCTGCGCAGCGCTGAAGATGGCAATCTCGCTCTCTCACTTGCTCTCTATCTCACTCCAGGTCTCCCGGAAAATTCCGCCACTGTTTCATCTCTCTCTCGCCTGTCGAGTACAGGTTTCCGCGAAAAATGCTGGACTGTTTCATTGATGTACATTATGTTCGATTATCGAGTCGAACACCCGAGCAGTCCAATGTGCTCGATTTGACTACTGAGCACCCGAACAGTTTACTGCTCTCTCATCACTAACAGGAGCTAAGCAGCAAAGCTGATACCTCATGTTTGAGGCCTTATAGTCCAAACCTCATCAGCAATACCTGCCAGTGGTCACTAAACAGTATGACAGAGCTGTGTTCTGTATGCCATTTACATCTGTCCAATGCTGGAGCTGGTAGCAGCTGATTGCGGAGGGTTGCCGGATTTTGGCCCCCCACCGATCTGCTGTTGATGATCTATCCTTTGACTAGACCATCAATGTAATACCCTTTAAAGAGATTAGGTTTACACGAGGAAAATCATTTAAAGCGGGTCTGTTAGCACATAATGACTGTTCATGCCAAGTACAGGCGCTCAGTGCACCCTTGGTGTGACCAAACCTTTAAGTGCACCTTCCCAACTACTTGTTATTTATCCTTCTCTGTTCTTCTCTGACTCTTTAAAGCCAGAGCTGTCAATCAAAGATGAGGGGAGAGGAAACAGAGGGATAACAAGTACGTGGAAAGGTTCACTTAAATATTTGGCAGCGCGAACAGTGCACTGTGCACCTGTACTTGGTTTGAACAGTCATTCTGTGTTGACTGTCCCTTTAAAATCCCCACGTGAGTCATCCACCAGCACTCCTGCACCTCTGATTTGCTGGCCTTTGTTGATTTTTTATTTTATTTTTTTGCAGTACTGTATGACCGTGCATTGACCTGACTGCTGCAGCTAATAGCTAGCCGTAGCAAATATACTAATATGTATGACGTGACCGCTGAGTCCAGTGATTGGCTGCAGCAGTTGGATGGATGTACATCATGTCTCTGCTGTTGGGAACTCAACAAAAACCAACATGGACCAATGAGTCATTGGTGGTGAGAGCTCTCTTCCTCTAATTTTTTCTTTTAGTACGTTTTATCATGTGTATATATATTTTTTTTAGAATTTTCTCTCCTTTTTTTCTCCCTCGGGTGAAAGGTATTGATTCCTAATATGGCTTATTCATACAAACGGTTTCTTGTCCCTGCGGTCCATTTAAAAAGAGAGCGCTCATGGGCCATTGAAGTACAATGAGGCTTTTCACAATTCCGTTTTTTCTTTTCTTACTGACCCGTGTGCCAGATTTGAGAACAACTCACTGTGTCTACTATTCTGATCCACTTTTGCCATTCGGGTCTATGGGAGAGTAAAAAAAATGGAATTCACAGCGATACTGTGGGCTATTCTTTCTCCACTGCTCCATTTTTTACTTAAGGGTCATTCCACATCAAGTGGACCAGTTTTAAAAAATCGTCCCCACTCGACCTTCTCCGATTTTGTTGAAAATTTATAAGGATGTACATGTATGTTTGAAAAGAGGTTCTGTAAATTTTTAGGGCCAGATCTCAAATACATTGGGCACTGTTGACCTTTCACCGGAGGTTCCACCAAGCCTGCGGCTTCAGCTAAGAGGATTTTGCAAACTTTGGCGCATAGCCATTAGAGTTCTATACTGGCTATGATGCTGAAATTTGGCATACTAGCTCAACTTTTGCTGCTAAACACGATAAAATTATTACCGGCTATGACAAAACAATATTTTGGCTGCAATTTTGTGTCAAAGTAGCTTGTAAAACGCGTCGCATAAAATTTATGCCAAACTTTGCCCATATATAACTCAAGACCAAAAACCAACAGTAACTGGTGCTTTGCCCTGTACACCAAACCTCTACATGACTTTGCATTGCTGCAATATCACGGTCAAACCATATGTATTTGTGGAAATATTCACACCCACATATGATGAAAAACTTAAAAAAAAAAACGAATTTTACCTATTTTTAGGTCAAATTTCTCAAAAAGGGTACCCCTAAAATATATTAATTCTGATATCATTAGAAAGAGCACATTTTTCTCTACAAGGATCATTGGTTTTTTTTTTGGAGTCTCTCCGTTTAAGAAAAGAAAAATGCCACTGAACATGGTGTTATTTATTAATACGCAATGAATGGTAACTGCACTATTCAAACCATTGCGTTGGTCCATGGTGGTTATACCACAACCAATTCCCTAAGAATTGGTATTATAATCCTATTAAGAATTGTAATAATGCTGTCTTTCGAGAATTGGCAGCCCCATCGCCTAGGAGCCATGGCCGATAGCCGTGCAAGGCCAGCCGCGGGCGGTCTCTTTATCGCAGGTTCCGAAGCCTGAGGGTGGGTGTCTTTGCCTAGGATCCCAAGCCTAATATTGGGTATCTTTTGTTGGTTCCCAAGCCATAATGTTAAGTCTAAGTGGTCTGGAATTGTTGCTGAATTTGCAACATAATCGGTTCAGAGAAGCTGTATTGTCGGCCCATTGCTGTTGCAGCTGGTGCTGGAATTATTGCAATGATTGACTGCTCGGGAATCCAGCATGTATCATTTCTCACAGGCCAGTGAAAGAAGCTAGCTGGTCCATGAGGATGCATAAAATTTATTAATGCATTTTCTAGCAAGATTGCTTCAATTGGAGTGCTTGAGCCGAAAGACATTGAGCAAACAAAAACAGCACAGTGCAAAATGTGTCTGGATTACAATCACCTTTTGGCAGATTTGAAGCGAAAGCTGCAGGTGTCCAGTCGGGCAGAAAAGGTCCAAATCTTGACATTGGCACCTAAAGTTGGTCCATTAAGGCTATATCAGACGAATTCGGTGTCTCTGAACGAATGGTCAAACAAGCTCGAAAGCTTAAATATGAACATGGGATCTTAGCCTTACCTAGAATCAAGCGTGGCAAGAAAGTTTCTGAGGAAGTGAAGAAAAAGGTGCAGGCATTTTTTGAGGATGATGAATTCAGTCGAATGTGCCCTGGTAAAAAAGACTATGTATCAGTGCGAATAGCAGGAGAAAAAAAGCAGATGCAAAAGCGACTATTACTGAGCAATATGAGGAAATGTTTGTTGCCTATCGGGATCGGAATGGCCCTGAAATTGGATTTTCCAAGTTTTGTGAGCTTCGGCCAAAGTCGTGCGTAACCGTTGGATCTGCTGGAACACATTCCGTTTGTGTGTGTACCATTCACCAAAATGTCAAACTAAAGCTTGCAGCATTCCCAATCAATGATGACTACAAAGAGCTCATATGCAAAATGGTCTGTGGAATTGAATCCAAGGACTGTATGCTTGGCCGTTGTGATAAATGCCCGGGTCCTGAAGTTTTAAAAGAATTTCTAGTCAATGTGTTTGTCAACAGTGACCCTGAAGATATTATTGAGTTCAAACAATGGATTCACACTGATCGAGACACGCTTGATACCAAACAACTGACTATAGAAGATTTCATTGAAGAATTGGTTTTGAAAATTTCTAAACTTTGTAGCCATCACTACATCGCCAAGCATCAAAGTAGCTATTTGAAATCGTTGAAGGAAAATCTGAGACCTGGAGAGCTTGTGATCCTTATGGACTTTGCTGAAAATTACTCATTTATTGTTCAAGATGCCATTCAAGGTTTCCACTGGGAAAATAGTCAAGCTACAGTACACCCATTTGTAATTTACTTAAAGGAGTTAAATGGTGAAGCTGCGCAGAACATCAGCTTGTGCATAATCAGTGATTGCTCAGACATGACACAGTTGCAGTCCACACTTTCTTAACAGTAATTGTGGAGTATCTCAAGACTCTCATCTATGGGATTCGTCATATCCACTACTTCAGCGATGGATCTGCAGCCCAGTACAAAAATTTCAAAAATTTTCTCAACTTGTGCCACCACAATGCTGATTTCAATATCAGCGCTGAATGGAATTTTTTTGGTACCAGTCATGGAAAGTCGCCCTTTGATGGGATTGGAGGGACAGCAAAGAGGTTGGCAGCTCGTGCCAGTCTTCAACGCCCAACTGAAAACCAAATACTGACCCCGGTGGATTTATTCAACTTTTGCAACGAGCAACTGCATGGAATCAAATTTTTTTTTTTTCCAAAAGAAAAAATTGACGAAATACGGGTAGTTCAAGAGGAAAGGTTCAAAGATGGACATACAATTGCTGTAACAAGAGAAAATCACCAGTTTGTGCCAATTGATGACAAAAAGATTCGCATTTCAAGGGTGTCAAATGACCCATCATCTTTCATTGCCCATGTAGATAGATCTGTCAGATCAGAAATGCCTTTTGTGCCAATTGCAAACCTCCAGCCAGGGCAATACATTGCCTGCATTTACGATAGGAACTGGTGGATTGGAAATATTTCTGAAACTTCAGTCGACGACCATGATGCATTAATAAATTTTATGCATCCTCATGGACCAGCTAGCTTCTTTCACTGGCCTGTGAGAAATGATACATGCTGGATTCCCGAGCAGTCAATCATTGCAATAATTCCAGCACCAGCTGCAACAGCAATGGGCCGACAATACAGCTTCTCTGAACCGATGATGTTGCAAATTCAGCAACAATTCCAGACCACTTAGACTTAACATTATGGCTTGGGAACCAACAAAAGATACCCAATATTAGGCTTGGGATCCTAGGCAAAGACACCCACCCTCAGGCTTCGGAACCTGCGATAAAGAGACCGCCCGCGGCTGGCCTTGCACGGCTATCGGCCATGGCTCCTAGGCGATGGGGCTGCCAATTCTCGAAAGACAGCATTATTACAAGTCTTAATAGGATTATAATACCAATTCTTAGGGAATTGGTTGTGGTATAACCACCATGGACCAACGCAATGGTTTGAATAGTGCAGTTACCATTCATTGCGTATTAATAAATAACACCATGTTCAGTGGCATTTTTCTTTTCTTAAACTGAGAGACTCCAAAAAAAAAAAACCAATGATCCTTGTAGAGAAAAATGTGCTCTTTCTAATGATATCCGAATTAATATATTTTAGGGGTACCCTTTTTGAGAAATTTGACCTAAAAATAGGTAAAATTCGGTTTTTTAAGTTTTTCATCATATGTGGGTGTGAATATTTCTACAAATACATATGGTTTGACCGTGATATTGCAGCAATGCAAAGTCATGTAGATGTTTGGTGTACAGGGCAAAGCACCAGTTACTATTGGTTTTTGGTCTTGAGTTATACATGGGCAAAGTTTGGCATAAATTTTATGCGACGCGTTTTACAAGCTACTTTGACACAAAATTGCGGCCGAAATATTGTTTTGTCATAGCTGGTAATAATTTTATCGTGTTTAGCAGCAAAAGTTGAGCTAGTATGCCAAATTTCAGCATCATAGCCAGTATAGAACTCTAATGGCTATGTGCCAAAGTTTGCAAAATCCTCTTAGCTGAAGCCGCAGGCTTGGTGGAACCTCCAGTGAAAAGTCAACAGTGCCCAATGTATTTGAGAACTGGCCCTAAAAATTTACAAAACCTCTTTTCAAACATACATGTACATCCTTATAAATTTTCAGCAAAATCGGAGAAGGTCGAGTGGGGACCACTGGTCCACTTGACATGGAATGACTCTTAAGCTAAATTTATCAGTAGTGAGAATGTCGCCTTCGAGCACATTCTGGGGATCGGGTCCATTTTTGAGGCGTCTATAGCCAGTTCTACTAATCCAGCTTGTGTGTGATATCAGTCAGTAATCGAAACTTCATAGATTTATTCTGATCTGCAGAAGTGAATGAGAATTGGACATGCACAGCGCTTAAAGGGGTCTTCCCATCTGCAAGATTCCCTCCAATATGTAGTAGATGTAATAATATTAGTAAATATCTCCAATTAGAAATGTAGTAAAGTTTTTCTGATTCACTAAATCTCTTTCCTCTGTCTGTTATGTTAAAGGGGTATTCCCATCTCCAAGATCCTATCCCAATATGCAGGAACTGTAATAAGAATAATAGAATTTAGAAATGTAGTATAGTTTTTATGATTCTCTGTCTCTTTCCTCATGTGCAGGCATTGCAGGACCTTGGGTATCCATGGTTACGACCACTAGCAACTAGCTAACTTTCACCTTATCAGTGGACGTAACCATGGATACCTAAGGTCCTGCAATGCCTGCACATAAGGAAAGAGACATATTGAATCATAAGAACTACATTTCTAAATTCTATTATTCTTATTACAATTACTACATATTGGGATAGGATCTTGGAGATGGAAATACTCCTTTAACATTACCGATCCATTATAAGAATCGGATGTGTGAATAGTTTAATTAAATTCTAAGGCTCCATATGCCGTCTGTTCTGAAAATGAGAAGTACTTCTGTGTGACTGCGCTCTGAGGAGAGAAGAGGCACAGAAGGCTTCCGTAGTGTCATTAGTTTGCAGTTTGTACTACTTGACCTTTTCTGTGACTACTGATAAAGGTGCTGTGGGTCCATGACTCCAGGAAGGCTATGGCTACATCTAGACATTCTATAAAGCTTTGGGTCATCTGACATTATAGCTTGTGGGGTCTCCGCTACATAAAGAGAAGGTTTCCTGTCTGACGTGTGTGAGCCATGGTACCATTTCTTTCTTCTTTTTTCCACAAGGCTTTGGGAGACCAAATTATCTTTGTGACCAGACCGGACAAGAAGAAAATCCTTTTCTACAATGACAAAAGCTGCCAGTTCACTGTAGATGAAGGTAAGAGTCCCTCCTAAGCTGTGGCCCTAATATCTGTGGGCTATGCTATAGTACATGTTGCTGCTTTTTAATTTTTAATAGTTTGAAAGTCCGCAGTGAGTGACCTTGTCTGGCTGGATTAAAGGGGTTGTCCAGGCTTGGGACAAAAGTCTGTAGTCACTCCACAGCCTGCAGATTACTGTCACAATTTCCACCATTTTCTGTCACAATTTCCTGGTATTTCTGGTGCCAGCGGGGGATTTGTATTCCTTTGTGCTGGCTGGACTGATCCACCTTCTCTCTGTTCACTACTGTGGGGAGAAGAAAACCGTGTATAGTCAGCATGTGACCACAAGTATTCCGATTGGATACATGCCTTCGCATCACCACGTGCTTGTGCCTGGTATACCGGGGAATTGTGACGGCCTGCGCACCGCAGATTCCTTGGCATGTGGACCCCATATCTGCAGGTTAATGGTGTTTTTTGACATGATAGGTTCCCTTTTAAGTGCGCTTTGTAGAACAAGCCATTCTTTCACCAAAGTTTGCAAAGGCAGATTACAGTGCTTGCGTGACATAACAATATCATAAGAGACCCAGCGCCAACATCGCTGGAATGGTGCCAGTGTGGGGGGTTAGTATGTGTCATTTCTATTTTGAAGTTGCTTGTATCCTTTAGTCTGTGTTTCCACGATTAGTTCTTGGCGCTGCATATTTTCACAAAATGGATGGGATTTATAGCAATCTCATACCCACTGTGCTTTTTTGTCAATTTCTCTTGCGGGTAGGTTGAGTTTTAAAGGGAACCTGTCACCTCATTTTTTGCATATAAGCTGCGGCCAGCGCCATTAGGGGCTTATCTACAGCATTCTGGAATGCGGTCTGGTCCGATGGGTGTCTCAGGTCCGGGTCCGGCGCCTCCCATCTTCATGCGATCCTGTTGCTTTGTGCCACGGCTCCGGCGCAGACTTACTTTATCTACCCTGTTCAGGGCAGAGCAGAGTACTGCAGTGCGCTGGACCTCTCTGACCTTTCCCAGCGCCTGCGCACTGCAGTACTTTACTCCGCCCTCAACAGAGCAGAGAATTACACCTGCGCAGGAGCCGCGACACAAAGCAAACAGGATGACGACATCACATCAAGATGGGAGGACCCGGACCTGCAACGCCCATCGAACCGGACCGCCCCCCGGGCTATCTAACTTGTTTTTCTGGTTACATCGGGGGCTTATCTACAGCATTCCAGAATGCTGTAGATAAGCCCCTAATGGCAGTGGCTGCAGCTTGTATGCGAAAAATGAGGTGACAGATTCCTTTAAGTGTGGATTTCCCCCATAGGATTGCATTAGATGTGGAAGATCCACAGGTAAAAAAAAAATACACATGCATTTTTAGTGGATGTAATCCGCACATGACGGTATCAATACAGTTTTGTTAAAGCCAAGTACTAGGAAGTATCGAAAACAAAGCAGCTTTATTTACAGAATGACATACCAAAAAGAAGCAAAAACTGTAGCATCAAAAATACAGTAAAAAACACGTGAAAAAATATGCAAGTAACTTAATCCACCTAATAGGTGCAGAACATCTGCATCATCAAAAACTCACCAAATAATGGACATGGGAACGTAGCCTTAAAGGGGTTTTCTGAGTCAGGATTCGGCATCTTCAGGTGTCTGTGTAAGTTAGCCCTAGGAGTGTACAATATGCATACTGTTAGGATTCTGTTCTGATTGCTGGTTGAAGCTTTTGTCATGTGGCTTCCCCTATGCAGTTTGTATGCTGGACATCATTTGATATCTAGATTCCACATGAGAACATTGACAGAAAGTAGAAGAGAATCTACTCTGCATTGATCCACTAAGCAGAGCAGAATCCTAACAATGTGTACATTACACACACTCAGGATGCAGCATCTTACAGTGTCTTCTGAAAGTTAACCCTTACCTGGGAAACTCATTTATAATATTATTTCCACTAAGTAAGGTTCCTTTACCATATTAACCCCTTTCTGACATTGGAAATAATAATACACCGATGTCAGACACCCTACCTTTGATGTGGGCTCCGGCGGTGAGCCCACATCTTTTCTGGAACATGTCAGCTGTTTTGAACAGCTGACGTGTGCCCGGAACAGCCGCGGGTGTCAAACTCTGACAGCGGCATTTAACAAGTGCTTCCAGCAAGCGCGCCGGAAATCCGCCTATCGGTGACCCCCGTCACGTGATCGCGGGTCACAGATGGGTTGGCATGACAACCAGAGGTCTCCTGCAGAGAGTCCTACTAGTGATTGACATTCTTCACTATTACTGTACATGCAGAGATAGCTGTCAATCACTAGTAGGACCGCCCACTGGACTCCTATGTATACAAACGCCATAGATTTCAATGAGTAAAATACAAGCTATACTGAATCATTTCCAACAAACCTAAATATCATTCTTCTCCGTTTCTCCTTTTTATACCTTGCTGTCCACAGGTCTGGCTACATATACAACATGACAGGTTCCTTTTAAAGGGAATCTGTCACCCCATTTTTGGACTATGAGATGCGGCCACCGCCATCAGGGGCTTATCTACAGCATTCTGTAATGCTGTAGATAAGCCCCCGATGTAACCTGAAAGTGAAGAAAAACGAGTTATATTATACTCACCCAGGGGCGGTCCGCCGTCCGGTCCGATGGGCGTCGCGGTCCGGTTCGGCGCATCCCATCTTCTAGCGAAGTCGGCCTCTTCTTTGCATCCCGGCGCGGCTCCTGCGCAGGCACACTGATCTGCCCTGGTGAGGACTGAGCAGAGTACTGCAGTGCACAGGCGCCGGACCTCTCTGACCTTTCCCGGCTCCTGCGCAGGCGCACTGATCTGCCCTGGTGAAGGCAGAGCAGAGTACTGCAGTGCACAGGCGCCGGACCTCTCTGACCTTTCCCGGCTCCTGCGCAGGCGCACTGATCTGCCCTGGTGAAGGCAGAGCAGAGTACTGCAGTGCGCAGGCGCCAGGAAAGGTCAGAGAGGTCCGGTGCCTGTGCACTGCAGTACTCTGCTCTGCCCTCACCAGGGCAGATCAGTGTGCCTGCGCAGGAGCCGCGCCTGGACGCAAAGAAGAGGCCGGCTTCGCTAGAAGATGGAAGGTGCCCAACTGAACTGCGACGCCCATCGGACCGGACGGTGGACCGCCCCTGGGTGAGTATAATATAACTCGTTATTCTTCTCTTTCAGGTGACATCGGGGACTTATCTACAGCATTACAGAATGCTGTAGATAAGCCCCTGATGGCGGTGGCCGCATCTCGTACTCCAAAAATGGGGTGACAGATTCCCTTTAAATATGTGCAGTTCCATAAAATAATAAACCTACTATGGGACTAGCTAAAAGGGCAAGGCGACGTTTGAAATTGTCATCGTCGTTACTGTTAACGATCCCCGTGTTTTGGGTGTAGACCAGAATTTTTTTTACCTTGTTCCACAACCTGGCATCGGGAGACGGTGGTTTATTTGTAATGTGACGTCTGGGGGACGAACTAGTTTACTGCACGATATGTTCCACATCTTGCTCCATAATAAACAGTGAAAACAATCAGTGTTTCTGGTGGAAACGCCAATACCATGACTAATGATGGCAGTGAACGGCTCCTGCTTACAGGGGGACAGAGCAATCTCAGTGTATCCGAGTCACAGAAGAGAATCTCATATACTCGCTCAACTCGGTATATTATGCAAAAAAAGTACTAGTGGCTTATAGCTTTTCTTTTATAACTGATACAATACAATAATGATTACCATTTTTTTTTTCAAATGTTATTTCATTTTTTTCAAAATGTACATCCATATGATCCTAAGTGTAATACTCCGAAGTGTACTGTGATTAATGGGGAGTTATAAAGCCGACCTGTGTGAGCGGAGTCGGGCTTATTGCTGCAGTCCCTTTTCTGCCAGCTAGATGGCAGTCATCTGATGTGATTACTTGTCACTGGTGTGTTGGTGACGCTGCTTTATGTCTGTCGTGCTAACTGCTGGCATGCACTTCTGTGTCGATATGTAAGTGACGTAGAACTCTTCAAGAGCAGAATGGATGTATGAGCTGTTTTTTATTTCCTTACAATGTATGATCCTGTTTATTTTATTATTTTACTTATGTAGATCAATAAGTTGGATAATTTTTCTTTAATAAAAAAAAAAAAAAAAGATAGAGATTTCTGTTGTGTCCACTGGGTGGCAGCAGATAAGCTGGCCTCTGCAGGAATGTAAGTGACTGTTCAGAAGAATAAGACTTCTCAGAATAAGGCTTCTTACAGAGGCCAGGTGGACAGAGCTGTTATGTGCAGGAACACTGCGCTTTGCAACTTTCTAGACTTCTCTTACAGTTTCCCCTTCTCAGTATGTCTGCTTCATGTCGCTGCTTGATTGCATTAAATGGCTAAAACACAGAATTCATAACTAATACTTTAGTCAGTGATTTCCTACAATTGTATCCATAGCAACAATTCTATCCCAATAATGTGCCACAAACTCAGGGGATGTGCTCACATTGAGTATTTGTCAATTTTTCTCCAGGAAAAATGCTGCACGTTTGTGTGTGTTTTTGATGCATCTTGCTTTGTCTTTTTCCATTCATTCAATTGGGTGACAAATGCTGAAACCGTTTTCCTGCTGCAGATTTGAAAAAAGGCTTTGAATGAAATCTGCAGTGAAAAACCAGCAGTGTACGTGTGAGATTTCAGAAATTGCATTCACTTTGCTAGTACTGTAAACGCTTTGTTTTTTTTTTCCGTGAGATAAAAATGCATCAAAAACACAGCGTGTGAACAAGCGTTGATCGGTGTAAGTAATACTACTTTTCAAATCTGGATACAATTGAAGCAAATCCTCAGACGAGTCCATGTTGTCTTAAGGTCCCTTTACATAAATCGACTGAAGGCATTAAACAACTGTCAGTCAGTAAATATTTACCCATCAGTGGTCGTTTAATAGCCTGTTTCTATAGGCAGTCTTCTGTAACAGATGCGCACTTTATGGTCTCTAATAGAACCCTCAGTGCACACCGGCTGCCATTGTTCTCGGCAGCAAAGCTCTGGTTTACACAAGACGCTGTCGAGAACGATGATCTTGCACCTGATGTGTAGCACAAAATATCAGTTCACCCCATAAAGGAGCATTTGATTCTTCATTGGGTGATCAGCAGCCTCTTTACACTGAAAGATTATCATGTTGTTAAGAAGGCTTGTTTTACCATAATCTTTTAGAGTAAATGCAGCTTTAGACACGTCTACTGTCTTACTCTAAATAAATTAGTGTGTATATGTGTGTGTGTGTGTGTGTGTGTGTGTGTGTGTATATTATATAAAAATCTCCAGACCTGAATCCCATTGAAAACCTCTGGAATGTAATCAAGAGGAAGATGGATAGTCACAAGCCATCAAACAAAGAACTACTTACATTTTTGTACCAGGAGTGGCATAAAGTCACCCAAATGCAGTGTGAAAGACTGGTGGAAAGCATGCCAAGACGCATGAAAGCTGTGATTAAAAATCATGGTTATTCAACAAAATATTGATTTCAGAACTCTTCCTGCGTTAAAACATTAGTATTGTTGTTTAAATGATTATGAGCTTGTTTTCTTAGCATTATTTGAGGTCTGCAAGCACTGGTTCTTTTATTTAATTTTGACCATTTTTATTTTTAGAAAAAAATACAAAATTTATTGCTTCTTGTCAGTAGTTTATAGAATAAAAGAGCAATTTATATTTTACTCAAAATATACTTAGGAAGAGAAAAATAAGGCAAACTGAAAATGTTGCCGTGGTCTCTTAATTTTTGCCAGAGCTGTGTGTTTGTGTGTGTGTATATATCTATCTACATATATATATATCTATATATATAGATAGATATATATATCTATCTATATATATAGATATATATATATAATATGTGTATATACATACATACAGTAGGTAAGGTAAGTATTCAGACCAGTTTACATTTTTCACTCTTTGTTTCATTGCAGCCATTTTGTAAATTCAAAAAAGTTCATTTTTTCTCATTAATGTACACTCTGCACCCCATCTTGACTGAAAAAAAACAGAAATGTAGAAATTTTTGCAAATTTATTAAAAAAGAAAAACTGAAATATCACATGGTTATAAGTATTCAGACCGTTTCTCAGTATTGAGTAGAATCACTCTTTTGAGCTAGTACAGCCATGAGACTTCTTGGGAATGATGCAACAAGTTTTTCACACCTTGATTTGGGGATCCTCTGCCATTCTTCCTTGCAGATCCTCTCCAGTTCCGTCAGGTTGGATGGTGAACATTGGTTAACAGCCATTTTTAGGTCTCTCCAGGGATGCTCACTTAGGTTTAGGTCAGGTTTCTGGCTGGGCCAGTCAAGAATGGTCACAGAGTTGTTCTGAAGCCAATCCTTTGTTATTTTAGCTGTGTGCTTAGGGTCATTGTCTTGTTGGAAGGTGAACCTTCAGCCAAGTCTGAGGTCCAGAGCACTCTGGAAGAGGTTTTCATCTAGGATATCTCTGTACTTGTCCGCATTCATGTTTCCTTCAATTGCAACCAGTCGTCCTGTCCCTGCAGGTGAAAAACATCCCCATAGCATGAAGCTGCCACCACCATGTTTCACTGTTGGGATTGTATTGGGCAGGTGATGAGCAGTGCCCGGTTTTCTCCACACATACCGCTTAGAATTATCACCAAAAAGTTCTATCTTCATCTCATCAGACCAGAGAATCTTATTTCTTATAGTCTACAGTCGTGGCCAAAAGTTTTGAGAATGACACAAATATTATTTTTTACAAAGTCTACTGCTTCACTTTTTCTAATGGCAATTTGCATATACTCCAGAATGTTATAAAGAGTGATCAGCTTAACAGCAATTACTTGCAAAGTCAATATTTGGCTAGAAAATAACTTAATCCCCCAAAACACATTTCAACATCATTACAGCCCTGCCTTAAAAGGACCAGCTAACCTCTTTTCAGTGATTGCTCCATTAACACAGGTGTGGGTGTTGATGAGGACATGGCTGGAGATCAATCTGTCATGATTAAGTAAGAATGACACCACTGGACACTTTAAAATGAGGCTGGTGCTTGGCATCATTGTTTCTCTTCTGTTAACCATGGTTATTTCTAAAGAAACACGTGCAGTCATCATTGCAATGCACAAAAATGGCCTAACAGGGAAGAGTATCGCAGCTAGAAAGATTGCACCTCAGTCAACAATCTATCACATCATCAAGAACTTCAAGGAGAGAAGTTCCATTGTTGCCAAAAAGGCTTCAGGGCACCCAAGAAAGACCAGCAAGCGCCAGGACCGTCTCTTAAAAGTGTTTCAGCTGCGGGATGGGGCTACCAGCAGTGCAGAGCTTGCTCAGGAATGGCAGCAGGCAGGTGTGAGTGCATCTGCACGCACTGTGAGGCGGAGACTCTTGGAGCAAGGCCTGGTCTCAAGGAGGGCAGCAAAGAAGCCACTTCTCTCCAGAAAAAACATCATGGACAGACTGATATTCTGCAAAAGGTACAGGCAGTGGACTGCTGAGGACTGGGGCAAAGTTATTTTCTCTGATGAATCCCCTTTTCCCCTTACGTCCCTCAGGACAGCACAATGGAGGATGTCCTCCCTTGACCTATAGCGGGACAGGATCACAGAGAGGTTAAAAGGCCCCACCCACCTCCACCCTCCAGTGTTTTTCCTGTCCCTACAGGGGACGGTTGTATGAGAGGTTGCTCCAGGAGTGGAGCGAAGATAGAAGGTGGACGTTTTACAAGACCCAGGGGGATTGTGCTGCTGGATCCAATCCTTCCCCCTGTCAAGTAGCACCGGGGCTGAAACTCTCCTAGGGGAGTACCTCAGCCACAAAGACCAGTGAGTGGATGAAGCTCCTGGGTAGAGCCGCTTCCTCCTTAGTGGAGGCTCTCGGCTCTGACACTGGCCGGCATTCCAGCGCAAGATACCGGAAGTTGTGCGGTGCCATGGCGCTTCTGGTGACGTCAGGGCGCCGGAGCTTGAGGCCAGCGTGCGTTCCATGGTTGAACGCGGAGGTGCAGAACGAGACAGGCAACAGACAGGTTTCCTGGATCTCGGAGGGCACAAGAGAGGAAATCACTGGCAGTAATGCAGCATTCCTGGTGGGACGCCGCTTCCCTCCATACTGGGCTCTCGGCGTTTCCAGCTCCCCCTGTCTTTCTAGCAGGTATGGAGCCAGCACAGGTGAGTGCATCATGGAATGTGTTGATGGCCTAGGCCTCTGGACTGATGCTAGTCTCATGCCTTTGTGCCGAAGCTGAAGCATAGAGCCTCATATGCTGAGGTGTGTTTCACATGTATGCAGTCAGGCCTTGGACCTCTAAGCTATAATAAGGCCATATGTCCAGGCTACATCTCATGATTTGACTTCAGTTAAGTTACAACTTAACTACTCCATCCATAGGAGGCTCATAGTGTTAATGCAGCACATCGTCTCCATGAACACTGCTCTCCAGCTGTGGGGCATTAATTAGCTCCTTCGGGTGGGGTCAATCTGACAAATGAGAACTACTATTCAGGCTGGAGATTTATCTGGAACTCTGAGAGTTTGCTCTCTTGGCTCTAACTGGGACCTGGTCTCTTGTTTGGACACCTTCAAGCATGGTATAGCAGTTGTACTGCAGCATAGTGCTTCTATGCATCATATTGAGTGCCTCTGTGCATCATATTGAGTGCTTCTGTGCATCATATTGCATCAGAGTGCGACATCATAGCGCTTCATAGTGCCTTTGTGTCATGTTACATTATATATCATATTGCATCATTGTTCCTCAATGCATCTTATTGAGTGCCTCTGTGCATTGTACTGCATCATAGTGCCTCTATTCATCATATTGAGGGCCTCTGTGCATTGTGCTGCATCATAGTGCCTCTATTCATCATATTGAGTGCCCTGTGCATTGTATTGCATCATAGTGCCTCTATTCATCTTATTGAGTGCCTCTGTGCATTGTGCTGCATCATAGTGCCTCTATTCATCATATTAAATGCCCCTGTGCATTGTGCTGCATCATAGTGCCTCTATTCATCATATTGAGTGCCCTGTGCATTGTATTGCATCATAGTGCCTCTATTCATCTTATTGAGTGCCTCTGTGCATTGTGCTGCATCATAGTGCCTCTATTCATCATATTAAGTGCCCTGTGCATTGTGCTGCATCATAGTGCCTCTATTCATCATATGAGTGCCCCTGTGCATTGTATTGCATCATAGTGCCTCTATTCATCTTATTTGAGTGCCTCTGTGCATTGTGCTGCATCATAGTGCCTCTATTCATCATATTGAGTGCCCTGTGCATTGTGCTGCATCATAGTGCCTCTATTCATCATATTGAGTGCCTCTGCGCATTGTACTGCATCATAGTGCCTCTTTTCATCATATTGAGTGCCTCTGGCATCATATTGAGTGCCTCTGTGCATCATATTGCATCAGAGTGCGACATCATAGCGCTTCATAGTGCCTTTGGTCATTGTTACATCATATATCATATTTCATCATTGTTCCTCAATGCATCTTATTGAATGCCTCTGTCCATTGTACTGCATCATAGGCCTCTATTCATCATTTTGAGTGCCCCTGTGCATTGTACTGCTCATAGTGCCTCTATTCATCATATTGAGTGCCTCTGCGCATTGTACTGCATCATAGTGCCTCTATTCATCATATTGATTGCCCTGTGCATTGTGCTGCATCATAGTGCCTCTATTCATCATATTGATTGCCCCTGTGCATTGTACTGCATCATAGTGCTTCTATGCATCATATTGATTGCCTCTGTGCACCATATTGCATCAGAATGCTTCATAGTGCCTTTATGGGTTATATTACATCATTTATCAGATTCCATCATTGTTCCCCTATGCATCATATTGAGTGCTTCTGGGCATCGTATTGCATCATAGTGTCTCTATGCATCATATTAAGTGCTTCTGGGCATCGTATTGCATCATAGTGCCTCTAGACTTCATATTGATTCTATGCATCATATTGAGTGCCTCTGTACATCACTTTGTATCATAGTGTCTCTATGCGTCATATTACATCAGGGTGCCTTTGGGCATCATAGTACTTCATAGTACCTCTATGCATTATATTACATAGTTCTACATAGTACTTCTATGCATCATATTACATCATTTTGCATCAGGGTGCATCTTGGTGTTTCATAGTGCCTTTGTGCAGCAGATTGCATCATGTTGCTTTATAGTGCCTCTATGCATCAGGTTGCATCAAGGTCCATCATTCTGCATGGGTGTCTTTCTGCATTATATTGCATTATATTACATCATAGTGTCTTTGTGCATCAAGGTGCATCATAGTGTCTATGCCTCATAGTGTCTTTCTGCATTACATTGCTTTATATTTCATCATAGTACATCATATTGCATCATAGTGTCTTTCTACATTATATTGCATCATATTACATCATAGTGTCTTTCTGCATCGTATTGCATCATAGTGTCTGTGTGAATTATACTGCATCATAGTGGCTGGGTGCATTTTATTGCATCATTCTGCATCATAGTCTTTCTGCATTGTATGCATCAGGTTGTGGGTCCGCGGGGACTGGGTTCTCTCCCTTCGGTATCACCCTGTCATTGGGAATTTGTTTGCTGTGGACTGTGTCTGTGGCTTTGTGTGTGGCCCCTTCTCATGTACAGCACCATGGAATTGATGCCGCTGTAATAATATTGCATCATAGTGCTTCTGTGCATATTGCATCATAATGCTTCAGTGCCTCGAGACGTGTCATTCGTGTGTTATATTACCTCAGTGCTTCATAGTACATCGGACATTGTGGGTTTGTGCCTCTGGCTTAGACCTTCTGACTGGTGCCTTATTGCGTGGCCGCACAGTGTATGGTCGGCCCACCACTTCACATTTGTCTCGGGCCAACTCTGGTTATAGAGTCCTTATATTTTAGAACCCAGGTCCAGCTTCGGTTGCTTCATTCTTTGCAACTAGGCTTAGCTGGATGTTCAGCTATGCCTAAATTGGCCTAGTAACTTAGCATTTCTTCAGGATTGGAACAGAACTCTCAAGTGAGTTTACTGCCTTGAGGACTAAAGGCAAGTCTCTTCCATAGTTGGCTTTAAAGGGAGACAGACGTTTTTGGGGCTCATCCTGTAAGTGGACATACTACTGTGCTGAAAGCAGGAAATCTCATGAAGTGAGGAGGAAACCTTCCCGTCTCCACATATGGCAGTCGGACTAGTGTCTTTGATCAACACCCGGTAAACAGATTCTTGACCCCTAAATCCGTTGTATTACGTTTACCAGGGACGGCATTATTGCCTTTGTACTTTATGGCAAATCGGCGGCACTGTCATGTGGCAGAAGATCTCATACCCACTGCTTGTACAGCAGTCAGGGCTCCTAATGTAAAAGAATCTGTATCCAGGACTCTTACAGTTAAGGCCTCATAGTCCTTCTGACTCACAGTAAAAAATCTCCCTCTCGAGGGGAAGGATCCTACTTCCCTCTAGTTTTAGAATATGGTTCCTTCCACCAGGGCAGTCGGGGTGTATAAACATCTCTAAGAAAGTTGCCTTTTACGATATAATATATAAATAATTTGGCACATACTGTATATATAATGTCGTAGCTAATAACTCATATAGAGACAGTCAAATATCCTGTGTCAAAGGATTTTTACCAACATCCCCCCCCCCCCCCACCGCTTACTGTCATCGTTTCCAGAGTCCAGACTCCCCGTGTCTAACATCAGTAAAGCAAGAGTGGTGATCCATATCTTCCTTTTAACACTCCTACTGAGAAGCCCAATGTTGGTACTAGCAGGAGATATTACCTGCCAGATGGAGTATTTCCTTAGTTACAATAATATCCAACCCTTACTGGGGGTTGAGACTTCTAAGGTTTTGGAGTAGACATGATCTCCAGAATGAGTAGGGTACATACATCCCAATGCTCTGCCATTTTCCATGTACTAACTGTTATTTGGCTTGATCTTTCAGCAGTCCAGGGTCTCTGTCCTGCAGGTCTCCTCGTAGTATGGTAAGCCGGTCTCTAACCAAGGTTTAATCTGAGCCCAGGAGGACCAATGAAGGAACAGTCCCGTGTTGTTAAGCACATCCAGCCGATTACTGGTCTGTACAGTCCTCATCGTGTGGTGATTGTAACTATCACAATATTTTGGCTGGGCAATAAGATTTTTAAGGCTATTCTGTGGCTGCAGTGTCTATATCTATCACAATAACTGTAATTTTCTGCGGTTCATTAGTGGTTTGGGGTACAACGGCTGTGTTTCACTCTCCGTCTCTGCGGCATATCTGGTTTACCACATTCATACTGGAATTGGCCATTATAAACATATATCGGACACTCACTACTGAGATTATCTTTACGAATTTCTTTAGATATCTATATTTCTTTTGATCTTTCAGATCATTTTTATATCTAGCCTGGTTCTTACCTAGGACTTTTGTCCTTGAGCTTCTGTTCCCACCCTGGGATGTTTCTTTGGTATTCTCCATTGTGCTGTCCTGAGGGACGTAAGGGGAAAAGGAAATTAGACCTACCGGTAATTCTTTTTCCAGGTAGTCCCTCAGGACAGCACCCTTAATTCCCTCCCTTATGTTTCTCTTTAGGATTGCAAGGGATCAATCTTTGGTGGATGGTCCGTCGAGTTGCCAAGGCTAGAGATATAGAAGAAGCTGTTCAATGGTTTCTTACATACGCGTTTGTAAGGGCGCGTTTAGACCATTTCCTGCCATCCTTCGGTGGTACTTTGAAAAAACACTGGAGGGTGGAGGTGGGTGGGGCCTTTTAACCTCTCTGTGATCCTGTCCCGCTATAGGTCAAGGGAGGACATCCTCCATTGTGCTGTCCTGAGGGACTACCTGGAAAAAGAATTACCGGTAGGTCTAATTTCCTTTTCGATTGTTTGGGACATCAGGAAAACGCCTCATTCGGAGAAGACAGGGTGAGCGCTACCACCAGTCTTGTCTCATGCCAACTGTTAAGCATCCTGAAACCATTCATGTGTGGGGTTGCTTCTCAGCCAAGGGAATCGGCTCTCTCACAGTCTTGCCTAAAAACACAGCCATGAATAAAGAATGTCCTCCAAGAGCAACTTCTCCCAACCCTCCAAGAGCAGTTTGGCGATCAACAATGCCTTTTCCAGCATGATGGAGCACCTTGCCATAAAGCAAAGGTGATAACTAAATGGCTCAGGGAACAAAACATAGAGATTTTGGGTCCATGGCCTGGAAACTCCCCAGATCTTAATCCCATTGAGAACTTGTGGTCAATCATCAAGAGACGGGTGGACAAACAAAAACCTAAAAATTCTGACAAAATGAAAGCATTGATTGTGCAAGAATGGACTGCTATCAGTCAGGATTTGGTCCAGAAGTTGATTGAGAGCATGCCAGGGAGAATTGCAGAGGTCTTGAAGAAGAAGGGTCAACACTGCAAATATTGACTTGCTGCATTAACTCATTCTAACTGTCAATATAAGCTTTTGTTACTCATATGTTTGCAATTATATTTCTGTCTGTGATAAAAAAAACATCTGTCAAACACACATAAAAACCAGAGGGCAGCAGATCATGTGAAAATATAATATTTGTGTCATTCTCAAAACTTTTGGCCATGACTGTAGGAGTCCTTTATGAGCTTTTTAGCAAACTCTATGCGGGCTTTCATATGTCTTGCACTGAGGAGAGGCTTTCTTCGGGCCACTCTCATTTGGTCTGACGGTCTGACATGCACTGTGAGCTATGAGGTCTTATATAGACAGGTGTGTGCCTTATATACTTTACGTGCCCACTGTATACACGTATATGTATGTACATATATATTTATATTTATTTATTAGAGGCATTGTGAAAATTTAGACTTAGCCAGGAAAACTCTCTCTTTCACTGCAGATGGCCAAATCCTGACATTGTGCGGCTAGAAGGGAAGCTAGCCGCCACTAAAGTTCAGTATGGAAATCCCATACTGGCAGTCACATGACAACCGCTCTAGCAGTTCACTGATCAGAATCTGGACATGGTGAAGGGTATACAATTGCCAGGATTCCACTCAGCTGCCTGCTCAAGCGGTTGTCACATGACTGCCAGTATGAGATTTGTAGACTTGCGGTCAAATGCCAACTAGCTTCTCGTCTGCTACTCCTCAGTAGAACATTGAGAGAAGCAGAAAAAGTTGCTAGTTGGCAAGTTACCACCAGTATGCAATTCGCATACTGGCAGCAGTCACATAACAGACGCTTGAACAGAGCAGAATCTTGACATTGTGCATGTTGCACACTTCCAGGATTCATCACTCTACAGACTCTTAGAGTGACTGCAGAAATTTATGCTTCGCACAGAAAAAACCCTTGAATCATGATTTTAATTAATGGCATGAGTTTTCATTCAGTTTACATGAAATGTGCAGTCAGACCTAGCTGCAGTAATTGGTCCTCCATGTTGTCTTTTGTGTTCTGCAGGCTGTGTGCTTGTCAGTCTAGGACAGAATGAATGGTTTTTGCTGATAAATGAAAGCAGCTTTTTGATTCCTGTTGCTCATCTCCTTCTAACCACGGTCATGAATACCAGGAATACCAAATCAAAGCCGCGCCTGGCACTGTTCACTCTCCCTTTTATTTCTGGACTGCAGCGTAACATTCACACTGTCAACAATCATCGCCCACAATTCATGCAGGGCCATCTGTCTCACCACCATGAATTATAGCAGATACCAGATTATCAACAGCTCGGATCTAAGCCACCGAGCTGTTATCAGTGATGGATTGTCGATGTTGTAGAACTATGTACATTATATGGAGCATGAATATGCCGCCAATTACAGATGATTCCTTTACCGGCATGGACTGGCGGTGTGTGCTGTGTGACATGGTGTTTTCTGTTTTATTAGAATTTCAGAAGCTATGGAGGAGTGTCCCAGTAGACTCTATGGATGAGGAGAAGATCGAGGAGTACCTAAAGAGACAAGGCATTTCCTCTATGCAGGAATCCGGACCAAAGAAAGTCGTAAGTATTAGCTTGTGGGGTGAGAGAGTCTTAATATGAGCGACGGCGCCATTTATCTGCTATGCAACTACCTACATACTGTGACAGAATAATGAAGTTCACATTTGTGTTCAGATTCCAGTACAGAAGAGGAAAAAGGCAAATTCACAGAAGAGGCGGAAGTTTAAGACTCACAATGACCACTTGGCGGGCGTCCTGAAGGATTACACAGATGTTACTCCCAGCAAACAATAGGGATGCTGCGGACATGGGGAGTAAGGATGTTTACAGAGGAGTGCGAGATTTACTTAGCTCTTATTGCCTCGGAGCTGGGACGAGACTCCCGATCATTCAGACCTTGCAGCCAAGTGCTCCCTTCCCCCAGCTATTGGAGAGCTGTCTTTTAGGATCTTGTTCCTTATTAAAGGACTGATGACAGCGCTCCGTCCTACGAGGCAGGATAAAACTGATCCGGAGTGCTCGTTGCTGTGATATTCGTGTAGATACAGCGACGGTCTGGACTCTGACGTTCTCTTTACTGTACTATATTTTTGGAAATGTGTTTTGTTTGTTTTCTGTCTCCACTTGTTGCTTAACATCCGCCTTATAGACAATATTTTATATGAAGTATGCAATGTCTACTTTTTTTGTGTTTAAATAAAATTCATTTCATTTCTGGAGTGAAAATGCAACAAAGCGTAACTTTATTCCATAAGAATAGTAGTTCTCTTACATATATTAGTGTGGAAGATGTAGGCTACATTTGTAGATGCAGAAAATGTGGTTGATTCTGTATGCGAGATTGTCCTCAGAATTTGGTGACGAGTTAGATGGCTTCAATCTTCTGAAACAAAACTGACCACCATTAATTAGATCCTGACAAGTGCTGGGAATCGGGAACTATTTTCCAGTTATCCTCTGAGTGTGTCTCTGTTATGCTGAGGAGCATTTCCTCCCAAAACATAAGACTGACACATATTTGTAGATCAGAAGTTGGAGTAGGAGCCACCATGTAATTATGGCAGTAATGTTTTTTTTTTTATAATCCACAATGCATTCACTGTAATATAACCTTATGGATGTGAGTCTTATATCCTAACTCATGTGGCAAGGCTGGTTAATGGATGAGTTGACTTTTAGGATTGCTACCCCCAATAGGAGGCACTAGCGTTTCTGTCCCCTTCCTTTGTGAAGAGGCTGCTTGCATATATTAGATGGTCTATACACCTTCCTATGCTGACTTTGCACTCTCCACTAGAAGAAACTTTATCATTTAGACTAGAGGCCTCTCAACCATCCAGTTCTCCTGCTCTGCACTGATGAGGGGCTCATGCTCTGAAACATCGGCAAATGAAGGTTCTGGTTCAGCTGTGTATCCGAAGTCACATGGCAAGTCTCTTGGGTAGATATTGACCTTTAGGATTGCTACTTCCAATAGGTGGCACTAGAGTTTCTGTCCTATTCCTCTGTGAAGTGGCTATTTGCATACTTAATTTCCTAGAGGAGCATTGTGTTCCTTAGACTCCTTGCTGTTTAAAATGGCACTGTTATTGCTTTTTTTTTTCCTCTATATCACAATCCATACAAAAAAATAAAAATCTTACAATTTTCACTCTGGCCACTGGGGTTAGACCCCTAATTCCTGTTATTTCACATATACATTAGCAGAAATATACAGACTCTGGCAATGTTTTTTCTCCCATATCATCACAATCTGTTTTAAAAATAGAAATCTTGCAAATATCACACTGTCCACTGGGGAAACAACACATGTACATAGGGTGGGGGGGTCTGACCATTGTGGCTATGTTATGTATTGATGCATCTAATAAGCATGTGCAAAGGTCAATATGAAGGGAAGTGGAGAATGGGGAGCTCTGACATCTCCTGTTGTGAATGGTGGACCCTGTGTTATCAGCTATGAATAGAGGTGTTATCTGCCATAGCAAACCTGCCTCTGATGATAAAGAACCTGCTGAAAACTCTTCTTGAAAGGACTGGAAATATGACTTTAAGGCCATGTTCACACTTTCAGTGTTTGACCAGTATTTTACCTCCGTATTTGTAAGCCAGAACCAGGAGTGGAACAATCAGAGGAAAAGTATAATAGAAACACGTCACCACTTCTGTATTTATCACCCACTCCTGGTTTTGACTTACAAATACTGAACATGCCCTTAGGGCTCATTCAGACATCCATGCCAATCTGTCCAATCTCTGTCCGCAATGAACGGACTGGCCACAGCTCTCTCCATCACAGCTTCATAGATTTCCTTGGGGCAGTCACACTCGGGTCGGCAGACCTGCTGCTAGTCCGTGCTTTAGCAGTCTGTGCCTGACCGATTGGCACAGGCATCTGCATGAGCCCTAAAAGTGCTCCAATGACCGGTGTGAAAATTGAAGTTTATGAATTTTGTTTTTTAATAAAGATTGTGATATGAAAAAAAAAAGTGCAACTTTTTTTTTTGCCAAGTACTTGGAACACAAAAACTTTATTTTAACAATAGGTGATTCTCTGACGATACATTAGTTTCGGGCGGCAAATCACTCAGCGGGCTGGCAATCTACGATCTGAGTCATCAGTCGTATCTACAGCTGTACCTAGACCTGTGTGTAATGCATTATAGTGTAACACGCCATGGCCTACATCCGAACATTCTTGGGATTAGTGATCAGCCCATGTTTTCCTCATGGGAACACCTTGCTATGTTGAAATGCAAACATCTGCTCATGGTTTCCCCCTCGTGAAGAAAAATTCTAAAAATGTATCTCTCTGATGAAGCACACGGTTGTCTGCATTTTAGTTTACCTTTCTCTGTCTTCTATGTCATACAGTTACTCCTTTGGAGTGTAAACCAACTCCCCCCATGTCCTTAATTGTATTTTTAAGCCATTACATTACACACTGCCTGTTTATTATTGTCTGTCTTCACTCTAGAATTGCAGCAAGAGACTGTGTGAAGGTGTGAACAGCTCTCTAACTAAATTGTCTCTTCACAGAGTAAGTTCTTGAACTCTAGTGCCACCTATTCTAAGTCGCAATCTTAAAAGTCAGTATTGACCCTTAAGCCCGGGTCTCACATAGCGATACACCAGCGATCTCGACAACGATCAGGATCGATGGTGTGTCACTACATGATCGCTGCTGAGCTGCCAAACAGGCAGCGATCAGTACAAGCGACACTGCGGGTAACATCGCTTAGTTACCCGCAGTGTACCTTGGTTACCAGCTCCCCTGCAGCAGCGCGCTGGTATCCAACGTACACATCGGGTTTCCAGGCACAGCCCCGCGCCTGGAAACCCGCTGTGTACCTTGGTTACCAGTGGATTTCTGGTCTCCTGCCTGTCACACGCAGCGATGCGTGCTGGCCAGCAGGAGACCAGAGATCAATAAAATGTCCAGGACATTCAGCGACGATCAGCGATACCCAGCAGGGGGGCTGATCGTCGCTGAATGTCACACACAGCGATATCGCTGGTGAGCTCGCTGCTGCGTCACAAAACTAGTGACTCAGCAGCGATCTCGCTAGCGAGATCGCTGTGTGAGACGGGGGCTTTACTTTGACTTCACTGATTTGGCTATACAAGAAGCTCATGGCTGGGAAAACGTTTCTCCTTGTGGAGAGTGACAAGTCAGGGTAAAGAGACTTGTACACCTTGCAATGATAATTTGTATATTTAATTTCCCAAAGGAGCATTGCCTGGCTTTTAAGTCTCTATACCCTGATGTCACTCTTCACAAGAAGAAATGTTCCCCTTTAGACCCCAGTCGGAGGCCTCTCATACAGCTATTTCAGAACTCATGCTTTGCACTGATGAGGGGCAACACCCCGAAACACGTGTCTGCAAATTGAAATTGTGGTTTGGCTCTTATCCATAAATAAGTCATGTGGCAAGGCTCAATAAAGAGTTGATATTGACTTTTAGGATTGCTACTTCCAATAGGTGGCCCTAGAGTTCAAGTCCTGTTAGTCTCTGAAGAGGCAATTTCTGTATGCTAAGATAGACACACAGAGACTTCAAAAATGGTATAGGATAATAAATGTGATGAAGACATCTCATAGTCATATAGACCTAAGTAGAGTTCTAAAGTGTAAAGGACCCACATGAGAGCCATACAACATACAATAAAGAGGAGTAGCTTGCACCAAACCTGTTTATTGTAGCCATTTTGGACGTGGGAGGTGACCACATACAGTTCCTGCGTGACAGTAATACAGTAATATTGTAGCCGTACTTTTACAAAGTTCTCCACCAGCAAAGTACACATAGCTAAAGGACAATTTATAGGGGCTGGGGATGCCTTCTGTGATTAATGAGAACAAGGAGAAAGCCTTGTTGTGATCACTGGGGACTCTCTATTCTTTGACTACTGATAGAAAATTACATTTTCTTTTTCTATTGGGGAGGAGGTGGCACTGCTGTGCATACTAGGAATATGTTGACTGCACAGATTTGCAAGGAAAGTTAGGGCCTGTAGGAACGAAGAAAACTTGCTACCAACTGAAGGGACCTGGCAAGAATGTGCTGAAGTTCAGTTTATAGGCGAAAAGAGAGGCCTTGCTGTGCCTACTAGAAAAATGATGGTTACCCTTCTGAATACAGGCGAAAGTGTGGGGAAACCCTGTTGTGAATACCAAGCAAAGGTAGGTCCTTTTAGGACCTGCTTTGACCAATGGGCTAAGGCTTAGCTCTAAAGTGATTACTAGGAAAAGGTCAGATCCAGCTGTGACTAACGCGAAAAGAGTGGCAATTAAGAGCACTTGCTTTGAATATTGAGAAATAAGGGAAAATTCTGCTATGATTGCTTGAGGAAGGATGAGGGACCCTTCTCTGAACAGAGAAGAAAGAGTGGAAACTCTAATTATTACCTGTATGAACAACCCAGATGTTAGAAGTGCCATAGAAAAGATTGAGGTGACTTGCCTTCAGTAAGGCGGCCAGGCAGAATCATAATGTTATTTACCTGAGGATTAACTCCATACCTGCTGGTAGTTTTTTGAGGTGACCGGTTTACTTTAAAACTAGGTGAGGAATGGCAAACTGTACTACGAAGGTTTGGTTGTGGAAAACCATTTATGCCACAAGTCCATACATCATGGCAAGATGGAGCACAGCAACAAGAATCACGGTAGTTTTACTGCATCAACAAGGTTAAGATGTGCTCCTGTTAAAGGGAATCTGTCACCCCGTTTTTGGACTATGAGATGCGACCACTGCCATCAGGGGCTTATCTACAGCATTCTGTAATGCTGTAGATAAGCCCCCGATGTAACCTGAAAGAAGAAAAACGAGTTATATTATACTCACCCAGGGGCCGTCCGGTCCGATGGGCGTCGCGGTCCGGTTCGGCGCCTCCCATCTTCTAGCGAAGCCGTCCTCTTCATTGCTTCCTGTCGCGGCTCCTGCGCAGGCGCACTGCTCTGCCCTGCGCAAGCGCCGGACCTCTCTGACCTTTCCCGCGCCTGCGCACTGCAGTACTCTGTTCTGCCCTCACCAGGGCAGAGCAGTGCGCCTGCGCAGGAGCCGGGATGGAAAGAAGAGGCCGGCTTTACTAGAAGATGGGAGGCACCGGACCGCGACTCCCATCGGACCGGACGGCGGACCGCCCCTGGGTGAGTATAATATAACTCGTTTTTCTTCTCTTTCAGGTGACACCGGGGGCTTATCTACAGCATTACAGAATACTGTAGATAAGCCTCTGATGGCGGTGGCCAAATCTCATACTCCAAAACTGGGGTGACAGATTCCCTTTAAAGTTCTTTTGAAGAAGCATCAAGAAACGGGCAATGTTGAGGATGTTGTAGATGCAGTGGTTGGTCAAGGAAACTTCATGTAGCAGATGAAATACGAATTGCAAGCAATCAGTGGGACGCAACTACACCCATCTACTGCTCTTTGAAGTCCATCCAGAAGTAGTCTTCATAGAAAAATTGTGGTCTGAAAGCCATACCTTCAACATGAAAACAATGGCAAGTGACGCAACTCTGCATGAAAACCTAGGAACTGAGGGACAAAAAAATGACAGCAGGTGCTCTAGACTAATGGGACAAAACTTGAAATATTTTGCTCTAGCAGCAGGTACTTTGTTTGCCGAAGGGCTAGAGAGTGGAAAAATGACTGCAGGCAACAGTGAAGCACGGAGGAGGTTTCCTGCAAGTTTTGGGGCTGCATTTCCGCAAAATAGGTTGGACATTTGCTCAGGATTAATGATGCTCTCAATGCTGAGAAATACATGCAGACACATATCCATAAGCAATACCATCACAAAGACATCCGGTTGGCCCCAAATTTCTACCGCAGGACATTAATAGAATATTAGGAAACAAAAAAGCGCAAATAGGGTCTTATCCCACAGATTATATTCAATTATAACAGAGAAACTGCTCACCTGGTGCAGAGTAAAGGCATACAGATGTCAGCTGCCACAGATCCACAGGTCGGCAAAGCGACCTCTCCGAGACGTTATAATAAATATGTGGATGAAATCCGCAGTGCTGTAACAAACGAGTTCAGATATAGTTGTAATACACTCTGATGGTTTATTCAAAGCCTATGGCTTCTTCATCAGGAAATTACCAGAGACAGCGTATAGGAGAACAAGGAGTCGTGGAAGTGATGATTTGGCTCCTAGAGAGCCCTGATCTCAACATCAAGTCTGTGGGATTACATGAAGGATTTGCACGAGCCTACATCCACAGATCTGTGGTTAGTTCTCCAAGATGTTTGGAACAACCTCCCTGCTGAGTTATTTAAAAAAAAAAAAAAACTGCAAGTGTATCTAGAAGAACTGATGCTGCTTTTAAGGCAAAGGGTGGTCAAATACTGATTTTATTTAGTTTTCTCTGTTGTTCATTCACTTTGCATCTTATTTAATTGATAAAAATAAACTATTAACACTTGTATTTTAGAAAGCATTCTTACTTTGCAGTATTTCTTCCACACCTCCCTAAAGCTTTTTCATAGCACTGTATATATTATGTATATGAGTTGAGTAAAAAAAAAAATTCACAGGACCCCAGTCCAATGGCCACATAGGTAGTCCTTGGCCACTGGATGAACTGACCTGCCAGCATGGCCTAATAATCAGAATAGGTGCCTGGCATATGCATACTGTAGAATTGTGTGTCTTCTACAAATGTAATTATATGGTGGCAGCTAAAGCTGGATAACGCAATGAGAATATTTATGAAGGATGCTTCAGTGGGATGATCCCCTAAGATTTAGCATTATCTAATGGTTTCCAACTTTGATGCAATTTCCTAGAATTCCTCCCTGTGCTGTTGCTTAGAAACTCTAAAATGACACAGCCTGAGGCATGTACATATTCAGTGCGAGTGCGAGTGCCTGATGGCTGCCAGAAAAGTTTCCTATGATGCACGCTTAATATTTCTTATACATTTTATCCAGTTTGGTCTCAAACAGGACACCTCTAGGTATGTGCTTTATCACTATAGTCAATTACTGAACATCCAAAAACTTATTATGTAACCCTTATATCATCAGTTAAAGGGATTGTTCCATGAGCAAAGTACATTTTAATTAATAGATGTTGCAATAATAAGTTCCATAATTGAATTTGTAAAAAAAAAATGTTCCTGTGCTGAGATAACTTATAAATGAGCTCCTGTTATATACTATTTATTTGCTACATGCAGAGCTGCTCCAGTTCATGGTATCACAGCTTCTGGTCAGGAGTAGTGACTATACAGACTAAACAGCAGGGGCTCACAGCTGCTGCTTTCTGAGGTAACACATTTCCCTGCCTGTTTTATCACAGGAGTGAGCGTTTCTGCCTCATCTCCACCCCTCTGAGCTCATCATAAATCATGTCAGTGAGATATATAAGCTCAGTGGCTACTGGAACCTCCTACCATTGATTTGATTTATCATGAGCTCAGAGGGTTGGAGAAGAGGGAGAAACACTGGCTCCTGAGATAAAACAGGCAGGGAAATGTGTTACCTCAGAAAGCAGCAGCTGTGAGCCCCTGCTGTTTTGTCTGTATACTTACTTATCATAAGTGACTTATGCTTTCTTCCTTGGCCAGGAGCTGTTCTGACCATGTGTCTGCATGTTTGGACACGGCCATTACACAGTGCACAAGGGCACATTTATAAGATCTCAGCACAGGAACAATTTTTTTTTAACACATCCAACTGTGGAATTTATTTGTATTCCAAGATCTATTGATTAAAATGTACTTTGCTCATGAGACAATCCCTTTACACATATCGGTGAGCTGAAGGTTTGATATAGACCTTTATCCTGGAGATATTGCTATGTTGTAACTTCTATACTAAAATACTAAACGTCTTTAATACATTTTTCTATTCTTAGATTACTGGATGTTTTTCAGCAGCAGCTGGGATTAAATCACTGACACACTGTGTAATAAGGGGAGAAAATAAAAAATCAAGAGAAAGCCATGACATTACATGGGAAAATGTCCTAGTATGAGACCTCATCTTCAGAATGTGAGAATGACGTAGTGGGTGAAACATGATCCCACTTTGGGAATCAATATGTAGTATTTTACAAATGGATTTATGAATTTTTACATTTAGGAACATGTCTCTGGGTAATAATATGTGATTAAAAGAAAAGAAACCTTGTTTTTTTGTACATTTTGCGAGGATTTTTGTTGAGATCTGCTCATAATAAATACACAATGACTATGTAAGGTAATTCAGAAAGCCTCATATTGTGAGACATAATGTCATCCAGGATTTTTTCTGTAATGGCATCTTTTCTTATTACATTTGTCCTGTACTTGCTTAAAGAACTTCTCCCATAATCTTTTTTCCCCCCTAAACCTGTGGTGTCCAACTCCGTTCTAGTTGTCCTCAGAGTGAAAGCAATTGGGACTATCCAGAATACTCTGTGTGATCTGGAAATATCTTTTGTAAGCCATGGTGCCTTATTCTGAAGGGTATGCCACACTAAACAATATCGCTAACTGGATCGCTAAAAAACGTCACTATTTAGCGATCCCGTTAGCGATATTGTTCAGTGCGGCAGCTTCCAGCGACGAGCTTCCTGCTGTGATCTCGCTCGTCGCTGGAATCGCTCCGGACCCTATTTCATCGCTGGCGCTCCCGCTGGGTAAGTATCTAATCTCTGTGTGGCACCTTTTCTTAGCGATTTAGCGGTACTTTTGTACCGCTAAAGTCGTTAAGAAGATCGCTAACGGCGATAGCGTCGTTAACTATATCGCTAAATGCGGCAGCATTAGCGATATAGAAACAATCCCGCTAGCGATCTCATTAGTATGCAACGCTAACGAGATCGCTAGCGGGATAGCTTAGTGTGGCAGTACCTTGAGTCTCACATAATGATACACCAGCGATCCCGACAACGATATGCACTTGTCAGGATCGCTGGTGTATCGCTACATGATCGCTGCCAAACAGGCAGCTCAGGCAGCGATCTGGGACAGCGACACTGCGGGTAACGTCACTTAGTTACCCGCAGTGTACCTTGGATACCAGCGCCCTGATGCAGGGAGCTGGTATCCAAGGTACACAGCGGGTTTCCAAGCGCTGCGCGGTGCCTGGAAACCCGTTGTGTACCTTGGATACCAGCTCCCTGCATCAGGGCGCTGGTATCCAAGGTACACAGCGGGTTTCTAGGCACAGCCCCGCGCCTGGAAACCGCTGTGTACCTTGGTTACCAGCGGATCGCTGGTCTCCCGCCTGTCACACGCAGCGATGCGTGCCTGTCAGCGGGAGACCAGCGATCAAAAAAATGTCCTGACATTTCAGCGACGATCAGCGATACCCGGCAGGGGGGCTGATCGTCGCTGAATGTCACACACAGCGATATCGCTGGTGAGCTCGCTGCTGCATCACAAAACTAGTGACTCAGCACCGATCTCGGTAGCGATATCGCTATGTGAGACGGGCCCTTTACATTGTAAAAGATACTTTTGGGTCACTCAGAGAGTAGTGATCAAGAGAGAGTCTGAAGAGCGGTAACGTCAACAGCAATGGCATCCCTGGTGGCCGAGCCCTTGTATAGCAGGATAATGTGGCCTGCCCCAATGCAAAACTTATTTTTTACAGGAACCAGAAGAAATTTTTTTTTTACTATGAGTGATTTGTAAAAATTGGATCATGTATATTTATAACAGCAATATAATAAAAGTTGTATTTTTCTCCTCAGCCACTGAGGGCTGCCATTTTGTTTATTACATTAGAAAGTATTTTTGGCCTCCGATCCTATCTCCTATACTGTCTGCATTAGCTATGAACTGTGCACGCACTTGTCATGCGCAGTTCACAGCTGTAGGTTGAGCCAGGTGTCATTTATTTGTAGCCCAGTGCTATGAAACCTCCCAACCGGTCACCAGTCGCTGCTGGAAGAAGTCACTGCCGCTGCCCTGGTGCCCAGACCTGTTATCAATGCTCACTGGCTGCTGCACTCTGCACACCGACTGAGGTTTGCTTTGTCAGTGTGAGGGTGCAGTCACACGGCCATTTTGCACAGACGATGATCACATGGCAATGCTTGGACTGCCCGGCGGCTCTCCTGACCCAAAAGCGTGACAGATGTATAAAAATAGATGTTGTCCATCTATCCAGTCCCGATCATTGTCCGTGTTATGCAGCCATCTGACTGCGGCCTGTTTCCCCTGCATTGGCAACTACACTCTGTACATTGAAGTTGAACTTGCAGAGAGCAGCAGCCAGCGACAGTCAAAATTTAGGCAGGTTTAGTATTGCCGTAATCGTACTGACCTTAGAGAATCATGTCACCAGCTCATTTTTACCATAAAATGATACCCGCTCTAAACAAAATGGAGAAATGTAATTTATTCACTGTGGATCTGAGGGGTAACGTTTCTCCTTACGGAGAATGACATGTGAAGCATGCAGAGATAAGGAAACTTTTAACTCCTCTGAAAGCATTGCGGCTTAAAGGTCTCCTCATCTCGGCCTGCTTGACATGTCACACTCCGTAAGGAGGAACAATACCCCTTGGATCTCAGTCAGACGCCTGTCACCTAGCCAAACCAGATCTCACACTTTGCACTGATGAGGGGCAATACCCCGAAACACAGTGTCTGCAAATTGAGATTCTGGTTTGGCTTTTATTATAAGTTCAAGGGACAAGGCTCGTTAATGGTTGACATTGACTGTTAGGATTGCTACTTCATATAGGTGGCACTAGAGTTCTAGTCCACTTCCTCTCTGAAGAGACAATTTGCATTTATTCACTGCATGTTTAATTGCATTCTACGGAGGGGCACCATTTCAATTTTTGGCTCAGGCAGCAGGAAAGCAGTCATAGGTGTCACTGTCCGCAGGATCAGTCACTATCACATTGCAGTCACCCACAAAATGGCTCTGCACTGTGTTCCTAAACATTATCCTTCCCCCTCCCTTTGCAAACACCCAGGAGAAGAGTGTAGGAGGAATATGAGACACATGCGAGCAGATCCCACCCTTACATACTGCATTTGTAATGTAAGCAGCTGCTCCGTCGAGTGTTTAAAAATTTAAAATATCAAAACATTTAAAATCATTTTTCATATCTTATACAATAAAAAAAATAAACAAGTGAGATAAAAATGAAATTATATATATATTTTTTTTATTTTCACTTTTTTGGGGAGGATAAATTCCCTTTGAGGAACATGACTAAGATCAAAGTGTTGACTTCCAAATTCCCAGATCTCAAAACAATCAATTATCTAGGAGATGTCCTGGATAAACATCCAATCCAAGGAGGTCCTACCTTAGAACTTAAAGCTGCAGGCCCGATTCATCATTCATGATTCCTTTGTCACTTTTCTTTTTTTTATCTTGTTTGATGAGAGTTTTTTGTGCCAAAATTCTTCAAAATAACACACGTAGTTCATTAATTTTCGCACAAAAATAAAAAAAATGCTTTGTCAAAGACAAAAATGGCAAGTCAGGGCCTTTTGAAGTCTTTGATTCAACAGGTTAAGACTATTTTAGTAGCTCATTGGGAAGTGATTTTGTGTCCGATTTATCGATCAGTAAAAAGTGATAGTGCACAGATAATATATACTGTAAGACGTTAGCACAAGAATAAAGAAAAGAAGACAAGCAAACCATACAATAATAGATTTTATTTCAAAATAACAATAGAAAAGTACCTTTATACAACTCTAAAGCTTCAGATACCATTTTATGTTGGTATACATACACACAGAACACACTGGAAATAAAATTTGGCTATACATTGCAACAATATCCCTTGTTTGTCTATTAAGCGAACAGTAATTGTTTTTTTTAAATAAACCATTTACAAAGGACACAAGAAAACACACGCTAAGCTCAGTTCTGGAGCATTTGTAAAATACTATAACAAATAAAACGCTAAATCAGAATACCAGGAATGCACCTAAGTGAGGATGATGGATAGAAGTGGGATAAAAATGTATAGCAAGTTCTATCGGATTGCATAGGAGACCGATGGCCACGTGTCCAGCCCTAGAATAGACTAGACTCTACGGTCATTCTACTAAGGCCTGAAATGAATGGCTATACTGATTGATACTATTAGGATGCGTTACTACTAAGAGCAGGTATAGGAGATAGGCCGAATAACTATAATCTAAAAGGTGCCTTTGCCCCTCCATCTCCCCAGTTGCTCGTTCCTAGCGCTACCCCTGTGGACCAAGTATAATGCTTTGTCTCCCATCCCTTCCTTACCTCTCATCTTGTAGGAAGAAAGAGCTGCATCAGCCATGAGGAGAGGAGAATTGGACAATGAGATGGCGGGCCCAACTCTCTGGCCTCCTAGCTCCCTATCTGTACGCCATTGGTTCATATAGAAAAATACATTTTGTCCGCCTATTATTTTGTAGCCCTCGGTTATTTGCCCCACATGTTCACCGGAAAAAAATCCCATTATGATAGAACTTATTGTAATCAGCTGGTCTGTAAATTAGAGCATATTGTCTTACATTATATAGAACGATTAGTGTGTATATACATATATTACACACACACATATATTGGAGCAACTGGATTAATAATTAGGTCACTATTGAGCAAAAAAGATCATAATGGATTACATTATTAGGACTAATTAGTAGACCAGCTGATCTACAATATATATATATATACATATATATATATATACGTATATATATATATATACTGCTTTTGCTCAGTAGTGATCTACGTGTTACTGTGTTCTGGTTGGTTTCTATGAACACTCAAGGAGCTGGTGATTGTTAGCCTGACATATACACACGCACACAAAACACACCCAACTGCATAAAACACACTATACTGCATGGACACGTGACTGTAAAGATATGGCATTCATAAGCAACTAGAATTCAGCCATTTTTTATTGTATTATATATAGCAAATAAAACCACTAGCACATATATCGCAGGTAAAGAAGGCCAAGGTTACTTTCTCACTGGTTCACACAATCGTGAAATTGTTAGTATGGCATTTACAGGCTACTTATCCAACATCCTCATAGAAGAATCATAATACAACCACACTAAAAATGTCTGTATCAAGATCAGAGCAAAGATCAAAATAGGATTTAGAGAAAATATACTTTAAAGATCTGACCGGGTACCACAGAGAGAGTCTCCCCTATACAGCTTCTCCCAGCGCTGCTAGAGGTGATTGCCAGGTTTCTACCTCGTGTGTGTATATAAGGCCGGGGTCACACTTCTCACACCTCAATACCCGGCACTGCCGCCGGCACTCGGGACCGGAGTGTGTGACTGCATGCATTACACAGCTGAACGCTCTGGTCCAAGTGCCGGCGGCAGTGTCGGGTATTGAGGTGCGAGACTTGTGCGAGTTTCTCGCAAATGTGACCCCGGCCTAAGGAGAAACATCTCAATCACCTGCAGCGGTGCTGGGAAGAGCCGGCCAAGGGTGGCACCTGGCTAGTCTAGTCTACGCCAGTGTGTTTCAGAGGACAATGTATCTGTCCGCAGTTTGGACAGTATGAATCAGATGACAAGCTCCCTTAAATGTAGAATTTCGCTTTTTAATAAATTGTGATTTTTTTTTTAATAGATGTTCATCCAAGTTAGATTTTGCATAGAATGTATATGGAAATAAGCAGTTGTGATAACACTTTTTTTTTTCTAGAAAATCACAGGACAGGCCATAATCACTGTATTAAAAACCTCCAGAATCCTGCCTGAGAATATTTTGTAAGGAGTCTTAATTCCTTGTGTAGCTGGCAGAGTATTTTGCAGGGATAAATTGCTGTTGGCGGCTTATTTCCTATACAGTGGCTATTACAAGGGAACAGCAGTGTTCTGTGTGGCCTCTGGAATAGCCTTCCTTGTAGTACATGGATGAAGTGGATGAGAGGCAGGCTGGATAGTGATTTCTGTTCTGGTTTCCTTGGCCAGAAAGATTACAAATTGGTGTTACAATGCTGCCTACCGTTTTAATAAAACTGTGGCTACTGGGAGAAAATGAAGTTATTTCTTCCCTGCAGCTGCCGGCTTTCAGTCATGTAGGCACGCACGTATACTATACGGTGAGCAGCGGCTGGAAGCACATCCCGGCACTTTGATTGACACGTCGCGATGCAGCGCATCTTTCAATTAAAAGTGCAGGGGTGAGCTTACAGCCGGGAGGAGATCGGTTCATTTTCCCCCAGTAGCTGCACTTTCAGGACAGCAGCCAGGCAGTACTGTAATGCCATTTATCTGTGAATTAATCCTATATCTGCAGGTTATTACCATTTTTCCGAGGTCACAGGTTCCCTTTAAGGAAATGATTAATGCACCCTGAGCTGAATATTCTGGTAGTCACCTCAAGGCTAGTGACACATCAGATTTTTCCCTCATCCGAAAAAAATCAGTCCAATTATGCTAATCAGAGTGTGATCCGATTTTCTTGGACATGTCTCCATCTTCTCCATTCTGTCAGTTGTGAAAATCAGACTACACTGGAGCGTGATCTGAGTATGGTCCTATTTTTTTGGCAGACCCATTGACTTGCACGGCCGAATATCAGATGTAAATCGGGCATGCTGCCATTTTTTATTGGTCCAAGGAAAAATAAATTGTACATGTGCACAGCCCCATAGACTAACATTGTAACGAGTGCGATTCGATGTTTTATAGGATCGCACTCGGACTGAAAGCCAACAAAATGAATGCACCCATAGACCAACCCACTTCTAAAGGAACATTGATAATAATGAGGGACACAGACATATACTTAGTGCTGACAAATATTTAGGGCATATCCCGTAGCTATGCCAAAAAGGTCAGACACACTTCAAAAACTAAAAAAGTCATATATACATTTTTATTGAAGGATGTCAAGTATATCTATCAGTAATGAATATCCGTCACTCAGCGATGAAGGCGTCCCCTTCTCCATCCGAGCCCATGAATGCTGCACTCCGTTCGTGCCATGTATTTCATCACACGCCGAGGAGCGTCACACCATATGCCATTGGGATAATTACACACAACTGCGGCTCCATTCCCAACACTCCCCGCAACAACAATGTCTCCTAATTGAGTATAAACTGCGATTAGATTACTTCTATCTGTAACCAAGGAAACAAATGGTGAATCATGGCTTGGCATTTCCCATATGAATGAACACTGGGCCAAAAAGTTAATCCAGTGATAAAGTTTCATTCCACTTTTATCAATTATTAGGTTTCTCTATAAAGACCGTTTTGTTTGGTACAATTTCTATATTACTGGTCTTGCATCATATTACAGACATCTGTGAATCGGCGTTAAAGGAAATCTGTCACCAGGTTTTTGCCACCTAATCTGAGAGCAGCATAATATAGAGCAGAGACCCTGAATCCAGTGATGTATCACATACTGGGCTGCTTGCTGTAGTTTTCATAAAAATTACAGTTTTATCAGTAGGAGTTTATCACTAGAGAACTAGTAAACCTGCTGCTAGGTAGTCCTCTATATTCATGAGCTCTGGATAACCCCATCCCCACCACTGATTGGCAGCTTTCTGCCTATACACAGTGCATAAACAATGCTTTTAATCATTGGAGGTGGCTGGGTTATATAAAAACTACACTAAGCAGCAGTAAGTGACACATAACTGGAATCAGGTTCTCAGCTCCTACATCATGCAGCCAAGCCTGCTGTCTAGAAGAAGAACATTGCAAACAACTTCAGAAAAGTTTATTACAGGAGGGAAATTGGAAACTTTATTTGTAGCTTAGCGAGTTTATTCGATGCTGTTCAGAGGTGTCATTTTATTCCATGGAGGGTTTGTTACCTCCATGTGCTGATCGTATGTTGCAATGCAAGGTTTTTTTCTATGTACTTCACGTGCCAATTTTTCATATAGGAGTCAATGGACAGTGAAAAATTGCATACATGGAGCTGGTTAAAAAACCTAGTGTCATGCAGAAGTGCTAATATTATTTCCTGGACCAATGGCAGGGCTAATCAGCAGACAATACATCAGTACCCATATGGCTGAGAAATTTGCAGCACAATGAGATCCGCTGACTTTGATGTAGATTCGATGCAGGTTCGCAGTGAGATCTGAGGTGGGAATTTTGTGTAGGCTTCCCCTTAGGCTAGGGTCACACCACCATTTTTCGTTTATCGGTCCGATTATGCTAATCACGCTCTGATCAGAGTATTTGAATGTAATCCGATTTTCTCAGAGAGGGAGAAAAAAAAGATTATCTATTCTCTATATTGTCAGTCTGTGAAAATTGGTTTGAGAAAGGAAAAAAAAAATCAAACAGGTGCACGGCCCTATAGAATAACATGGGGGCAAGTGGTATTCATCAAAATAACGGCTAGCACTGGTCCCATTTTTACAGTCGTGTGCACGAGCACGACTAAGGAATATATCTATATAAGGCCGGGTTCACACACGGATATTTTACGGTTCGTGTAGGAATAGCAATACCCAGACTGACCCAACCTAGAACCTCAATTACACCCATGGGGCTGTAAGATCAGGTTGTGAGGCCCACCGCAGGACTATGCGTTCCACATACGGACCATGACATACACTATTGCAAACCCCTCCTGGGGAAGTGAAATGCAATACAACCATGCAAATCTGCACTATTCAAGCTTTGTAATCCTATTGTAAACCAGGACACGATCCTTACAAGGCACGATAAGAGACTTATAAACTGCAATTTTTTTTTAATGTTAACATTTGCATAGAAATATTTCTTAAACAAGTACCATAAACCACATATATCTACGTAGAATACAAACAGGGCGAAGGACGCAGACACCTGCGCCATTTCTCCTCTACACCTCCATAGCAGGACTTTCTTTGGACCTGGATGGATACATTTGACCTAGTCTTATCTCACAAACACACACAATTGGTTTTGTGTCCATGTAGTGAAACCATTGTACTTAGCCTAAATAGTTACTTTATTTATTAAAAAACCCAAACTAAAATACAGCATATAAATAGCTAGAAGGCACTACACGGAGACCGTTACAGGCATTATGGGGGGAGACTTTGGACTAAAGGGTACAACTGGTCACCCAGACAGACCTTCTGAGAAATGTCTGATTGTAAAATATATATATATATATATATATATATATATATAAAGCACCTCGGGCTGTGTCCGGTATTACATCTGTCATATCCACTTCAATGGGACATTGATGAAAAATCAGACACAGCTTCTGGATAAAAGTAGTGTCATTTCTGGAAGGAAGAAAAAAAGATCTCTAATTTTTATTTAATTTATTTTTCTTTTTTTTTTTCCATTCTTAACAATCCGTTTAAGGGATTTTACTTTTTGTAAAGATGTTGTCTAGAACTTAAATATGAATGACCTATCTATACGATGGTTAGTCAATATAAGATCATTGGGAGGGCGGACCATGGTAGCCCCCAACTATCAGCTGAAAACGGCACTGGCAGCAACCGGGAGCCAAGCGATGTATGGGGTGGAACACAACAGGCCCATAAATGGCTGCTGCCAAGTAACGCACACTCTCTTTCAGTCACTCAGCTGATTGGGGTCCGACACCCAGCACCTCCACCGATCTCAAATTGAAGACCCTGGAAACAAAAAGGTCATCAACAGTTCAGTCCTTGACAACCGATTTAATGCTATTTTACATAGTAGACCAGAAGTTTCAGAAAAAGCTCTCTACCATGACATGCAATGAATGTGTGAGAACTAATTTTGTTCCCTTACTCAAGGCATAACTATAGTAGGTGCATTGGTTGCAATCATACATGAGCCCTGGAACCTAGAGGGGCCCAAAAGGTCTGTTTGGCCCATATGAGAAGACCAATATTATAAACTTGTGTTAGTTGGGGCCCTGATGAAGCTTGTGAGCTCCAATGCAAATTCTCCAAATTATGCCAGTACCCATGACTTCACAGAAATGTGTCTGTGTGGCCCTGACTGTGTCCCATTTACCTAACTGGCTATCTGTTAAGGTTCCTATATGACCCAAATAGACTCTTGACCATAGTCAACACACAGGCCTCCAAACCCCATCCAAGTCTTTGCAGGTCAAAGGCCTGAAGCAGCAATGGAGGGAATCCAATGCTACATGGAATGAACAATCAGGAAGCGGTTTGGCAACTGTCATGACTTGGGCATGGAGCCTGGGACAGAGGTGTTGACACCCAATAGAATCTAAAGATCTTGTGCCCACATTCCTCACTTTTACAATGCTGAATATTACCCGGTTAACCACTGGTTAGATTTGCTTGCTCAGATGTGATTAGAACATTAATAGGGACATTACTAGGAAAAAATGGCCACCACTTCAAAATGTAGATGCCTCCACACATAAAGCCACTCGTTGATGGTTTATAAGTAGAGTTTGCAATTGCGAAAAATGATGCAGTAGACATTGTATAGGTCCAGGCCATCGCTACTTTTTACCTAGAACCTGCTGAATTCTAGGAACGGTGGGAATAAAGACACAGAAGCGCCAAGGTTCCCCACTGTTTGTCCTATAGCGGCCGCTTAGTATAGCTAAGTTATGTAGAGAGTAGCAGTAAAGAATAATTGGCCAAAACCTTTAGAAATCCAGCATTAAAACTGGAGGAAGCAGAAGGTCAACAGTGAACCACATTTCTCAATCTCTTCATACTGCAGTCTCCTGGACCGTCTCCTGGACCGTCTCCTGGACCATCTCCTGGACCATCTCCTGGACCATCTCCTGGCCACTTGTTAAATATTGAGTGGCTGAAGATCATGTAACTACTTGAAAAGAAATCATTAAACTTAGAATCACATCTCCTTAATGTGCTTGTTTGGTCCACCACAGTGGATATCAACTAAAAGAAATCGCTATCAACATAAATTGTGCAGTTATAGAGTTCCTTTACTGTGTGTCAATACACAGCTCTGTTCATTCTCATCCCATGGCCAGGAAAATCTGTTAAAATCTCACATTGAGAGATGGGGTATTGCTGGCACACTGCAGAGTTGGTGGGAAGATATGCAAAGGTTCTCGTGAACTATTGTGAATGGGGATGACTAATTTTGAAGCTGCAAGGTCTGTTCTGATAGTATATATAATCGATAGCCATCAAACTATGGGGCATTTGTTAATTAAAACAAACTAGTAACAATGGAGTTCAATTATGGGTGTTAACGCAAAGGGAGTCTGCTAGCATGTTTTTAGTATGTAATCGGAGAGCAGCATGATGTAGTAGCTGAGAGCCTGATTCCAAGGATGTGTCACTTACTGGGATGTTTTCTGTATGTTCAGTAAAATCAGTGTTTTATCAGCAAGAGATTGTTACAAGTGGACAACCGACCTCGTGCCTCCTAGTCCAACCACGCCACCAGCTCTGATTAGCAGCTTTCTCTCAATGCACGGTGTACACAGAAAGCTGCCAATCAGTGGTTGTGGGGAGCTCAGCATTCAGAGCACTACTAGATCTGATTATTTTATCATAACTGATGCACCCAGTAAACTAAGTGATACATCACTGGAATCAGGATCTCTGTCCCTACCTCATGCTGCTGTCAGATTACAGGTAAAGGAGCACTACACATATAATATGAATCTGATATAAGTGCAGCTTATAAGAAAAATCTATGATATGCATTCAGTAATGTGTATGTTACAAGGATCTGGAGATAAAGTAGTCATTATGGAGGCAGGGATTTATCACCGGGAATGTGCCAGCCGACTGCAGGGTGCCGCACCAGTAAAGGAAATCAATTAACCGCACTTTCCACAGGTTTCCAACACAACATATTTCACAAATAATAGACTAACAGAGAATCTTTTCTTATTAAACAAACCACTTTATAATATTAAGTACAACTAGGAATTGCGTCTCTGCTCTGATTGACTCCCTCTACTGTTATATGGGTACAAATAATACTGGGGTCAAGCCGATCTAGTGCCTAAATATGTACAGCTCACACAAACAATCTCCATATTGTAAAAATACAGTTCTTTAGTTTTTCGGTTTTCTTTTCTTTAAACAAGATATTTTAATATTCAGAAACATGCAGCTTAAATTTAAAAAAAAAAAAATAGAAAATTTTCTTTAATTACAAGTATTGAAAAATATTAATTAACCTAGAGTCTCTGAACGCAGCAGATTTCTTGGGACGGAGACTGCTAGTTTCATTATCCCTGCTGCTTTCTTAGGGTTGAAAGCGTGAACTAGACCGCAATGATGGCAAGCCAAACTTTCAGATAAGGCACTTGCAGTTCTTACAGTGTACAAGGGGTGGGGGATATTCACTTGCATTTAGCGTCAGTTTGACAAAGGCAGATGTGTGATGGAGGCTTGGTCGGATCTTGGAGGAATCATGATGTAATGCTGATGGTGGTCTTCGGTTGTTGTAGCCTGTGTTTGAGAAAAGTGAGAGCAATGTTAGCAAACAATGGTGCAGCTTAGTATGTGCAAATGGAGAAGGATATCCAAAAATGTATTATATATATGCACTGGTCAGCCATAACATCAAAACCACTAAGACGTGAAGATAAGAACATTAACCTTTCACTACTGCTATGTAGTGTTTTACAGACCACTGAGTAGACTTCTTCAGAAATGCTGCCGTAAAACGCCGATATATCAAAAGTAGATTGCAGCATTATATGGATTACAGTCACAATGTTGGCCTTTGGTTGCTTAAAGGGAATCTGTCACCCTAAATTGGCGGGATATTTAAATGATGACAGTCAGGTCAGATGGGCGGTGTTTTGGGTACTTGCCTTAACATGATGTTCGCCGCTGTCTCCATTATTTCTGGGAATTGTAGTCGTTGCCCTCCATATAACGCGCCTGCGCATTGCAATCTGCGGGCAAAGCATACTGCACGTGCGCAATTCAAGATTGCAATGCGCAGGCGCGTTATATGGAGGGCAACGACTACAATTCCCAGAAATAATGGAGACAGCGGCGAACAACATGTTAAGGCAAGTACCCAAAACACCGCCCATCGGACCGGACCACCATCATTTAAATATCCCGCCAATTTAGGGTGACAGATTCCCTTTAACCTCTTAGATGGAGCAGTAATATACAACCAGAGCATCTAAGTTGATGACAGAAGGGTGTGTATATGTATATGTGTGTTTGTGTATGTGTGTGTACACCATGTTCCAAATTATTATGCAAATGATATTTTTCTCTGATTTTCCTAAGTTGTCGGTGCAAATGACAGTCAGTCTAATAAAAGTCATCACCTGTTAGAGTATACATCGAATCTTATTGAAGAAACCTCCCAATGATAACAGTATAATCTCCAAAATAAATACAAACTCAAAATGCACTGTTCCAAATTATTAGGCACAGTAGAATTTCTAAACATTTGATCTGTTTTAAAGAACTGAAAATGCTCATTTGTGGAATTTGCAGCATTAGGAGGTCACATTCACTGAACAAAAAAGCTATTTAACTCCAAAACATCCTAACAGGCCAAGTTACATGTTAACACAGGAACCCTTCTTTGATATCACCTTCACAATTCTTTCATCCATTGAACTTGTGAGTTTTTGGAGAGTTTCTGCTTGTATTTCTTTGCATGAAGTCAGAATAGCCTCCCAGAGCTGCTCTTTTGAAGTGAACTGCCTCCCATCCTCATAGATATTTTGCTTGATGATACTCCAAAGGTTCTCTATAGGGTTGAGGTCAGGGGAAGATGGTGGCCACACTATGAGTTTATCTCCTTTTATGCCCATAGCAGCCAATGATTCAGAGGTATTCTTTGCAGCATGAGATGGTGCATTGTCATGAAGATGATTTTGCTCCTGAAGGCACGGTTCTGCTTTTTATACCATGGAAGAAAGTTGTCAGTCAGAAACTCTATATACTTTGCAAAGGTCATTTTCACACCTTCAGAGCCTTAAAGGGCCCTACCAGCTGTAGCCCCATGATTCCGGCCCAAAACATGACTCCTCCACCTCCTTGCTGACGTCGCAGCCTTGTTGGGACATGGTGGCCATCCACCAACCATCCACTACTCCATCCATCTGGAGCATCCAGGGTTGCTCAACACTCATCAGTAAACAAGACTGTTTGAAAATTAGTCTTCATGTATGTCTGGTCCCTCTGCAACCCTTTTTGCTTGTGAGCACTGCTTAGGGGTGGCCGAATAGTAGGTTTATGCACCACAGCAAGCCTTTGAATGATCCTAAACCTTGAGGTTCGAGGGACTCCAGAGGCAACAGCAGCTTCAAATATCTGTTTGCTGGTTTGCAATGGCATTTTAGCAGCTGCTCTCTTAATCCGATGAACTTGCCTGGCAGAAACCTTCCTCATTCTGCCTTTATCAGCACGAACACGTCTGTGCTCAGAATCAGCCACAAATCTCTTAACAGTACGATGATCACGCTTAAGTTCTCGGGAAATATTTTAATGTTTTCATCCGATGACCAAGGCATTGCACTATTTGATGCTTTTCAGCAGCAGAGAGATCATTTTTCTTTCCCATGTTACTTGAAAACTCTGGCCTGCTTAATAGTGTGGAACATCCAGTTTTCCTTTTATTGGGCCCACATAGCAAACTAATTATCACAGGTATCTGAGATTGATTTCAGTGATCCAAAGAACCCTGAGACACAATATCATCAATGGGTTTCATTTACAAAAAAAAGAAAAAAACACTATGACACTTAAAACCAATTTGCATAATAATTTGAAACATGTTGTATATGTGTGTGTGTGTGTGTGTGTGTGTGTGTGTGTGTGTGTGTGTGTGTGTGTGTGCATATGTGTGTATGTATGTGTGTATATATATATATATATATATATATATATATACTGTACAGACCAAAAGTTTGGACACACCTTCTCATTCAAAGATTCTTCTGTATTTTCATGACTATGAAAATTATAGAATCACACTGAAGGCATCAAAACTATGAAGTAACACATGTGGAATTATACATTACACTTTACAAAAAAGTGTGAAACAACTGAAAATATGTCTTAAATTCTTGGTTCTTCAAAGTAGCCACCTTTTGCTTTGATTACTGCTTTGCACGCAGAACAGGTGAACGGATGGACTCTACATGCCTGGTTCTCACCGTGAAGCATGGAGGAGGTGGTGTGATGATGTGGGGGTGCTCTGCTGGTGACACCGTTGGGGATTTATTCAAAATGGCAGCGGTGAGCGTTCCAGCTCACCCCAAACCATCTCGATTGGGTTCAGGTCTGGTGACTGTGGAGGCCAGGTCATCTGGCGTAGCACCCCAACACTCTCCTTCTTGGTCAAATAGCCCTTACACAGCCTGGAGGTGTGTTTGGGGTCATTGTCCTGTTGAAAAATAAATGATGGTCCAACTAAACCCAAACTGGATGGAATAGCATGCTGCTGCAAGATGCTGTGGTAGCTGTTGTGAATGTGTTAGAAATGAATTCTGAGCGGGAGCTCCCTCTGGTGGTTACAAACAGTACTGAACCATTCAATGAAGATTGTGAAGATTGGCGATCAGGAGTTACAGACTGGTCTTATATAAGGGAGGTTCCCTCCCATCAGGGTTGCCGGTGATCAATTGTTCTTGTCTCAACTTTGGTTCCTGGTTCACTGGAAGCTTGCTGTGTTTTGCCTGCATCTTCTGCTAACAGATAAGTTTTTTTCTGCTTGTATTTTTGTGCTTGCTTTTTGCATTGTTTTCTGCACTCTCGTGGGGGTCAGCCAGGTCCCCTCCGGGGGCTTGTGCTCCTCTCAGTTTATCTGAGCCTCAGTTATTTGTTCATTTGCCTTTTCCAGTTTTTTCAGTGGCTGCGGCTTAGTTTTGTTACACCAGAGAACTAATTTAGGTGGTAGAGGTCGTGTGATCTCAGGTGTTTTTGTAATTAGTAGTGTTGGTACTTTTTAGGTTTTTTTGGGATTGCAGTAAGTGTCCTTCCTATCCTTTTCTGTCCAGGTAGATTGGGCCCCAACGTTTGCTCATACTATTTTCTGTCTGTGTCTGTATTTCCTCTTGTCTAACCGCCATTACATGTTTGGGGGCTTCCTATGTTCTTTGGGGATCTGCTCCGGGGCAGATAGTTTTCCTCTTTCTATCTTTAGGTGTAGTTAGCTTCTCAGGCTGTGACGAGGCATCTAGGACCATCGTAGGTACGCTCCACGGCTGCCTTTAGTTGTGGTGGTTAGTCAGGGTACTGCAATCCAGTAGATTTCAACCTCTCTGGTGTATTGCCGTTTTTGCCTGCTCTCCTCAGCTACCAAAACATAACAGGTAGCCATGATGGTTCAGTATGACTTCAATTTTGAATAAATCCCAACAGTGTCACCAGCAAAGCACCCCCACACCATCACACCTCCTCCTCCTCCATGCTCCAGGCATGTAGAGTCCATCCGTTCACCTTTTCTGCGTGCAAAGCAGTAATCAAAGCAAAAGGTGGCTACTTTGAAGAACTTAGAATATAAGACATATTTTCAGTTGTTTCACACTTTTTTGTAAAGTGTAATGTATAATTCCACATGTGTTAATTCATAGTTTTGATGCCTTCAGTGTGATTGTACAATTTTCATAGTCATGAAAATACAGAAAAATTATTGAATGAGAAGGTGTGTCCACACTTTTGGTCTGTACTGTATATATATATATATATATATATATATGTATATATATATATATATACATATATATATATATATATATATATATATACACACACAGCTCTGGCAAAAAAATAAGAGACCACTGCACAGTTTTATAAAAATCAGCTTCTCTACATGTATGACAGCCATTCCATTCCAGTGTCAGTTGAATTCCAACCAGAGTACACCTCATTCTACTTAATGTGCTTCTGATTAGGTGATCACCTGAACCAAATCTTATTTCACCAAGGAAAGTATAAAAAAACACTGCTGTGGTGTTCACAATCCTCTTGCAATAGGACAAGCTGGACGGCAAAACAAGTGCTAGTAATATCCCAAAAGTAATAGGAATGAAAAAATAACTTTTAACCATGCCAAATGAGTTGAAAAGAAAAGTCTTGAGTGAGGAAAAGAAGGGCTCAATTCTGGCTTTACTAGCAGAGGGATACAGTGAGCGTCATGTTGTCTCCATCCTTAAAATTTCTAAGACAGCAGTCCATTACAACAAGGTCAAGCAGCAGGCATTGGGGACAAAAAAGCTACAGACCGGCAGAGAGCGAAAACGACTCTCCACTGATCGGGATGACCGCCATCTTATTCGAATGTCACTCAGCAATCGCAGGATGACATCAAGTGACCTACAAAAGGAATGGCAAATGGCAGTTGGGGTGAAGTGCACGGCAAGAACAGTTTGTAACAGGCTCCTAGAGGCAGGGCTCAAGTCATGTAAAGCTAGAAAAAAGCCTTTAATCAATGAGAAGCTAAGGAGAGCCAGGCTGAAGTTTGCCAAAGACCATAAGGATTGGACAATAGAAGACTGGAGTAAGGTAATCTTCTCTGATGAGTCTAATTTTCAGCTTTGCCCAACAACTGGTTGTCTAATGGTTAGACGGAGACCTGGAGAGGCGTACAAGCCACAGTGTCTTGCACCCACTGTGAAATTTGGTGGAGGATCGGTGATGATCTGGGGATGCTTCAGCCAGGCTGGAATTGGGCAGGTTATTCTTTGCGAAGGATGTATGAATCAAGCCGCATACAAGGTTATCCTGGAAAAACAGTTGATTCCTTCTGCTCAGGCAAAGTCCCCAACTCTGAGGACTGCTTTTTTCAGCAGGACAATGCGCCATGCCACACAGCTAGGTCAATCAATCTGTGGATGAAGGACCACCACATCAAATCCCTGCCATGGCCAGCCCAATCTCCAGACCTGAACCCCATTGAAAACGTCTGGAATGTAATCAAGAGGAAGATGGATAGTCACAAGCCATCAAACAAAGAAGAACTGCTTAAATTTCTGTACCAGGAGTGGCAAAAGGTCACCCAAAAGCAGTGTGAAAGACTGGTGGAAAGCATGCCAAGATGCATGAAAGCTGTGTTAAAACATTAGTATTGTTGTTTCTAAATGATTATGAACTTGTTTTCTTAGCATTATTTGAGGTCTGCAAGCACTGCATTTTTTTGTTATTTTGACCATTTCTCATTTTCTGAAAATAAATACAAAATTTATTGCTTGGAAATTTGGAGACATGTTGTCAGTAGTTTAAAGAATAAAAGAGCGATTTACATTTTACACAAAAAATATACCTATAAAGAGAAAAATCAGACAAACTGAAAATTTTGCAGTGGTCTCTTAATTTTTGCCAGAGCTGTATGTGTGTGTTAGGGTGGGGGTAGGGAGTGGGAGCAAAAACAATAGCAAACACTCTAATCAGATGAGACGTCACAGGTAAGTTACTGTGTGTTAAATAGTTATTCTGTATCTACTGTGACGATCCACACTATGTGTGGACGGGGATCACTCGCTTAGCTGGTCTTAGAGGCAAACACTGGCACACTCAGGGTTAAAACAACAGTTCATCTGGTTTATTCTTCACCAATGTGCAGCAGACATTACACAAAATACAGTCTTTATGGTTTATTCTTCCTCAGAATGTATCATTCCTTATACACAACATAGTCCTCATGACCCGAGTCATTATCCACACGGACCCTTGTCCGTTACCTGCTGGTGTCTCAGGTTCTCAGACACCTCTTCACCTCAGAGGCATCTAGTTCACATCACTCACGGACCCCGATCCGTCTCTCTTACGGTTTTGAAGACCGTCTTCTTCCTCTCTGACTCAAGCTCGCCAGGACAGCGCCCCCTAGCTGCCTCATGGGTCACTACACCACACTACACTGTGACTTACAGAGAGATGATGTGTATACTACCTCCCGTTTTATTTAGAGTACCGCCCCTTAGTATATAGTGTACTCACTGTGCCTTTTTAGATAGGGTCTTATCTTGTTAAAGGGGACCTGTCACCAGGAATAATGCTGTTAACCTGCATATATGGGGTTAGTCTGTAGGCTAACAGTGCTATGATGCTGTCCGGCGCCTGCACATAGCCAAATGCAGCGGGGAGAAAATGATCTTTATTCTCCCTGCCAGCATTCGGTTCAGTCACCACTCTGAGGATACAGCTGGCCCCAATGTAGAGCCAGAGTCAGTCACCGCTCTGAGTATACAGCTGGCCCCAATGTAGAGCCAGAGTCAGTCACCGCTCTGAGTATACAGCTGGCCCCAATGTAGAGCCAGAGTCAGTCACCGCTCTGAGTATACAGCTGGCCCCAATGTAGAGCCAGAGTCAGTCACCGCTCTGAGTATACAGCTGGCCCCAATGTAGAGCCAGAGTCAGTCACCGCTCTGAGTATACAGCTGGCCCCAATGTAGAGCCAGAGTCAGTCACCGCTCTGAGTATACAGCTGGCCCCAATGTAGAGCCAGAGTCAGTCACCGCTCTGAGTATACAGCTGGCCCCAATGTAGAGCCAGAGTCAGTCACCGCTCTGAGTATACAGCTGGCCCCAATGTAGAGCCAGAGTCAGTCACCGCTCTGAGTATACAGCTGGCCCCAATGTAGAGCCAGAGTCAGTCACCCCTCTGAGTATACAGCTGGCCCCAATGTAGAGCCAGAGTCAGTCACCGCTCTGAGTATACATAGCGGCCGCTGTAACCAGTCCCCCGATCCTGACTGACACTAGCTCTATATTGGAACATAATAAATGAGAAAATAAAGATAATTTTCTCCTCGCTGCATTCGGCTACGTGCAGGTGCCAGGCAGCATCATAACACTGTTAATGTGTAGCCCTGGTATGTAAGGCACACATTATCCGGGAGGATGCGTGGAAAGGTAATGGTTTAATGCTTGATATGCATTCACTCACTCATCACACCTAGACACACCCACAGAGTATATAAGGTAGTGACATGCAGCAGAGCTCAGTCAGTTTCCTGTCTTCGGACAGAGAGTCTGTTTCCTGTCTTCGGACAGAGGAAGAGGGTCTGTAGATCTGTCTAGTCTGGACTTGGAGGGAGGAAGAAGTTCAGTTCAGTCCAGGTGTCAGATCCTGTCAGCAGTGAAGCAGTTCAGAAAGTGGAGGCTAGTACGGATGAGATAGTATCCTAGCCTAGTCAGAGCTGTTCCTGACCCTGAAGTGAGAGACAATATTGAGGAGGAAGAGTTCTGCAGCAGTACTTCAGTCGCCTGTCCCAAGGACAGTGAAGTTCAGTCGACGTGCTCCTGAACTAGAAGAAAACTGGGAATCTGTCAGCGGGCTCTAAGAAAGGTCAGAAGAAAGGACTGTGACTATTTGGATGAGAGTGCTTATGTTAAGAGCGTGGGCAGGGCGAAGGGCGCAGTGGAAAGGAATACAGAAGTGCCTTGGACATTGGATTGTCAGCACTATTCACCGGTCACTGGGGACCGAAGTGTCGCTATAGCTTCAAGCGTAGTGATAGAACAACCAGAGGTTCGCTGGACTTCAAGTCTCAGGAACAAGCCCTTAGCGTCGGTACGTAACCGGGGTCAGGTGGAATAGGGACTTTGAGTCAGTGCACGACAAAAGAAAGAACCTAGTTCCATCACTAGGAAGGCTCCGACCACTATGCTGACCGGGCAGTACAGCTACAGAATTAGCTGGAGTTTTTGAGTGAACTTAGCTTCATGCAAGTTGGACTCGTTACATTGAAAGTTAAGGAGGCCTCTAACCTGCTCAGCCGTTACCTTGAAACGCATCCTCCATCCACCCCAACAGCTTCCCGGGACCTGCCTTATCATCTTGGAAAGTAAAAGGTATTGTCATGGGTGTATCGCCACGAGGATCGTCGCGATTACACACTCTGACTTCTCACAGCTGAGTTGCTGTTTCTTTGTGTTTGGTAATGAGGGAGTTAATTTTACCTAGCTCTTTGCTAAGACTAGGTCCAGCCTCGCCCGGCTGCTTTTGATTATGTTCTAATTAGCTTCCTTTATATAGCTGCCAGTCTGGGTGTTAGATGCCGGTGAAAGTATTCATGTAGTCTAGCAGACTGGATCGGTTCTGAGAATACTTAAGCTAAGAGCTCCTTAGTTGTTTTTACTCTTACAGCTTATAGTTTATCTCTGAGACCTTAGGTGTTCCTACTGTGTGTGAGTGTTGTATGTAAGACTTTATTTACTTTATTTCTTGTCTTTCTTGTATGTCTTTCTGTTCATTAACCGTTACCTGTTCATTCCCTTTGGTGGTAATCAGGGTCCTTCTTAGGACTAGATTACAGTTGGCAGGGATTGATAGGAGACAGGGTTTACGCTGGTGGCCTGGACCTCTGTACCTTTAACAGTACCTCCAGGTAGAGGGATTAGTTAGGACCCCAGTTTAGGGTCAGCATAGACCCGGTCACCCTCTAGCCGGAGACAGCGTATAACGGATTCCGTATTGACCCACTGGACTTTCTGTCAGGTAATTCTATGTTATCATATATCTATAAGCATGTTATATTGTATGTTGCCCTTTTGATATAGATTACTGTCATCACATATAAATATATCTGCTATACAGCGTGACAGGTATGGAAAGAAGCTTTAATGTGTGAGACTGTGTCATTTAACTGCACACCTTCACGACATCATAATCACTATAGACCCTGAGGGAAGAGTCCCACCTGTAGGGGACCCGACATCTAGCTGCCACACCATCCCCTCAGAGATCTACTGCAGCGCTGGTCTTAGTGATCAGACAACTACAGGTGGCGTCACGAACTGTTATATACCAGTCCCCTGTAAATAATTCCCCCCCAACATACGCCTGACCGCCAGGGCCACAGACCGAGCCACCGCTACCTGTGACAACCCCATAGACTTCCATGGGCTCGGCTCTGAGTACCCCATTGCCCTGGTAACCCACAATTGTGGTGCGGGTCACGACAACTTGGCTTCACGAACAGGATGAGAAACTCGCAAAATTGCGAGCCCTGTGTGCCTGTGAACTGTTTTGTGGAAAAGGACTGTTTGCACTTTTGGCGCCAAATATCGCCATCTTTGTCGCCATATTCGCCATATGCCTGCCCTCTCAAAGTGCTATTACAATATACGGTCCTGCCCTACTGCAAAAGAAATACGCCTCCTCTTCATCCCCAATCCAAGGAGGAGGAGAGGCAAAGCCCGCCTCCACGGAGAGAACCAGTGTGTTCCTAAAAGTAACCAGGAGATGTTTTGGAACATGATGGAGGCAGGACGTGTGCAGCCGAGCAGGGAAGCGGTGGAAGGCAGGCCCCGTTCCCCAGCCAAGCTGCCACTGGAACCGGAGCCATCTGTGGTCCGGCACCTGCAGCAAACCTTGCTAGAGGTTAGAGAAGAAAACGCTAGGTTAAAGAAAATGATCCTGCAACAACCTGGCATGGAGGAGATTGAGAGACGCCGGCGTACCCAGATACAGCGGCGGCTGTGGGACGCGGTGTTCTCTCCCTTCAACGACACTCTGCCATTTGAATTGCCCAAACTTCTGCTGCCCAAGGCTAAGGAGCAACCGGAGGCTACCCCAAAAGGACCGACCCTGATCCCACCGATGGAGCGGTGGAGGCGAAGGAGGTTGAGGAGGTCCAGCCAGTACCGGAGCGCCCGCCCGGCCAGGAGGCCGCAGCAGATGATTGTTCCCCGGAAGGGACACCGGAGGGATCTTGCCCGTCGTTACCTGAAATTAACTGGGACGCGATGGAGCGTCTTGATGACGTCGCGTACGCCGGAGTGTGGGAAAGCGAGTGGCAACAACGACAGGAGGAGGAACGGGAGAGCAAGCGCAACAGACAGCAGCAGCATGAGGAGCTGATTGCCGACAAGGAGACTGTCCGTCGCGACAAAGGTACCTTACGGGAACCGCGGCGACAGGGGAGTGTTATGGAGTTCCAGCTCCGCAAGGGCTGGGGCTTCATCCGTGAACCGGGCCTCTACCCGGGGATCTTTGTCAGCCGTAGGGACGTGGAATCCCACCTACCGCAAGGCCATCCCGGAAGGGACCTGTATAACGGGGACATAGTCACTTACACAAGGCACTGGGGCCTGAAGGGGTGGTATGCCCTTAATGTGGAAATCGTCCGTGACCCCGTCCCTGAAGCTGGTAACGTCACCATTGCCGGCGCGTCACAGTCCCGAGCTCCCGCTGCACCAGGCCGTGCCCCTGCATCGCCCCCTGAATATTCTTCTCTGCCGGTACCTCACATTAGATCGCAACCCGCGACCCCGTCTAGATCGCTATCTGCACCGCCGGACATAGCGGTATCAGCAGCAACGCAGTCCGCGTCTGGTAATAAAGAGACACCCGTTGCGCCCCTAGTGGTTCATATTAGGACTGTTGCAACTCAGACCCTGATCGCAGCACATGACCTATTCGTTATGCATCCAAAGGAGCATCGTGTTGTTTCTGCACCCGGTGTGGAAAATGTAGTAGAAAGCAAATAAAAAGTAAATATCAGTAGGACCCAGTCAAGGGTTTACCGCAACTAAGAAAATGTAAAAAGTTTTGATAAAAGAAATAATTACTGTTTTGCACTTCATTGCTATGTATAGTGTTTACATAGTTTTACATATTTGGAATAGAATACCCGGCTGGGTAAAGAGAGTTCAAGAATTTTGAAGAAATTGCATAGTATACCCTGGTTGGGTAAATGTCGTTAGAATTATAATGTGAATATGAAAGTTGATAAAGAGTTTTGAAAAATGAATATTGATGATGAAGATTTTTTGCACTTTACAGAGTTTTACTGTCTTATTGAAAATGTGAAATTACTTGAAAATATTTTACTATGTCAAAGAACTGGTGGCTATGGACACTTTTAGCCCAAAAACTGTATCCTGTAAATAGTTGCACTTTGTGCCCTATCTTGGTTTTACAATAAAACCACAGCACAATTACTACCTCTGAACATAAAACCCGTGTGGTGTGGCACTGAACGAGGTCTGCAGTCAGATGTCCTGCAGCCCACCCAGGACCCACGTTGAAGGTTTGGTGCGGGTCCTTCACAAGAATACTGTTTGATATGACATATTTATTGAAAGTATGTTTTTGTATTTTTCTATGTCCATTGTACATAATGCAACGTTTAAGAATGTCTCACCTCCCTGCTGGGAAGAGTTTGATGTTAAATGTTTAAATGCAAAACAAAAATTCTTTCTTTGTCTATTTCACAGCCCGGGAGTGCTGTATTTTACCAAGGGGGAATGTGTAGCCCTGGTATGTAAGGCACACATTATCCGGGAGGATGCGTGGAAAGGTAATGGTTTAATGCTTGATATGCATTCACTCACTCATCACACCTAGACACACCCACAGAGTATATAAGGTAGTGACATGCAGCAGAGCTCAGTCAGTTTCCTGTCTTCGGACAGAGAGTCTGTTTCCTGTCTTCGGACAGAGGAAGAGGGTCTGTAGATCTGTCTAGTCTGGACTTGGAGGGAGGAAGAAGTTCAGTTCAGTCCAGGTGTCAGATCCTGTCAGCAGTGAAGCAGTTCAGAAAGTGGAGGCTAGTACGGATGAGATAGTATCCTAGCCTAGTCAGAGCTGTTCCTGACCCTGAAGTGAGAGACAATATTGAGGAGGAAGAGTTCTGCAGCAGTACTTCAGTCGCCTGTCCCAAGGACAGTGAAGTTCAGTCGACGTGCTCCTGAACTAGAAGAAAACTGGGAATCTGTCAGCGGGCTCTAAGAAAGGTCAGAAGAAAGGACTGTGACTATTTGGATGAGAGTGCTTATGTTAAGAGCGCGGGCAGGGCGAAGGGCGCAGTGGAAAGGAATACAGAAGTGCCTTGGACATTGGATTGTCAGCACTATTCACCGGTCACTGGGGACCGAAGTGTCGCTATAGCTTCAAGCGTAGTGATAGAACAACCAGAGGTTCGCTGGACTTCAAGTCTCAGGAACAAGCCCTTAGCGTCGGTACGTAACCGGGGTCAGGTGGAATAGGGACTTTGAGTCAGTGCACGACAAAAGAAAGAACCTAGTTCCATCACTAGGAAGGCTCCGACCACTATGCTGACCGGGCAGTACAGCTACAGAATTAGCTGGAGTTTTTGAGTGAACTTAGCTTCATGCAAGTTGGACTCGTTACATTGAAAGTTAAGGAGGCCTCTAACCTGCTCAGCCGTTACCTTGAAACGCATCCTCCATCCACCCCAACAGCTTCCCGGGACCTGCCTTATCATCTTGGAAAGTAAAAGGTATGGAAAGAAGCTTTAATGTGTGAGACTGTGTCATTTAACTGCACACCTTCACGACATCATAATCACTATAGACCCTGAGGGAAGAGTCCCACCTGTAGGGGACCCGACATCTAGCTGCCACACCATCCCTCAGAGATCTACTGCAGCGCTGGTCTTAGTGATCAGACAACTACAGGTGGCGTCACGAACTGTTATATACCAGTCCCCTGTAAATAATTCCCCCCCCAACATACGCCTGACCGCCAGGGCCACAGACCGAGCCACCGCTACCTGTGACAACCCCATAGACTTCCATGGGCTCGGCTCTGAGTACCCCATTGCCCTGGTAACCCACAATTGTGGTGCGGGTCACGACATTAACCTGTACACACAGCAACTTACCTGAGACGTCTCATCTGAGTAGAGTGTTTGATATTTTTCTTGCTCAAACTCCGCACCCCCACCCCAACACATACATACACATACACACACACACTTCTGTGAAACAACTTAGATGCTAATCATGTCTGTCTGACTTATGGAAGCATGGTTACTTGGAGAACATGAAGTTATATTTTCCAGTGAGTGGACTGTAATCAATACTGTGAGCGCACTGTAACCAGTACAGTGAGTGCACTGTAACTGGTACTGTGAGCGCATTGTAATCAGTACTGTGAGCGCACTGTAATCAGTACTGTGAGCGCACTGTAACCAGTACTGTCAGCGCACTGTAACCAGTACTGTGAGCGCACTGTAATCAGTACAGTGAGTGAACTGTAACCAGTACTGTGAGAGCACTGTAACCAGTACTGTGAGCACACTGTAAGCAGTACTGTGAGCGCATTGTAAACAGTACAGTGAGCGCACTGTCACCAGTACTGTGAGCGCACTGTAACGCGTACAGTGAATGCACTGTAACCAGTACTGTGAGCGCATTGTAACCAGTACTGTGAGTGCACTGTAACCAATACTGTAAATGCACTGTCACCAGTACTGTGAGCACACTGTAATCAGTACTGTGAGTGCATTGTAACCAGTACTGTGAGCGCACTGTATTCAGTAGTGAGTGCACTGTAATCAGTACAGTGAGTGCACTGTAACCAGTACTGTGAGTGCACTGTAACCAGTACTGTGAGCGCATTGTAACCAGTACTGTGAGCGCATTGTAACCAGTACTGTGAGTGCACTGTTACCAATACTGTGAACGCACTGTCACCAGTACTGTGAGCGCACTGTAACCAGTTCTGTGAGTGCACTGTAACCAGTACTGTGAGTGCACTGTAATCAGTAGTGAGTGCACTGTAATCAGTACAGTGAGTGCACTGTAACCAGTACTGTGAGTGCACTGTAACCAATACTGTAAACGCACTGTCACCAGTACTGTGAGCACACTGTAATCAGTACTGTGATTGCATTGTAACCAGTACTGTGAGCGCACTGTATTCAGTAGTGAGTGCACTGTAATCAGTACAGTGAGTGCACTGTAACCAGTACTGTGAGTGCACTGTAACCAGTACTGTGAGCGCATTGTAACCAGTACTGTGAGCGCATTATAACCAGTACTGCGAGTGCACTGTTACCAATACTGTGAACGCACTGTCACCAGTACTGTGAGCACACTGTAATCAGTACTGTGAGTGCATTGTAACCAGTACTGTGAGCGCACTGTATTCAGTAGTGAGTGCACTGTAATCAGTACAGTGAGCGCACTGTAATCAGTACTGTGAGCGCACTGTAACTGTCATGAAAATATATATGTATTCCATATATTCAATGTATATGTAAATGCATTTACAGTCAGATAGATCTCACTTGCTAAAAATCCTGTGCTCACACATATCTATGCAAAAGCTGATGCTAGCTATAATCAGTTGCTTAAGACATGACCCCTGGCCTACATAAGTCAGGCTGCTGCAAAAGATAGCTCATAGGGACTTTTTACCAAGGACACAAAAAAGGGAAACAAAGACAGAAGGTCTGGGTAGATATCTATTATTTTTCTGATAACTGGTCACGTAGGAAAACTGGGGCAAGGAACAATAAATCTGCTACTTCAGCCCTTTTATCATAATTATCATACTTATATTCAAACAGCCAATAATCTAGCAGCTTTTAATTGTATGTTAATTGACTAACCAGCCCCTTTTTGTAAAAGTATAAAACCTTGAGGCTAAGTTCACACGTTGCGGAATTGCCGCGGAAATTTCCGCGGCAATCCCGCACTTCTCCCGCGGGAAATACGCACGTTTTTTGTAAGCGTTTTCCCGCCAGAATAATAGCGTTTTGCAAGCGTAATTAGCTTGCAGAATGCTAGCGTTTTCCTAGCGATCTGTAGCATCGCTTGGAAAACTGATTGACAGGTTGGTCACACGAGTCAAACATAGTGTTTGACAAGTGTGACCAACTTTTTACTATTGATGCTGCCTATGTCGCATCAATAGTAAAGAGATCTAATGTTAAAATAATAATTAAAATAATAAATAATGATATTCTCACCTTCCGGCGGCCCCCGCAGCCTTCCCGCCTTCAGCGACGCTCCCGGCAACTCCCGGTCCCAAGGATGCATTGCGACAAATCACACCGATGACGTAGCATCTCGCGAGACCGCTACTCCATCTGGGTGATTCTCGCAAAGGACTCTTGGGACCGGGAGTTGCCAGGAGCGTCGCTGAAGGCGGGAAGGCTGCGGGGGCCGCCGGAAGGTGAGAATGTCATTATTTATTATTTTAATTATTGTTTTACCAGGGATATGGTACCCAGGGCCTGGAGGAGAGTCTCCTCTCCTCCAGACCCTGGGTACCACCGCACATGAACCGCTTACATTCCGCAAAATTAATGAACATGTTGCTATTTTTTCCGCGAAGCGTTTTTTTCGCGGAAAAAAACGCAACATGTGGCCAAAACATGCGGAATCAATTAACATGTATAGGATGCTTAATGCTTGCGTTTTTTTCGCGTTTTTACCGCGGAAAATCGCGGAAAAAAACACGAAAAAAACTCAAATATTCCTGAACGTGTGCACTTAGCCTGAATGAATAATAAACTGTTGATCTTGACGAACTGTTTTACTGACACTTCCGTGTGGACAGTCCTCATTTCGTTTGAGCACTCAAAAAGACATTTTAGTCTAAGATTGGGAACAGCAGCAGCAAACATGGGGATAGATTTATCCTAAGTTAAATTTCCATAACATAACCAGTACTGTCAGTGCACTGTAACCAGTACTGTGAGCGCACTGTAATCAGTACAGTGAGTGCACTGTAACCAGTACTGTGAGAGCACTGTAACCAGTACTGTGAGAGCACTGTAAGCAGTACTGTGGGCGCATTGTAAACAATACAGTGAGCGCACTGTAACCAGTACTGTGAGCGCACTGTAACCCGTACAGTGAATGCACTGTAACCAGTACTGTGAGCACATTGTAACCAGTACTGTGAGTGCACTGTAACCATACTGTAAACGCACTGTCACCAGTACTGTGAGCACACTGTAATCAGTACTGTGAGTGCATTGTAACCAGTACTGTGAGCGCACTGTATTCAGTAGTGAGTGCACTGTAATTAGTACAGTGAGTGCACTGTAATCAGTACAGTGAGTGCACTGTAACCAGTACTGTGAGTGCACTGTAACCAGTACTGTGAGCGCATTGTAACCAGTACTGTGAGCGCATTGTAACCAGTACTGTGAGTGCACTGTTACCAATACTGTGAACGCACTGTTACCAATACTGTGAACGCACTGTCACCAGTACTGTGAGCGCACTGTAAGCAGTACTGTGAGTGCACTGCAACCAGTACTGTGAGCGCACTGTAACCAGTACTGTGAGCGCATTGTAATCAGTACAGTGAGTGCACTGTAACCAGTACTGTGAGAGCACTGTAAGCAGTACTGTGAGCACACTGTAAGCAGTACTGTGAGCGCATTGTAAACAGTACAGTGAGCGCACTGTAACCAGTACTGTGAGCGCACTGTAACCCGTACAGTGAATGCACTGTAACCAGTACTGTGAGCACATTGTAACCAGTACTGTGAGTGCACTGTAACCAATACTGTAAACGCACTGTCACCAGTAATGTGAGCACACTGTAATCAGTACTGTGAGTGCATTGTAACCAGTACTGTGAGCGCACTGTATTCAGTAGTGAGTGCACTGTAATCAGTACAGTGAGTGCACTGTAATCAGTACAGTGAGTGCACTGTAACCAGTACTGTGAGTGCACTGTAACCAGTACTGTGAGCGCATTGTAACCAGTACTGTGAGCGCATTATAACCAGTACTGAGTGCACTGTTACCAATACTGTGAACCCACTGTTACCAATACTGTGAACGCACTGTCACCAGTACTGTGAGCGCACTGTAATCAGTACTGTGAGTGCACTGCAACCAGTACTGTGAGCGCACTGTAATCAGTAGTGAGTGCACTGTAATCAGTACAGTGAGTGCACTGTAACCAGTACTGTGAGTGCACTGTAACCAGTACTGTGAGCGCATTATAATCAGTACAGTGAGTGCACTGTAAACAGTACTGTGAGTGCACTGTAACCAGTACTGTGAGAACACTGTAATCAGTACAGTGAGTGCACTGTAACCAGTACTGTGAGAGCACTGTAACCAGTACTGTGAGCACACTGTAAGCAGTACTGTGAGCGCATTGTAAACAGTACAGTGAGCGCACTGTAACCAGTACTGTGAGCACACTGTAACCCGTACAGTGAATGCACTGTAACCAGTACTGTGAGCGTATTGTAACCAGTACTGTGAGTGCACTGTAACCAATACTGTGAACGCACTGTCACCAGTACTGTGAGCGCACTGTAATCAGTACTGTGAGTGCACTGTAACCAGTACTGTGAGCGCACTGTAATCAGTACTGTGAGCGCACTGTAATCAGTACAGTGAGCGCACTGTAACCAGTACTGTGAGAGCACTGTAACCAGTACTGAGAGCTCACTGTAAGAAGTACTGTGAGCGCATTGCAAACAGTACAGTGAGCGCACTGTAACCGGTACTGTGAGCGCACTGTAACCCATACAGTGAATGCACTGTAACCAGTACTGTGAGCACATTTTAACCAGTACTGTGAGTGCACTGTAACCAATACTGTGAACGCACTGTAACCAATACTGTGAACGCACTGTCACCAGCACTGTGAGTGCACTGTATTCAGTAGTGAGTGCACTGTAATCAGTACAGTGAGTGAACTGTAACCAGTACTGTGAGTGCACTGTTACCAATACTGTATGCGCACTGTCACCAGTGCTGTGAGCGCAATGTAATCAGTACTGTGAGTGCACTGTAACCAGTACTGTGAGCGCACTGTAATCAGTAGTGAGTGCACTGTAATCAGTACAGTGAGCGCACTGTAACCAGTACTGTGAGTGCACTGTAACCAGTACTGTGAGCGCATTGTAATCAGTACAGTGAGTGCACTGTAAACAGTACTGTAAGCGCATTGTAATCAGAACAGTGAGCGCACTGTAACCAGTACTGTGAGTGCACTGTAACCAGTACTGTGAGCGTATTGTAATCAGTACAGTGAGTGCACTGTAAACAGTACTGTGAGTGCACTGTAACCAGTACTGTGAGCGCATTGTAATCAGTACAGTGAGTGCACTGTAACCAGAACTGTGAGTGCACTGTAACCAGTACTGTGAGTGCACTGTAACCAGTACTGTGATCGCATTGTAATCAGTACAGTGAGTGCACTGTAACCAGTACTGTGAGTGCACTGTAATCAGTACTGTGATCGCATTGTAATCAGTACAGTGAATGCACTGTAACCAGTACTGTGTGTGCACTGTAACCAGTACTGTGAGTGCACTGTAACCAGTACTGTGAGTGCGCTGTAAACAGTACTGTGAGTGCACTGTAATCAGTACAGTGAGTGCACTGTAACCAGTACTGTGAACGCACTGTAACCAGTACTGTGAGCACTATGTAATCACTGTACTCACACTCTGCACAGCATGCTTTAATATATATAGATAATTGTATAAATTTTTTTTCTTCTTCTGGTTAGGGCTCCAGAAATTAGGAAGACCTTATGTTTCAGGTAGGCTTCCTTGCTCTGCTCTTTGTCATTTTTAGTGAATGCTATCAGCTCCAGGAATGTTATTTACTGATGACACTATGTGCAACCCAGAAACAAAGTTGTAGGTTAATCAATGCTAGAAATACTCTTTGCTGACATAATGAGCTGAACCTTTAAACTGGGATCTGTTCTAACCTGCAGCTCTGTTAGGTTCTGACAAAAGTCTCTTTGGCACCCAATATCTGACTAAATCGAGTGAATCATTGAGTAAACAGTGTAAAACTCGAGAAACTCAGAGTATCTCTGTAATTTGTGCGTATGAGGTAAGTTCTCTGAGCACTTAAGAGCATCTTGCTTCACTTTGTCAGGCTTTTTAAATCAAATTCTGTTTTATAACAAAATATAAAACTGTCAAACTTTTCTGGCGCTGACATTACTGACAAATGCTCGGCTGATTAACCCCTTCCAAACAGGTTGCACAGTGCTGACGTCTTAACAATAACTTAAGAGTGGAAAAGGAACAGAGTGTACCATACTCGTATGAGCTGCGATCCTCTGTCATTTATAGAATATGTTACATCTGGGGCGTACATTTCAGGCATACTTGAAAAGGTTGTCGAAACACAAGCCTCAAAAAATAGTGTGAACAACACATGGTACGTAAACCTTTTCCAGTTTTCATTCTGGTTAATACCAGATATATGTATATACAGTATACCACAAACTTTTTCAGAAGCTGTGGAAAAAATAGAAGTGTTAAGTTTATTTTTCGCAACTAACAAAATGGCAAGTGAATGAATAAAAGAGAAATCTAAAATCAATATTTTCTGTGACTTTTGTCTTAAAAAAATACATCAAATCATCAATTCTTCCAGCTAAACTTTTTTTTCTAGCACCATTTTTGAAGGAGCTCATGGAAATTGTTCCAAACATCTTGGAGAACTAACCACAGATCTTCTGAAGATATAGGCTTGAGTAAATCCTCCTGTTTCTTCATATCATTCCATAATAAGCACAACGTGACTTTCATCTGCTGCACTAAGTTTTGTTGGCTAATTAATTTTTTCCCATGCTATCGAGTTCACCTCAGGTATGCCGGGGACTCCGCACAGCCTCACTGATGTCAGCGGTAGTCACTGAGGCTGTGCGGAGTCCCCGGCTGACCTGAAGTGAACTCGATAGCATGGGAAAAAATTTATTAAGTTTCCCACGCTAATCAGTTCATCTCCTGTCAGTCGGGGAGGCTGCGCAGAGATGAACTCATTCATTCTGCGGGGGTTTACAGCAGGGCCGGTAGCATTAGCACCAGTCCCTGCTAGAAAACCTGTTAACCCCTTGTGATGGATTACAGCGGGGGACATGACTGAACGGCGGAGAGGTATGGATATTGTTGCTTTATTATTTTATTTTTATTACAGGAGAACAAGGGATTCAGATGGATTGGCAGTATAATAAATTTTGTTCAAAAACTGTCATTATTTCATTAAAATAATTTTTAATTAATGTGTGTGTGTTTTTTTAACCCTTTAATACTATAGGAATAATAATGGAGAGTGGTCTAATTGACCACTCTCCATTATTAACCCGGATTAATGTCACCTTTCAAAAGCAAGGTGACATTAATCCCTTATTAACCCATGAGCCACCGCTAAAGGCAATGGGAATAGAGGGGCTAAGTGCCAGTGTGTCGACCCGCCACCACAATTGTGGGTTACCAGGGCAATGGGGTACTCAGAGCCGAGCCCATGGAAGTCTATGGGGATTGTCACAGGTAGCTGTGGCTCGGTCTGTGGCCCGGGCGGTCTGGCGTATGTTGGGGATATATTTACAGGGGATTGATTTATGTACAGTTCGTGACGCCACCTGTAGTATTCTGGTAATTTGTACCAGCGCTGCTGTAGATCTCTGAGGGGATGGTGAGGCAGCTAGATGTCGGGTCCCCTACAGGTGGGACTGGTCCCTCAAAGTCTATGTGAGTTGTGAAGTCGAGTGCGGTTAAAGAACACAGTCTCACACGGTCAGCGTCTTTCCATACCTTTACTTGCAAGATGATAAGGCAGGTCCCAGGGAGGCTGATCCAAGGAGAGTGTATCTTGAGACGGCAGCTGGACAAGTTAGGGGCCTCCTTTATCTCCAATATGACGAGTGCAACTAGCATGAAGCGTAGTTCCCTCAATTCTCCAGCTTATCCAAAGCTGTACCTGCCCAGTCAGCTTAGTGTTAGGGGCCTTCCTGTGAAGGAGCTGAATTCTTACATGGTCCTGCAGAACTCCAAAGTCTTCACTCCCCCTGACCCCAGCTACGTACTGACTATAAGGGGCTTGTCTGCCGCGACCTAGGGTCCGGTAGATTCCTGGTTTTCCTGTCACCGTGCCTGAAACAACGGTAACTCTTCGGTCCCCAGTGACCGGTAGCTATGTGCTGGACTTCTGCAATCCTGTAGCACTAATCTTATAATCCACTTGCCTTTCGCCTTGTCCACGCTGGTAACATAAGCACTCAAAACTAGCCAAGGGTTGAGCAGTCACTTCTTTCCTTTTCCTTCCAATGAAGTTAGCCACAGATGCTCAGTTATCACAGGCAGGAGCACGTCTCTGAACCTGATACCGTCCTCTAGACAGGGATGCTGAAGACTTTCCGTGCTATTACTTCTTCTTTCCTCAGTGTGTATTGTGAAGGTGATACAGCTCTGACTAGACTAAGGTGTATTCCAAACACCTATACCAGACTCCACGATATGAACTGGGATGAAGCAGGCTAGATTCTTTCTTCCCTCCAAACGTCTCCTCAAAACAGAAGTCTAGACTCTACTCCACACGTCCTCACTGTCCAAAGACAGGAACTAGACTCCTCCAATCACTCTAACACCTACTACCTTGACCACTCCCTCTAGAGTATACTCCACTACCCTAGGGGTGTGTCTAGTGTGTGTAGAGTGAATGAATATTGAGCATTAAGCTGCCGTCTCGCCATACACTCTCCAGGGTACTGCGTGTGCCTACCACCAGGGCTACACATTCCCCCATGGTAAACGACAGCACTCCCGGGCTGTAAAATACAAAAGACATTTTGTTTATGCAATAAACTTTTAACAATAACATCTTCCCATCCGGGAGGTAAGAATACTTTGAACGTTACAAACTTTAATACAAAAATACAAATAGTATCAAATAGCATTCAATAAATAAATATACAAGATACTTGTGAAGGACCCGCACCAAACCTTCAACGTGGGTCCTGGGTGGGCTGCAGGACGTCCAATTGCAGACCTCACTCAGTGCCACACCACACGGGTTTTGTTTTTCAGAGGTAGTTATGGATGGTTTTTGTAAAACCAAGAGAAAGCACCGAAGCGCAACTATGTACAAGAAAGTTCTGGGTTAGCATAGTCCTTAACCTCAAAAGTCCATTTGCAAAGGAAGACATATCATATTAAACCACATTATCAAAGTGCAACTGTTTATCATCTATCAATTACCATTTACCCAGCCGGGCATTCTATAATTAGAAATATGTATTCACTATTTTTAATCTGTGCAAAACTTTTTCAAAAACATTTTAAACTTTTTGCTATAGTACTGATGGTAGACCCGATATGGATCTCACCAACTCTTTACTATTTATTCATTTTCTGCAAATACTTTTTCCACTACATTTTCCACCCCGGGGGCTGGAACAACGCAATGGGCCCTTGATCCCAAGACCAGCAAATCATGTGCTGCGATCAGGGTCTGGGTTGCGACAGTTCTGGTGCGAACCTCCAGGGGCGCAACTGGTTCAGTCTCTCCACATGACACCGATTGCGTCTCAATTACTGTTAGCGATATGGACCGCGTTAGGGATTGCGATCGAGACTGCGTCGCACGTTGCGATGAAGAGGTGACTTTAATTCGTGATGCACTCTGGGTCGCTAGTTGCGATGACTTTGAAGGGGGCGATGCTGGGGCACGGCCGGATGCTGCTGGTACTGGAGACGGGGACGCTGCGGCAATGGTGACGGTACCGGCGTCTGGGACGGGGTCGCGGACGATGGCGACGTTCAGGGCATACCACCCCTTCATTCCCCAATGCCGCGTATAGGTGACTATATCTCCGTTCACTAAGTCCCTCCCGGGATGACCTTGCGGTAGGTGAGATTCCACGTCACGCCTGCTGACGAAGACCGCTGGGTAGAGGCCCGGTTCACGGATAAAGCCCCAGCCCTTCCGGAGCTGGAACTCAGTCACACACCCCCGCCGCCGCGGTTCCCGTAAGGTACCTTTGTCGCGACGGACAGTCTCCTTGTCGGCAATCAGCTCGGCATATTGTCGCTGGCGGTTCCTCTGAGCCTCCCGCTCTTCCTCCTGCTGGCGCCTCTTCGTCTCCTCACGACTCTGCCATTCTTGCTCCCACTGGGCGGTGTAGGCGACGTCATCCAGGCGCGCCATTTCGTCCCAGTCCACATCTGGTAGTGACGGACAGGACCCCTCCGGTGTCCCTGCCGGGGACCGATAATCTGCTGCGGCCTCCTGGCCGGGCGGGCGTTCCGGGATTGGCTGTACCTCCTCAACCTCCTCCGCTTCCACCGCTTCACCGGTGGGGTCAGGAACGGTACTTTCGGGGGCAGCCTCCGGTTGCTCCTTCGCCTTAGGCAGCAGACTTTTCGGTTTTTGGAATCGTGGGGGTTCGTTGAGGGGAGAGGACGCCGTGTTCGTCATTTGCCACTTCAGCAGGTTACATCGGCGTCTCTCTATCTCCTCCAGTCCAGGTTGGAACATCTTCTTTAGGCGTGAGTTCTCCTCCCGAACCTCTAACAACGCCTGTTGCAGGTGCAGGATTGCATAAGTCTCCGATGCCGATGGCAGCTTGGCGGGGCACGGGGCCTGCCTTCCTCCGCTGCCCCGCTCGGCTGCACACGTCCTGCCTCCATCATTTTCCAGAAGATTCTTTCTTTCTGCGGAGACATCCGGTCTCTTCCGTGGAGGTGGGGTTTGCGTCTCCTTCTCCTCGCAGGGAAGGTGAAGAGGAGGCGGACCTCCTTTGCTGTAGGGCAGGTCCGCATGTTGTAATAGCACTTTGAGAGGGCAGGCATTTTCTTCGCGCCACAGGGGGGTAGACGCCCACGAAGGTACGCCCACCTTCTTCTCCAGCGCCTGAGGGCGCGAATATGGCGACAAAAATGGCGATTTTGGCGCCAAAAGTGCAAACAGTCCTTTTTACAAAAACAAGTCCTTAGGCACGCAGGGCTCGCAATTTCGCGAGTTTCGTATCCTGTTCGTGACGCCAAGTTGTTGTGTCGACCCGCCACCACAATTGTGGGTTACCAGGGCAATGGGGTACTCAGAGCCGAGCCCATGGAAGTCTATGGGGATTGTCACAGGTAGCTGTGGCTCGGTCTGTGGCCCGGGCGGTCTGGCGTATGTTGGGGATATATTTACAGGGATTGATTTATGTACAGTTCGTGACGCCACCTGTAGTATTCTGGTAATTTGTACCAGCGCTGCTGTAGATCTCTGAGGGGATGGTGAGGCAGCTAGATGTCGGGTCCCCTACAGGTGGGACTGGTCCCTCAAAGTCTATGTGAGTTGTGAAGTCGAGTGCGGTTAAAGAACACAGTCTCACACGGTCAGCGTCTTTCCATACCTTTACTTGCAAGATGATAAGGCAGGTCCCAGGGAGGCTGATCCAAGGAGAGTGTATCTTGAGACGGCAGCTGGACAAGTTAGGGGCCTCCTTTATCTCCAATATGACGAGTGCAACTAGCATGAAGCGTAGTTCCCTCAATTCTCCAGCTTATCCAAAGCTGTACCTGCCCAGTCAGCTTAGTGTTAGGGGCCTTCCTGTGAAGGAGCTGAATTCTTACATGGTCCTGCAGAACTCCAAAGTCTTCACTCCCCCTGACCCCAGCTACGTACTGACTATAAGGGGCTTGTCTGCCGCGACCTAGGGTCCGGTAGATTCCTGGTTTTCCTGTCACCGTGCCTGAAACAACGGTAACTCTTCGGTCCCCAGTGACCGGTAGCTATGTGCTGGACTTCTGCAATCCTGTAGCACTAATCTTATAATCCACTTGCCTTTCGCCTTGTCCACGCTGGTAACATAAGCACTCAAAACTAGCCAAGGGTTGAGCAGTCACTTCTTTCCTTTTCCTTCCAATGAAGTTAGCCACAGATGCTCAGTTATCACAGGCAGGAGCACGTCTCTGAACCTGATACCGTCCTCTAGACAGGGATGCTGAAGACTTTCCGTGCTATTACTTCTTCTTTCCTCAGTGTGTATTGTGAAGGTGATACAGCTCTGACTAGACTAAGGTGTATTCCAAACACCTATACCAGACTCCACGATATGAACTGGGATGAAGCAGGTTAGATTCTTTCTTCCCTCCAAACGTCTCCTCAAAACAGAAGTCTAGACTCTACTCCACACGTCCTCACTGTCCAAAGACAGGAACTAGACTCCTCCAATCACTCTAACACCTACTACTTTGACCACTCCTCTAGAGTATACTCCACTACCCTAGGGGTGTGTCTAGTGTGTGTAGAGTGAATGAATATTGAGCATTAAGCTGCCGTCTCGCCATACACTCTCCAGGGTACTGCGTGTGCCTACCACCAGGGCTACACACCAGAAAAGGCACATCTAATAATAGATGTGCCTTTTCTGGGGTGGCTGGGGCCAGATGTTTCTAGCAGGGGGGGCCAAATACAATGGTCCCTCTCAAGGCTATTAATATCTGCGAGCATCTTGTCTTTGGTTGATGGGCATGCATGAATTGGCCAAACTATGTGCTAAGCATCTCATTTTTTTCCTAGTATCCAGAAGCAGCATTGCTATTCATATTTCATATATTTCACATTGACATGCTTTAGCACTACAGAGTGCAACTTTTTTTGTTTATTGTATATGGAGATGGCTGCTCCTAGTATGCACCGGTTCACACTAGCTTGGAAGTGCTAGGCAGTCTTTAGTCATTTGTTATTACTTACTGCCACGGGGTGTTGATGTCTTGCATAGTTTGAGGTAACAGTGAATTTAAAGGTGCGTCAAAAGCATTGTATAGATTTATGCATGGAGACAATGATCTCAAGATGATGCAACACAAGACACAACAAAACAACGACCCAAAGCACAAAAGTAAAAACATTAATGACTGGTTAAAAAAGACAATTTGTGCCATGGAAAGACAAAGTCAGAGTCGTGACCTTAAAGCGCTATTCTCAAGTTTGAAAGTTATCCCCTAACCCTGGACGGTCCAACCACTGGGACCCCAACCTTCACAAGAACCAGGGTTTCGAAGAGTCACATGTCAATGAAGCAGTGGTCAATCATGCACACTCCTGCTCCATTCATTCTTAGGAGGCTGCCAAAGACCAGCCGAGCGCAGCTCACAGCTATCCCTGGTAGTCCCAGTAATACTGAATGACGACCTGACCCCCAGTGATTGGGAAGTTATCCTCTATCCCATGAACACAGGATAACTTGCAAACTTGAGAATACCTTTTTAACCCTATCAAGAATCTGCAGCATAACTTGAAGAAGGTGGTGTGGACAAGGCATTTCAGAAATATTAATGACCTGAAACATTAGCAGGGAGGAACGGTTCAAAATACCTCCTAACATCATGCAAACCCCATTTGCAGCTAAGGCTGGTTGCTGTTACGGGGGATTTAAAGGTCAGAAAATTCCAGAGTTTACTTACATGTTCCCTTCACAGAGGATGTTTGTCCAATACACATTACAACTGTCTGTGTTTTATTAATGCAATTGCAGCGCTCTAATAAATAGAATTATGAACGAGAGAACGATCACACCATATTTGTTAGTAATCAATGCAGAAATTTAGATCATTTCAAATGGATCACTTACTTTTCTATAGTACACTAGTATATCTAGATTATAGCTATGCAGCATTACTAGCATGTGCATGAGTTGAACGGAATCTGGCAGCAAGTTTTTGCTATTTAATCTGAGAGCAGGACAGAGATCCTGATTCCAGGAATCCACTTATTAGGCTGTGAATTCTAAATATTCTAAATATGCACTAGTGCTACCACTAAATGTCGGTGTTTAAAGCTGTATATGCAGACTACTTGTGCTTAATTACCTATGTAAACTGGAAAAACTGGATACCTATGATATGCGTTACGTACACCTTAAAAACATCAATATCCATAGGTTATTTTAATATTTATTTATTATGCTTTTCTTATATAGCGCTATCACATTCTGCAGCGCTTTACTGACATCATCATCACTGTCCCCATTGGGGCTCACAATCTAAATTCCCTATCAGTCTTTGGAGTGTGGGAGGAAACCAGAGAACCCGGAGGAAACCCAGCAAACACAGGGAGAACATACAAACTCCTTACAGATGTTGTCCTGGGCAGGATTTGACTCCAGCGCTGCAAGGCTGCAATGCTAATCACTGAGCCACCGTAGCAAATCACTACCCAGTACGGAGAACTACATGCACGTCTCACAGAGCCTACCCAACATCACAGGTAGGCATCCAGTAACCTATGGATATTGAGGTTTTTAAGTGTATTTAGCGCATATCATTGGTATCCACTTATTAGGCTGTGTTCTGTAGTTTACTGTTTTATCATCAGGAAATTATCACTACAAGACTAGGTATCTTGTGCAAGCCAGACCAGCTACTCTGTGTAAACCAGCCTCACCACTGATTGGCAGCTTGCTGCCTATGCACAGTGTACACAGGAAGCTGCCAATCAGGGGTGTGGGCAGGGTTATAAAGGGTTCTGCATTCTGACTTCTGCTACATCTACAACAGGGATTTTATCAAAACTACACCAAGCAGTCTAGTAATTTATACATTGCTGGAATCAGGGTCTCTGCCCCTACATTATGATGCTCTCAGATTACGCAGCAAAAACCTGGTGACAGATTCCCTTTAATAGGAATAGTAACAAGTCTTTTCAGTGAACCTCCTCAGAGTTGGCATATTCAGGAGAATGTTTGTGTCTACTACTAAACTCCATGAGGGATATGAGGGAAGTGTTAGTGAGTCCGCTCCTTTTCAGCTGTCATATAGTCAATGTATCGGCACACCATGCTCTCGGCATCACCTTTCTTCAGTACACGGTTTAAAGTCAGAATTCAAAGGTCAAATAACATATAGAAATGTATTGAAATGGAGGAAGTATGGAAGCCATGACTCATATCCGGCATACATTGCCGGTGTGTTCCCACGGGACCCGTAACTTACCAGCACACTGTTGTGGTGAATAGCCTGAGACTCCAGTGGCCAACAATGAATAATAAATACATCAATACCCGCAAGAGAAACTATAGCTGCCATCACACACCTGATACCTGCAAAAAAATTGAGTCATTATAATACCTGTGAAACCAATAATCAGTTCTACTACAATAAAAATCAGAAACTCAGCCAACACAAGAAGATAAATCCTAAATTCCCACATCCCTAGCCTTATCCAGAAGGGTTAATTAACCCTCTGACAGGACACCCGACGCAGTCACCGAGATATAGAAACTGTCACGTCTTCTTCCTGGTCTAATTACTTTTATTAATCATAAGATAGCAGGATATTGGCGAGGAGTGTATTTATGAAATATTCCGCTGTTGTATGTGTCAATATTTTTGTAAGAAAATATTCTGTTCGGTGCCATTGCCAGACGTACAATGTGTTCTGTATAGAAGTAGGTTCTTCATTAACCTTTCCTAGAAAAGATCTGTAAGCAGGAAGAAGAATTCAGATTTTATCGTTGAACTGCACAAACGACTCAAGCAATTTAAAAGCGCAAAAACGACTGTTCAAACCAAGCACAGGTGCACACTGCACTGTTGGCGAGCAGTTCGGTGGACCACGTTATTTAACTGTTCTCCGTTTATCTCATTCCTTGATTGACGGCTCTGGCTTTTTAGAGTCAGAGATAGTTGAAAAATAAGTAGAGGTGCACTAAACTGCTTGGTTTGGACAGTCATTTTGTGCCAACAGAATCCCTGCACTTAGCATAACATATCCAGGGAATTTATTAAGACCTGTCCCAAAAGAAAGTCCATTGCAGTAAAATGAGCCACGTTCCTTATTGTATTATGATACCGCAGTTTTGGTGATGCCATGCCGCAGTGAGGAGCCATACTGAGCAGCGCATAGTCATCATGATTATGATTTTCCATGTATGTACTTAATTATTTCCAATACTGAATACTTTTAACATTATAGAAATATATTTTTCTATGTTACGCCGGTAGATTTTCTTGATTCCAATCGTGTGAAGTTGATATACTGTATTACAGATTTCCGGATCTGCTGACTTTGGCGGGACGGGCTGTCCAGCTGATGTGTCAGGGGTCGGGGATTTAAGGATTGGTCAGTTCAGTTTACAACCCCAATTGTTTTGTTCTCCAGGTAGGTAGGGACGGGGGGACTGGCAGGGAGATGTTGGCTAATAGCAATCTCATGTCCATGGTCACCAAACCTTGTACGCCTTCATCCTAACAGCAGAATACTGCTTGAGATACAACACTGATGAGAACATGTCACAATTATCATGTAAACAGATCAGCATTAACTCGTCAACAGGTAAGGAGGACTTTATGTTCTCCTTTTGTCTTTTACTTTAGACCTTACATGCCATGACTTGTACGTCCATGATCTGGAAATCGGGTCACGTGGCGTAAAAAAAATGTTTTTCATAATGTAATACAACTGCAGAGATTAGGACAGTTTATTGTGACCGTGCTCCTTTTCTTATTATTGGCTTACAGTAAATTACCCGTATCTGGACCACTGACACCAATGGAAACGTCCCATAGGGAACAAAGCATTGGATTTGTCGGAATCAAATCCGATCCTGCTCTCTGTGCACACTCAGGTAAGATTGCTGCACTCCTGTTGCCAGAACTGCGCATGACTGATGGGGAGTCTCATTGCCTGGCCCCCACCTATCTACTTGCAATTAAAAAGGCAGTTAAATATATAAAAAGTGATACAGGTTTAGTTACTTTTTAAAGATCCTATCCCAATATGTAGTAGGTGTAATGATAATAATAATATTAGCAAATACCTCCAATTAGAAATGTAGTATAGTTCTTCTGATTCGCTATGTCGCTTACCTCATGTGCAGGCATTGCAGAACCTTAGGTATCCATGGAGATGATTACTAACAGCTAACTGTCACTATATGAGAGGTAGTAACCATGGATATCTAAGCTACTACAATGCCCTTCACATGGGGTAAGCGACATAGCGAATCAGAAGAACTATACTACATTTTTAATAGAATATATTTGCTATTATTATTATTATTACACTTTCTACATATTGGGATAGAATCTTGGAGATGGGAATACCCCTTTAAAGGGGTTGTCAAGTGCTTGATGGCTTATCCTTAGGACACCCAGCACTGAAATCGCAGTGTTGCACTAAAACATTGAATCTAATGTTTTCCTATGGTGCCACATTCCCATTGCCTAATATGTTGGATTTTCAGTCGCTGGTCGCAAGTCACTCACTTGCCATAGACTTCAATGCAACTGCGACCTGCATGCGACTTATCCTCAATTTGCCCATATTTTTCACAGAGCTAAAATATTTGCGCAACAACGAATCAACGAAAAGTGGCACAGATGGTTTTTGGCTCCGCAATGTGTCTGAGAATTGCACGTTGCCGTATGTTCCCCTTCCTTACAAAGAGGTCAACTCCGCAGATAGACTACCCTCCATTGTTACTCCCCGTTGTTCCTTTAGTACAATCTCACAAGTGATTTGTTCTTGCGGTTTGCATGTTCAACAATAAGATCCAAAGGAAGGAAGGAAGAGCCCTCGTATCATGGTAATGTAAAAAAGAAATCCTACAACTAATGTAAGTGACCTAAGAGCGGAAGCTCTGTGACCCCACTCATTTCATACCGGTGACATCATATGAATGGATCACTCTTGTCCTCTTCTGGAATGTATTAAGGGATTATTGAAAAGTAAAAAAACAAACAAACATGAAGTTAACCATTTCAGTGCTCGCTGTTTAATTGAATTAGATTTAGTCTTTTCTTTGGATATGTTTAAAAAACTATATTACATTATAAAGTGACAATCTAATGTGATACAAAGATAAAACTTGTACAACGGGAGGTTATAAAGGAGAGCAAAGATTTTCACTGGTTCTCCGACAGTGCTATAGCTTAATGGTTAAATTCAGTGGAAGTGATCATCTGATAACAAGTCAAAGATAGCTGGAAGAAGATGATATTGGTTGTCGTTTTTTTGGAAAAACATCATGGCTCTGTAGTGCTCAAACCCCTTTAGATGATCGTTGACATTAGATAAAAGTCAGATAAAACCTATCAATTTCAGTGGGACTGGGATACTAGTGATTGATAAATATATACTAACTCATTTTAACCTCTGTGGCTGCAGCACAAGTCACTTTGGTGGTCTCTGGTGAGAAAGGAAGCCATGCTCTTCGGTCACCTCACTGCTGGGGCTTGGTAATTGGCTGCAGCCTGTTTCAGTCACCTGACCGCTGCAGACAATCACAGATCAAAGTGGTTAAGTGGCTATAAGAATGAGACGCCGTTGCTTCCTGCTCCACCAGAGAACACTAGAGATGCCTGCGCTGGACCCACAGGTATTACAGTAGGTTAAGAATATATTTTTCATGGTTTTGCCATGCTTTTCTTTTATACATTATTTACATGAAGACTACTCCTTTACATCTTGACTGTCCTCTCCAGCTGATTTTTCCTTTACCAATAATCTTTATTGGTATTTTAAAATTTTAATAAAGGGGTATGGATAAAGGGTAAGGAACAAGGGGTAGGGAAGTGAAATGGTAGGTAGGAAAGGTCAGTAAAACAAGGGAAAAGGGAATAGGGAAAGAACTCCAGATGATTTTTCCAAGCACATTCACTGTACGTAAGGAAGGAAAGAAGTGACTCTATGGAACACACACACGCATATGACGGAGTTGTAGAAACACATTTTTGTTCCATAGACAATTTAAATGTCACGGGTGAATGGGGAGAGGATAAGGAATGTAGGAAGAACATGCCTCGCGGATAATAACAGATTGAAATTAAAGTAAATATTTATTGGTCTACCACCGGCGGAGGGGTGTTTTATCTTTGTAGTCAAACACCTGTCAAATATGTTTTGGGTTATACAAGGGTCTCGAATTCCTCAGCCTATACTTCGCCATTAATTAGTAGCTTAGTGCAAAGACAGCTTGGATATGTTACTTGCCTAATGAATTCAGTTAATGGCTTTGCAAACAGGCAGGCGCAGATTATGCGTTTGACACATCTTTTTGCATGTTCTGTTATGTGACATGTCTGACAATTCCATTTATTAGGGAAGAGAGTTTACAGAAAATGAGCAAATGCTCAGCACGCGGGCTTTTATTGGGATTATTCGGTATTTCGCACAAAATAAATTCTATTCATAGATGGATTTGAGGAACGAGAGTCTGGATGATGGTTCATTGCCAGCAAATTTTCACAAGTTGTGTCATAACTCCAAGTATCTCACTTTGACCAGACATTCTCCACTTTCACCCAAATTTGTCTATGGGAAACACACACCCATCCATCATTTGGCATTATAATGATATTTGCTATTCGGGGTTTACAGTATACATTTCTAAATCTAGTTAATGTTTTTGAAAGGGTGATAATAAATGCAACAGGAGATTGGGGATGTCTTAGGGTACTGAGCCTGTCTTTGCTCTCAACTTTTTGTTGCCTGACATTTGCAGCTATATCGAGAGACCTCATGTCCAACCCAAGCATGCACAAGCCGCTGCCAACAGCTATTAAGATGGTGCCAGAACCTGAATGAAAGTGCTCTAAGCACAAGGTCAATTGCACCACTTCTACAATGTAAAAGATCTCAGGACCATAATCTGTCATTTCTGCTCTTATATATGTTATTAGAGAAAGTAAAGTTACATTAGTCATGCAGAATGTTTATGTAGAAGATAAGAGGCGAGAAGATGTGTCAGTCAGTTTTTTTGTCTTTTGAATGTTAGCCTACTGACCGAGCACTCCGCCCCCACCAGGTGGTTTTAATTACAGCAGGTTCCTACTAACCCATTAATGCAGGCATTACTGACAGAGGTGTCCACATTCACCCAGAAATTCAGATATCAGCCTAACAGAGGTATGTTCACATAGGTCAGGGACTCACCAGACTTGAGACCACCTTGACGATGGTTGATGGGCAAATAATATTTGGCCAAATGTTATACTAAGCATCTCAAATTTTTCCTTATACTCCAAATCTGTATTGCTGTTCAAAATTTCATGTATTCCATGTTGTCATTCTTTAGTATGTTGGATTGCAGCCTTTTTTTCGTATGTTGTACATGGGGGTAGCTCCCCCTGGTTTGCACCTAATTCACATTAGTCTGGATGTGCCAGTTAGTTTTTTTGTCTTTTGAATGTTAGCTTACTGACCGAGCACTCCGCCCCCACCAGGTGGTTTTAATTACAGCAGGTTCCTACTAACCCATTAATGCAGGCATTACTGACAGAGGTGTCCACATTCACTCAGAAATTCAGATATCAGCCTAATAGAGGTATGTTTACATAGGTCAGGGACTCACCAGACTTGAGACCACCTTGACAATGGTTGGTGGGCAAATAATATTTGGCCAAATGTTATACTAAGCGTCTCAAATTTTTCCTTATACTCCAAAGCTGTATTGCTGTTTAAAATTTCACGTATTCCATGTTGTCATGCTTTAGTATGTTAGAGTGCAGCCTTTTTTTTTGTATGTTGTAGATGGGGGCAGCCCCCCTGGTTTGCACCTAATACACATTACCCTGGATGTGCCAGTGTGTTTTTTTGTCTTTTGAATGTTAGCTTACTGACCAAGCACTTCGCCCCCACCAGGTAGTTTTAATTACAGCAGGTTCCTACTAACCCATTAATGCAGGCATTACTGACAGAGGTGTCCACATTCACCCAGAAATTCAGATATCAGCCTATTAGAGGTATGTTCACATAGGTCAGGGACTCACCAGACTTGAGACCACCTTGACGATGGTTGGTGGGCAAATAATATTTGGCCAAATGTTATACTAAGCATCTCAAATTTTTCCTTATACTCCAAAGCTGTATTGCTGTTCAAAATTTCACGTATTCCATGTTGTCATGCTTTAGTATGTTAGAGTGCAGCCTTTTTTTTCGTATGTTGTACATGGGGGTAGCTCCCCCTGGTTTGCACCTAATTCACATTAGTCTGGATGTACCAGTTAGTTTTTTTGTCTTTTGAGCTATTAAGATGGTGCCAGAACCTGAATGAAAGTGCTCTAAGCACAAGGTCAATTGCACCACTTCTACAATGTAAAAGATCTCGGGACCATGATCTGTAATTTCTGCTCTTATATATGTTATTAGAGAAAGTAAAGTTACATTAGTCATGCAGAATGTTTATGTAGAAGATAAGAGGCAAGAAGATTAGGTCATCTGCTTATGTATGAATGATGTCACCTCATGTAATAACAGACATCAAACATGAAGCAGATTCTCAGGTCAACAAAAAAGATCTACACTTGTACAATTCTGTTACGCTTTAATACTCAAAAAATTCCAATGGCAAATATGATTATTATATCTTCAAATGAGATGATCGTTTTATTGAGTAAATCCGTGTTGATGTCCTAATAACATAACTAGTTCCTTATAATAGAACCTTCCGATATATAAATATGTCCAAGTACTTACACATTACTCAGCAGAACTGGCGGGATTTCCAGCCCTGAGAAGTAGCATCTGAAGGAGGGAGCCAACGAACCTGAAAAGAGAAAACAGAATGGAGGAATGCACAACGTGGTCCAAAAAACATTAAGTTACCATAATGAATTCTTATTAACTAACTTTTTTTTAGCTATTGAATTGAGCCTGACACCAATGTGGTCCCTTCTTCTGGTGTGCATATTTCTAACCTCTCACCATGGGTTCCTTCCATTGGCCTCCAAATCACCCACTCCCTAATTCAGCTGTGAACCAAAGCAATATCTGCAAACCAACTAATCTTAAGACAGGAGAGGACCAGTCTTGAAACCACCCATGCCATAGTAGTATCATGGATTACCTCTGGAATAGCATCTATATTGCCCTACAACCAGTATCAAAAAATAGTCATGTGAAATCTTTTGGTTTTGATCTACCACATCTGTCACCATTTCATATAGACATGTACAAAGATATCACTGTTGGGGAACCAAAGAGACTCCAACTTTATAATAAAATGAAGGGGTCTGTAGACTCTTCTGAACCTTTTCTTCTTTTAGCTTCGCGCTCTTCAGATGTACAGTTGTGCTCAAAAGTTTACATACCCCAGCAGAAATTTTGCTTTCTTGGCTTTTTTTCAGAGAATATGAATGATAACACCAAAACTTTTTCTCCACTCATGGTTAGTGATTGGGTGAAGCCATTTATTGTCAAACTACTGGGTTTTCTTTTTTTAAATCAAAATGACAACCCAAAACATCCAAATGACCCCGATCAAAGGTTTATATACCCCATTTTTTAATACTGTGTATTGCCCCCTCTAACATCAATGACCGCTTAAAGTCTTTAGTGATAGTTGTGGATGAGGTTCTTTATTTTCTCAGTTGGTAAAGATGTCCACTCTTCTTGGCAAAAAGCCTCCAGTTCCTGTAAATTCCTGGGCTGTCTAGCATGAACTTGAGATCTCTCCTGAGTGGCTCAATGATATTGAGTTCAAGAGACTAAGATGGCCACTCTAGAACTTTCACTTTCTTCTGCTGTAGCCAATGACAGGTCGACTGGGCTTTGTGTTTTGGATCGTTGTCATGTTGGAACGTCCAGGTATGTCCCATGCGTGGCTTCCAGGCTGATTGCAAATTTGCCTCCAGTATTTGCTGATAACGTGCTGCATTCATCTTTCCTTCTACTTTGACCAAGTTTACTGTGCCTTTGTAGCTCACACATCCCCAAAACATCAGCGATCCACCTCTGTGCTTTACAGTAGAAATGGTGTTCCTTTCATCATAGGCCTTGTTGACCTCTCTCCAAATGTAACATTTATGGTTGTGGCCAAAAAGTTCAATTTTGGTCTCATCACTCCAAATTACCTTGTTCTGGAAATGTTGAGGCTTGTCTCTGTGCTGTTTTGCGTATTGTAGGCAAGATTATTTGTGGCATTTGCGCAGTAATGGCTTTCTTCTGGTGACTCGACCATGCAGTCCATGTTTCTTCAAGTACCTCCTTATTGTGCATCTTGAAACAGCCACACCACTTTCAGCTGATGTTATTTGTGGGTTTTTCTTTGCATCCCGAACAATTTTTCTGGCAGTTGTGGACACAATTTTTGTTGGTCTGCCTGACCGTGGTTTTGTTTTTACAGAGCCCCTGATTTTCCATTTGTTAATTACAGTTTGAACGCTGCTGACTGGCATTATCAATTCCTTGGATATCTTTTTGTATCCCTTTCCTGTTTTATACAGTTCAACTACATCATCCCTTAGATACGTTGACAATTCTGTTGCTTTCCACATGACTCACAGTCAAGAAACGTCAGTGGCTGGATGAAAGATGCGAGAGTCTGTCTGGATCACAGAAACTCACTCAGCTTCTATGCACACACACTGATTACAAGCCAACAGGTCACAGGTGAGGATGTTACCTTTAGAAGCCATTCAAAGAAATTTGTGTCAACTTCTGTGCATGTTATGAGGCCAAAATCACCAGGGTATGTAAACTTTTGATCAGGGTCATTTGGATGTTTTGGGTTGTCATTATGGTTTAAATAGAGAAAACACAGTAGTTTGACCATAAATGGCTTCACCCAACCACTAACCATGAGTGGAGAAAAAGTTTTGGTGTTATCATTCATATTCTCTGAAAAAAGGCCAAGAAAGCAAAAATTCTGCCGGGGTATGTAAACTTTTGAGCACAACTGTAAGTACATAGATAAATATGGAGGAGCAGTAATTATTTTGTGCTAAATAATAAAGTGACCACAATGACTGTGCTTTGTCTGAAAAAGATTAAAAAAAGTTTGTTTTTCATAAATGATAGAATGACATATCTGACATACATAGTGTCATTTTTTGTATGCCACAGTGTATGAATGTACATGTACTGTACACTGAAAAATATAGTTTTTTTGTAAATGACCTCTATACACATTCACATACGATCGCTACTATTTTGACTATGAATCTTATTTTTTGGAAGATACTTGAACCTTTTTAAACCACATTGGTAGTGGCTGGCTCCTTCACTTTGTCAGCATGACGAAAGTGGCTGGTTTGGGCTATTATTTTATTGTTGCAGCTTCTTTCAGTATTGTGTTATTTTTTTTCTTATACGGTAACTTTCCCATATGGTTCCAGAGGTGTGAAACTTTTTATCTGGTGACACTGTTTATGGTCTTTATCAAGGGGACATTGTTCACAGGGTAATACTGCAGAACAGCCTAAAGACATGGACCCAGAGAATTCTGCAAGCACCCACCTGCTGATAAAATCCATAAAAATTAGCAATAAAGAGTGCCCATCTCTCCGGAAGCCATTTTTTTTCTAAGAAATTGCACCATTTTTTATTGGCTGTGCCTAGTATTGAAATGAATAGAGCAGGGTTACAGTACCAGCATGGCGGAGAAACATGCACAGCCCATGTGTGTATATATATATATATATACTGTATATATATATATATATATATATATATATATATATAGTGGCACACACACTTTAGAAGAGAGGCTTGAAGTATGCAACTGTATAGTCATACATTAATAGAGAAATCTCTATAGTCATACATTGGCATGTGTCGGTCTTAAGGGCCCCATAAAAAATGCCTCACACTGCTTTTTTTTTTGCTTCTTTTCCATTTTTTTTCAATGTGAAGAACACTCTTAATATCCTTTAGGAATGTGGGGGTTCTATATGGAAATTTCTCAGCGTATGCTCCAAATGTAGTGTTGTAATGCTATATGCACAGAGCTATAATGTTTGGACAATATTAGAAAAATAGCCGCTTTCCTCTATAAATAGTGCCGCTCCTATCCACAGGATACGTGGCGTATTGTAATATATGTGAATCAGATAATTTTCAGATTTTACAAACTGCAGTAAACTTTTCAGTACTACATGGCGAGATGCCTTGATCCATTTTTATTCAGCTTTCAGGCACTGTATCTTCAGTATATAGATCTTTTTTTTTTCAAAGTTCAGGGGCTGCTTTCTAGCTGTATATTAAGTAAGGGCATTGCATATTTCTAAATAAGCCATTAACCCTAATAACAATGATACCGTATCTGGGGGACCATATCAAGTTATTTGGTTACATATCGGTGACATCTGTGCTTTTGTGTATGACTTTCAGGTCAAAAATGCAATTAGTCTCCATTTTAGCAGTGATAAACCATATAGCATTGTGCGGCACGGCATGGCACTTATTTTAGGCCCTATGACCTGAGCCATGTACACACAGAGCTTCATATTTCATGCTGTATATTTTTCTTAGCTATTCTCGCCTGACAGTGACTGCTGACACCAATTCTGGTTATCTTGCATCACGGTCATTTTTGTTATTTGTAAATGTCAACTTCGTCTTTTGTTTGAAGAGCAAATACAGCCACAGATCACATGTATACATAGACTCTGTATATGTATATAGTTACAGTAAGACATTCCCACCTGACAGGTGCAATATGGTATGACACCCTCTACATTATCATATAATTACAGTGGCTTGCGAAAGTATTCACTTTTAAATTTGGCTTTTACCTATTTTGTAACATTACAACCTGTGTTTAAATATTTTTGTAATCTGATGTGTGTGATGCATCAGCACTAAATAGTCTAAGTTGGTGAAGTGAGAAAAATATAGGAATAAATTAAATTTATCGGATCAAATAACAAAAAATTGGCTTGTGCAAATATTATCACCCCTTTTGCAATGAGGCCCCTAAACATTTTTGGTGCAAGCAATTACCTTCACAAGTCACATGTTTACTGAAAGGAAGTCCACCTGTGTGCAATCTAAGGGTCACATGGTCTATCAGTATACACACCTTTTCTGAAAGGCTCACAGAGGCTGCAACCCCATGGAGTAAGAGGCACAACTAACCAAACACCACCATGAAGACCAAGGAGATCTCCAAACAAGTCAGGGACAAAGTTGTTGAAAAGTACAAGTCAAGATTGGGTTCTAAAAAATATCTCAATCTCTGGTGATCTGTCAGAGCCTCATCAAATCCATTATCAGCAAATGGAAAGAACATGGTATCACAACAAACCTGCCAAGAGTGGGCCACCCACCAACACTCTCTGTCAGGCAAGGAAAAAAATAATCAGAGTGGCAGCACAGATGCCAAAGGTAACATTGAAGGATCTTCAGAGTTCCCAAGCAGACACTTGAATATCTGTCCATGTGAACACAGTAAAGATGTATATCTTTGTACCGTGTTAGCCAGTAGATAGAAAAATATTTAGAGTTGAGAGTCCTCAGTGGTTGATACCTTTTAATGGCTAACTGAAAAGATGGTAACAAATTGCAAGCTTTCGAGACTACTCAGGTCTCTTCATCAGGCTAGGACTAATACAAAATCTGAAGAATCACATATTTATACACAAAACAGGACAGAAAAAATGCAATAGGTAAGACAAGTGACGTGAAGCAGAATAGTCATTATGGCAGAAGGGTGAGCATAAACATCACAAAACATTACCAGACCCCAATCAGAGGGTAATAAAACTTTCACACTCCTTATCTATGAACTGTTCCAATATTTATGCTCATCCCTCTGCCATAATGACTATTCTGCTTCACGTCACTTGTCTTACCTATTGCATTTTTTCTGTCCTGTTTTGTGTATAAATATGTGATTCTTCAGATTTTGTATTAGTCCTAGCCTGATGAAGAGACCTGAGTAGTCTCGAAAGCTTGCAATTTGTTACCATCTTTTCAGTTATAATACTATATCCCATACAAATATAGCTCCAGGCACATAAACTGATATAAGATAGAACCACAAGAAAAGGACTTAAGTATAGAGTGCCAATAAAATGGTTTCTTTATTATAGTCAGAAAAGACAATCAATATGTAGTACAAAATTCACATAAATACTCATAAAATACATTACAACAGGCTGCTGCCATCTTAATATAGGGACAGGTAACCAACACATATACCCATACTTCCCATGTGAAAAGTGCAGATAAAATTGCTGAAAATGACCATTATATACGCTACCAGTGCTGCCTCAGCTAACATCAAAAGATAATCAGCATGTGCCAAGTCACAAACTGCACTTACACGAGAGGTGGGTCAAGTGTGGCGTCCCCCAAGCGCCTCAACGCGCGTTTCGTCTCTTCCTCAGGAGGCGAACGCTAGAGGAAGGGGTATTGCACAATAAATAGTCCTAACAGCCAATCAGAATAATCTTATCAGTGTCTGCATAATCAATATAATTACATATGATACGTGCATTTCCGGCATTCCACCGCACGTGCGCCTTAATCCAATCCATAGCCATGGATACGGTGGAGCACAGCTGCGGAATACTGGCCGGCACGATCATAACCCGAGTGCACTTCCGGTCAATGTATTGCGCATGCGTCGCCGACGTCATCCATAACCATGGACACAGTGGATCGCGGTCGTGGAACGCAAGCTAACATGATCCGTCATAATGACGGCGCATGCGCCCGGTTCCCAGTGTCCGCTCACCACTGCATCATGGACTCCGTCAGCCCGGCATGCGTCAAAAACCAGAAGTCATACCAACGTAAATAACTAATACCGCGGATAACAACATACATAGGTGCATTACAAAGATATATTCGTGCATACATAAGTGACAAAACCTGGCATAAATAATTAAGTGGTATTACTGCGTGAACTCCATATATGTGTTGGTTACCTGTCCCTATATTAAGATGGCAGCAGCCTGTTGTAATGTATTTTATGAGTATTTATGTGAATTTTGTACTACATATTGATTGTCTTTTCTGACTATAATAAAGAAACCATTTTATTGGCACTCTATACTTAAGTCCTTTTCTTGTGGTTCCATCTTTTCAGTTAGCCATTAAAAGGTATCAACCACTGAGGACTCTCAACTCTAAATATTTTTCATGTGAACACAATAAGCCGTATACTCCATAGAAGTGTCCTTTATGGAAGAGTGGGCAGAAAAAAGCTTTTACTTGCATACAAAAATTGTAAGGCTCATTTAGAGTTTGCCAACAGACATGTGGGAGACTCCCCAAATGTATGGAGGAAGGTGCTGTGGTCAATGAGGCCAAAATTGCATTTTTTGGCCACTAAGGTTAACGCTATGTCTGGTGCCAAACCAAAAGGGCTCATCAACCCAAGAACACCATCCCCATAGTGAAACATGGTGGTGGCAGCATCACACTGTGGGGATGTTTTTCAGCAGCAGGGACAGGGAAAATAGTCCAAGTCAAGTGAAAGATGCATGGTGCGAAATACAGGGATATTCCTGAGCAAAACCTGTTTCAGTCTGTCAGTGATTTGATACTGGTTTAAGAGTAAACATGTAAATGTTTTGAAGTGGCCTAGTCAAAGCCTAGACCTTAATCCTATTGAGAATCTGTGGTCAGACTTGAAAATTGCTGTTGACTAGAGGAAACCATCCAACTTGATGGAGTTGGAGCAGTTTTGCCTTGAGGAATGGGCAAAAATCACAGTGGTAAGATGTGGAAAACTCAGAGACTTATTCAAAGCAACTTGCAGCTGCAATTCTCGCAAAAGGAGGTTCAACAAAGTACTGACTTTCGGGGGGATAAATAGTTGTGCACACTGAAGTTTTCAGTTACTTTTGTCCTATTTGTTGTCTACTTCATAATAAAAAGAAAACCAAATGTTCACAGTGGTAGGCATGTTCTTTACATGAACTGATGCAAACCCTCCAAAAAAAGTGAAATTACATGTTGTGCAGCAAACCCCCAAAACGCCAAGAGGGTGAATACTTTCGCAAGCCACTGTTTCAGACATACCTGAAGCTTCTCGACTCCAATGCTACATCACTAACAACGTCCAACATCTATTATGTGTCATTCAAAATACCGGTGTTTTATTTTTATGCTACCTTTCCATACCCCCTATGACTCACCAAAATAGTTGTTTACACCTGTTATACCTGTTATATTTGCCACCTTTTTTCTAATACAATACAAACATTAGGATAAAATAATCTACAACTGTGTAAAAAAGTGTTTGCCCTTCCCTATTTCCTATTCTGAATAGGATTTATAACATTTTCCATACTGATAGTTCTCAATTACTTTGTTTCTCATTTGTTCCAGAATTTCTGTGGATCGCAGTATGATGTCTAGCTTTTGACGATTTTTTTGGTCTGCTTCACTTTGTCAGGCAGGTCCTATATAAGTGATTTCTTGATTGAGAACAGGTATGGCAGTAATCAGGCCTGCATGTGGCTAGTTAATTTGATCTCCGCTTCCCAAAGATGTGATAAGCCACAGTTAATTTATGTTTTAAGGGGTGGGGACAATCACTTTTTCACACAGGGCCCTGTAGGTTTGGATTTCCTTTTCCCTTAATAATAAAGACCTTCATTTAAAAACTGCATTTTGTGTTTATTTGTGTTATCTTTGTCTAATATTTAAATTTGTTTGGTGATCTGAAACATTTAGTGTGACAAACATGCAAAAGGATAGGAAATCAGGATAGGGCAAACACTTTTTCACACAACTGTAGATAAAGTGAGCAGGCGTAAACGATGTACAGAAGTAACTATGCTACAATATATGAACATTCAGGTTTGTAGCTAGACCCCCACAAACAACTTTACAGAACCCCAATATACTGAGTTTACATTAAATCGGAGGTCAAGCTTGAAATTTTGGGCACAGTACGGATGCTAAAATGTGTCCATTTTTTGACCATCTGATTGGGGGAAGAAGGAGGTTATCCAGTTGTTACACGGTGTCTCCACAGTCGCCCTTCACACAGTATGATTCCCACAGTACCCTCACAAACAGTATGATGCCCCAAAGTACGTTTCCACCCCACACACAGTATGATTCACAGCACAGCCCCCATACACATTATAATGCCACTCACAGTCCCCACCCTAAAGAACAAAGAACTATGATTCTTTAAACAGTCCCCCCTCTCCCCATACACCGTATGATACCTTAGTATCCCACCCAGGGTCGGACTGAGCCACCGGGACACCGGAGAAACCTCCGGTGGGCCCCGCCCCCAGCTCCTGCGTGGTGGGCCCTGATTTGAAAGGATAGGTCGCGGGGCAGAGGGGGCGGTGGCCCCAGGCCCCGCGCTCTAAGGGGGCCCACCCGGAGCTACGCTACAGTAACTGTATCGGCATGCACAGCACGCCGATACAGTTACATTCTGCGGCAGAGCAGGGAGAATCGCTCTCCCTGCTCTGCCGTCCGGCCGCTATGGGGCCTGAACAGGCGGTGGGGGGGCCCGGTGCCAGCAGTGGGCCCCCCACCCGTCATCGGAGGGTTAGCTGTATCGGCATCCAGCCGATACAGCTGACCGCATAGAGAGAGAAGGAGCGAGCGCTCCTTCTCTCCCATATTCCCCCTCTCAGCGTCTAACAGCGGGCGCGATGATGTCACCTGCCGGCGCCGGCAGTCAGACGCTGAGAGGGAGAACAGTGAGCAGCACAGGAGCCGGGAGGTGAGTATTGTTTTTTTTTTTTTGTTTGTTTTTTTAATGGGAGTGCATTATACTACAGAGGCTCTATATGGGGCTGCATTATACTACAGAGGCTGTATATGGGGGGGTGCATTATACTACAGAGGCTGTATATGGGGCTGCATTATACTACAGACGCTGTATATGGGGCTGCATTATGCTACAGAGGCTCTATATGGGGGGTGCATTATACTACAGAGGCTGTATATGGGGCTGCATTATAATACAGAGGCTGTATATGGGGCTGCATTATACTACAGAGGCTGTATATGGGGCTGCATTATACTACAGAGGCTGTATATGGGGCTGCATTATACTACAGAGGCTGTATATGGGGGGTGCATTATACTACAGAGGCTCTATATGGGGCTGCATTATACTACAGAGGCTGTATATGGGGGGTGCATTATACTACAGAGGCTCTATATGGGGCTGCATTATACTACAGACGCTGTATATGGGCTGCATTATGCTACAGAGGCTCTATATGGGGGGTGCATTATACTACAGAGGCTGTATATGGGGCTGCATTATACTACAGAGGCTGTATATGGGGCTGCATTATACTACAGAGGCTGTATATGGGACTGTATTATACTACAGAGGCTGTATATGGGGGTGCATTATACTACAGAGGCTCTATATGGGGCTGCATTATACTACAGAGGCTGTATATGGGGGGTGCATTATACTACAGAGGCTCTATATGGGGCTGCATTATACTACAGAGGCTGTATATGGGGCTGCATTATACTACAGAGGCTGTATATGGGGCTGCATTATACTACAGAGGCTGTATATGGGGCTGCATTATACTACAGAGGCTGTATATGGGGGGTGCATTATACTACAGAGGCTGTATATGGGGCTGCATTATACTACAGAGGCTGTATATGGGGCTGCATTATACTACAGAGGCTGTATATGGGGCTGCATTATACTACAGAGGCAGTATATGGGGCTGCGTTATACTACAGAGGCTGTATATGGGGGCTGCATTATACTACAGAGGCTCCATATGGGGTGCATTATACTACAGAGACTCCCTATGGGGAGTGCATTATACTACAGAGGCTGCCTATGAGGGTGCATTATAATATAGCGGCTGCCTATGGTGGTGCATTATATTATAGACTCTGCCTATGGGGGTTTATTATAATATAGAGGCTGCCTATGGGGGTGCATTATACTATATTGAGGACTATCTGGTGTATTATGCTGTATGGATGCTATCTAGGGGCCATCATACAGTGTTGGACCCATTAAATAGTTTGGGGACATTAACCCCTTCACCCCAAGGTTTGCACGTTAATGACCGGGCCAATTTTTACAATTCTGACCACTGTCTCTTTATGAGGTTATAACTCTGGAACGCTTCAACGGATATTCGCGATTCTGAGATAGTTTTCTCGTGACATATTGTACTTCACGTTAGAAGTAAAATTTCTTCGATATAACTTGCGTTTATTTTTGAAAAAAACGCAAATATGGCGAAAATTTTTAAAATTTTGCAATTTTCAAACTTTGAATTTTTATTCCCTTAAAACAGAGAAATATATCACACACAATAGTTAAGAAATAACATTTTCCACATGTCTACTTTACATCAACACAATTTTGGAACCAAAATTTTTTTTTGTTAGGAAGTTATAAGGGTTAAAAGTTGACCAGCGATTTCTCATTTTTACAACAAAATTTACAAAGCCATTTTTTTAGGGACCACCTCACATTTGAAGTCACTTTGAGGGGTCTATATGGCAGAAAATACCCAAAAGTGACACCATTCTAAAAACTGCACCCCTCAAGGTACTCAAAACCACATTCAAGAAGTTTATTAACCCTTCAGGTGCTTCACAGGAACTAAAGCAACGTGGAAGGAAAAAATGAATATTTAACTTTTTAGCCACAAAAATGATCTTTTACAAACTTTTTTTTTATTTTCACAAGGGTAAAAGGAGAAAATGGACAGATAAGGTTGTTATGCAATTTCTCCTGAGTACGCCAATACCCAATATGTGGGGGAAAACCACTGTTTGGGCACACGGCAGAGCTCGTAATGGAAGGAGCGCCGTTTGACTTTTTCAAACTAAAATTGGCTGGAATTTAGATTGGATGCCATGTCGCGTTTGGAGAACCTCTGATGCGCCTAAACAGTGGAAACCCCCACAAGTGACACCATTTTGGAAACTAGACCCCCTAAGGTACTTATCTAGATCTGTTGTGAGCACTTTGAACCCCAAGTGTTTCACCAAAGTTTATAATGCCTGGGTGTGAAAAAAAAAAAAACAATTTTCCACAAAAATGATTTTTTAGTCTCAAATTTTTTAATTTTCCCAAGGAAATTGGACCCCAAGAGTTGTTGTCCAATTTGTCCTGAGTACGCTGATACCCCATAAGTGGGGGGGGGAACTGTTTGGGCGCACGGCAGGGCTTGGAAAGGAAGTAGTAACGTTTTGGAATGCAGACGTTGATGGGGGTCATGTTCCGTTTGCAGTGCCCCAGATGAGCCTAAACAGTGGAAACCCCCCACAAGTGACCCCATTTTGGAAACTAGACCCCCTAAGGAACTTATCTAGATCTTTGGTGAGCACTTTGAACCCCCAAGTGCTTCACACAAGTTTATAATGCCCGGGCATGAAAATAAAAAATCCTATTTTTTTCCCACAAAAATTATCTTTTAGTCACTAATTTTTTATTTTCCCAAGGGTAACAGGAGAAATTGGACCACATAAGTTGTTGTACAATTTGTCCTGAGTACGCTGATACCCCATATGTGGGGGGGAACCACTGTTTGGGCGCACGGCAGAGCTCGGAATGGAAGGAGCACCATTTGACTTTTTCCAACCAAAATTGGCTGGAATTGAGATTGGATGCCATGTTGCATTTGGAGAGCCCCTGATGTGCCTAAACAGTGGAAACCCCCCACAAATGACCCCATTTGGCAAACTAGACCCCCTAAGGAACTTATCTAGATCTTTGGTGAGCAATTTGAACCCCCAAGTGCTTCACACAAGTTTATAACGTAGAGCCGTAAAATTTAAAAATCATATTTTTTCCACAAAAATGATCTTTTTACCCCAATTTTTATTTTTCCAAGGGTAACAAGACTCCAAAAGTTATTGTGCAATTTGTCCTGAGTGCGCTGATACCCCATATGTGGGGGTAAACCACTGTTTGGGTGCATGGCAGAGTTTGGAAGGGAAGGAGCGCCGTCTGACTTTTTCAACGCAGAATTGGCTGGACGCCATGTCGTGTTTGGAGAGCTCCTGATCTGCCTAAACAGTGGAAACCCCCATAAATGACACCATTTTGGAAACTAGACCCCTCAAGGAACTTATCTAGATGTGTGGTGAGAACTTTGAACCCCCCAGGTGTTTCACTAAAGTTTATAACGTACAGCCGTAAAATAAAAAAATCTTTTTTTTTTTTACAAAAATGATTTTTTCGCCCCCAATATTTTATTTTCACAAGGATAACAGGAGAAATTGGAACCCAAAAGTTGTTGTCCAATTTGTCCTGAGTACGCTGATACCCAATATGTGGGCGAAAACTACTGTATGGGCACACGTCGGGGCTCGGAAGGGAAGTAGTGACGTTTTGGATTGCAGACTTTGATGGAATGGTCTGGGGGCGTCATGTCGCATTTGGAGAGCCCCTGATGCGCCTAAACAGTGGAAACCCCCCACAAGTGACCCCATTTTGGAAAATAGACCCCACAAGGAACTTATCTAGATGTGTGGTGAGCACTTTGAACCCCGAAGTGCTTCACAGAAGTTTATAACGCACAGCCGTAAAAATAAAAAATCTTTTTTTTTTTGTTGCAAAAATGATTTTTTCGCCCCAATATTTTATTTTTACAAGGGTAACAGGAGAAATTGGACCCCAAAAGTTGTTGTCCAATTTGTCCTGAGTACGCTGATACCCAATATGTGGGAGAAAACGACTGTATGGGTACACGTTGGGGCTCGGAAGGGAAGTAGTGACATTTTGGATTGCAGATTTTGATGGAATGGTCTGGGGGCGTCATGTCGCATTTGAAGAGCCCCTGATGCGCCTAAACAGTGGAAACCCCCCACAAGTGACCCCATTTTGGAAAATAGACCCCACAAGGAACTTATCTAGATGTGTGGTGAGCGCTATGAAGCCCCAAGTGCTTCACAGAAGTTTATAATGTACAGCCGTAAAAACAAAAAAATCATTTTTTTTGTACAAAAATGATATTTTCGCCCCCCGTTTTTTATTTTCCCAAGGGTAACAGAAGAAATAGGACAAATTGCACAATAACTCTTGGGGTCCAGAGTACGCTGATACCCCATATGTGGGGATAAACTACTGTTTGGACACATGGCAGAGCTCAGAAGTGAAGGAGCACCGTTTGACTTTTTCAACGCAGAATTGGCTGGAATTGAGATCAGACGCTATGTCACATTTGGAGAGCCCCTGATGTGCCTAAACAGCGGAAACCCCCCAATTCTAACTCCAACCCTAACCCCAACACACCCCTAACCCTAGTCCCAACCCTAACCACAAACCTAACCCTAACACACCCCTAATCCCAACCCTAACCCTAATCCTAACTTTAGCGCCAACCCTAACCCTAACTTTAGCCGCAACCCTAACCCTAACCCTAATGGGAAAATGGAAATAAATTTTTTTTTAATTTTATTATTTTCCCTAACTAAGGGGGTGATAAAGGGGGTTTGATTTACTATTTATAGCAGGTTTTCATGATTGGCAGCTGTCACGCTAAAAGACGCTTTTTATTGCAAAAATAGTTTTTTGCATCGCCACATTTTGAGAGCTATAATTTTTGCATATTTTGGCCCACAGAGTCATGTGAGGTCTTATTTTTTGCGGTACGAGTTGACGTTTTTATTGGTACCATTTTTGAGCACGTGACATTTTTTGATCGCTTTTTATTTCGATTTTTGGGAGGTTAGAATGAACAAAAGACGGATTTTGGTAAGAACTTACCTGTAAAATCCTTTTCAGCGAAGAAGGAAGGGAGACACAGTCATTACTAGTGGGTAGGCGGAGCCCACATAGGATAGAAACACCTCAGATTAAAAAGTGTTGACCGGCCCCTCCAGCTTGGGCTCCTCCTACTCCAGCTCTCCAGTCGTACACAAGCTAAGGAAGAGCAAATATCACTAGCGGAGCAACATAACCCCTTCTGAAGAACTTCAGAGAAAGAACAAGAAGATAGGTTATGCATATAACAGAAAAAAACACACAGTCCCAGGTACTACTCACTGAACCTGACCACTGCTATGAGCTGGCAATGCTGGAACAGAGCCTTAGCGCGTCGACCTCAGCCCAGATAATCGCTATCAGAGAAGGGTCACGCCGCATCTGAAACACAACAACACACCTCTGCCATGGGAGGGATCTGTGTCTCCCTTCCTTCTTCGCTGAAAAGGATTTTACAGGTAAGTTCTTACCAAAATCCGTCTTTCAGCTGCAGATGAAGGAAGGGAGACACAGTCATTACTAGTGGGACGTCCCAAAGCAGTCCAAAAATAAGGGTGGGTAAAAAACCAACAGAGGCAGATTCCCAACAACCTAAATAAATGCGCAACCAGCGCTAAATACAAGTTCCCAAGAACTTTAAACTACAGCCGCCTGCAGGATCCTACGTCCTAAGGCCGCATCAGCGGAAGCACTGACGTCCACCTTATAAAATCTCGTAAATGTGTGGACGGAGCGCCAGGTCGCCGCCCGGCAGAGCTGAGCTGCCGAGGCCCCTTGATGAAAGGCCCACGATGAACCCACAGCCCTCGTGGAATGAGCTCGAATCTTAATCGGGCAAGGTTCGCCCTTAAGTCGGTAAGCCTCTAAAATGGCCGACCAAATCCAACGAGCTATAGAATCCTTGGAAGCTCGTTGACCACGTCGACAACCTGCTGGAATCACAAACAGAGAATCCGACTTCCGAAAACTTTGAGTAATAGACAAATAGAACTTCAAAGCCCGCATTAAATCCAAAGTGTGCAAGGCCCGTTCCTTCGCATTTCTCGGCTCCGGACAGAGCGAGGGCAACACAATATCCTGGTTAACATGAAATTGTGACACCACCTTAGGTAAAAAGTCGCCCCGTGTGCGAAGCACTACGCGATCCGGATTGAACTCCAGGAAAGGAGGCGAGCAAGAAAGAGCCGCCAACTCAGAAACCCTTCTCAAAGAGGTGACCACCACTAGCAAGGCAACCTTCCAAGAGAGCAAAGAAAGGTTAACAGAGTCCATAGGCTCAAAAGGCCCATGTTGAAGAGCTAGTAGTAGCCGGACCTCTGGCAGCTCGCAAAGTGGCAATGACTTCGGCTGAAAAACCTTGACGGGTCAATATTTCGGTCTCAAGAGCCACGCCGTCAAACGCAGAGACTTCAGGTCCGGATGACAAACGGGCCCTTGGGATAACAGGTCCGGGCGAAGAGGGAGTGGGAATGGAGGCGCTGCCAGAAGCGACACCAGTGTCGAGAACCACGTCCTCCTTGGCCAATCTGGGGCTATCAACATAGCCGGGATTCTCTCCAGTCTGATCCGACGCAACACCAGAGGAAGTAAGGATATCGGCGGAAAGACATAGATTAGCTCGAATTGGTCCCACGGAGCCACCAGAGCATCCACCGCCACCGCCTTCTCCTGACTGTGACCGCCGAGGATTGCGACCTGGACAGCAGTGACGCAGTATCCAAACCTGCATCACTGCCATATAGGGCTGCATCCTCCAACAACTTAAAAAGCCCATCTACCTCGGATAGAGGGGATCCATCTTGCCACGCTGTCCGTAGACGGTCTAACCAGCTTAGGGAAGCTTTACAAGCACCTATGGACCCTAGTACTGCTCTGAATCCATGACCCGCGGCCTCGTAGATGGATTTCGCCGCCATCTCCGTTTTTCTGTCCAGTGGATCCTGTAGACTCGCCTTCCCTTTAACAGGAAGTAATGATGATTTGCTAAGCTGGGATAAAGGGACATCCACTTCAGGAGAAGGAATCCAATTATCAACCAACTCCGTCGTACACGGATAGAGCGTCTCAAACAATCGTGTCCCCTGAAAACGTTTATCTGGACACAGACGTTCCTGCTCCACCGCCTCATTAAGCTCATCCAGAGATGGTAATGTTGATCGCGACCTATGCGAATCCTGAAACATCCGGGCCGACTTACCAGGACGTCTAGTTACCTCCTCCGGTAACTGCAACGCCTCCCTCATGGCTCCAATAAAAGCCTCTGTACGGCCCAAAAGAGAGGCAGACTGTCCCTGCCGATCCTCCTTATCTGAATCAGACAACTCCCCATCCGAGTTTGAAGGGGAACCCTCCAAGCCCGATATCTCAGAGTCGCTAAGCGGGAAGGATGGCCCCGGCCTGTGTCGCTTCCTACCATGAGAAGGTCTAGCTGACACCCAACGACCTAGAAGTTCAGACAGGCCATCAATAGAACGAGCGAGGGCCTCCATTTTGACATCACTGACACCTCCGACCACTGCGCTTGATGCCGTCGAGGTCTGCGTGTCAGATACGCGAGACTGATCCTGTAGCGGATCTGGGAGACTGTCAGCACCTCTTGGCTCCTGATCTGACATGTCCTCACACAGTATATGGCAGGTTAAACCTGTCAGTAACTAGGGCAGTGTGTTTTTTTTTTTTTTTTTAAAGAAAAAACCGAATGCTGTTGGGTTAAAGCTCTTAGAGAGAGCTACCCCAGCTGTCTCCCAATTAATGGTTAACCGCCTTGAAGGGGTTAATGTCGCAGACTCCCCACAACCTCTTGTTAAATTAAAAAGGTGTGCGAGCCCCAGACAGGGTGCCTCTTATGAGGGAACAGCTGCAGGACAGCGCCTTCTTATTGTGCTTTAAGAAAAGGTGCCCTGCGCTGTGGGGGTGAGAAAATTAAGCTTCTGCCCTGACAGGCAGAAGCGACTCACCCAGCTGGCCGCGGTGTAGTGTCCTAGCTTCTGTTCGGGAGGGAAGGAGAGTGAGGAGCCCGGAGATGCCGAAAATAATGGCCGCCGCGCTGCAGGATAGAGCCGGAAGAGAAAGAGCCGGCGAAATCGCGGGCTCAGAGCGCTTCCTGTCCGCGAGAGAGCGGGAAGCGCGAAGCCACGCCCCCCCGCCGGTTTCAAAAAAAGCGCGGGACTCCCTCGCTCTCCTCCTGCCCCGTCCACAACGGAGCGATCCCATGTCCTGCAGGCATCCACCTGCGGACAAAAGTGAAAAATCACCAACACTGACACATGTACCAGCGGCTGCCGCAGCAGCCGCTGAAGCACTCAAAACACATTATTAAAAATGCTTTTTTGAGTACTCACCCAGCTGAGCGCCACAGGGACCCCCAGGGATTTGTGGCGCTGTGCCCATCGCTTCCCCCCCAGGACGGGGAACGCAGTGACCCCAGAAGTGCGGTTTGCGTCCCCGCAAGGGAAGCAACCCTCATCCCCCAGGGCCGGCAGGGTTCTGCAGGGACCACCTTAAGGGTAATACAGATCCGCCAAGGGAGGGGTGGGGGTCCAGCAGCGCTGAGACCCCTGAGACCTCTAGACCACGGGGGTCCAAGTCTCTGTCCGATAAAAATAAAAAATTCTTCTGAGGAGCTGCACCAGCAGCGACTATCCTCTGAGACCTCAAATTTTAGACTGGAGAGCTGGAGTAGGAGGAGCCCAAGCTGGAGGGGCCGGTCAACACTCTTTTTAATCTGAGGTGTTTCTATCCTATGTGGGCTCCGCCTACCCACTAGTAATGACTAGTGTGTCTCCCTTCCTTCATCTGCAGCTGAAAATCAGCAATTCATGAATTTCTTTTGGGGGAGGCGTTTTTATTGTTCCGCGTGTGGTAAAATTGATAAAGCAGTTTTATTCTTCGGGTCAGTACGATTATGGCGATACCTCATTTATATCATTTTTTTATGTTTTGGCGCTTTTATAGAATAAAAACAATTTTATATAAAAAATAATTATTTTTGCATCGCTTTATTCTGCGAGCTATAACTTTTTTATTTTTTCGCTGATGATGCTGTATGGCAGCTCGTTTTTTGCGGGACAAGATGACGTTTTCAGCGGTACCATGTTTATTTATATCGGTCCTTTTGATCGCGTGTTATTCCACTTTTTGTTCGGCGGTATGATGATAAAGCATTGATTTTTTTGCTTTGTTTTTTTTTTTTTGTAAGGGGTTCACTAAAGGGGTTAACTAGTGGGACAGTTTTATAGGGGGGGTCGTTACGGACGCGGCGATACCAAATATGTGTACTTTTATTGTTTTTTTTTTTTTTTATTTACAGGAAGAAATGAATTTATTGGGGAATATTTTTTTTTTTTTTTTATTCATTTTGGATTTTTTTTTAAAACATGTTTATTTTTTTAACTTTTTTACTTTGTCCCAGGGTGGGACATCACTGTATTTTATCAGATCGCTGGTGTGACAGTGTGCACAGCACTCTGTCACACCAGCGATCGCTCAGGCAGTGCAGCAGGCTTCTCAGTGCCTGCTCTCAGCAGGCACTGAGGAAGCCGCCTCCCTCCAGGACCCCGGCGCCATCTTGGATCCGGGTCCTGGGAGGGAGGAAGCCCTCAGAACAGCGCGATCACATCACGCTGGTCTGAGGGTCTCAAGGGGGCGCGCAGGGAGCCCTCTCCCTGCGAGATGCTTCCCTGTGCCCCCAGTACACCGCGATCATGTTTGATCGCGGTGTGCAAGGGGTTAATGTGCCGGGAGCGGTCCGATACCGCTCCTGACACACAGTCACGGGTGTCAGCTGTGATAATCAGCTGACACCCGGCGGCGATTAGCTTCGCTCCCTCCGGGAGCGCAGCTGATCGCCTATGACGTACTATCCCGTCCATGGTCAGATTGTCACGGGTTTTATGGACGGGATAGTACGTCTAATGTCAGAGAGGGGTTAAGGGGTCAGTATATATCCAGTGAGGGGCATTATTCTGTGTATAGGGGAGATGTACAGGGGGAGACTTGGGACATTATTAAATGTAAAGTGGACACCTATTGTTATAGGGGAACTCGGGTTACTGTAACTGTCAAAAGGGCACACAGGGCATTATTACAGTCTAAGGGACAAAATGTGGGCACTGTTTTCTAGGGCACTTGCACCCGGCATTACTATATTCTAGAGGGGTGCTTTAGAATTTAGAGGTCACACAGAACCACACAGCAGGTGCAGTAATAGGGACACATACGGCAGCAGCAGCTCAGTATTGGGGTATCAGGTGCAGTAATAGAGACACATACGGCAGCAGCGGCTCAGTATTGGGGTATCAGGTGCAGAAATAGGGACACATATGGCAGCAGTGGCTCAGTATTGGGGTATCAGCAGGATGAGGAGTTTGTGCAGGTTGAGAATAGTCCAATTGGTGACCGTGACAGTGCTAAAAATATGAGAAGTGAAATGTGTCTTTGTTGTAATCTCTGCAGTCGAGTCCTGGCTGGAGAAGTCGTCATGTCGGTCTGGGCCAGATGGAAAAGACATGAAAAGTGAACAATTCCATTAGAAAGAACATCAGCGGTAAGTCATTATCTATACCTGTGCTGTAATCTATTATATGTTCTGTAGGACTGGTATTATTTACCGCAGACCATATGGCGGTGATATCAATATTGGTCTTTTTATATATAGATTATTTTTGGCAACAGCGCGGTCATTTGCTGAGGTTCTCTGGTTAGGGCCCACTCAGAAGTTTCGCCCCCACTAAACCAAAACCCTAGCTACGCCTCTGGCTCTCTCTCTAGTCTTTCTTTCTCTCTCTAGTCTTTCTCGCTCTCTGTTCTTTCTTTCTCTCTCTGCTCTCTCTTTCTCTGTTCTTTCTTTCTCGCTCTCTGTTCTTTTTTCTCTCTGTTCTTTCTTTCTCTCTGTTTTCTTTCTTTCCTCTCTTTCTTTCTCTGTTTGTTCTTTCTCTCTTTCTCCTTTCTTTCTCTCTCGCTGCTCTTTCTTTCTTTTCCTCAGTACCAACCACTGTGCCCATAATGCCAGCCACTGTGCCCTCATTACCAGTCAGTGTGATCAGCAGTGCTAAATGGGTACGGTTGGGGCCAGGATATGGGTGTGATTAGTTGTGAAATGGGTGTGGTCGGGGCGTGGCCTAAAATTTGCAGCGGCGCGCATAGCGCGCCGCAGCCTTTAACCCTCTTTCCTGTCTTCAAAAGTTGGGAGGTATGCTGTATGACCTCCCTACAACTTCTGGACATGCTCCTGATGAGCGCGACGGATGGTCTCCTGAGGGATCTCCTCCCACACCTGGACTAAAGCATCCAACAACTCCTGGACAGTCTGTGGTGCAACGCGGCATGGCCTAAAATTTGCTGCAGCAGGCACAGCGTGCCACAGCCTTTGTCCCTCTTTCCCTTCTTCAAAGGTTGGGAAGTATGATGGTGGGCCCCAAGAATAATTTTTCTCTGGTGGGCCCAGGTACTCCAGTCCGACGCTGGTCCCACCTCCATATACACAGTATGATGCCTTAATACAAGCATCCTACTTGCCTGTGTGTCTTGCTATTCCGCTACAAAGCTAGTCTCTCCTCACCAGTCACAAGACTTGAGAATGTCCTTGCATGTTTTTCATTCTCTACCCAAATTGATTGGTGGAAATGGGATCTCTCAGCCCCTGCTGCACTATTATATTCAATTATACCTGTGTTCAGGACACATACAACTGAAGTCGGACATACACCTGACTTCCTGGAAAAGTGGGACCATTCCCAAAATTCGAGACTGTCCCACTGGTTCTGGAATGGTTGGGAGGTACTGTATGTTAAGGCTCATCTGTTAAATTAATCTCTTAGTCCAGAGGGGGCTAGGGTACTAACATTGAACATTTATGTCAGTATGGATGTATAAAAGTTTAATTTCAATCTTAACCCGCCCAGGCTGACAGCTCTTCTCTGTCCTTTCTCTCTCCTTCTGAATTTCCACCCACCTATCCTGAGTGACGGCTCCTTAGTGTCCCTTCACCTGCTGAGATCTCACATTGCTCAGTACGAGCTACAGCTGTCAGTCAGGCTAGGTGAGTGGGGATGGAATACAATCAGATTCATGAGCTCTCTCACTCTATAGCAGGACTCATAAATTGCTCATTTTAATATCAGGATTATACATCCATTATACAACCATTCTTTCAAGGATTTTAAAGGAAAAAAGTACACCAGCCTCATCAGTTAGGAGATCTAATTACTAAGCATTAAGCATTGTATTGTGAAATCTGGAAATTTGCAGATCTGGAAAAGCTCGTTGACATCTAAGGATGGTGTTTCAGAAGATGCCCACCCATGGTGGCTCACTGAAGTTCACAGCTTTTGAACAATTACCTCTTCCATTGGCTCCATCACACATTCCCCACCAATCCCCAGAGTTGATATAATATGTACTCTATCTCCATCCAACCCTACTGCCTTCTCACTCCATACATAGCTCTCGATGCAGCACTGGTTGGTGGCCTTGGTCACAAATGGATATTATCTGTTTGACATTGCTTCCCTTGTGCTCAGGGCTTACACCCTACTTAAATCTGGAATGAAAATGTTTTTTTTTGCTCATGATGAGTACAGAATGTAAGAACAGTCACAAAACCACAGAATTTTATGCAGTATGTGTATGGAATATACAATATTAGGAGAGTGTTTGTGTATAAATAGGTCATTGGAATCTCCTGTATGTCATATATATCTATATTTTGGTTACCATTAGCTATTTCAATATAAAGAACGAGATGAATTATCATTAAATCCATTAATATTTAACCATAGTTTCCTAGGAAAGGCCACAGGTAGGTCAGAGCACCACAGATCAGTGGTCACATAACTTCAGCTTTCTCACAATAGACCATTGTTCAGCCTTTCCTTCTGTCAAGAATGTCTTGTCTTAAGACAGACATGAATCTAGTGAGTGGAGACTGAAGCTTTGTCAAGAGGTTCTTAGGGAGTGCCTTATCGTCTTTTTTTTATATAAAGCAAAATGACCTTGTATCTGTGTTTTAATCATCGTCCTTTCATCCTGTTCACTGAACTGTATAATATTTATGGGGAATGCTGATACAAACGTCTCCGGCCAGTGAAGGACATCTTCATCTTTTATGTATTGTCAGATCCATGAATGAGCCTCTATGATCATGTCTATGATCAACATTAGTACAAATCTACTGCTAAAAATATAATGTACATGGATATCAGATAGAAAACATGAGGGCTGCGTGGTAGAATACTGGACATAAGATAAATCATAATAAAACTGAATTGATATAGGCAGAATTTACAAGAAATCTTTAGCCAACCTGTCAGGACAACGATTCTACAGGTTTTGACTACCTCATCTGAGAGCAGCGCGATGTAGGGCCCGAGATCCTGATTCAAGCAATATGTTACTTACTTTACTGGGTGCTGCAGTTTTGATTAAAAACAGTTTTTTCTTTTGCACATCTAACAGTTCTCTGAATGCTGAGCTCTGTATAACCTCACCCACAGCTTTCTGTATACACTGTGCATAGGCAAAAAGCAGCCAATCAGTGGTGGGGGTGTGGTTGGACTAACTGGCTGTAGGCTAAGTAGTTGTCTAGTGCTAATAAAACACTGATATTATATAAACTAAACTAATTAACTGGAGACAGGCTTTATTATTAGAGATTTTTGTTTCACTCTAAAAAGAAAACATGTTTTTAACAGGTTGCCGACTATGGCTTGATTAAACACACACAGAGCTATATTACTACAAATAAATATTTAAAAATAGATTTTATAAAAAATAATAAAATATAAATGAATAAAAATTGAGGATATAGCCAAGAAAATAGGATGGCAGACCATCCGGATAAATAGACAAACAACACTGAGAGATGGCGAGATGGTCCAATGGAGGGCTGCAAGTGTATGATATAAAGGATAATAAAAAATTAAAATAAAAATAAATATAATAGAAAAATAAGAATAAATGTGTATTTCAAAATTATATTAATAAAAAATAATAATAAAATTAATTAATTAAATGAATTGATTGACATAAAATTAATAAAAAAAACAATTTTATTGACATATAGTATAATACAGATACAACAATAATACAATATAAAAAAGGTATATATTTTTTAATACAGTTGGAACACTCCACTAGAAAATAATAATAGACCAAGGCAGAAATAAATATGACCAGGAGATTTGTTCAAAAAGGCACTAGTTATAATAAAATACAAATGTGACAAACACAAATATAACAAAACAAACAGTAATAGCAATATAGTGCACAAAAAGGCTATAAGATGTGTAACAAAAAAGATATATATAATAGCAATAATGCCAAAAAGTGCAAGATTAAACAAAAAATCAAATATAAGTGCAGAAAAACAAATCCAAGCACATCACAGATGTGAACTAATTAAAGTGAAGCAAAATCACATAGGGAACACAGTGTGTGAAAGTGAGTACGTAAAGCAAATGTGAAAAGCAAATCACTGTTTATAAGTGGTGCCAATAATACCTGGAGGCCTGGAGGACCAAGGGAGTGCCACAAAAGAGCGTGCCCCTACGCACGTTTCGGAAATTATATCCTTCTTCAGGGGGATGTATAATGTAAGCTGACACGGGATATTTATAGAAGACCACTGATTAGTCCAGCTGCTTCAATGGCGCATGCGCGATTAGGAGGTCGGAAGTGGCATCGCAGCAGATGTCACGTGATACACACGTGTAGACGCCGTCACCATGCCAACATACAGGCTCCGAACCGGGCATGCGCACTGACAGGATGGAGAAACCGAAACCAGACAAAGCGGACATGCGCACTAGCTGGATCACAGAATGAACCCAGCATATCGGCCAGAAAGCGCTGCAAAGACCGGACATGCGCAATAGCTGGATCACAGAGTAAACCCGACGTAGCCGGTCAGGAAGCGCTGCAAAAACCGGCCACAGTACATACAGAGTATTAAAACTGCATTGTTCATAAAAAATGCAGGAAATATCCATTGCCTTACTTGACAGTGGTCAAGAAGAAAAGAAAAAAGGCAATGCGCAAACACTATAATATGGGCCACTATATAGATGTAGGAAATATCTAAGCCGAATATAAACAAGGGTAAGTGTGTGTGTGCACAGAGTAAATATAATATGTGCGACAAAAACCTAATAAAAAGACTAATACGATCCACATGTGACACTGAAATATATAAAATAGTGTGTACAAATTGTCGGTAAGATAATAATGCATGTACAGCCAAATAATAATAATAATGTGCATAATATACCATAATATGGATAGAATATAAACCAAAATTATACAAAACCAATATATAAAGAAATGAATATACAATTTAACAACAATGGTGGCGTACATATGATGAATTCCATCCTGATGAGAAATATAGAGATCCCATGAAAAACTGTAAAGATAATTAAAAAGAATTAAAATATTATAAAAAGGAACTGAACGACAAACTCTCATTTAGACCCAATGGGGCTACTGTCTGGAGAACCCAGATCCATTTCGTTTCAAGATGGGCAAGACGCTTACTGATATTGCCTCCCCGAACACCGGTGCGAAGTAGATCTATACCCGCGATCCTCAAAAGTGATGAATCACAATCATGAAATAGCTTAAAATGTTTGGGTATAGTCTTGAGGGAGGAAATATCATTTATGTCTTTGGCCGCCTTAATGCCCAGAACATGTTCGCGTATTCTAACTTTGAGTTGGCGGGTTGTGAGACCCACATAAATAAGAGAACACGGACACATAGCATAATAAATGACCGCAGATGATGTACATGAAATATGGTGTTTGATACTAAATGTGCGAGATTTATCGGAACTAGAAAACGAACAAATCTTCATAATATTCGGACAAGCAACACATGATCCGCACAGTTTACAACCTTTCTGTGGCCTGTTGAATGGACCAATACTCATTGTTGGTTCAATAGAGTAGTGACTATGAACCAATTGGTCACCTAAATTCGGTGACCTCCTGAAGGCCATCTGTGGAGCATCCCCAACATATTTGGCAACAATTAAATCAGATTTCAGAATGGGCCAATGCTTTTTAAGAATTGTTCTAAGATAATTGCTTTGGCCATTAAATTGGGTTATATACCGCACAATGTTATTTGTTTTGGGCATAGTTTTGCCATATAGCGCATCATGGCGGGTGATATGCCTAGCCCTGTTAAAAGCTCTTTTTATAGACCTGTTGCTGTATCCGCGTTCCTTAAATCTGGAACTTAATAATGCAGCCTGTTTCAGAAAATCTTCTTCCTCAGAACATATGCGTCTAAATTCCAAACTGAATTGAAAAACTTGTTACAAGAAGCAAGAGAAGAAGGTATTATTACCAAAGAACTATGTATGGCCTTACAGATTCTAGAACCCACTATTCCCACCCTTTATCTGCTACCTAAAATACATAAAAACAAAGAGGTCCCACCTGGGAGACCTATTGTCTCTGGTCGTAGTAACTTTTTGGAAAAAGTCAATAAATACATTGATTCCATCTTGCAACCACTTGTGTCATCTTTGCCATCATATACAAGAGACACAAATGATTTCCTTAGGAAAATAGATGGCCTTCATGTGGGCAATGACTCTGTGTTGGTAACCTGTGATGTGGAGTCCCTTTACACTTGTATAAGGCACTCTGATGGACTCTCTGCGGTTACTTATTTTTTACAGCATTCTTCATTTTCTAGAGCATTTATAATTTTTGTTCATTAATCTTTTGGAATTTACTTTAACACAATTTTTTTTATTTTTAAGGGGTCCTTCTTCCTTCAAATCCAAGGAACAGCGATGGGAGCCTCATTTGCTCCATCATATGCCAACCTGTTCCTTGGATTTTGGGAGAGGGACCTCTTTTTATTTGGTAATTTTAGTTCTATAGAGCGTGTCCCTTTTTGGACACGCTATATAGATGATGTCTTTTTTATTTGGCAGGATTCCATCAGTGCCTTATCTGAATTCATTGACATACTTAATCGCAATTGCATTAATGTACGGTTGACATACAGTCAACATAAAAACGCCATTGAATTCTTAGATGTTCTAGTTGTGAGGGACTCAAAGGATTGTCTGCAGACAGATCTATTTAGGAAAGCCACAGCAGTCAATTCATTGGTTCATGCCACTTCATCGCACCCACCTGCTTTGATCAATTCCGTACCAATAGGTCAGTTTCTACGGCTTAGACGCATATGTTCTGAGGAAGAAGATTTTCTGAAACAGGCTGCATTATTAAGTTCCAGATTTAAGGAACGTGGATACAGCAACAGGTCTATAAAAAGAGCTTTTAACAGGGCTAGGCATATCACCCGCCATGATGCGCTATATGGCAAAACTATGCCCAAAACAAATAACATTGTGCGGTATATAACCCAATTTAATGGCCAAAGCGATTATCTTAGAGCAATTCTTAAAAAGCATTGGCCCATTCTGAAATCTGATTTAATTGTTGCCAAATATGTTGGGGATGCTCCACAGATGGCCTTCAGGAGGTCACCGAATTTAGGTGACCAATTGGTTCATAGTCACTACTCTATTGAACCAACAATGAGTATTGGTCCATTCAACAGGCCACAGAAAGGTTGTAAACCGTGCGGATCCTGTGTTGCTTGTCCGAATATTATGAAGATTTGTTCGTTTTCTAGTTCCGATAAATCTCGCACATTTAGTATCAAACACCATATTTCATGTACATCATCTGCGGTCATTTATTATGCTATGTGTCCGTGTTCTCTTATTTATGTGGGTCTCACAACCCGCCAACTCAAAGTTAGAATACGCGAACATGTTCTGGGCATTAAGGCGGCCAAAGACATAAATGATATTTCCTCCCTCAAGACTATACCCAAACATTTTAAGCTATTTCATGATTGTGATTCATCACTTTTGAGGATCGCGGGTATAGATCTACTTCGCACCGGTGTTCGGGGAGGCAATATCAGTAAGCGTCTTGCCCAGCTTGAAACGAAATGGATCTGGGTTCTCCAGACAGTAGCCCCATTGGGTCTAAATGAGAGTTTATCGTTTAGTTCCCTTTTATAATATTTTAATTCTTTTTAATTATCTTTACAGTTTTTCATGGGATCTCTATATTTCTCATCAGGATGGAATTCATCATATGTACGCCACCATTGTTGTTAAATTGTATATTCATTTCTTTATATATTGGTTTTGTATAATTTTGGTTTATATTCTATCCATATTATGGTATATTATGCACATTATTATTATTATTTGGCTGTACATGCATTATTATCTTACCGACAATTTGTACACACTATTTTATATATTTCAGTGTCACATGTGGATCGTATTAGTCTTTTTATTAGGTTTTTGTCGCACATATTATATTTACTCTGTGCACACACACACTTACCCTTGTTTATATTCGGCTTAGATATTTCCTACATCTATATAGTGGCCCATATTATAGTGTTTGCGCATTGCCTTTTTTCTTTTCTTCTTGACCATTGTCAAGTAAGGCAATGGATATTTCCTGCATTTTTTATGAACAATGCAGTTTTAATACTCTGTACGTACTGTGGCCGATTTTTGCAGCGCTTCCTGACCGGCTACGTCGGGTTTACTCTGTGATCCAGCTATTGCGCATGTCCGGTCTTTGCAGCGCTTTCTGGCCGATATGCTGGGTTCATTCTGTGATCCAGCTAGTGCGCATGTCCGCTTTGTCTGGTTTCGGTTTCTCCATCCTGTCAGTGCGCATGCCCGGTTCGGAGCCTGTATGTTGGCATGGTGACGGCGTCTACACGTGTGTATCACGTGACATCTGCTGCGATGCCACTTCCGACCTCCTAATCGCGCATGCGCCATTGAAGCAGCTGGACTAATCAGTGGTCTATAAATATCCCGTGTCAGCTTACATTATACATCCCCTGTCATGTGTGCATTACCACGAAGATCGTCGCGGTTGCACATTTTGACTTCTCACAGCTGAGTTGCTGTTTCTTTGTGTTTGGCAGCTAGGGGTTAATTCTGTCTGTGCTCGGTGCTGGGACTGGGTGCAGTTTCTCCCGGCTGCAATTGATTATTTGTTGATTGGTTTCCTTTAAATTCCTGGTTGTCTGCTTTGGGAGTTGCCAGTGAAATCCTTCATGCAGACCACAGATAGGAATGAATCTGTATAGACTTAAGTTGAGAGCTCCTTAGCTGTTTTAAGCTCAACTTGTTTAGAGTTTATTTCCCAGACCATTTATGTTCCTTCGGTGTTTGAGTGTGTATGCAAGTGAGTGCTATCCTGTCTGTCTTATATGTCTAATCTGTGTATTTAGCTGAGATCAGCCCATATCCCTTTGGAGGTAATCAGGATCCTTCTTAGGACTGATTACAGGGTTCAGGGTCTGACAGGAGACAGGGTTAGGCTGGAGACTTGGACCTCTGAACCATTATCAGTACCTCCAAGGTAAGGGATTAGTTAGGACCCCAGTGCAGGGTCAGGTTAGACCCCGGTCCTCCTCTTTCCTGTTACAGCTCATCAAGTCCTCAAGATTAACCCTGAGTTCAACTATATCGTTTCTGCACATCTAGTCCTCAAGATTAACCCTAAGTTCTGCAGAGATTGTGTCAGGTAAATCTATTTTATACTTACATTCTGATGTTGCTAAACTATATGTTGTATAGAGTGTGGTTCCTGTATAAATAGTTTACTGACATTGTATTCATATCATTAGACAGCGTGACATCCCCCTGAAGAAGGATATAATTTCCGAAACGTGCGTAGGAGCACGCTCTTTTGTGGCACTCCCTTGGTCCTCCAGGCCTCCAGGTATTATTGGCACCACTTATAAACAGTGATTTGCTTTTCACATTTGCTTTGGGTACTCACTTTCACACACTGTGTTCCCTATGTGATTTTGCTTCACTTTAATTAGTTCACATCTGTGATGTGCTTGGATTTGTTTTTCTGCACTTATATTTGATTTTTTGTTTAATCTTGCACTTTTTGGCATTATTGCTATTATATATATCTTTTTGTTACACATCTTATAGCCTTTTTGTGCACTATATTGCTATTACTGTTTGTTTTGTTATATTTGTGTTTGTCACATTTGTATTTTATTATAACTAGTGCCTTTTTGAACAAATCTCCTGGTCATATTTATTTCTGCCTTGGTCTATTATTATTTTCTAGTGGAGTGTTCCAACTGTATTAAAAAATATATACCTTTTTTTATATTGTATTATTGTTGTATCTGTATTATACTATATGTCAATAAAATTCTTTTTTTTATTAATTTTATGTCAATCAATTCATTTAATTAATTAATTTTATTATTATTTTTTATTAATATAATTTTGAAATACACATTTATTCTTATTTTTCTATTATATTTATTTTTATTTTTTATTATCCTTTATATCATACACTTGCAGCCCTCCATTGGACCATCTCGCCATCTCTCAGTGTTGTTTATCTATGGCTTGACTAAGTGTGGTAGTCATGGGGCACATTATTGCTAATTAGCAACTCCAATAATCGGAGGATTCTGATAAGAGCACGGTCAGTGTTCAGACATATGAAAACAGATTAATATTAAAATCTGGAGGGCAAGAAGTCAATATGTTAATTGCCCTTTATGCGTTTCATTACTAGTCCCCTTTGGCCTTTCTTATGGCCCCGTCACACATAACGACACACCAGCGATCCGGACAACGATATGCACGTGTCAGGATCGCTGGTGTGTCGCTACATGATCGCTGGTGAGCTGCCAAACAGGCAACTCTCAGCAGCGATCAGGACAGTGACTATGCGGGTAACAAGCGATGCACGTCGCTTAGTTACCCACAGTGTACGTTAGATACCAGCGCGCTGGTGCAGGGAGCTGGTAACCAAGGTACACATCGGGTTTTCTAGGCACCGAGCGGCGCCTAGAAACCGATGTGTACCTTGGTTACCAGCTCCCCTGCACCAGTGCGCTGGTATCTAACGTACACATGGGGTTTCTAGGCGCCGCGCGGTGCCTGGAAACCCGATGTGTACCTTGGTTACCAGCTCCAGCAGTGATGCGTGCTAGCCAGCGGGAGACCAGCGATCAAAAAAATGTCCAGGACATTCAGCGACGATCAGCGATACACAGCAGGGGGGCTGATCGTCGCTGAATGTCGCACACAGCGATATCGCAGGGGAGATCGTTGTTGCCTCACAAAACTAGTGACTCAGCAGCGATCTCGCTAGCGATCTCGCTATGTGAGACGGGGGCTTAAGTGTCCCACTTGCTGCACTCACTGCCACATTTGTCTAGATGTTACATTGTGAACATGTGCTTTCGTTGTCGCGTGACTGATTGGCATTAAATACAGATCTTTTAATTATCACATTGCCTACTTGGACTCGTCTTTAGTTTATTAGTGTTCCGGCAGATTTCCTTTAATGGCTTTAAAGGCTCCTTTTATAGCTCTGTTCATAACAACTTTGGGCCTTTTGCTGTTTTCAATTCATACACATCCCAAGATTGATATAAGTAAATCCCCCTCACAGTAATCTAGTTTTGGGAATAATGTGGTTCATGTAACATAGTGATGAGCTTTTTTTGACAGCTTGGGGGAGTTGGGACTACTGGAATTCCATTTATCTCACGGGTTCAGGTACAAAATTGTTAGAAGAAGGTGTGTCTCACTGACTTCTTACAAACATTAAGTGCTTATTAAGAACATTCTTAAATAGTCATACACAAGTATCACTCACTTGGCAGAACCTGAGATTTCTCATAGTTTATTCAAGTGTCACATCGGCATCTGAAACCACTTCATGGATGGCAAGATTCTGAAACACTATATTAGTATTTTCATGGTCTTGTTAGAACCATTCTTATTAGAAGTAGGAGATCTCCTATCTCCACATGGGAGAAGCACAGGAGTACTGAGCCCACTGTTATTTTTACCATGGGGCACTATCATTTTGGCATATGTCCCTGTCTAATATATATAAATCCTGTACTTTGAATGTACATAATTATGTCTCAGAGTACTAACCACCCCCCAAACTCCGTAATTAGGAAGTAAGTGTTGCATTTAGTTTCAGTTTTAAGGGTATGTTCACACGTGTCGCAATAGCATATTACCAATTAAGTTTTATTTGGATTTCTTACTGTGGATTTGCAGTGAATGTACCACAGGTTTTCAGCACACCCACACAAGGGTTAACCACATTGTCACGCTGTTGCATGGAAATTTTCATTAGCAAGTGAACTGGTTTGTGGAATCCCATTTGCAGGCATGGGATGCAGATTGTTTATCAATTGCATATCAATTTAGTCATGTAAAGCACCCCAAAAGTCACACAAAATCCAGAAAACTTGTAAACAGGGTCTAAAAGTACCTAAAGAGAATCGGTTAGTACGTTTTTACGTATGGAGGTAGTGGTCTGGCTTTTCTGTAGACATCCGATGTGCCAGTCATGAGAAATCTACTGTAAGAGTCATATGCCCATGAGGCTGGACGTGCACAAAGCTATACAGAAGGAACACGTATGCATTTACTCTACTGCCCCAGTTAGCGGCATACAGTTGAGGAGGACAGCATGTTAGTCAGCACTGTTGCCTTGGAGTGTTGGGGTCCTGGGTTCAAATCCCACCATGGGCAACAAGGAGTTTGTATGTTCTTGTTTTGTCCCACTCTCCAAAGACATACTGATAGGAAATTTAGATTATAAGCCCAAATGGCACAGGGATTGTGAGCCCCAATGGCACAGGGATGAAGATGCACTATAGATGTAAAATGCTGTGGATGTTAATGGCGCTATATAGGCAACTAAAATAAATCCTAAGTTGAGGACACTGCAGTATGCAAATCAGAAATGCTTAAAGCACCACTCCAGTGCTTTTCTTTATTGCAGAGCTGGAGTGGTGCTGCTAATCTAAATTCCCTGCCCCTACTCTCATACTTACCAGCCGCTGTCTTCACCCTCTATTGCCGCCGCTTCCGTCAGCCTCCAGCAGTTTGTGACCTCCCTAATCGCCCCAGTGTTTGCTGGAGTGAGCGGGAGGTAACTTTTTAAGTCTATAAGAGCCTTGTTCTGGCTGTCATAGACCTACATTGGGCACGTGTGACTGTTACCTGTGACTTGCGGTGAGTCAGAAGTTGCGGTCACAAGATAGGACCAGAGCGGCGCTGATAGAAGCTGAAGATGTGGTGGAGTGGTGCTTTAATATTTTCTAATTATTCTAAGAATTACATGAATTGCAGAACAAGAATGATTTCCCATATATTGTCTTAATAACCATTTACACACCAAATAAAAACAAACACGATCAGGAATAGTAAGTGCACATTCCACCAAGAAAGACACGATGTAATCTAATGGCCGACTGCCAACCATTACAATAACACTATATGTTATGTAGTCAAGGGTTAGACAGTTGAGGGGACACTGAAAATCCCGGTGAAATGCCTCCCTCTCTGTATTAATAATTCCCTCTTGTCTGGGGGAGCTGCTATAAGCTTGTGAGCTATATATTTCACCGAATACATGACTAGGCAGCTCAGGCTTATATATAGCTGACCATATCTTTAAACTAAGCATGGCAGTTAAGGTTACAAAATTGGCTGTGCTCATAAGATGAAATCATTTTCTATGTCTTGCGCTAAGTCAACAGGGATCTGCAATCATCTTGTTTCCATTCTGAGATATTCAATTACATTTAAACAAGATGACACACCCCGGAGAAGACGGACTACGCATTTATAAATCGGCCCATATGTACAGTTATACAATATCTCATCCTTCATAATGAAGCTTTGACAGCATGACCCATTGTACAGGTTAAGATTAAACGTCCTTTATGTCAGTTAAGTAGAGTTTACCAAATGTTAGGCATTTTTTGGATTTTGGCCCAGCTTTGCATCATTGATTCGCATTTCTAAAAATCTACATATTTTGACCGTGGGTGAAAGATTGACTTGGACTGGTCTTGATTTCATTATATCAATTACCAGGATAAGCCTCAATCTGTCACAGTCTGTCGAACGTTGTACATTAAAGGATGTGTCAATGATTACCTATTCCATTTAACTCTGGCACTACACAGCTGAAGGGATGTGGACTGTCTTACCCTGTTCCTGGCCCTGAAGACAACAGGCGCACTATGTGAATACTGTTGTGAGGCTTTATATGTGAACAAACGTGAGTCTAATGTAATGTGATATAATGTATTATGGTGATGTACAGTATAAAAAGTGTTAGAGAATAATGTGAGTATAGCACAGAATAAGCTTAGGACAGCATAGGATATAGAACAGATCAGCATGTACAAAGGAAATGATTAAGGTTAGAATTAGCCAAGGTGGGGTGGGTTGCTAGGGGCAGCATGGGCCAAATGGAGGCCTGTGGGAGGCCAAATGGAGATCCTTGATGGACATTCCAACTGTGTCTGGGGCCTAAGGCTCAGGTTAGATACCATGGAGCGGGCCTGGTCTTCTGATGTCAAGAGATCAGTGGACATGGAGTTACATGGTGGGCCGGTGGCTGGTCCCAGGTGCACTGCCGGAGTGGACAACAAATCCCAGAGTGTAGTCCAGAATAAATGTGTGGCAGAACAGAAAGAGTTGCACTAAGGAGGAAGGAAGAGTGAATTGCGGTGACCCATCCCACTTGTATCCACCTGATGAACTTGGACTATTTAGTAAAAGTTTGACTGTTGCAAAGAACCTGGTGTTCCATGCATTGTGTGCGGCGGCTCCTGAAAACGGAAGCCTAGAGGCAGCGGAGGCCTGCAGCCTACAAGTGAGTGTGATGCACCTCCCCACCCTACTGCAGACTGGGACTGGGACACCCCTTGTCTGTAAAGTGCCAGAGCGCAATTGGGCAGGTGCTCAGTCTCTACTACCGCTCCCCAGCACTATACACAAAAGCAAAAAACATGATTTACGGTATATTGGTCACAACAAAAGCTGATCCATACAGGAGATACTGTATATGTAGCTGAATCTTTAACTATTCTTTTTGACATGGATTTACCATAATGCAAATCACTGAGACCTTAAAAACAATTATATATCCAATAGCTGTGAAGTACAGAAAAAAATTAGACAAAGTTTAGATAGTACTGTCCATTACCTGCTGTTCTTCTTGCAGTTGTATAGCAGATTCACAAGATGGCAACAACATAGAAGTTAAAGAGGACATGACACTTGCTAAAAAAAAATTAGTTAAATACCTTGTAAAAATATCTAAGCTCCATTGATTCTGCAGTTTTTTTTCTGTTTTAAGCTGCGTCACTCCATTGCATAAATATTCGCATTTGTGGATTTTGGAGTTCACTATGTGAAATCTCTGCTTGTAGTTAAACTGGGCGTTTCTTCAGAATCTTCCCTGCGGCATGCGCTTTCACCACTTCCTCACAAGTGCTGCCAATTATAGCTCGGCAACTGATCTAGGAGTCTCAGATGCTGCCAAGTTGTGACGGGGAGGGGTGAAAGTGCATGCTCCTGGGAATATTCTGAAGAAATATCCAGCTGCACTATGTACAGAGATTTCACATACTGCGCTCCAAGTAAATAAGTGTGAATATCTCTGCAATAGAGTGACGCAGCTTAAAACAGAAAAATTTGTCTGAATTGGGGAAGCGCAGTGATTTTTATAACGTATTTAACTCAATTTTGAGTTAGTTAAAGGGTCTCTGTCAGCACAGAATGACTGTTCAAACCAAGTACAGATGCTCAGTGCATCATGGCAGGCCAAACATTTAACTACAACTTCTCACCTGCTTGTTTTCCATCTATATCACCTTTTTTGGCTCTATCACGCCACAGCTGTCAATCACAGAAGGGGGAAGGGGTGGAGATAAACTGAAAACAAGCAGGTGGGAAGGTGTATATAAATGATTGGCTTCGCCATGATGCACCGAGTGCCTGTACTTGGTGTGAACAGTCATTCTGTGCTGATAGAGTCCCTTTAAAAGTATTGTTTAAATGTCCATTTGGCCTTTTGGAACAAGGATTCTCATAAAGCCCTTGGATATTTCACAGAGGTAGTATGACCTTATTTCCAATGTAAAATCAGCTTTTGAGAAAAGGTGAAGTTAATTGTCCATTGAGCGTTTTCTGTTGGTTGTCTTTGTATTACAAACTGCTTATTTTGTGCCTCGGGAGCAACCCGGACCTTTTGATGACAAGCAATTCAATATGGTTGAGCGTTGAGTGAAACTAGGATGACATGAACTTCATATAAATTTTTGCATATCTGAGCACAGACTTTTTTGTTGAGATGTAATCTTGCTTCAACCTGTTTTGTTATTTTAAGTATTAGCCTAGCAGCACTATTTTTTTAAATTCAGCATCTCATTAAAAAATTAATCTAAAATAAGTATCACAATTTACCATTAATATTCTTAAAGTACCATTCCAGTGTTTTTTTTTTTAATTTTAGCGCTGGAGTGATATCACTAATGTAACCCAGCCGCGGTCTTCATTTGTCATCAGCGCCGCTCCAGTCGTCTCCTGCAGTTTGTGACCTGCCGAATCGCTCCAGTGTTTGCTGGGCCAACCAGAGGTCACATCTCAATGTAAGTCTATGAAAGCCAGAACGGGGCCAGAATGAGACTTTCATAGACTTACACTGAAAACTTGTCACCATTATCACTATCACAAGATGGCGGATTGGAGCAGCATTGGGAACAGCATCATATTACTAGTAGGGACAGGGATCTTATATTAGTGCCACCACTCCAGTGCTGAAATAAAAGAAAACAAAAAATGCTGGAGTGGTGCTTTAAATTAGTTAGACCCTAATAACACTTAAAGGGCCAAAAAAAATTGTTATATGCTCCCATGAGGAATTAAGCCCCCGTCACACACAGCGATCTCGCTAGCGAGATTGCTGCTGAGTCACTAGTTTTGTGACGCAACAGAGATCTCCCCTGCGATATCGCTGTGTGTGACACTGATCAGCGACCGGCCCCCTGCCGGGTATCGCTGATCGTTGTCCAAAGGCCAGGACATTTTTTTGATCGTTGGTCTCCCGCTGGCCAGCACACATCGCTGCGTGTAGCAGGCAGGAGACCAGCGATCAGCTGGTAACCAAGGTACACATTGGGTTTCCAGGCGCCGGGCGGCGCCTGGAAACCTGATGTGTACCTTGGTTACCAGCTCCCTGCATCAGGGCGCTGGTATCCAACGTACACTGCGGGTAACTAAACGACGTTACCCGCAGTGTCGCTGTCCCTGATCGCTACCTGAGCTGCCTGTTTGACAACTCACCAGCGATCATGTAGCGACACACCAGCGATCCTGACGAGTGCATATCGTTGTCAGGATCGCTGGTGTGTCGCTATGTGTGACGGGGCCCTTAGTCTTTTCTCCTATCTTATCTTTCCCATTAGAAGTTTAGGCTTAAAGCCGCCATACACATTAGTCATCTGGACCTACCAATATTAGTGGGATTAGCTCTGGACTGCTTCCTAGTATAATCTGATAAGCATAGGGCAGTTTGAATGTGAAAGCTTGTTTCTTTATTTCTTCAGGAGATAAGTCATAACCAGATCTGTCTGGCAGCATCTCTCTCCATTTTCCACTTTGAAATCACATGTACGTATGACTGAGCTAAACATTCATGTATACGAAGGGGTTGGAAGAGATGCTCTGTTGGCCAAACACGGGGTCGGAAGAGAGGCTGTTGGCCAAACAAGGGGTCGGAAAAGATGCTGTTGGCCAAACAAGGGGTCGGAAGAGATGCTGTTGGCCAAACAAGGGGTCAGAAGAGATGCTGTTGGCCAAACAAGGGGTCAGAAGAGATGCTGTTGGCCAAACAAGTGTTTAGACAATAGTTCTTGCATATGTGTGGTCAGCTTCAGGATTGCTATGCACAATGAAAATAGACAATTTTACCTATAACAAAAATGAATTGGGTGATATTTCAGAACGAACGATCGCTTTAGCTGACATATGACGCACCACAATTGTTTGGAATGACACTGACTGTGTTTGAATTTTTCACCCAATAGTTTGACAAAAGATCTTTTATTGTACGAAAGATCTTTTGTCTAAGAATGATTTGATGTTAGATTTCAACTGAACAAATTATGTGTTAATCTGTAAGGAAAACCTCACATCAGTTAAGTCAGAAGTATGATATGGTATTAATTCTTGATTTACAAATCAGAGATGTAGGGGTCCCGCCACATGAAGACAGTCTGAGGATGAGTGAGGACAAGTGAGGCATCATTGGCCTCCATTGTAGTGAGCCAGTTAGCTGGTAGAACAGTGGTTAGTGTGTGAAGTGCACCGTGGTACCAGGAGAGGGCAGGTGGGATACAGAGTGCAGATGTGGCTGATTGGTATCAATTACCTGGGCATGCAGTGAAGCGGGATAGGTAAAAGCAGGAGGAGGTAGAGCAGGTGCTAGTTCCGCTGGGTAGAGGGGATACGGCGCCCACACTTCAGGGCTACCCGGGTAAAGTGCAGGCACTGTGAGTTCATCTGTAAGAAAAGAATAAGGACACCAGGTTAGTAATAACAATATTGTAGGACCATAGTGAGAACTGCTGGTGAGGATTTCTGGAGGTTTTAGGCTTTTCTTTTTAAACATATAAAGCATAGTGACTTAACTTAGAATCATAGTACATATAGGCACAGTTATTGAGGATAAATATGAATTTATATATAGTAGTTTACTTGTTCATTTAGGGTTAGGCATTTTTAGAATATGTGAACATCTCACTATTAGAGATTAACAATACTTATAAAATTAGCTTGAAGTAATTTTAGGATAAAAATGAACATATTACCTAGAAACATATACGTCTATCTACTGTAGAATATGACCTAATGTTTCGTAATTTGGCCATAAGAGCCATGTGGTGCTTGTAGTGTAGTGAACCAATGTAGGACATTGAAACACTGATAAAACCAAGTAAGGAACGTCATATGAAGTTGGTTATAAACCTGAGTAGGTCACTGTGCCATCTTCTAATTTATCATTATGGAGGGCTTCCACTTGGGATGGGAATGCTGCAGATCCTCACTTGAATATAGCACAAGGCACGTGGATCAGATTTGAACAAATCCAATCTACATGCATTCAGATTTTTTCTGCACAGATATTGGTCTTGTAATTGCCCCAGCAAAATCCAATTTCTTAGTTATTCTTTCATCCCTTCTGGACATACCCTAAATGATGTTACCCTTGGATTTTTTCAATTAATGGACATGTATTGAAAATAAACAACAAAATATTACTTGAAAGGGGACCCATGTTCATCTTTTCAACACAGGTGTGAAATGCTGCATTAGATTTTCAGCGTGGCACATTAAAAAGGATATTTAAACATATATTACATTTTATTATAGTTAAAAACTTTATTATGTCTTTGCTTTGCTTCTTTGTATCCTGGTATCAGATGCTGACTGCAAAATAGACAAAGGAATTAAATATGCACTGCCCTAGATGGGGGCTAATTAATTGTCTCATTTGTTCTCCTTGCCTGAAAATATGGATGATACTTATTAGGCTATGTGTGCATGGAGTTTTTTGAGGTGGTCAAAAACTACAAATTTTCACGTGGAACAACTTGTGTAAATTTCCTTTTTTGAGGAGTTTTCCGAACCGTTTCAGGAAATGGAAAAGTTTTTTTTTTTTTAAGCATTTTTTTTTCCAACCATTTGGACAATATCTGTTTGTAGAGGCTTCCTTCAAGATCCACTTAAGAGTGCACGTGAATTCTTTTTTTTTCCCACCAAGCATTTTTCAAAACCTCAAATGGAAAATTAAAACAAAAACATTCAAAAGACTAAACATATGAACAGCAAAGGTTTTTCAATCGAAATTAAAAAAGAAGAGTCTCTTACTCATTTTTTAAGCAATTTTTTAGGCCTTTTAAGCCTAGTTACTTAATGTAAAGTCAGAAATTATTTAAATATAAAACTTTAAAAGATGACCAGAATAATCACAGATTGGCTCAGGACCCATTATTCCCAGTTCCCTCTTAATTTCTCTAAATGGATCAAAGCACCTTAAAACCCTCATAAATAGTAGACTAACAATGGCCAAACCAGTTAATATCAGCGGTTTTACCAGACAGTCTATGTTTATGGTGCCTTCCAACCCTCCTCACAGAAGATTTCAGGGTAAATAAGAATTTGGCATTTTTTTGTTTCAAAATGCCAATCTTTTTTCTGCTAGTGAGATAAGCAGGGGCCAAAGGAGTCTGGCAGTGGCTCTCTTGTAGAGAACACCACAGCGCTCGGCAGAGAGTGTGCTCCTGTTTATGGGGGAGTTGGGAGAGATAGTTTTCTGCTGAATAATGCTTTGGCCGGCAGCTATCTATTGTGTATGAAGCTCCTTAAACTTTTCTATGTACAGGGTTCTATGGTAGTCGGAGGTTATCCAAGAACAAGGGAGAGTGTCCCGGGCTGGACCATGCAGCTGGCAGCAACTTTACAGAATATTTTAAATATGACCTGTACTATGCATTTCTTGCGAGTTGGAAGGTTGTTAAGCACAATATTGAAATACTTATTTCTAAATGCTGGGTGTACGTGTTACCATTCACAAGGAGCGGGAGAGGTCCTTTGCTTCCTTTATGAAAGGTCCATTTTACACAGCATGTAGATGTAGGGGGACTGACATGGCAGTAGCTACCTGCGTGCTGGGTCCAGAACTAGAAAGGCTACATCCGCTGTACCCGCGGGGAAAGCCAGAGTGAGACGGACCTTCCCTTTGTTGCCTGGGAGAAACTCTAGAGAGGAGGGACTTCCTGCTGTCAGAGGGGGCGGAAGAGAAGTAAGAAAAAGCATGCAAAGGAAGGCAGTTGGGCGCCAGGGCAGAGCAGCACGCAGTCAGGCGAGCGGTGTGCTCCACTCTCCTCCCCAGCAGAGAGTACAGGGCCGTTGACAGGCCGTGCTCCAGTCGACCAGGAACATAAGGGCTGCTGCGCTGAGAGACTTGGAGTGCCCAGCAGCAAGCAGCAGGAGCAGGAGATTGCAGCCTTGACAGGAATGGTTCGGTGTTGCGGAGTACCCACCCCGAACGAGGAAGAGCCGAAGTGGTCCCGCGAATTACGGCAAGGAATGCAAAAAATATGGGAAGAAGACGAAGACCTGAAGAAAGCCCTTGCTACTGTCTTGGAGCCCAGTGTCATACCCCGAGGTAGTTCACGGCGAAGGATAGAAGGAGTTAGAGGAGAGGTGCGGGGCATCAGAAGTACACCAGCAGTCGCCCCAAAATTTGCTTCCAGGTCGTGGAGTGAAAAACAATTGCAGATGGGATACGCTTCCCGCAGAGGCCGACGATCCAGACTGATGCGCACACCAGACAGGTGCACAAGAAGGTGCTGGACGTGTGGAAAACTGGGACACCTGTCCAGAAGTTGCCCAACCCAAGACAGCCGACGGCGAAGATTTACTCACCTCTCCGAAGGTACTGATAATTGGAGAGAACGCCGCCCTGGGAAAAATGGTATGGCGAGCCTGATGGACAATAATTCATTTATTAGTATTCTCTTATCTCCTTCTGAACCATCCCTAGTATTATTCTCCATAGAATAGTAGCATCCTATTCCTCCAACCCTTACACACATGTACAGATCATATGTAGGACCGGCTCTCCAACCTACCATATATCTGTAGTAGGGTCTTCCTGCTAGAGTGGAAAGGTGAATGGGCGGGCATGGGGGCCACAGCTTCCTGCCAGCTGTGCTCAAGGGAATTATTGTAGACTATGTATCCTTCCATCTTTTATCCTATGTCATATGACAAGGCTTGTTAAAGGGTCCATATTGAATTTTAAGATTGCTACTACCAATAGGTGGCGCTAGAGTTCAAGTTCTCTTCCTTCCTGAAGAAGTAATTATTACGGTATATGTAAACTATGTAGCAGTTTCTCAAAAGAAGCTATAAGGCTACATTTCCAAGATAAGCATTAGGGGAGTTTTTGATGTTTCAGATTTTCTGTAGCATTTCTGCACCTATTAGGTAAATTAGGATACTTGCATTATTTTCATTGCATGCTTAAGTGCATTTTTTACACATTTGTCATCAAGTTTTTGATGCTGCAGTTTTTTGTCTCTTTTTGGTGTACATATTAAATAAAGCTGATTTGATTTTGATACATCCTGGAATTTTGCTTTGACAAAACTTTATTGGTACAGTTATATGCTGATTACATACCTATTTAGTGCATTTCTGCAGTGGGAACACAAACAAAAACGCATATGCATTTCCGCACTTAAAGGTTATTCCCATCTCCAACATCCTATCCCAAAACGTAGTAGGTGTAATAATAATAATATTAGTAAATATCTCCAATCAGAAATGTAGTATAGTTTTTCTGATTTGCTATGTCTTTTTCTCATGTCCAGGCACCTTAGATATCCATGGTGGTCGTAACCATATCTAAAGTCCTGCATTGCCTGCACATGAGGAAAGAGACATAGCGAATCAGAAAAACTATACTACATTTCTAATTGGAGATATATTCTAATATTATTATTACACCTAGTACATATTGACTAGGATCTTGGAGATGGGAATACCCCTTTAAAGGGAACTTGTCACCCCCCCCGGGCGTTTTTAAGTAAAAGAGCCACCTTCAGCAGCACTAAGGCTGCAGTCTGTGAAGGTGGCTCTTTTTTTTCTGGTCCCCTGCAACGCTGAAATATCGAGTTTTAAAACTAGGTCCCCATACCTTAAATGTGTCCCTGAGGTATGGCCTCTTCCCCTGACTCATGCTCCCCCAGCCGTCCATCAAGCCCCTTCAGCGTCACCGCGCCTCCTCCAGAGTTTTTTTAACTTTCATTTCGGTTCTGTGTGGCACCTGCGCTGTTGTAACAGTATTCGGGCATGCGCAGTGCGCGCTGCCCGGGAACTGTCAGAAGACTATTGCTCCTGTGTCTTTCTCTTTCCCCAGATCAATCGCCACAGTGTGTTATCATGTATTCACACTGCGGAGCTGGCAAAGAGAAAGACGCAGGCACGATAGTCTTCTGACAGTTACCGGGCAGCGCGCACTGCGCATGCCCGAGGACTGTTACAACAGCGCAGGCGCCACACAGAGCCGAAATGAAAGTAAAAAAAACTCTGGAGGAGGCGCGTTGACGCTGAAGGGGCTTGATGGACCGCTGGGGGGAGGATGAGTCAGGGGAAGAGGCCACACCTCAGGGACACATTTAAGGTATGGGGACCTAGTTTTAAAACTCGATATTTCAGCGTTGCAGGGGACCAGAAAAAAAAGAGCCACCTTCACAGACTGCTGCCTTAGTGCTGCTGAAGGTGGCTCTTTTACTTAAAACGCCCAGGGGGGGTGACAAGTTCCCTTTAATGCAATTAACTGGGGAAAATCCGCATATAAAACTGAGTGTACACGCAAGAGAATGTGACAGGTTGCGGATATAAAACATACAGTAGAAATACAATTTCTTTAAATCCCTTCCAGTTTGCTGCAACTATAACCGGAACATTTTGTGCCCAGAAAATAGGCTGTGTCAAAAACGCAGCAAAATCTCATCATGGGAACTTAACATAAGGGAATTGTTTCTCTTAAGGCAATTACTGTAGTATGCAGGTCTTGAAATTCAATTTGTGACTTATTCTTCATGATAAGAGGCTTTTTTCATAGAATGCCATAACCAAAGTATGACAAAAGCATATAAAAGAAAAGTGACATTTTATTAGTTTACATTCCTAAAAATATTATACAGGGGCCACAAATTCTAAAAATAAACCAAAATACTTCTACATACCCCATGTCTTGTGTCTAGAATTCATACTTGTTGCAAAAAATATAGGTTTTTCTAACTTATTACATCCCGTTATAAGGAAAGCTCCTTATCCTTTAGCACTCAGCAACAAGTTCCAGCTTGTCGCGTTCTCCACTATTTTCGGTTATCCCAGTACCTTCCAATTCAATGTTTCTTTCTGTCTCTGAAGTGCTTCAATGTTAGGTTGTTAAATTGGTGCTTCTTAATTTTTGGTCCCTGGATGACCCCTTTAAGTAAATATTTTTCAAAGGTTTTTTTTCATATGAACAAGTTCCTAATGGTTAAGTGTCAGCACGTATTGTGCAGTCATACAGCTGTGTTTTATCATGTTTTACTGCTAGTTAGCCAATGTCACAATCGCTGGAGATGTGTCATTCTCACAGACCGTCTTCTTGCCTGGCACAGAGCTCACAATTTCTCAGGCCTATTTTTCCACGATCTGAGAGGGGAAACATATGGACATATGTGCACCCACGGGCCATTTCTGCCGTTCCCACATTTTTACTGCAAGTATGTTCCCAGAACACCTGGGGACCGTATTCCCAAGTCAATACAAGGAGGTGAAAGGGAAAAATAAACTGACTACTTCCTGGAAATGTGGCTTCCTGTGGCTAGCAATATTTGCGCATATTAAGGCATTTCAATAACATAGGACTCTAGGCATAACGCATTATCTGCCTAATGAAGAACACATTTATCTACTGAAGGATGCATGTACCGGAATATTACGCTGCAGCTTCCATTCACAAGCAGATATTACTGAGGATAATTACATATAACAAAATCACCATCTATAAACTTCAATAAAAGCCCAACTTTCCTGCAAAAGCCACTGATAGTAGTAATACAAAAAACTAATCCTGACATCACATTTCTAATCCCCTAGCAGAAGACAGACTACTGCTCTTATTACCCAGTATTCTGTTTGTGTCCAAGAGTAGGCTTTCCTAAATCAGCCTAAGGCCTCATTCAGAAGTCTATGAATCACATTTTTCATAGAAAGAACATGTACCATTATAATTTATGGAGCTTTTCACATATTCATATTTTTCTCTGGACTTTGTTTCCAAACACAAAAAAACACAATAATGTGCTTTGTGGATCCGATTTGTAAAGTGCTGCGGAATATGTTGGATTTACATAATGATTTTCATAATGATTATTATTAATAAAATGTCTCCCTTCCTATAAGACTATGTGACCGATATATGATAGATCTTTTTACACTTCAATGGCAATCCTACCTGGATTAGTTATGGCCCATTAAAATTTGCACCCAAAACATAATACTGGCATGATACATGAAACAATTACTAAACTTTGGCTCCTACTCAATCCTCGGATTTTGGCTAAATTTACTTATCCATGATTTTTCTGTCTGCCATCAGTGTGCTGGATCAGATATCCCTCAATGTTTGGTCAGTGTCATCAGTTTCATAAATTTTTCTTGCATGTGTGAAAAACAAATAAAATAAATCCAAAACATACTGTGGAGGTTTCCCAAGCTTCTCCAATCATCCAGTGAAAATCTGACACACGGAAGCAGCTTGAATGCCATCTATGTGCCAATCCTTGTTTTCATCGAGCCATACACTTTAATAGCTGAGTTTGATCTGTCAATTGGGTCCAATGGGACCGGTACTTGTGAAAAGAGCCATAAAGGGGATTCATCAAAGTGTTTTAACAAGAAAACTGGTGTAAAACACCTCAAAAAGTTTCACATTTTTTGCACAATGTGGAGTTGCGGGAAAAAATGCTGTGACCTTTAGAAGTTTGAAGCAGCTCCGCCAAGATGCTGGGGAGGGGGATAGGGCATCGTTACACCCACTTGTCAAATTCAGCAAAAAAGTGTTGGCGTTTTGTATACCCGAGATGCTTCTGCAGACTGACTGGTGTAGCATTTATGGCGAGGTGAATGGAGGCACACATCACGGAGAATATGCGCCAATTTCATTGAGTGCCATGCACCTCCTAATGAATTTGTCACATTGTACTCCAGCAAACCCATCATAAGACTGGCATGCACAACACGAGTCTTGTCAATCGGTTCCAAGGACTGTAATGTATCATTTGTGCTCTAAAAAAAATGTTTGAAATAGATCTTGCAATGACCGAAGAGATAAAATTGACTTTTTAATAGCAATTCACATGAATGGGGTAAAGTCATGTTACAGAAGCAAAGATAATCGGCAGAATATTTTCTGAAAGTGGGCTGTCAAATAAATGGATAGGAATTAAAATTTAGCAAAACTTTCAGACAACTTCAATAGTAATACAGTGAAGCACACCTACTGTATACTACACACTGGTGTGTTTAAAAAAAAAAAAATAAGGTAGAAAAGTAGTTTTATGAACTGTGGCATTTCGGATAAGAGGATGGATCCTTATTCTCATTTGCACATGGAAAGACAAGCAATGGAATGGAACTGAAAGGGAGAAGATACAGATTAGATATTAGAAAAAACTTTTTGACACTGAGGTGATCAATGAGTGGAACAGGATGCCACGAGAGGTGGTAAGTTCTCCTTTAATGGAAGTCTTCAAATAGAGACTGGACAGACATCTGTCTGGGATGGTTTAGTGAGTCCGGCATTGAAAAGGGGGTTGACACGATGACCCTTCAGGTCCCTTCAAACTCTAGCATTCTATGATGCTATGGGATAGTGAAAACAATTATGGTAAGAGTCAAAATAATCCAGTCCAATGTGATGACTAAGCATATAGCATTAATTAGACAGAAAGAGACTGAATATGTTACTAAATCATGGTAGAATTACTGGTACGTAAGAATAGGTTTCCTTACAGTAGTACTCCAGTGTTTATCGGTATTTCCCCATCCGTTAGCTTTCAGTAATGTAGGTTCAGTGTGTGCGATTAAATAATTACTGGTTACTGTCTTCTGCCGTTTTCACCCTGCTTCGGTTCCTCTCCTGCATCATTTGACCGCAGTTGTGTTGAGCCAGCTCACACTTCTGTGCGGACCGGGAGTCACTTTCTCATTCTAAGTCTCGGAGACTCAGATCGAAGCTCTCAAAGACTTACGTAAAAACAGGGAGTAACAGTTCGGAGTGTGAGCAGTCATTTGATGAAAGAGACGGAACAGTGCAGAGCTGGAAACGGCAGAAGATAGTTACTGGTAAGTATATTAATGTATTCACTGTACATACATTACTACTAGCTAACAAATGGGGAAATTAGAAAAATAAAAAAATGGAATGCTACTTTAAAATATCCGAGTTTCATGTTTTAGAAAAATCTAATTAACACTGAGATTAAAATTGTAGACTTTATATATCACTGGGAATCTGAATCTGAATAGAAACACATATACGGGAGAGTATGGAAAACTTATTGTTATAATTACACATGGGAAAGGAAGATGAATGATATCAAAGTCAACTATCATTCTCTGCCTTAACTTGACAATTTATGGCTCTCATGGCTTTTAAAAGCATTACACATACCAAAGTGTATTTAAGGTTCATTTGCAGTTTAGTTTAAACAGATGCTTTTGCGCTGAGTCATTAGTTACATCTCAGAGAAGAGAAAAGACAAGATCACGCTTATCTGAAGAACAAAAAATCTTATAGGAAACATGAAAAGGAAATGAAACACTAGAAAATAAACCTCCAAATAAGTAGTCACTGGTTCCTAGAATGATCATAAATAATGAATCAGAATGACTTGAGTGTGGAGAGCAAATTAAGTCATGTGTGAATGACGGCGATTTTACCAAAGACAAATATATTACAAAGATATCATTGTACCGGAAGGACAAGTTGGGTAGGCTTAAAGCTAAGGTTAGTGGAGGTCACAAGGATGTTCTTAACTTACCCAAATAAACTAGTGCCACATTTCTCAAGATGAATATGGTAAGATAAAATGAGGCAATAATATGACCGTATTTGGAAGGGGTATTAGTGGTAGTTGTTGGGTGATGAGGTACCCCTTCAAATGTAATATACAGTAGGTACGAAAAGTATTCAGACCCCTTTAAATTTTTCACTCTTTGTTTCATTGCAGCCATTTGGTAAATTTAAAAAGTTCCTTTTTTTCTCATTAACCCCTTAACCCCCATGGGTGGTTTGCAAGTTAATGACCGGGCCAATTTTTACAATTCTGACCACTGTCTCTTTATGAGGCTATAACTCTGGAACGCTTCAATGGATCTTCACGATTTTGAGAATGTTTTCTCGTGACATATTGTACTTCATGATAGTGGTAAAATTTCTTCGATATAACTTGCGGTTATTTATGAAAAAAATGGAAATATGGTGAAAATTTTGAAAATTTTGCAAATTTCAAACTTTGAATTTTTATTCCCTTAAAACAGAGAAATGTGTCACAAAATAGTTATTAAATAACTTTTCCCACATGTCTACTTTACATCAGCACAATTTTGGAAACAAAATTTTTTTTGTTACGAAGTTATAAGGGTTAAAAGTTGACCAGCGATTTCTCATTTTTACAACAAATTGTACAAAACCATTTTTTTAGGGACCACCTCACATTTGAAGTCACTTTGAGGGGTCTATATGGCAGAAAATACCCCAAAGTGACACCATTCTAAAAACTGCACCCCTCAAGGTACTCAAAGCCACATTCAAAAAGTTTATTAACCCTTCAGGTGCTTCACAGGAGCTGAAGCAATGTGGAAGGAAAAAAATGAATATTTAACTTTTTAGTCACAAAAATGATTTTTTACAATCAATTTTTTATTTTAACAACGGTAAAAGGAGAACATGGACAGAAAAAGTTGTTGTGCAATTTCTCCTGAGTACGCCACTGTCTTGGTGCACGGCAGGGCTTGGAAGGGAAGGAGCGCCGTTTGACTTTTTCAAACCAAAATTGGCTGGAATTGAGATTGGACGCCATGTCGCATTTGGAGAGCCCCTGATGTGCCTAAACAGTGGAAACCCCCCACATGTGACACCATTTTGGAAACTAGACCCCCTAAGCAACCTATCTAGATCTGTTGTGAGCACTTTGAACCCCCAAGTGTTTTACTAAAGTTTATAATGCCTGGGTGTGAAAACATTTTTTTCCACAAAAATAATTTTTTAGTTCCCAATTTTGATTTTTCCCAAGGAAATTGTACCCCAAAAGTTGTTGTCCAATTTGTCCTGAGTACGCTGATACCCCATATGTGGGGAAGAAATACTGTTTGGGCGCACTTCAGGGCTCGGAAAGGAAGTAATGACGTTTTGGAATGCAGACTTTGAGGGGTGTCATGTTCAGTTTGCAGAGTCCCTGATGTGCCTAAACAGTGGAAACCCCCCACAAGTGACCCTGTTTTGGAAACTAGACCCCCTAAGGAACTTATCTAGATCTGTGGTGAGCACTTTGAACCCCCAAGTGCTTCACATAAGTTTATAATGCCCGGGCATGAAAATAAAAAATCCAATTTTTTTTCCTACAAAAATGATATTTAAGTCACCAATTTTTTATTTTCCCTGGGTAACATGAGAAATTGGACCATAAAAGTTGTTGTCCAATTTGTCCTGAGTACACTGATACCCCATATGTGGGGGGGAACCACTGTTAGTGCGCACGGCAGAGCTCGGAAGGGAAGGAGCGCCATTTGACTTTTTCAAACCAAAATTGTCTGGAATCGAGATTGCACGCCATGTCGCATTTTGATAGCCCCTGATGTGCCTAAACAGTGGGAATCCCCCACAAGTGACCCCATTTTAGAAACTAGACCCCTAAGGAACTTATCTAGATCTGTGGTGAGCACTTTGAACCCCCAAGTGCTTCACACAAGTTTATAACGTAAAGCCTTAAAATAAAAAATCATATTTTTTCCACAAAAATGATCTTTTCACCCCAATATTTATTTTCCCAAGGGTAACAACACCTCAAAAGTTATTTTGCAATTTGTCCTGCGTATGCTGATACCCAATATGTGGGGGTAAACCACTGTTTGGGTGCATGGCAGAGCTCGGAAGGGAAGGAGCGCAGTTTGACTTTTTCAACGCAGAATTGGCTGAATGCCATGTCGTGTTTGGAGAGCCCCTGATCTGCCTAAACAGTGGAAACCCCCCACAAGTGAAAACATTTTGAAAACTAGACCCCCTAAGGAACTTATCTAGATCTGTGGTGAGTACTTTGAACCCCCAAGTGTTTCACTAAAGGTTATAATGCCTGGGTCTGGAAAAAAAAAATTTCCACAAAAATGAATTTTTAGTCCCCAATTTTCGATTTTTCCCAAGGAAATTGGACCCCAAAAGTTGTTGTCCAATTTGCCCTGAGTACGCTGATATCCCATATGTTGGGGGGAAATACTGTTTGGGCACACGGCAGGGCTCGGAAAGGAAGTAATGACATTTTTGAATGCAGACTTTGATGGGTGTCATGTTCAGTTTGCAGAGCCCCTGATGTGCTTAAGCAGTGGAAACCCCCCACAGGTGAGCCCATTTTGGAAACTAGACCCCCTAAGGAACTTATCTAGATCTCTGGTGATTACTTTGAACCCACAAGTGCTTCACAGAAGTTTATAACGCCCGGGCGTGAAAATAAAAACATCATATTTTTTCCACAAACATGATCTTTTAGTCCCCAGTTTTTTATGTTCCCAAGGATAACAGGAGAAATTGGACCTAAAAAGTGGTTGTCCAATTTTTCCTGAGTATGCTGATACCCTATATGTGGGAGTAAACTACTGTATGAGCACATGTCGGGGCTCGGAAGTGAAATAGTGACGTTTTGCATTGCAGACTTTGATGGAATGGTCTGCCGGTGTCATGTCGCGTTTGAAGAGCCCATGATGTGCCTAAACAGTGGAAACCCCCCACAAGTGACCCCATTATGGAAACTATACCCCCAAATGAACTTATCTAGATGTGTGATGAGAACTTTGAACACCCTAGTGCTTCACAGAAGTTTATAACGTAGAGCCATAAAAAGAAAAAGTGATATTTTTTTCCATAAAAATGATACTTTCGCCCCCAATTTTTTATTTTCCCAAGGGTAACAGAAGAAATTGGACCCCAAAAGTTATTGTGCAATTTGTACTGAGTATGCTTATACTCCATATGTGGGGGTAAACTACTGTTTGGGCGCATGGCAGAGCTCAGAAGTGAAGGAGCACCGTTTGACTTTTTCAACGGCGAATTGGCTAGAATTGAGATCAGACGCCATGTCACATTTGGAGAGCCCCTGATGTGCCTAAATAGTGGAAACCCCCCAATTCTAACTCCAACCCTAACCCCAACACACCCTAACCCTAATCATAACCCTAACCACAAACCTAACCCTAACACACCCGTAACCCTAGTCCCAACCCTAACCCTAACTTTATAGCCCCAACTCTAACCCCAACTTTAGCCTCAACCCTAACCCTAATGGGAAAATGGAAGTAAATACATTTTTTAATTTTATTATTTTTCCCTAACTAAGGGGGTGATAAAGGGGGTTTTGATTTACTAACTATAGCGGGTTTTTATGATTGGCAGCTGTCACACGCTAAAAGACGCTTTTTATTGCAAAAAATAGTTTTTGCATCATCACATTTTGAGAGCTATAATTTTTTCTTATTTTGGCCCACAGAGTCATGTGAGGTCTTATTTTTTTGCGAGACGAGGTGACTTTTTTATTGGTACCATTTTTGGGCAAATGACATTTTTTGATCGCTTTTTATTACGATTTTTGGGAGGCAGAATGAACAAAAACCAGCAACTCATGAATTTCTTTTGGGGGGGGGCGTTTATACTGTTCAATGTGTGATAAAATTGATAAAGCAGTTTTATTCTTCGGGTCAGTATACGATTACGACGATACCTCATTTGTATCATTTTTTTATGTTTTGGCGCTTTTATACAATAAAAACGATTATATATAAAAAATAATTATTTTTGCATCGCTTTATTCTGCGAGCTATAACTTTTTTATTTTTTCGCTGATGACGTTGTATGGCAGCTCAATTTTTGCGGGACAAGATGATGTTTTCAGCGGTACCATGTTTATTTATATCCGTCTTTTTGATAGCGTGTTATTCCAGTTTTTGTTCGGCTGTATGATGATAAATGATTGTTTATTAGCCTTGTTTTTTTTTCTTAAGGGGTTCACTAAAGGGGTTAACTAATGGGACAGGTTTATAGGGCGGGACGTTACGGACGCAGCGATACTAAATATGTGTACTTTTATTGGTTATTTTTTTTATTTACATGAAGAAAGGAATTTATTAGGGAATATATATATATATTTTTTTTCATTATTTATGAATTTTTTTTTACTCTTGTTATTTTTATTTTTTTTACTTTTTTACTTTGTCCCAGGGTGGGACATCACTGTATAGGGACAGCACTCTGTCACACCAGCGATCTCACTGGCACTGCTGCAGGCTTCCTCAGCGCCTGCTCTCAGCAGGCACTGTAGAAGCCGCCTCCCTGCAGGACCCCGCGGCCATCTTGGATCTGGGGTCTTGCAGGGAGGAAGGCCTCAGAACAGCGCGATCACATCGCACTGTTCTGAGGGTGTCAGGAAGCACGCAGGGAACCCCCTCCCTGCGCGATGCTTCCCTGTGCCCCAGGTACTCCGAGATCATGTTTGATAGAGGTGTGCCAGGGGTTAATGTGCCGGGAGCGGTCCGTGACCGCTCCTTGCACTTAGTGCCGGGTGTCAGCTGTAATAATCAGCTGACACCCAGCCGCGATCAGCTGCGCTCCCCCCCGGGAGCACAGCTGATCGCATGTGACTTACTATTCCGTCCCTGGGAATTAAGTACCAGGTCACATGGACGGAATAGTACGTCGGTTGGGATTAAAGGGTTAATGTACACTCTGCACCCCATCTTGACTAAAAAAAACAGAAATGTAGAAATTTTTGCAAATTTATTAAAAAAGAAAAACTGAAATATCACATGGTCATAAGTATTCTGACCCTTTGCTCAGACACTCATATTTAAGTCACATGCTGTCCATATCCTTGTCATCCTCCTTGATATGGTTCTACTCCTTCATTGGAGTCCAGCTGTGTTTAATTAAACTGATAGGACTTGATTTGTAAAGGCACACACCTGTCTATATAAGACCTCACAGCTCACAGTGCATGTCAGACCAAATGAGAATCATGAGGTCAAAGGAACTGGCCAAGGAGCTCAGAGACAGAATTGTGGCAAGGAACAGATCTGGCTAAGGTTACAAAAGAATTTCTGCTGTACTCAAGGTTCCTAAGAGCATAGTGACCTCCATAATCCTTAAATGGAAGAAGTTTGGGACCACCAGAAGTCTTCCTAGACCTGGCCATCCAGCCAAACAGAGCAATCGTGGGAGAAGAGCCTTTGTGAGAGAGGTAAAGAAGAACCCCAAGATCACTGTGGCTGAGCTCCACAGATGCAGAAGGGAGATAGGAGAAAGTTCCACAAAGTCAACTATCACTGCAGCCCTCCACCAGTCGGGCCTTTATGGCGGAGTGGCCCGACGGAAGCCTCTTCTCAGTGCCAGACATATGAAAGCCTGCAGAGTTTGCAAAAAAAAACACATGAAGGACTCCCAGACTATGAGAAATAAGATTCTCTCATCTGATGAGATGAAGATAGAACTTTTTGGTGATAATTATAAGTGGTATGTGTGGAGAAAACCAGGCACTGCTCATCACCTGCCCAATACAATCCCAACAGTGAAACATGGTGGTGGCAGCATCATGCTATGGGGGTGTTTTCCAGCTGCAAGGACAGGACAACTGGTTGCAATTGAAAGAAACATAATTGTGGCCAAGTACAGAGATTTCCTGGATGAAAACCTCTTCCAGAGTGCTCTGGACCTCAGACTTGGCCGAAAGTTCACCTTCCAACAAGACAATGACCCTAAGCACACAGCTAAAATAACAAAGGAGTGGCTTCAGAACAACTCTGTGACCATTCTTGACTGGCCCAGCCAGAGCCCTGACCTAAACCCAATTGAGTATCTCTGAAGAGACCTGAAAATGGCTGTCCACCAACATTCACCATCCAACCTGATGGAACTGGAGAGGATCTGCAAGGAAGAATGGAAGAGGATCCCCAAATCCTTGTGTGAAAAACTTGTTGCAACATTCCCAAGAAGACTCTTGGCTGTACTAGCCAAAAAGGGAGCTTCTACTCAATACTGCGCAAAGGGTCAGAATACTTATGACCATGTGATATTTCAGTTGTTTTTTTTAATAAATTTGCAAAAATTTCTACATTTCTGTTTCTTTTCAGTCAAGATGGGGTGCAGAGTGTACATTAATGAGAAAAAAAGAACTTTTTTAAATTTACCAAATGGCTGCAATGAAACAAAGAGGAAAAATTTAAAGGGGTCTGAATACTTTCCATACCCACTGTAATATACAGGAGACCCCAGTGGTGTAACAGTGGGTTCCCCACTTAGGAAAAACACAGTGCAGAGAAACACAGGAAACAGTTTCGGATTTATCCTGCTTGACTTGTCAGTTTATGTACTTTTTTTTAATCTAACATGTATATTATGATGCTGTTTAATAAAAATAATTGAACCATAAAAAAACCATTTTTTTCCAAAAATGTAAATTGACTGAGTAACTGCTGATGACGACTTGTATTCCTGCCTATCCCGTAATATAAACTTTTCTTTTTGAGTAAACTTGCTATTGTCTCTGGCTAAAATGAAAAGACGTTCCAAGGTAACAAAACTAAAGAAATCTATTACAACGCTCAGTGGGGGACTGCAACCTAAATAAAGCAGTTACTTCCTGCCTTACAATACTTCAGAGAGCGTATCTCAAAATTTCGGACAACCAACATTTTTCTAAAAACATATTAAAAGTCCATTATGATTTAATCTGTCAGTAAAATCAACACCCTCAAACTGCATATATGAACTTTGAAATGTAAATCCATTGATAGAAAATTTAATGATATCTGTTGCTGCATTCCCGAGTAATTAGCATTTTAGTGTGTATGCAATGAGGCATTAAATGCTGTGGGTGTGACAGAATATTTCGAGAGTTTCTGTCTCTGGGTGGTTATTGCATACACAACCCAGTATAAGCCTCTTTAGTTTGAATGATAGCTCACTGTCTATATGATGTCAGGTGCCAGGCAAAGAAATAAGACAGAGAGTCATCATGAGACCAGGGCTGGGTGGAGAAAGAAGTTCTGGAGACAGTGGCTTGGAAGGTGCTCTGTGACACCAAGAATACTGCATCATTTGCATATGAATTGAAATTATAATTATTCTGGAATGCATCGACAGATAGAAGATATAAAAGGTAACAATGGATTTAACCGGCAATTAAATAAAATTCTATATCGGCACTGCTTGGTCCTGGGGATACTCTTGTTACCAGTGGTTCTTGTATACAGGGTTATTGTATATGAAATATTCAAAAGCCACATTATGTTGTTAATAGGGCCAGGAACAGACTGACATTCAGCAAAGTTCCCCCATAACACTAAACAAATTTATAGTGGAGTACTCTCAATAATATAGAAACAAAAAGAGAACCAGAGTAGCCATAAACAACGAAAAAAAGGGTATTAAAATAAACATGAACAAATTTTATTTATACAAAATCAATAAAACATCATACATTTATATTGCCAAAATCAGACAGGTAGCAAGGAGGAACATCCAAAGACAAGCAGTAGGGCGACAAATAAGTTATAGACAGAGTAAAGAGGCACCCAAAAACTTTATGGAGTATCCAGTGGCTATATCTGCCTGAATACCAAATGTAAAGGGCATGTGCAAAATAAATTTAAGGTGCCAAAAGAAGCAGATGCATGTCTATGTGAATCATAGATCATACGTATATCTGCAGGAGTAATGCTGCAAGACCTCTAAAGGGTCATTAGAGATGCAAATTGCCACTTACCCATGTCAAATGTAAAGTATAGTGCCCTGATGATCCATGACGCGTGTTTCGCCACTGCTTTCTCAAGGGGAGGTGTTGTTTTTTTAACAAAGATCGAATAAAGAAAACTGTTTAAGATATGATGAGTGCCCTGTCTACTTTTAGTACAAGAATTTGTCGATATATTTATATTTCAAAGACCCGCAGGCCCATTTATGTGGATTGGTAAGATTCATCTTACTGACAGACTCCATATAAAAGGGGTTTTCCCATGAACAAAGTACATTTTAATAAAGATTTGGAATGCAAATATTTTCTACAATTGGATGTGTTTAACCCCTTAGTGACTGAGCCAATTTTAACCTTAATGGTAATAACTCTGGAACACTTCAACATATCCCAGTCATTCTGAGACTGTTTTGATACATTGTGCTTTATGTTAGTGGTAAATTTAGGTCAATATGTTTTGCGTTTATTTGTGAAAATATTTGAATTTTGGTGAAAATTTTGAAAAATTTGCAATTTTCAAACTTTCATCCTTTATATTCTTAAACCAGTTAGTCACGATGTGCAAAACACGGATTTTGGTAAGAACTTACCTGTAAAATCCTTTTCAGCGAAGGAAGGAAGAGAGACACAGTAATTCATTACTGATGGGTAGGCGGAGCCCCAGATCAGGATGACACCTCAGATCAAAAGCGTGTTGACTGGCTGGCTCCTCCAGCTCGGGCTCCTCCTACTCAGCTCCTTCAGTCGTACCAAAGCTTTAGGGAAGAACCAAGATCACCAGCGGAGCAACATAACCCCTTCTGAAGGAACTTCAGAGAAAACACAAGAATACAGGTTATGCATGCAAAGTAAGCCAAAAACCACAGAGTTCCAGGTGCTACTCACTGAACCTGACTACTGTGATGAGCTGGCGATGCTGGAACAGAGCCTTAGCGCGCTGACCTCAGCCCAGATATCGCAATCAGATAAGGGTCGCGCTGCATCTGAAAACATCAACACACTTCTGCCTTGGGAGGGTGCTGTGTCTCTCTTCCTTCGCTGAAAAGGATTTTACAGGTAAGTTCTTACCAAAATCCGTGTTTCAGCTGCAGATGGAAGGAAGAGAGCCACAGTAATTCATTACTGATGGGACGTCCCAAAGCAGTTCAAAAATAAGGGTGGGAAAAAACCAACAAAAGGCAGAAACCCAACAACCTTAACAACAAAGCGCAACCAGCGCTAAACACAAGTTCATCCAGAACTTTAAACTACAGCTGCCTGCAGGACCCTACGTCCGAGGGCTGCATCAGCGGAAGCACTGACGTCCACTTTATAAAACTTTGTAAACGTGTGGACAGAGCGCCAAGTTGCCGCCCGGCAGAGCTGCACTGCCGAGGCACCTTGATGAAAAGCCCACGATGAAGCCACAGCTCTCGTGGAATGGGCTTGAATCTTAATCGGGCAAGATTCACCCCGAAGGCGGTAAGCTTCCAAAATAGCTGACCGGATCCAACGAGCTATAGAACCCTTGGAAGCTCGTTGACCACGCCGACGACCTGCTGGAACCACAAACAGGGAGTCCGTCTTACGAAAACCTTGAGTAATAGATAGATAAAACTTCAAGGCCCGCACTAAATCCAATGTGTGTAAATATCGCTCTTTCGCATTCTTCGGATCCGGACAGAGTGAAGGCAACACAATATCCTGGTTAACATGAAATTGTGACACCACTTTAGGTAGAAAATCACCCCCGTGTGCGAAACACTACACGATCCGGAAAAAACTCCAGAAAAGGAGGTGAGCAAGAAAGAGCTGCTAACTCAGAAACTCTTCTCAAAGAGGTGACCGCTACTAGGAAGGCCACCTTCCAAGAAAGTAAAGAAAGGCTAGCAGAATCCATAGGCTCAAAAGGTTTATGCTGAAGAGCCTCCAAAACAAGATTGAGCCGCCAAGGAGACACAGGTGCCTTCCGCGGCGGAAACTTATGAGCTATACCGCGGAAAAAGGAAAGCACGTCCCTATGCTAGGCAATGGTTCTCCGAAACAATAAGGACAGAGCAGAAACCTGACCTTTCAGGGTGCTGACTGCCAAACCCTTGTCTAACCCATGCTGCAGAAAAGCCAACAGATTGGGAATGGAAAATTTTCTCAGGTTCCGAGAGGACCCCAAACACCACGAAAAGAAGGTTTCTCAAGTTTTGTGGTAAATCCTAGTAGTAGCCGGACTTCTTGCAGCACGAAGAGTAGCAATGACCTCGGCTGAAAAACCTCTACGGGTTAAGATTTCGGTCTCAAGAGCCACGCCGTCAAACGCAGAGACTTCAAGTCCGGATGACAAACGGGCCCCTGAGTCAACAAGTCCGGTCGAAGAGGAAGTGGAAAAGGAGGTGCCGCCAACAGCGACATTATTGTCGAGAACCACATCCTTCTTGGCCAATCTGGAGCTATCAAAATAGCTGGAATTCTCTCTAGTCTGATCCGACGCAGTACTAGAGGAAGTAAGGATATCGGCGGGAATACATAAATTAGCTCGAACTGATCCCACTGAGCCACTAGAGCATCCACCGCCACAGCTTTTGGGTCCTTGTACCTGGACATGAACGTCGGTAACTTGGCATTGGACCTGGATGCCATCAAATCCACTTGGGGAGTTCCCCAACGGGAGCACAGTAGTGCAAAAACTTCCGGGTGGAGACTCCATTCTCCGGGATCCATCTTCTTGCGACTGAGAAAGTCCGCTGTAACATTCTGAACCCCTGGAATGTGAATCGCAGAAATGGCTGGTACTCTGGCCTCGGCCCAAATCAGAATCCGGGACACCTCCACCATGAGTTTTGAGCTCCTTGTCCCGCCTTGGTGATTGATATACGCGACAGCCGTCGCATTGTCTGTCTGCACTCGGACTGGCAGACCGCTCAAAGGGACCGTCCAATGCTGGAGGCAAAGGAAAATCGCCCTCAATTCCAGGATGTTGATCGGAAGAACAGACTCTTCCGATGACCATACCCCCTGAATCCAGAGATTGTTCCAAACACCCCCCCAGCCCGTCAGGCTGGCATCGGTGGTTATGACTGACCACTTCGGAGGGAGGAAGGACTTCCCCAGGGAAAATGCCCCTGGACGTAACCACCATCCTAGGGAATCTCGCACCGCGCGAGAAATGGTGACACTGCAATCCAGCGATTGCGACCGATTCCATCGACTCAGGATGAACCTTTGGAGAGTCCTGGAATGAAACTGGGCAAAAGGAATTGCCTCCATGGACGCCACCATCAGTCCCAGAAGACGCATACACTTCCGTAGGGACATTGCTGTCGAGGATTTCATAATCTGCACATGTCGAAGAAGACATGACTGTTTGTCTGGCGGTAGAGAAACTACTGTCCGAATCGTGTCGAAATGCATCCCCAAAAAGAGGATTGCCCTCGATGGTTCCAGGACCGACTTCTCCCAATTGACCAGCCAACCGAAGTCCTTCAGAAGCTGAAGAGACAAATCGCGAGCCGTCACTGCCTCCTCTTCCGAGGAAGCCACTATCAAAAGATCGTCCAGATAAGGAAGAATCGTAACCCCCTGTCTTCGAAGGATTGCCATGAGGGGCGCCAGAATTTTTGTAAAGACTCTGGGCGCTGAGGCTAAGCCGAAAGGCAGAGCCACGAACTGATAGTGATCCTGTCCTATGGCAAACCGAAGAAAGCGCTGATGAGCCCTTCCGATGGGAACATGCAAATAGGAGTCGCGAATGTCGATTGACACCAGAAAATCGTTCTGTGACAAAGCTGCTACAACGGAGCGAAGTGACTCCATGCGAAATTTCCGGGTGTGGACATGCCGGTTTAATCGCTTGAGATCCAGAATCGGGCGAAATTTGTTCTCCTTTTTGGGAACTACAAAAAGGTTGGAATAAAAACCTTTTCCTCGGTCCTCTGACGGAACCGGTATTACTACACCCTTTTGTAGCAGAAATTCGACCTCTCGCTGTAGAGCGACAAAAAGCTCGGGTTCTGACGGAATGCGAGACTGACAAAAAACATTTGGGGGTCGAGAAGAAAACTCTATGAAATAGCCTGCCGACACTACCCGCGTTACCCAGGAATCTGGAACGCGAGACATCCAAGTCGCCTTGAAATGAAGCAGGCGACCCCCCACTCGAGAGTCCTCGAGTGGACCCCTGGCGTCAGTCTGACTTGGCGGGCTTCTTATCAGATTCCCGCTTGTCCTGACGGAAATTCTGCTTCCAGGGAGTACGAGCTTTCTGAGAGGACTTCTTTCCCGAGAAAGAAGAACGGCCCGATCCCCACAAGGAGTGACCGAATCGTCCTCGGCCCCGAAAGGACCGCCGACCGCTATAGACACCAGGCTTGCTAGACACCGAAGCCATGGCCCTACGCTGTGGCAATGCTGTTTCCTTCGCCTTTGCTTTGGAAATCAGCTCTGTGAGGTCAGATCCAAAAAGGAGGCCACCCTTGTAAGGTAAGGCCAATAAACCTTGTTTGGAAACTGCGTCCCCGGCCCACTGTCTGAGCCATAAAGCTCTTCTGACTGTGACCGCTGTAGCTTGCGCTCTGGCCAGAAGGGATGCCGTATCCAGACCCGCATCAAAGATATAACAGGCTGCAGTTTCTAACCATTCGCAAATTTCCTGTACATCAGATAACGGAGATCCGTTCTGCAACGCCGTCTTTAGTGGTGCCAACCAGCCTAGAGAAGCTCTAGAAGCACACATGGATCCTAGCACCGCTCGGAATCCATGACCCGCGGCCTCATAGCTTAATTTTGCCGCCATCTCCGTTCTTCTGTCCAACGGCTCCTGCAAACTCGCCTTTCCTTTAACAGGGAATAGTGAGGATTTACTAAGCTGGGATAAGGAAACATCCACTTCAGGAGCAGAAGTCCAATTATCCTTTAACTCCGCAGAGCAAGGATAAAGTGCATCAAAGAAATGCGTTCCGTGAAAACGCTTATCTGGACACAGACGTTCCTCTTCTATTACACTCTTAAGCTCCTCCAGAGCTGGTAATGTTGTATGCGAAGTACGGTACTCCTGGAACATATGTGCTGATTTACCAGGACGACTAGGTACCACCTCCGGTAACTGTAAAACCTCTCTCATGGCGTCAATCAATGCCTCCGTACGTCTCGCCAGAGAAGAACGCCCCTGCCGTTCGTCCTCATCTGAATCGGATATTTCTCCATCCGAAATTAAAGGGGAACCCAGTCCACCATCCAAATCAGATACATCTGACTCGCTTCGTGTAGAGGCCGGTAACGGCCTGCGTCGCTTCCTATGAGAGGAATTAGCAGACACATATTGACCTAAAAGGTCAGACAAGCTGTTAATCGAGCGAGCGATATCATCCAATTTTGCACCACTGTCGACCGCAGTGCTAGACGCTGTTGAGGTCTGCGTATCAGATTGCCGCAGTGGCACTGGGACGTGGTCCGCGGCATCTGAACTCTGTTCAGACATGCCTCACCTGTATTAGCAGGTCAAAGTGGCAGCACCAGCAAAATATGCGTTTTTTTTTTTTTTTTTTTTTAAATCGCTGAAGGGTTAACGCTCTCTTCAGGTAGAGCTACCCCAGCGGCATTCAGCAAAAAACGCTGGTAGAAATAACCCTCAGAAGGGTTAATGTCGCAAACTCCCCACAATATATATTGTGTGAGCCCCAGCTAACAAATTTTAGGTCTCTAATGAGACCGCAGCTGCAGGATAAGGATCTCTGCGCTGCGGGGTGAGGGATCAGCACTCACCCAGCTGGCCATGGTGTCTATGAGGAGAGGAGCGGTCTGAGGAGCCCAGGAGCCTGGTAATGGCCGCCGCAGTGAGGGAGTCGGAAGCGAAGCGCCAGAGCGCGCGTCTTCCTGCACAGAAGACCGGGAAGCGTTAGGCCACGCCCCCCGCCAGCTCAAATATTGAGCGCGAACTCCCTCGCTCCTGCTCCCTCTCTGTCCTGCAGGTATCAGCCTGCGGACAAAAGTTCACCACATCTACATGTAACAGCGCTGTCACCGCAGCGCTGAAGCATACTGATAATCATGTAATAGCGCTGCCACTCTCAGACGCTAAAGCACTCACACATTATTATAATAAAAATTGTGTGAAGTACTCACCAGCTTAGCGCCACAGGGACCCCTCAGGATTTGTGGCGCTTGTGCCCATGCTTCCCCCCAGGGCGAGGAACGCAGTGACCGCACGTGTGGTTTGCGTCCCCGCCAGGGAAGCTCTCCTCATCCCCCAGGGCCGGCAAGATTCTGCAGGGACCATAATGTAAATACAGATCCGCCAAGGGAGAGGTTGGGGCACAGCAGCGCTGGTACCCCTGAGACCTCTAGACCAACTGGTGATCCAAGTCTCTTGTCCGAAATAAAATAATAAAATCTTCTGAGGAGCTGCATTAGCAGCGACCATCCTCTGAGACCTCAAATCTTAGACTGAAGGAGCTGAGTGGGAGGAGCCCGAGCTGGAGGAGCCAGCCAGTCAACACGCTTTTGATCTGAGGTGACATCCTGATCTGGGGCTCCGCCTACCCATCAGTAATGAATTACTGTGGCTCTCTTCCTTCCATCTGCAGCTGAAATAATTAATAAATAAGATTTCCCATATGTCTACTTTACATCTAAATCTTTTTCAAACGTTATTTTATTTTGTTAGAATGTTAGAAGGGTTAAAAGTTTAGTAGCAATTTCTAATTTTTTCAAGACATTTACAAAACCTGTTTCTTTAGGGACTTACACAGCTCAAGGATTTTATCCAGGTACTCACATGTACTACGCAGAACTTGATAACTTTAGGTCATCATATTGAAAATTTTCATTTTTCCAAGAAAATGTTGCTTTAGCCCCAGAAGTTTCACTTTTGCAAGAGGTAGTATGAAAAAGTGGACCACAAAGTTTGTTACTCACTTTCTTCGTAGAATAGAGATATACCCCATATGTAGTCAAAAAGTTCTGTTTGGACACACAGCAGGGTTCGGAATGGAAGAAGCATCATTTGAATCTTGTAACACAAATTTGGCTGAAATAGACTGCGGGCATCATGTTGCATTTTCACGGTCCATAAGGCACCCAATTAGCAGAAAACTCCCACAAGTGACCCCATTTTGGGAAGTAGACCTACTAAGCAATTCACTTAGGTGTGTGTTGAGCTTGTTCAACCCATATGTGCTTCATATAACGTTGTAAAATGTGGACGTGAAAATGAAAATTATGGTTTTTCTGTAAAAATTTTGTTTTAGCTGCAAATGCATACTTTTCACAATGGATAATAGTAAAAAACGGACCCAAGTTGTTATACAATTTCTTCCGAAAACAAAGATACCCCGTATGTGGTCAAAACTGCTGTTTGTGCACATGGCAAGGCTCGGAAAGGAAAGAATGTAATTTGATTTTTGGAGAGTAAAATTGTCTGGAATACATTGTGAATGCCATGTCGTATTCGCAGAGCCCTTGACATGCCAAAGCTGCAGAATCCACCCAAAAGTGACCCCATTTTGGAAATGAGACCCTTCTAGAAATTAATCTAGGAGTGTACAGAGCATATTTTACAGGTCATTCATGAAACCTTATAATATTTAGATGGAAAAAAATAATTTTCTCCTCTAAAATATTGTTTTAGCACCAAATTTATGACTTCCATGAGGGGGTCATAGGAGAAAATGGAGGCAATAATTTGTTAAGCAATTTTTACTGAACATGGCAGTACCCTAAATGTGGTTCTACACTACTGTTTGAGCAGACGGCAAAGATTGGATTGGTAGCAGCGCTACTTGGCTTTTAGAACCGTGATTCAGTTTGAATACATTGTGGGCTCCATTAGCCGAGCCCCTAAGATGACAGATCAGTAGAAACGACTCACAAGTGACCCCATGTTGGAAACTTCACTACTTAAATCGAACCTGTCACTAGGTTTGGCCGATATGAATTACGGCCACCATCTTTCAAGGCAGATATACAGCATTCTATAATGCTGTATATAGGTCCCCAACCCAACCTGTAAGAGAAGACAGATAACTTTTATTATACTCACCTGGGGTCGGGTCGGGTCCGAGGGGTGTCGCTGTTCTTGGTCCTATGCCATCCTCCAGGTTGGTTTGTGTGGATGACGTGTCTCTACGTCATCCACAGAAGTCTCCTCTGAATCACACTCCAGGACAGTCGTACTTTTCTCGCCTGTTGAGGGAAGAGCAAAGTACTGCAGTGCGCAGGTGCCGGGAAAGGTCAGAGAGCCCCGGCACCTGCATACTGCAGTACTTTGCTCTTCCCTCAACGGGGCAGAGAAGTACGGCTGCATAGGACCGGATCGCCCAGCAGGTGAGTATAATCAAAGTTATTTTTCTTCTCTTACAGGTTGGGTTGGGGGCAGATGTACAACATTATAGAATACTATATATCAGGCCTGAAAGGTGGTGTCCGTATCTCATATCGGCAAAACCTGGTGACAGGTTCCTTTTAAGGAATTTATCTAGGAGTGTAGTGAGTATTTTAAACGCACAGGTGCCTCACAAAATTTTATAACATTGGGACATGGAAATATCACATTTTAGTTGTAAAAATGTAATTTTTTTATTTGTTGCAAATTTGTCACTTATACAAGGGTTAATAGGTGTAACTGACTCTTATCCTGAAATAACGTTTCTAGACACCATTATTAAAATTTAGAATAATATAACAGAGAACAGTTAAGGCTACTTTCACACATTAGTTTTTTTCCTTCAGGCAAGATCTGGCTATTTTTTGAAAAACCGGATCCAGCGTAATCTCCTGCTGGATCCGGCGTAATCTCCTGCCGGATCCGTTTTTTCCCATTGACATGTATTAGTGCCGGATCGTGCTGCATGTCCTCGCGCTTTGTCAGTTTTTCATTCCGGCGGCTAAAATTTTCATTCCAGTGTCTGGAAAAAACGTCTTCAGTAACGTTTTTTGTCTGCGGCGAAAAACCGGACAGCACTGGATGTGGCGCTTCCGTTTTTTTGCTACAAAAGAAGTCTAGAAAAAGACGGATCCGGTCACCGCATCCGATTTTTAAGTCTGAGCATGCTCAGATCCAATTGGCCAGCCCCCAGGAAACAGATCATCGTTTGGGAACCTCCCATGGGCGTTTTTAAAAACCGGATCTGTCATAAAACGGATAAAAAAATGGACGAAACGGATGGAAAACTGATTAAACGGATCCGCTTTTTTGCCGGATCAGGTAGACGGATCCGGCGAAAAACTGGATCCGTTTCATCCGTTTTTACACAATTTGAGCCGGATCCGGCGCTCAGGCGTGACGCCGGTTCATGCCTGAAGGAAAAAAACTGATGTGTGAAATTAGCCTAACAAGAAGTCAATTGAATGCCCAACATATTTGTGATGGGACTGTTACTATTACTTATGCATAATAAAAAAAACCTCCACTGTCTACAATCATTAGATACAAGCACATGTTACAATCAGTGGAAGAAAAATCTGCTAGAGCCACAAAAATAACAGAAAGAAAGATTTTAACATACGATACAAGAAAATCATCATCGGGTGCCTCGGGTAGTCACCGGCAATGCACTGCTAAAGATCCAAAGAAACTTCATGCCATTTTACCACGTTTCAAACGGGGAACAGCTATGGACCAGATCTCAAAGGACAATCAAACTATCACACTCCCATCTATAAACTGCTGCAATGACTATTGCTACTTTTTTTATTTCCACTTATATTGATGACTCTATCACTCCTCTCCTTTTATCACTTCATTTTTTCTTATATTGGTCTCCTTTTTTTGGAAACAAAAGCATCTACTTTGCCAAAATAACAGAATTTTCTACACAATTTCTCTGTCAGTATCTGAGATCATCTTTGTAAAGGAAAGTCACTGGTAGAACTCGGGTAGAAATAAAATCATACTTACAAAGAGCTCACATTGCTTATGATTAACACTTAGCCAAATATATGATTGACGTAGTAGATTGAGGAAGTTAAGTGGGTATTCCAAGAATATCTCTTCACTTCCCATTAGATTTTGCTAGGTTACAATAATAACCTCAGGTGTTATTGACCATCCCCAGATGCAATACTTTGTTCCCAATGCTGCTGCCTTGTTTTTCGTTGACTGGCTGCAGCGGTGACATAATTACAGCTCACGTAACACCACTAGCCAATCACCGTCTTCGGCAGCTCTGCTGATGTAAATGCCACAATCCACTAGCACAGTGATTGTCAGCAGCGGTTATGTGTGCTGTAGACAATAAACCATCACTGCACGCTGTAATCAAAAGGTTTCAGACTTTGCTGCAGAAATTTATAGGACTGAAAAAGAGTTCTACTTATTCGAATCGGGATTGTAGAGTATGCTGCGTTTTGGGAAAAAAAAGTCACTGACTCAAAATTCCACCAAAACACCACAAACAATGCGCAGTATGCAAGTCCTATTATGCACAATAGACTTAAAAAAATCAAGTAAAAGGTCATGTAACCTGCTTAATGGCATCACTCGCATAAAAGAAGTCATCTCACCCTGGACTTGTAACTCATAATTGGCTCACCAACACATTCCTGTCAGACTCACTGAGATTACAAAATGGGATCACATTTCCTAATTATCACAGCGCAGTGTGGGGGATGTTCCCTTGCCAGCTGTCATGGCTTTGTCTTTCAGCCTTACAAATAGAAGGCACAACTGTAAATTGCATATTTTTTATGTCATCGCTTGTCCATCTTCCCTATGATAAGCTGAAGGCATTTTACAAGTGCCCGGTTGGCGAGTGACTTACATTAGCTAAACGTTGGTGCGCAGTCCATCTGCTTGCTTGTTTTCTTTAGCACCTCATCAGGCATATTGCGGGCAGCACAATGTGGTGAATACAGGGTTAACACATGCAAACCTGAAATATTTGCTGACACCTAGTTATTAATATGAAAAATGATAGATGCCCTCTTTAACATTGAAATCAAAACACGAAGAAGGAAAAGTTGTGGAACTAAGAAAACCACAGGATGGATAGAAACAGGGGTGTAACGATCGTGGTCGCAGAGGGACCAGGCCCGTGCTGGAGGGCCGCCAACACCTAGTTCATCTGGATGTGTGTCCGAGGACGGACATGCTGCTGAAGTGTATAGCAGCTCAGGGACGCTCCAGCTTCCTGCGCTGCAATACATGCCGCCGGTCAATCAGAGGCCGACAGCTTTCGTCTGCGTGGCAGGCATTGGAGACACATGGCAATGACATCATGTGTTGCGTTAGCAGGCAGGGCCGGCGTTAGCACCTGGCGCACCAGGGCAAGTGCCAGGGCCCTGAGCAGGCGAGGGGGGGCCTATTCGCTGTCGGGCACACCAACGCGCTAAGGGATTCTGGTACCAGGGCCCCCTTGCTTGTTCATGGCCCCAGCACATGCTTTACTTACCTCTCCCTGTTCATCTGCAGCTATTGGGTCAGAGAGCGCAATGACATCATTACTGTGCGCTCTCTGCTCTGAACAGTCATAGTGCAGGGAGCCACAAGAGGCTGAGGAGTCCGGAGCACAGCAGCGACCAGCAAGGAGAGGGGAGTATTTTTTTATGTTTGAAGCAATATATGGGGACTATTCTGTATGGATCATTATATGGGGCCCATCATATACTGGGGCATTATATAGGGCCCATTATATATGTAGCATAATATGGGGCCCATTCTGCATGGAGCATTATATGGGGCCCATCATATACTGGAGCAATATATGGGGCCCTTTCTGTATGCAGCATGACATCAGGCCCATTATATATTGAGCATTATATGGGGCCCATTATAAATGGAGCAATATATGGGGTCCATCATATACTTTATGGAGCATTATATGAGGTCCATAATACTGTGTGGAGCAATATATGGGGCTCATTATTCTGTATGGAGCATTATGTGGTGCCCATAATACTTTATGGAGGACTATACTGTCCAATTTCTGAGCTATTGCTGTCACTCATGTAATGTAAGAAGTAAGTGAAATCTTTGGCATTGTAATATACCTATATTTCTCTGCCGTATCTGTGCATCATGAATTGTGGTATGTGTTAAAGGGGCCCACTGAGACTCTTTTGCCCGGGGCCCACGAAAACCTGGAGCCGGCTGGCCTCTATGCCTGCTACTGTTAAGGACATTGTGCATCCTGGGATCAAAGAAAGGGGAGTAGATTTTTTTTTTATTCAGAGGCAGAACGGGGACTTATGTAGCAGGAATGGGCCCCAGATGGGGGGCATAAATACCAGGAAGGGGCCATGCATGGGGGGGACATGTATGCTTGGAAGAGGGACATGTATACTAGGCTGGGGGATATGTGTGCCAGGATATGAATATGTATACCAGGAAGGGGCCCAGGATGGAAGACATACACCAGTTTGAGGGACATATATGCCAGGATGGGGGATATCTATATCAAGAAGGGGAACATCTATACTAAGAAGGGGGACATATATATCAGGTTGGGGGACATATATACCATGAAGGGGCCCAGGATGGGGACATGATTACATAATGAAGAGGTGGTGGGAGAATACATGTCTTTTTAGAATGCTGCAAGGGCCCATACAGCTGAGCAGCATGCAGAGAGAGGGTCCAGGTCCAAATCATAGAATGGTAGAGTTGGAAGGGACCTCCTGGGTCATCTGGTCCAACCCCCTGCTCAAAGCAGGATTTACTAAATCATTCCAGACAGATGTGTGTCCAGTCTCTGTTTGAAGACTTCCATTGAAGGAGAACTCACCACCTCTCGTGGCAGCCTGTTCCACTCATTGATCACCCTAACTGTCAAAAAGTTTTTTCTAATATCTAATCTGTGTCTCCTCCCATTTAGTTTCATCCCATAGCTTCTAGTCTTTCATTGTGCAAATTTTGCATCAGGACCCATAGGACTGTAGTTATGTCACTCTATAAACTTGTTAATGATATACAAATGAGGTGAGGAATCAGTTGTCAATCAGCGTGACAACGGCAGTGGCGCCCAGTAAACAGTGTAGAACAGAAGAGAAGGTGCTGCCCTGAACCGGGAGAGATCTTTGCAGGGCAGAATAGGCAGGTAGTTAGCAGCTACCTGCATGTACGTTCTTAGCCCAATAGGAAAAAACTTTAAGTGCTTGGTAACCCCTTTAAGTTTATTTGATATGCCTTAAAAAGGTACACATACAAGTCGGGTATTACACAATGTTTCAGACGTACATCATCAAGGTCTAAGGTGAGCTCATTGTGTCCTCTAACTACAGTCATGGCCAAAAGTTTTGAGAATGACACAAATATTAATTTTTACAAAGTCTACTGCTTCACTTTTTCTAATGGCAATTTGCATATACTCCAGAATGTTATAAAGAGTGATCAGCTTAACAGCAATTACTTGCAAAGTCAATATTTGGCTAGAAAATGAACTTTATCCCCCAAAACACATTTCAACATCATTGCAGCCCTGCCTTAAAAGGACCAGCTAACCTCTTTTCAGTGATTGCTCCATTAACACAGGTGTGGATGTTGATGAGGACATGGCTGGAGATCAATCTGTCATGATTAAGTAAGAATGACACCACTGGACACTTTAAAAGGAGGCTGGTGCTTGGCATCATTGTTTCTCTTCTGTTAACCATGGTTATCTCTAAAGAAACACGTGCAGTCATCATTGCAATGCACAAAAATGGCCTAACAGGGAAGAGTATCGCAGCTAGAAAGATTGCACCTCAGTCAACAATCTATCGCATCATCAAGAACTTCAAGGAGAGAGGTTCCATTGTTGGCAAAAAGGCTTCAGGGCGCCCAAGAAAGACCAGCAAGCGCCAGGACCGTCTCTTAAAAGTGTTTCAGCTGCGGGATCGGGCTACCAGCAGTGCAGAGCTTGCTCAGGAATGGCAGCAGGCAGGTGTGAGTGCATCTGCACGCACTGTGAGGCGGAGACTCTTGGAGCAAGGTCTGGTCTCAAGGAGGGCAGCAAAGAAGCCACTTCTCTCCAGAAAAACCATCATGGACAGACTGATATTCTGCAAAAGGTACAGGCAGTGGACTGCTGAGGACTGGGGTAAAGTTATTTTCTCTGATGAATCCCCTTTTCGATTGTTTGGGACATCAGGAAAACGCCTCATTCGGAGAAGACAAGGTGAGCGCTACCACCAGTCTTGTCTCATATCAACTGTTAAGCATCCTGAAACCATTCATGTGTGGGGTTGCTTCTCAGCCAAGGGAATCGGCTCTCTCACAGTCTTGCCTAAAAACACAGCCATGAATAAAGAATGGTACCAGAATGTCCTCCAAGAGCAACTTCTCCCAACTCTCCAAGAGCAGTTTGGCGATCAACAATGCCTTTTCCAGCATGATGGAGCACCTTGCCATAAAGCAAAGGTGATAACTAAATGGCTCAGGGAACAAAACATAGAGATTTTGGGTCCATGGCCTGGAAACTCCCCAGATCTTAATCCCATTGAGAACTTGTGGTCAATCATCAAGAGACGGGTGGACAAACAAAAACCTAAAAATTCTGACAAAATGAAAGCATTAATTGTGCAAGAATGGACTGCTATCAGTCAGGATTTGGTCCAGAAGTTGATTGAGAGCATGCCAGGGAGAATTGCAGAGGTCCTGAAGAAGTAGGATCAACACTGCAAATATTGACTTGCTGCATTAACTCATTCTAACTGTCAATATAAACTTTTGTTACTCATATGTTTGCAATTATTATATTTCTGTCTGTGATAAAAACATCTGTCAAACACACATAAAAACCAGAGGGTAGCAGATTATGTGAAAATATAATATTTGTGTCATTCTCAAAACTTTTGGCCATGACTGTATAAGTGGTGTGTAATAAGGAAAATGCAGTCCAATCTGCAGGCAGCATATTCTGGAGGAACTGAGCAGATTGATACACGATATGGACAAATTATTAGAACACATCATTGAATAACTCAATTCAGGTTTTTTTATTCCATCCCATTGCCAACGGTATATAAAATTCATATCGTAGCCATGCTGCTTGCTTTTAGAAAGAGCCATTCTTTCACAAATGTATGTAAAGAGCTAACTGAATTTGAGCATAACATAGTAGTATGCCACCATTGTAATAAGTCACCATTGCAGTATGCCACCATTGTAATAAGTCACCAAATCAGTATGCCACCATTGTAATAAGTCACCATTGCAGTATGCCACCATTGTAATAAGTCACCATTGCAGTATGCCACCATTGTAATAAGTCACCATTGCAGTATGCCACTGTGTAGCCCTGGTGGTAGGCACACGCAGTACCCTGGGGAGTGTATGGCGAGACGGCGGCTTAATGCTCAATATGCATTCATTCTACACACACTGGACACACCCTTGGGGTAGTGAAGTATACTCTAGGGAGTGGTCAAAGTAGTGGGTGTAGGGTGATTTTGAAAGGAGTCTAGTTCCTGTCTCCGGACAGAGAAGACGCATGAAGTAGAGCTTAGACCTCTGTGGAAAGAGGAGAGAGGAGTCTAGCCTGCTTCATAACCAGTTCAAATAGTGGAGTCCGGTATAGGTTTTGAAATATACCTTAGTCTGGTCAGAGCTGGATTATCTCTCAGCACACATTGAAGAAAGTAAGGAGTATCAGCACAGAAAGACTTCAGCGTTCCTGTCTAAGGACAGTATCAGGTACAGAGACGTGCTCCTGCCTGTGACAACTGAGCATCTGTGGCTGGCTTCATTGGAAGGAGAAAGATTGGAAGTGACTGCTCGACCCCTGGCTAGTGAGAATGTTTATGTTACCAGCGTGGACAAGGCGAAAGGCAAGTGGATTGTAGAATTGGTGCTACAGGATTGCTTAAGTCCAGCACCCTGTTTACCGGTCACTGGGGACCGAAGAGTCGCTGTTGTTTCAGGCACAGAGGCAGGAAAACCAGGAATCTACCGGACCCTAGGTCGCGGCAGACAAGCCCCATATAGTCGGTACGTAGCTGGGGTCAGAGGGAGTGAAGACTTTGGAGTTCTGCAGGACAAACATAAGTATTCAGCTCCTTCACAGGAAGGCCCCTAACACTAAGCTGACTGGGCAGTTACAGCTAAGATTAGCTGGAATCATAGAGGGAACTACGCTTCAGGCTGGTTGTACTCGTTCATTGGAGTTAAAGGAGGCCCCTAACTTGTCCAGCTGCCGTCTCAAAATACACTCCCTTTGGATCAGCCTCCCCGGGACCTGCCTTGACATTCAGCAAGTAAAGGTATGGAAAGACATTGACTGTGTGAGACTGTGTTATTTACCGGCACCCGACTTCACCATCTTAACAGACTTTGAGGGAAGAGTCCCACCTGTAGGGGACCTGACATCTAGCTGCCTCACCATCCCCTCAGAGATCTACAGCAGCGCTGGTACCCATTACCAGAATACTACAGGTGGCGTCACGAACTGTATATAGTTATCCCCTGTAAATATCCCCCAACAACATACGCCAGACCGCCAGGGCCACAGACCGAGCCACAGCTACCTGTGACAAATCCCATAGACTTCTACGGGCTCGGCTCTGAGTACCCCATTGCCCTGGTAACCCACAATTGTGGTGGCGGGTCGACACAACAAAACTTGGCGTCACGAACAGGATACCAAACTCGCGAAATTGCGAGCCCTGCGTGCCTAAGGACTTGTTTTTGTAAAAAGGACTGTTTGCACTTTTGGCGCCAAAATCGCCATTTTTGTCGCCATATTCGCGCCCTCGGGCGCTGGAGAAGAAGGTGGGCGTACCTTCGTGGGCGTCTACCCCCCTGTGGCGCGAAGAAAATGCCTGTCCTCTCAAAGTGCTATTATAACATGCGGTCCTGCCCTACAGCAAAGGAGGTCCGCCTCCTCTTCACCTTCCCAGCGAGGAGGAGGAGACGCAAATCCCACCTCCACGGAAGAGACCGGATGTCTCCACAGAAAGAAAGAATCTTCTGGAGCGTGATGGAGGCAGGACGTGTGGAGCCGAGCGGGGCAGCGGAGGAAGGCAGGCCCCGTGCCCCAGCCAAGCTGCCACCAACTCCGGAGTTATCCGTGATCCTGCACCTGCAACAGGCGTTGTTAGAGGTGCGGGAGGAGAACTCACGCCTAAAGAAGTTGTTCCAACCTGGCCTGGAGGAGATAGAGAGACGCCGCTGTAACCTGCAGAAATGGCGGATGACGAACACGGCGTCTCCTCCCCTCAACGAACCCCCACGATTCAAAGTACCGAAGAGTCTGCTGCCCAAGGCGGAGGAGCAACCGGAGGCTGCCCCCGAAAGTACCGTTCCCGATCCCACTGGTGAAGCGGTGGATGCGGAGGAGGTTGAGGAGGTACAGCCAATCCCGGAACGCCCGCCCGGCCAGGAGGCCGCAGCAGATTATCAATCCCCGGCAGGGACACCGGAGGGGTCCTGTCCGTCACTACCAGATGTGGACTGGGACGAGATGGTGCGCCTGGATGACGTCGCCTACACCGCCCGGTGGGAGCAAGAATGGCGGAGTCGTGAGGAGACGAAGAGGCGCCAGCAGGAGGAAGCGCGGGAAATCAAGAAGAACCGCCAGCGACAGTTTGCCGAGCTGATTGCTGATAAGGAGACTGTCCGTCGCGACAAAGGTACCTTACGGGAACCGCGGCGGCAGGGGTGTGTGACTGAGTTCCAGCTCCGGAAGGGCTGGGGCTTTATTCGTGAACCGGGCCTCTACCCAGCGGTCTTCGTCAGCAGGCGTGACGTGGAATCTCACCTGCCACAAGGCCATCCCGGGAGGGACTTAGTGAACGGCGACATAGTCACCTATACGCGGCATTGGGGAATGAAGGGGTGGTATGCCCTGAACGTCGCCATCGTCCGCGACCCCGTCCCAGACGCAGGTATCGTCACCATTACCGCAGCGTCCCCGTATCCAGCTTCGGCAGCGTCCGGCTGTGCCCCAGTATCGCCCCCGTCAAAATCATCGCAACATGCGACCCAAAGTCTATCGCAAGTGAAAGCCACTTCCATATCGCCAGATGCGACCCAGTCTAGATCGCAAACCCTGACGCGGTCTATATCATTGACAGTAATTGAGACGCAATCGGTGTCGTGTGAAGAAAGTGTACCGGTTGCGCCCCTAGAGGTTCAAACCAGAGATGTCGCAACCCAAACCCTGATCGTAGCACATGACTTGCTGGTCTTAGGATCTAGGGCCCATTGCGTTGTTCCAGCCCCCGGGGTGGAAAGCGTACTATTTGTTGAATAAATATATAGAAAGAATTGGTAAGGTCCATAAAGGATCTACCATCAGTCAAAGTTTGAAAAATGTTTATAAAGTTTTTGCACAAGTTTATATATAATGTATATATATATAGTCCTAATTATAGAATGCCCGGCTGGGTAAATGGTGAAAAGAACCATAAAAAGTTATTGCACTTTATCATAATGTGATTTGATATATGCCTTTGGTTTACAATGGACTCGTAGGTTGAGGACTGAGACAGCCTAAAAACTTTCTTGTACATAGTTGCGCTCCGGCGCCCTATCTTGGTTTTACATAAGCCATACATATCTACCTCTGAAAAACAAAACCCGTGTGGTGTGGCACTGAGTGAGGTCTGCACTTGGATGTCCTGCAGCCCACCCAGGACCCACGTTGAAGGTTTGGTGCGGGTCCTTCACAAGTATCTTGTAAATTTATTTATTGGAAATGACATTTGATACTATTTGTATTAAAGTTTGTAACGTTCAAAGTATTCTTACCTCCCGGATGGGAAGATGTTATTGTTCCAAATGTTATTGCATAAACAAAATTTTTCTGTCTTTTGTATTTCACAGCCCGGGAGTGCTGTCATTTACCATGGGGAATGTGTAGCCCTGGTGGTAGGCACACGCAGTACCCTGGGGAGTGTATGGCGAGACGGCGGCTTAATGCTCAATATGCATTCATTCTACACACACTGGACACACCCTTGGGGTAGTGAAGTATACTCTAGGGAGTGGTCAAAGTAGTGGGTGTAGGGTGATTTTGAAAGGAGTCTAGTTCCTGTCTCCGGACAGAGAAGACGCATGAAGTAGAGCTTAGACCTCTGTGGAAAGAGGAGAGAGGAGTCTAGCCTGCTTCATAACCAGTTCAAATAGTGGAGTCCGGTATAGGTTTTGAAATATACCTTAGTCTGGTCAGAGCTGGATTATCTCTCAGCACACATTGAAGAAAGTAAGGAGTATCAGCACAGAAAGACTTCAGCGTTCCTGTCTAAGGACAGTATCAGGTACAGAGACGTGCTCCTGCCTGTGACAACTGAGCATCTGTGGCTGGCTTCATTGGAAGGAGAAAGATTGGAAGTGACTGCTCGACCCCTGGCTAGTGAGAATGTTTATGTTACCAGCGTGGACAAGGCGAAAGGCAAGTGGATTGTAGAATTGGTGCTACAGGATTGCTTAAGTCCAGCACCCTGTTTACCGGTCACTGGGGACCGAAGAGTCGCTGTTGTTTCAGGCACAGAGGCAGGAAAACCAGGAATCTACCGGACCCTAGGTCGCGGCAGACAAGCCCCATATAGTCGGTACGTAGCTGGGGTCAGAGGGAGTGAAGACTTTGGAGTTCTGCAGGACAAACATAAGTATTCAGCTCCTTCACAGGAAGGCCCCTAACACTAAGCTGACTGGGCAGTTACAGCTAAGATTAGCTGGAATCATAGAGGGAACTACGCTTCAGGCTGGTTGTACTCGTTCATTGGAGTTAAAGGAGGCCCCTAACTTGTCCAGCTGCCGTCTCAAAATACACTCCCTTTGGATCAGCCTCCCCGGGACCTGCCTTGACATTCAGCAAGTAAAGGTATGGAAAGACATTGACTGTGTGAGACTGTGTTATTTACCGGCACCCGACTTCACCATCTTAACAGACTTTGAGGGAAGAGTCCCACCTGTAGGGGACCTGACATCTAGCTGCCTCACCATCCCCTCAGAGATCTACAGCAGCGCTGGTACCCATTACCAGAATACTACAGGTGGCGTCACGAACTGTATATAGTTATCCCCTGTAAATATCCCCCAACAACATACGCCAGACCGCCAGGGCCACAGACCGAGCCACAGCTACCTGTGACAAATCCCATAGACTTCTACGGGCTCGGCTCTGAGTACCCCATTGCCCTGGTAACCCACAATTGTGGTGGCGGGTCGACACACCACCATTGTAATAAGTCACCATTGCAGTATGCCACCATTGTAATAAGTCACCATTGCAGTATGCCACCATTGTAAAAAGTCACCATTGCAGTATGCCACCATTGTAATAAGTCACCATTGCAGTATGCCACCATTGTAATAAGTCACCATTGCAGTATGCCACCATTGTAATAAGTCACCATTGCAGTATGCCACCATTGTAATAAGTCACCATTGCAGTATGCCACCATTGTAATAAGTCACCATTGCAGTATGCCACCATTGTAAAAAGTCACCATTGCAGTATGCCACCATTGTAATAAGTCACCATTGCAGTATGCCACCATTGTAATAAGTCACCATTGCAGTATGCCACCATTGTAATAAGTCACCATTGCAGTATGCCACCATTGTAAAAAGTCACCATTGCAGTATGCCACCATTGTAATAAGTCACCATTGCAGTATGCCACCATTGTAATAAGTCACCATTGCAGTATGCCACCATTGTAATAAGTCACCATTGCAGTATGCCACCATTGTAAAAAGTCACCATTGCAGTATGCCACCATTGTAAAAAGTCACCATTGCAGTATGCCACCATTGTAATAAGTCACCATTGCAGTATGCCACCATTGTAATAAGTCACCATTGCAGTATGCCACCATTGTAATAAGTCACCATTGCAGTATGCCACCATTGTAATAAGTCACCATTGCAGTATGCCACCATTGTAATAAGTCACCATTGCAGTATGCCACCATTGTAAAAACCACCATTGCAGTATGCCACCATTGTAATAAGTCACCATTGCAGTATGCCACCATTGTAATAAGTCACCATTGCAGTATGCCACCATTGTAATAAGTCACCATTGCAGTATGCCACCATTGTAATAAGTCACCATTGCAGTATGCCACCATTGTAATAAGTCACCATTGCAGTATGCCACCATTGTAATAAGTCACCATTGCAGTATGCCACCATTGTAATAAGTCACCATTGCAGTATGCCACCATTGTAATAAGTCACCATTGCAGTATGCCACCATTGTAATAAGTCACCATTGCAGTATGCCACCATTGTAATAAGTCACCATTGCAGTATGCCACCATTGTAATAAGTCACCATTGCAGTATGCCACCATTGTAATAAGTCACCATTGCAGTATGCCACCATTGTAATAAGTCACCATTGCAGTATGCTACCATTGTAAATTTATTTTTTCCACCAACGCTCTGCTTAGTCAATAACTGCAGAGTTACAAATGTTCTCTGACATTACAATCAGCACAAAAACTGTGTCCAGTTCAAGATATGGGTTTTAAAGGCCAAACAGCTGCATGCCAGCCTTACATCACCAAGCACAATGCGAAGTGTGGAATGGATGGGTATAAATCACACTGCACTGGACTCTGGAGCTGTGGAAACATTTTCTATGGAGTTATAAATCAATTAATGAGAAGAGGATCTTTCCCACAATCTGTTCAACTCCTCTTCTCCTAATCCATGCTGCCTGCAGATTGAACAGCATTTTCAGTGCAGGGGCTGGTCCCTCCTACATCCTAAAAATACAAAGGCCTCAATTAATCAAAGCTTTTCTGCCAAAAAAAAAAAGTGTTGCAAAAGCTTGAAAAAAGTCACTAAAGTTTGTTGCAACTCGAAGCTGCGCAAAAATGTTGAGACATTTGGCATTTTCACGACAATTTCTCCCAGGCCTGTCGAAATGATCGGAGCTGGGGTGGGGACGTGAAGCCACGGATCTTCTAATTTATGATGAGCTGTGGCGTTCCGTACGCCAGAATCACACCTATTTATTAATCAGGAACATCTGACTCTACCATGTCCTATCATCAAGACTGGTGAATAAATCGCTGATCCTGCCTCTTACCTGCTGACATCTGTGGCTCTTCTTTTGGTTTTGCTTGTGGACTAATGTGTATGGGGGCCCTAACAGATGATTAGTGGGGGAGATAAGGATGGGGCATGTCTGATTCCGTACTGCTGATCCTTTTGTTCTCTAGAGATGAGCCTCTCAGAGATCTCTGGCAATGACTGAAAACGGAAGCACTCAGCAGAGCAAACTGCAAAGATAGCTACTGGCCGAACGATTGCTACACTTTTGCACTGTTCAAACCTAACATTTTATTCTTCCGTTTATATTTGCTAAAAATAAAAATGATAATGGTTACTACAATAGACAATACTTATTCTGAAGAGATTCTCATTTTGTCCGACTTGATAACAGGTGGGAATCAAAAATGTTGAATGCAGCAGTTTTCTAGTTAAGTGCAAATAGTGCTTGTTGCCTGACCCCTTATCTTATCCATCTTCATGATACTAAAGTTAATAAGATGGATTTTAAGGGACTAAAATGATAGTCTTTGGGGCACAGATGGGAATAAAAGATGTCTAACAATCAAGAACACTTATGCACCATTTCACTGGCATTGCACATGCCAGCCTTAATGGAGTACAATGCAGTTAATTCATTAAGTGGTGCATGCGTGATCAACTGGGAGTATCTGTTAACTGGCATGCGCCTCTGCCAGAAATGTACTGTCAGGGACTGACTAAAGGGTTTTACCGGATTAGAAAAATATGACTTGTGCGTAAACCCTGTATATGAAGGGATGCAATCACTGGGCTGTATCCACTGCACGTTGTACCACCGGGTCCCTTCTCTTGTGGACGGTAATCATTTCCACTTTCTCTCTTGGGATCCTTATACAGCCCAGTGATTCCATCCCTTCCTATACTGGTACAAGTAAACATTCTGCACTTTTCTCATCCAAGAAAAACATTCCACACATATCCTATTATAGCCTGACGAAGGGTACATTACCTGAAACGTTGCTATACTTCACTTTGCGAGGTAATAACTTTTTGGAATATGAGGGTAGAAAATTAAAGGCATTCAAAAACATTCCGTTTGTTGCCTATTTTTGATGTGCTGGTGCCTTATATAATATTAATTTTCTGACGATGTAAGGAGTAATTTGCCTTGTCCCACTGGAATAAGCACCCATCTTTTTCCTTGCACCATAAATTGGAGGTTGATCAACCCATCTTTTGTCTACACTGTAATAGTGTGTAAAAATTCAAAGGCCTCAATTAATCAAAGTGTAATAGTGACACTAAGTATTTTCTACATGAATGTTCCAGCTAGAATTCCATTGTGTAGAGGACCTACACTGGACAACGTGATCTGTCCTACGGACATTTTGTAAGTATAAAAGAAAACTATCTAAGAAAAGTAGATGACCAATGTTACTGTAATGTATCTTACAACTGATTCACGTAAAGACCACATTTCCTGATTATATAGCTTAGGTCTGATCCAAAAACACAGTTTTATTTTAACTAATAATACAATTGAGAAACCCAATACTTACACTGATCCCTGGAGATAAACTGAGGTACATTGTTCAGCTGAGGTGTGCTGGGATTTGGGGTTCCGACAAGTTTGCTTTTGGCCATTTTTGTATTTGCTTTTGCAAACTCCAACCGTAACGTCTGAGGAATTTCTGGATCAAAGCGTATTCCCTGAAACCATTAAATGAGAAACATTTATTCCATGATGCCATTAGCATTTAAGAAAATCTATACAGTAATGGATAGTGAGATTTTTATAACAGCATGATGAATGAGGGGCGATAAAGCAGTCTAGCCTAGACACACAGCATACAGCATAGCACAGACTACATGTAGTAATACCTACATGATATTTTATGTTAATAATAAAGACATAGCTAGGAACATGGAAAACAATCATCATTCATGAAAAGAGATACCCTCCATAGACAAGATAAGCATAAGAAGAAAAATATGAGGGCTTAAATCTCACTATATATCAGTAATAATAAATAACATCCCGGAAGTATATTGAAATATATATAAATCCATTTTATTAGAAGTTTTTACAGAAAATACGAGGACATAATGACATAGAAACGGTCACAAACATATCAAGTACAAAATATAAAAAATTAGCAATTAGCAGCAGGAGGATAGTAATGTACCCCAATGGTGTGGGTGAGAACACCAGAAATATATGTAGAAAATAGTAATCCAAGGCAAGGATAACCAAATAAACCCCACATGTGAGGGGAGAGACCAAGTAATTTAAGAGCCTAAAACGCCCATAAGCGCAGGTTTAAATAAATATGTGCGGTTCATAGCAGACAATACTGCAAATCCTGCATGAGCATGGCAGGTCCACTATGTATCTGTGGCCATATCCGCCTAAAGACCCATAGTTAGTACCCATAAATGTCAGTAAATTTGTACAGCATATAGGTTACCTTGCCTATTGGTATGGCGGTATATTTAAGCACGCTAATCAGGGAACGCACACATCGCCCCCCGAAGAAGCGAGGTGTGAAACGCGCGTCGGGGTCTCACGGGAGGTGTGGGGATACGAACACACCATAGGCAAGGTAACCTATATGCTGTACAAATTTACTGACATTTATGGGTACTAACTATGGGTCTTTAGGCGGATATGGCCACAGATACATAGTGGACCTGCCATGCTCATGCAGGATTTGCAGTATTGTTTGCTATGAACCGCACATATTTATTTAAACCTGCGCTTATGGGCGTTTTAGGTTCTTAAATTACTTGGTCTCTCCCTCACATGTGGGGTTTATTTGGTTATCCTTGCCTTGGATTACTATTTTCTACATACATTTCTGGTGTTCTCACCCCCCCATGTGGGTACATTACTATCCTCCTGCTGCTAATTGCTAATTTTTTATATTTTGATATGTTTGTGACCGTTTCTATGTCATTATGTCTGGTATTTTCTGTAAAAAATTCTAATAAAATGGATTTATATATATTTCAATATACTTCCGGGATGTTATTTATTATTACTGATATATAGTGATATTTAAGCCCTCATATTTTTTCTTCTTATGCTTATCATGATATTTTATGTTGTCTCAACTGCAGATTGCACATTTTAGAGCAGGAGCAACCAATCAATGGACCCCTCACTGATTTATAATGCAGTCTGCTTTGGGTAGTTACAGATATCCATTGGACAGCCAATCATTCGACTCATGGCTGTTGCAGGTGTATGACCAGTTTAAGGCTAGGTTACCCTCTTCACAAAACAGACACGTATATTCGAAAAATAATGATGGATTTTAAGGGGGTTTCTGAGTTTATAAACTTATATGTCTGAAGGTTCACCAGAATGCCTTTGTACCTCATAAGCAGTTTTTCCTTTATCTTGTCTAATACTTGTAGTACCTTTGCTTTGATGCTGCCATGATAGGATAATCATGCATTTCACTAGTTTCCCATGATTCTTTTACTTCTTTTTATGTCTCTGCTTTAATGCCTCTGAGGTGGTTTACTAGTTATTCTTAGGGCTCATGCACATGGCCATATTTTCAGCCTGAGTGTAATCCGACATCCAAAACATAGGATCACACTTGGACCAATGTTAATCTATGGAGCCGTGTATATGTCAGATTTTTTCCTTGGACGAGACAGTCGAGGAAAAAGAAAAATCGCTACATGCTGAGCTTGATCCAATTATCAGATTGCACTTGCCCATGCAAGTCAATGAGTGCATGCATATCATCTGGCGACATTCGGATAACATCTGCATGCAGTTAGATTTCCACAGACTGGCAAAATGGAGATTTTATTTTTCTACCTTCTCCTCATCCAAGAGAATCGGATCACACTCTGATCGGATAAGAGAATACATGGTTGTCTGCACCTACCCATAATCTGTACATATTGTGTCCGCTACTAGACACTGCTCTGCTACTAGTTACTGACCTCTGTCATTGCCAACAAAGGATATGTAACAAAAATATTGAGATGAACTTTTGTTAATGACCAAATACTTATTTTTCACCATAATTTGCAAAATAAATCTTGCCAAATCAGACAAGGTGGATTTTCTGGATTTGTTTTCTCATTTTGACTTTCATAGTTGTGGTCTACCTATGATGGCAATTACAGGCCTCTCTCATCTTTTGAAAGCGAATCTGTCCACCCCATTTTTGCCCTATGAGATAAGCCCATGATGGCGGTGGCCCCTATCTACAGCATCTGTAATGCTGTAGATAAGCCCCCGATTTCCCCTGAAAGTGAAGAAAAACGAGTTATATTATACTCACCCAGGGGCGTTCCGCCGTCCGGTCGGGTCCGTGGGCGTTCGCGGTCCGGGGCCTCCCATCTTGTAGCAAAGCCGCCTCTTCTTTCCGTCACGTCGCAGCTCCTGCGCAGGCGCACTGCCTGCTCTGCCCTGGCGAGGACAGAGCAGAGTACTGCAGTGCGCAGTGCCGGGAAAGGTCAGAGAGGTCCGGCGCCTGCGCACTGTAGTACTCTGCTCTGCCCCAGCAGGGCAGAGCAGTGCGCCTTGCGCAGGAGCCGCGACGGGACGGAAACAAGGCCGGCTTCGCTACAAGATGGGAGGCCCCGGACAGGACCGCGACGCCCATCTGGACCCGACCGGACAGCGGAACGCCCCTGGGTGAGTAAAATCTAACTCGTTTTTCTTCACTTTCAGGAACATCGGGGCTTATCTACAGCATTACAGAATGCTGAAGATAAGCCCCTGATGGCGGGTGGCCCTATCTCATAGGCAAAAATGGGGTGACAGATTCCCTTTAAAGTGGGAGAAGTTGCATAAATGGTTGCTGACTAAATACTTTTTTCCCCACTGTAAAATCTGTATCGTTGTAATCGCACAGACCCACAGAATAAAGACATATAATCATTTTATGCCGCATGAGGAATGGCAATAAAAAATAAATCAAACCAATTTGTCACCTGCTGTTGATTTATTCCTTCTGCCTCCCATACATCACAGTAAGAATTGACTCATATTCATCTTGCGCTCTACACTGAGTGCTTACACAGGAGTAAATCTCTCAACTACGTGATTCAGATGGAACTCCCCGCAGAAGATTCCCTGTAATGAGGCAGATGGAGACACTGTGGACGCCATCTGGCCCATGACCTGGCAAAGTCAGTCTTTTTAAATATGCATAAAAGTGCGGTTGACCACAGTTTTATGCACCTCTGAAAAGAAGGACAAACCGCTGAACAGAGGTCAGATGGATTATAGAGTAAACTCTGCTACCTACTATAGTGGTCCCCTCGGTGGAGGGATACAACCGTGGAGGCCATGTAGAACAGTGATATCTCTCATGTCACTGTTCTAACACGGTAGATCGTTGTGGGACACTCGTTATTAAATGGACTAACGGCGGACAGGCAAGTATAGGTTGGTTTATTATTTTATTTTTGTTTACAGGAGAACGAGGGCGTCGGGGACTAGGTGTTGGTGAGTACAGTATGCACTGTATGAACTGTATTTTGTATGTTTTTTTTTAAATTAATAATAATTTTATTTCTATAAGCGCCAAACATATTCCGCAGCACTTTACATTATAGAACACATGCATCGTCTGATGGGACTACTGCCCCATCATCGGCTCATGTGGTCATGGTATAGCCGGATGGGAGCAGTAGTCCCATCAGGCGATGCCTGGCTACACAGACCTGCAGACACCTGCACACAAAACAGAGACACACACAGACACTGCACACAGGCACACACAGACCCCACACACACACAGATACACACACACATTCTCCGCCCACACACTTCCTTTCTGCAGCGTTTCTCGCACTCACATCCGCAGAAAATCGGCAAATCTTTTTACACCTACAGTTTTGCTGCAGATTTGACTGACACAATGGAAGTAAATTGGGTGCAGAAACGCTGCAGGGTCCCCAAAAAGAATTGACATGCTGCAGAAATTAAAAAACGGCAAATCTGTACGTTTTTTTTTTTTTTCCGCAGCATGTGCACACCAATTCTGGATTTCCCATTGATTAACATTGTTTGTGCACTACATTGCGGATTTGGTGCAATTCCGAGCGGGGCCAAAATTGCTGCGGACCCGCATCAAAATCTGCAACGTGTGCACACAGCCTCAAAGTTATTAACCACATAAAGTGGTCAGAATTGGAAAACGGGAAATTTGGCCTGGTCAGGAAGGTGAAATTAGACTTCGGGGTGAAGTAGTTAAGTCATTCATCACAAGAACCATGGTACATGGTAATAGCTTTCAAAGTTATTTATCTACAAAACAGCGATATTTTTCCATTTTATTATTTATTTTCTCAGAAAAGCAAAAGAGAAAAATCTTATTATACTCTAAATGAGTACACTATGAAAAACTTCCTAGAAAACTCTATAATGCATTTGCAAACTGTATTCTCTAGTGTTAATACTAATAGGCAAATTGTACATCGTCCACACCGTAATGAACACAATGAACACTACAGTTTCTGTTTTCTTGGAAATCTTTTAACATCTAACAATTAAACCACTTATATACGGTAAGTAGTTCCTTGAGTCATGGAGGATGTGTGGGAACAACTTAACGAAGTCATAACAAGGAAATTGTGTATAATGGCTTCAGGCATTAGATACTAATAGAAGGCCCTTATACGGGATGATTTAAAGACAATTCATGGCAAGAGTGTATACACATACTATAATAAGTACTGACAAAAGTCAAATTTTTTTCCCCCAAATTTTGCATTTTTTTCCCCCAAAAAGTTTTTTCCCCAAAAAGGGAAAAACAAAGTTCCCCCCGTGCTGTACAGATTGCAATCATTTACATCAGGCCCCCGCCCCCTACGCATCCCGCCCCCTTTCTTTTTATCTCAAATAGACTAGAAGTCTAATTTACTCTTAGGTTTCTTCACGTACGTTGGTTTCCCCTCTCACCCCAAAAAAAAAAAAAAACCCTTTAGTAACTATGTGAACAAAACAATTTTTTTAAAACATTTATTGAACCTGATCAGATTGAAAAAAAAAAATACGCTAGTGGTGAAGGGGGCCCCCGTGCCAACCTTAAAAACCCAAAAAATCCCGATATGATAATAAAAACCCTGAACTCAGGTAAGAAAAACCCCAAAACTGAGTGCTGAAGAGATCCAAAAAAAAAATTTTAAAAATTTAAAAAAAATTAATATAAAAACCATAAAAAAGCAAAATGCCCAAAAAGGGGGGCTAGGGGGGGGCCAAAAAAAAGCCCCCTTTCTAAAAAACAAATAAATTTTGGGATGCTGGATGAAATGAAAACCCCCGGAAGGGGAAAAAGACCTGTTTTGGTCAAAAAACCCCTTTGGGGTTTTGACCACCAGGGACCCCCCTGTATATGTCTTTTTTTTTATAAAGGGTTGGGTTTTAATTTTATCCAAAAAAAAATTTTTAATTTTTATTCAAATTTTGCGCTGGAGTTTTTTTTTACAACCGGGAAATTTTGGGGGGGGTCCCGGGAAAAAAGGGGGGGGCCCAAACACGGCCATTCAGGGTTTTTTTCTCGTTTTTATATATATAGTAGCTAAAGGGCCCCGGGGTTTTCCGGGGGGGATAGTAAAAAAATGTTTTTTTCTTATAACAAATTTAAAGGGGGTTTTTATTGCCAAAAAAAAAAAATTTACATCATATATTCAACACTACAGTTTTTGCAAAAAAAAAAATTTAAATAAAGGGGTTACCCAATTTTTGTTTTTAAAAATTTTTTTTTTCAACTCATTCAAGGGGCCCTTTTTTAAAAAAAAATTTTTTTTTTGGGGTTTTTTCCCTTTTGGGAAAAAATTTTTAAAAATTTTGGAGTTCCAACCTTGAAAAGGCCCCCGTAAATTGACTGGGGGAAAAGGGGAAGGAAAAATTTAAAAACACCCCCACTATTTTTTTAAGGCCCTTTTCCCCGGGGCCCGTTAATGGACATGAAATTTTCCGGGGAATTTTAAAAAGGGAGGGTTTAAAATAAAAAAGGCCCCAAAACATTTTAAAAAAGAGGGAATTTTTGGGGAAAGAAAATGTCCCCCCCTTTTTGGGGACAACCTTTCTGGGGTTTTGTACTAATCCTACCCCCTTTTTTGTTTTCCGACAGTGAGCTGGGGTACCTAATTCTATGTTTTGTGTTTTCGTTCCTGAAAATTGTGTATAAAAACCTTTTTCCGGGTTTTATACAGTCCGCTTCTTTGTATCAAATTTCCCCATCTTTTTGTGATCTGTCCCCTTTTAGCTGTTTTTTCAAATTTCCCCAACCGTGTGTTACTGTCTGCTGACCGGGGGATTAAACCTTTTCCTTTTTGGGTACGGGGACCCCCGGGGGCCCCCAGCCTTCGGGGGCAGAGGGTGGTTTTTGTTTTTTTCCCCCTTTTTCAAAAGGGGCGATAACACCATAGAAATGAAAAAAATAAAGGACTCATTTTCCCCCCAAATGCAAAAAGGAAAAAAAAATTTGTTTTAGCAACCAACACGCTAGTTTCGCCCTTTTTTAAAAAGCCTGGTAAAAAGAAAAAATAAAAAGGGGGGATTTTTTTCTATGTGGAGGGGGGGGGTGGCTTGATACACACACCCCTACACACATTTAATTTTTTATTTAAAGATATTATATCTTTGTTTCAATAAATATTATTTTTTTGGATCTCCCTCAAAACACTCACCTTCCTGTTTTTTTAGCTGAGTTGTGGGTTTTTATTGCCCCAGTATGGGGGAAAAAACCCCCTTTTTTTAATTACAGGTTTTGGGTTTTTGTGAGTAATGATTCCAGATTTTGAAAAAAAAGTAGTGTTTCCTATTTTTTCCAAAAAAACCCTAAGGGTTTTGGTTTTTTTAAAAAACCCAAATTCATGGGCTAATTTCAGACCCCCAAAAAAATGGCCCCAATGTTGAGTTTTTGGGGTTTTTGGGGGGGCTGATTTGGGGGGGGCTAGACAAAATTTTGGTTCAACTCAGACCGTAAAGTCAAGATGTCAAACCTACCTAAGAAAAAAAAAAAAAACCCAAATAACCAACCCCCAACCCCAATTTGTTTTGGCATTTTAAAAAATTTTTCAGATTGTCCATAGCCTAACGGCCCCTTTTTAAAAAAAAGGAAGTTTTTTAATTTATCTGATACAGTAAAATACTGAAAGTGGGGTGTGGCTTTAAAAAAGGGGATGGCTTCCAAAAAAGGATAGGAAAGCTCACCCCCCAAAAAAATCTCAGAAAGAGGGGGGGTGGGGTTTTTTAAAAATTAAAAACATGGTTATACTGAATCTTACCAAAATTTTTTTTATACGTATATCAATTTTCTCAAAAACCGACGCCATTTACAAGGTGGCTGGGATTTTTTATGATGACAGGTTTTTTAAAATAAAAATAGAAAAAATTTTTTTGGGGGCCCAAATCAAAAAAAAAATCTTAAAAAACCCCTTTTTGGGGGTTTCATTCCTCAAACCTGCTCCAGTGGTCATTGCCATTAGATTTTAAACCAAAATTTTTTATAAGGGAAAAAACGGGGGGCAACAATGGTTAATAATGTTTTTGGGGTTTTTTGCCTTGGGGTTTTGGGGCCCCTTCCCCTTGGGGGGAAAAACCCTTTTTTGGTTAGGCCACTGTGTATAAGAAACCCCCTATTGGGCCAAGGGGTTTTTACATAGCGTAAAAGTGTTTTTTCCTACCCCTTTTTTTGTGTTGAGAAAATGGGGTTTGGGAAAGGCCACCTTTTAAAAATTTAAAAAAAAAAATTTTTGCTTGTTTTGGGGAAAAAAACCGGGCCTTTTTTTTTATCCCTTTTTGGTGCAATTTTTCCCCCTATTCATTTTGGGGTGAAATATTTACATTAAAAAAAATTTAAAAGGGGGGGAGATGTAAATCTACAAGTCACACTTTAGGAATCCCCTTTTTTTTCAAAAAATCAAGTTTTGTGACAAATTTTGTACAAAAAAAAAAAAAAAGAAAAAAAAGAAAAGTGGCACAAGCCCGGTTTTGAGTGGATGTAAATTTTATGAAAAACCCTGCCAGATTACTTTTTGATTAGAGTTGAGGAAAAATTTTTGGGTTTCCCCCCTTTTTGGGAAAAACTAACGCTTGCCAAAAAACCCAACCGGGGGGAAACCCCCAAAAGGGAAAAAACCCCCGGGGAAAAACCCCGTCCCACCGGGGAGCTGCAATTTTTTTGCGGCGTGTCACTGTAAAAAGCACATAAAAATTTAAGAACCTGTGGGGTTTTGGGGTTTTTTCCCCCTCATGTGCTGTGACTGTCACACACCGCAACACATCAGCTGCGGCGCTGTTTTAGTCAGCAAAAACCAGGACCCCCCTTTTCCCGGGGGTGCTTATAAAAAGGGGAAACCCCAAGATATTCCTCAACCTATTAAAGATGCTGTTGGCTTTTTTAAATTTTGGTAGATTAACCCCATCTGATGATCATTAATCAAAGAAGATTTTTTTTGCGTTTTTGCACCTCCCAAAAGGGGGGGGGAAAAAAAATGCCCCAAAAAAAAAAGGGCTTTTAAAAACCCACATGGGGGGCACAAGCCCCCCCCCCCCCCCCCCCTTTTCAGTTTTTCAGCCCCCCTTTTTTCAAATTTACCCCTTTGCCCCTCAGATTTGCTTTTTATTCCAGTTTTCAATACACGAGGGGTTTAATTTTTAAACATTAAAAGGCAAAAAATCTTTATATTTACTTTTTGGGTTTTTTTAGCAAAATGAGCCCTTTTTTTCCATAGCACCTTTTTTTTTGTTAATACAATTTCCCCAAAAACGCTGAGAAAAATGAAAAAGGGCCCCCCCCTGTTTTGGTTTTTTTTTGGGCAACAAGGCGGTTTTCTGCTATTGATTTTTAAAAAAAAAAACCCCCACACTTGTAAAGAAATCGGGTTTTGTTCCTTGGGAAATTTTTTTTCATGGGAAAAAAAACAAATTTTTGGGAAATTTAAGTGAAAAACCCTTTTTTTTTCATTTTTCCATCTTTTTTTAAAAAAAGTAACGCTTTTAGTGACAGGAGACAAGGTTTTGGGGGCCCTTTTTTAAAACCCGAAAACCCCCGACTGTTCACAACAATAAAAGAAAAGGGAGAAAAAGGGGGGTTTAACCCCCAAAACCCGGGGATAGTGGGGGCGTTCACAGATGGCAGCCTCGGGGGAGGCCCCCAAGGGGGCCGTTGTGGAGAAGGGAAACATTATTGCGTAACATCTTTTTAAAAGCCCCAAGTCAAATGAGCTCCCTTGTTTGGCGAGTTCCCCCATAGCTATCCCCCCAAAAGCAACCCCCCTTTTATATCTTTACACAGCGCAGCTCCTATTTGGGGGCCCATACCAAATTCAACTCCCTTATACCCCTGGCCCTTCTAAAAAAGTATTTCAAAAAAAGGTCCAGGGGTAGAGTAGCTTTCGTAAGGTTCAACCCCCAAAAATTCAAAAAAATTTTAAAGGGATTTCCCTTTCCCTTTTTGGGGCTTTTTCCCCTCCATTTCCCCAAAATTTAAAGAAATTTTAAAAGGTGGAAACCTTTGGGGGGGGGGGGTTTAACCTTAAAACCCCCCCCCAAGGGGGGCTTTTTTCCCCTTAAACCTCCCTTGGAAACCCTAAATTTTTTGAAAAAAACCTTTAAACTTTTGGGGTTAAAAAAAAAACCCCCCCAAGAAGAAAAAAAGAGGAGAAATTTTAAGGGGTTTGGAAAAATTTTGGGCCTTTTCCCCCAAATAAAAAAAAGGGAAAACCCTTGCGGGTGGTGTAAAGATTTATAGAAGAAAAGTTGCTTTTGCCTTATAGCTATGGGGGAACTCTCCCCAAAAAAAAGAGCTCATTTGACTTGAGCTTTTAAAGATTTAGCGCAAAATGCTTTTTCTTCTCCACAACGGCCCCCTTTAAAGGCCTGCTCCGAGGCTGCCATCGTGAAGCGCTGCCTAAAAACCCCAGCTTTACGGTCAAATTTCCCCTTTTGCTTTTTATTATTTTGTGCACAGTCCCAAAGGTCGGAGTAGCTTAGAAAGGTACCCCTCCTGTTCTCCTGTCACAAAAGCGTACATTTTTTAAAAACGATGGAAAATGAATACAATATGCCGTTTTACTTTTACTTTCCAAAAATTGTATGGGCTTTCCATGAGCATCTCAAGGAACACACCGATTTCATTAAAAAGTGTGGAGGTAGGCATTTTTAAAAAACAGAAAACACCCTTTTTTTTCCCAAAAGCAAAACCCAAAAACAGCTCGGCCTTCATTTTTTTTCACGTTTTTAGAAATTTAGTTAAAAACAAAAAAAGGGGCTATCAAAAAAGGGCTCATTTTGCTGTGAAACCGCAAGTAAATATTTAAAAATATGTTTTTTCACTTTTAAAAGTTTTCTGATTTAAAACCCTGTTTTTGAAAACTGGAATAATAAGCAAATCTGAGTGGCAAGGGGTAAATTCTGACAACTGGGTCTGAAAATCTGTAAGCTAAGGCTGTGTCCACATGTAGCTTAAATGCTCCATTTTTATCTGGTGCATTTTATCCACGTCTTCTGCAGGTGCAAAATCAGCAATAACAATCTTCTTTGATTAATGATCATCAGATGAGCGTTAATCTACCAAAATATGAAAAGCTCAACAGCATCTTTAATAGAGTTGAGAGAATATCTTCGGTTCCCTGCTTATTAATAAGCTACAGCGGGAACCGGGCTACCTGGATCGTGCTGACTGATCAGCGCCGCAGCTGCATGTGTTGCGGCTGTGTGACAGTCACAGCACATGCATGGAGAGCCCAACACACAGGTTCTTAATTCATGTGCTGTGACAGTGACACAGCCGCAACACATGCAGCTGCGGTGGCGATCAGCTGTTCAGCCGGCGCGATCCAGTTAGCCGGGTTACCGCTGTTGCTTATTTGGCAAGCGCTGTAGCTTGCCGAATAAGCGGGGAACCAAAAATATTCGCTCAACTCTAATCTTTAATGCTCATCTGGCAGGAGTTTTCATGAAGTCACATCCACTCTACCTGGACTTGTGCACACGTTGCAGATTTGTCGTTTTTTTTCTGTACAGATTTGTCACAAAACTTGATTCTAGCAAAGTGAAGGAGATTCCTAAAGTGTGACTTGTAGATTTACATCTGCCGCATGTCAATTCTTTCAATGTCAAATATTTCACTCACACTAAGAAGTAGGGGGAAAAATCTGCACCAAAAATGCATCAAAAAACGTGCGTTTTTCTGCCAAGACAAGCAGAAATTTTTGTAACAAATACTTAATGTGTGCACATACCCAAACACACCAGTTTCTCAACACAAAAAAAAGCAGCTAGGAAAAAACACATTTACGCTATGTGAGAACTTGGCCCAATATGGTGTTTCTTATACACAGTGGCACTAACCGGCAAAGGTTGTCCAAGGAAGGGCAACAAGGCACATACCAACATTACTAACCATTGTTGTTGGCCAGATTTACCCTTATAGCAATGGCATTATCTAATGGCAATGACCACTGTGAGCAGGTTTGAGGAATGTAACAGGGTTTAAGATTTTGTTATGACTTGGCACACAAATTTATTCTATTTTAATTTTAAGAACCTGTCATCATGAAAATGCAGCCACCATGTTAAATGGCAGTCGGAGATGAGAAAATTGATATACTGTATACAGTAATTGTAAGATTCAGTATAACCTATGTTTTTAATCATTCTAAACATCTGCTCTTTCTGAGATTTTCTGTCCGGGTGAGCTTTCCTATCCATGATTGACAGCCATCCCTGTGTAAGGCCACATTCACACGTTCAGTATTTTACATCAGTATCAGTATCATTATAAGCAACTTCCAATATCTTATAATGGCGTTAGGACTACTGGACAATCTGATACTTATTATGCCTATACAAATTGGTATAGGTTGGTTAGTTGGCTATTTTTTTTCTTTTCTTAGGTAGGTTTGACATCTCTGACATTTACGGTCTGAGTTGAACCAGAATGTCTAGACCAGCCATCAGTCTCCTGACCCAAACTCAACATTGTGGGCCAGTTATTGTGGTCTGCACTTAGACCATGAATGTTGGACGTTTGAAACCAATCTTAGGGTTTTGGATAGTAGGAAACACTACTATTGTTCATATCTGGAATCATTACTCACAAATATCCACCTGTAATTATGAATGGCATTTCCCATACTAGGCAATACAACCATCAACTCAGACTAGGTAAACATGAAGGCTGAGTGCTGACGAGATCCATAAAAATAATATTTATTGAAACAAAGATATAATATCTTTATATATAAAAATTAATGTGTGTATGTGTGTGTGTATCAAGCCACGCCCACTCCACATAGCAACCAATCACTTAGTATCTTTCATTTCACCAGAGCTGTTTAAAAGACGAAAGCTGAGCTGTGATTGGTTGCTATGAACAACAGTTTTCCTTGTAGACAGTTGTGGTAACTGAGTCCTATTATTCTTATCATTTCTATGGTGTTATCGTCCTTCTGTAAAGCTGGAAATAACACAGACCACCCTCTGACACAGACTGCTGGGGGTGCCCAGGGGGAGCCCAGTATCACACAGGAGAGGATTAGATACACGGCTCAGCAGACAGTAACACACAGGATAGGATTAGATACACAGCTCAGGAGACAGTATCACACAAGATAGAATTAGATACAAAGCTCAGCGGACTGTATCACACAGGATAGGATTAGATACACAACTCAGGAGACAGTATCACACAACATAGAATTAGGTACACAGCTCAGCTGTCGGTATCACACAGGATAGGATTAGATACACAGCTCAGCAACAGGATGTGCCAAAGGAGAGGACATTTTCATTCCAAGAATTCCACTCATTCTATCTGATTTGCCTTTTCATTTTAAACGCCTCCAGTTTCCACTTCGACCGGCATTTGCAATGTCCATTAACAAGGCTCAGGGACAGTCCTTGAAAGTAGTAGGGATCGATTTGCAATCTCCATGCTTTTCTCATGGTCAACTTTACGTGGCCTGTTCAAGAGTTGGAACTGCCAAAATCTGTAAATCTTTGCACCGAAAGGAAAAACCAAAAATGTTGTTTATCAAAGGGCTCTTGAATGAGTTGAAAATAAAATAAAATCAATACTTGGGTAATCGTTTAGTTAATTTGTGTTGCAAATCTGTAGTGTTGAATATATGATGTGAAATGTTTTTATGTGCGATATAATCATTATAATTTGTTATAAGTAACCACAGTTAGTTACTATGCCCAGGCAACGCCGGGCTCTTCAGCTACTATATATATAAAAACGAGATGATAACCCTTGAATGGCTCGTGTTTCGCCCCCAGCTTCTTCCAGGGACGCCCCATTCCAGGGTTGTAGAAAAAATCTCCAGCGCAAAAATGAATAAAAATTCAATTTTTATTGGATAAAATTAAAATCCATCTTGATAGAAAAAAAGACATATACAGGTGGGGTCCCTGGTGGTCTGAAACCGACGCGTTTCGACCTAGCAGGTCTTATTCCATTCCAGGGTTATCATTTCATCCAGCATACCATTTGATTTGCATATAGTAAGTGCTTTCTTGGCTGCCCTAGCGTCCCCTGTTGGACATTTTGCTTTTTTATGGTTTTTATATGTAACTTTATTTCAATAAATATTATTTTTATGGATCTCTTCAGCACTCAGCTTTAGGTTTACTTACTCTGAGTTCATGGTTGTATTATCATATCTGGGAACATGTTGGTTCAAGGTTGGCACTGGTGCCTTGCACCACTAGCGTACTTGTTTTCAATCTGATCAGGTTCAATATATGCTTTAAACTTGTGTGTTCACATAGTTACTAAACGGTTTTTTTGGAGTGCAGATGGAAACCAACGTACGTGAAGAAACCTAAGAGTAAATTAGACTTCTATGTCTATTGAGTATGAAATGTAAGGAAGCGGGACTGCGTAGTGACTAGGGCCTGATGTAAATGATTGCAATCTGTACAGCACTGTGGAACATGTTATTCCTTTAGAAAAATGCATCTGGAAATAAATGCGTAAATTGGGAATGGTTTGACTTTTGTCAGTACTTATATAGTATGTGTATACACTCTGCCATGAACTTGTCTTTAAATCATCCCGTATAAGGGCTTCTATAGTATCTAATGCCTGAAGCCATTACACAATTTCCTTGTTACTGACTTCGTTAAGTTGTTCCCACACATCCTCCATGACTCAAGGAACTACTTACCGTATATAAGTGGTTTAATTGTTAGATGTTAAAAGATTTCCAAGAAAACAGAAACTGTAGTGTTCATTGTGTTCATTACGGTGTGGACGATGTACAATTTGCCTATAGTAATTAACACTAGAGAATACAGTTTGCAATGCATTATAGAGTTTTCTAGGAAGTTTTTCATAGTGTACTCATTTAGAGTATAATAAGATTTTCTCTTTTGCTTTTCTGAGAAAATAAATAATAAAATGGAAAAATATCGCTGTTTGTAGATAAATAACTTTGAAAGCTATACCATGTACCATGGTTCTTGTGATGAATGACTTAACTACTTCACCCCGAAGTCTAATTTCACCTTCCTGACCAGGCCAAATTTCCCAGTTTTCCAATTCTGACCACTTTATGTGGTAATAACTTTGAGGCTGTGTGCACACGTTGCAGATTTTGATGCGGGTCCGCAGCAATTTTGGCCGCTCGGAATTGCACCAAATCCGCAATGTAGTGCACAAACAATGTTAATCAATGGGAAATCCAGAATTGGTGTGCACATGCTGCGGAAAAAAAAAACGTACAGATTTGCCGTGTTTTAATTTCTGCAGCATGTCAATTCTTTTTGCGACCCTGCAGCGTTTCTGCACCAATTTACTTCCATTGTGTCAGTCAAATCTGCAGCAAAACTGTAGGTGTAAAAAGATTTGCCGATTTTCTGCGGATGTGAGTGCGAGAAACGCTGCAGAAAGGAAGTGTGTGGGCGGAGAATGTGTGTGTGTATCTGTGTGTGTGTGCGGGTCTGTGTGTGCCTGTGTGCAGTTGTCTGTGTGTGTCTCTGTTTGTGTGCAGGTGTCTGCAGGTCTGTGTAGCCAGGCATCGCCTGATGGGACTACTGCTCCCATCCGGCTATACCATGACCACATGAGCCGATGATGGGGCAGTAGTCCCATCAGACGATGCATGTGTTCTATAATGTAAAGTGCTGCGGAATATGTTTGGCGCTATAGAAATAAAATTATTATTAATTTAAAAAAAAAACATACAAAATACAGTTCATACAGTGCATACTGTACTCACCAAACACCTAGTCCCCGACGCCCTCGTTCTCCTGTAACAAAAATAAAATAATAAACCAACCTATACTTGCCTGTCCGCCGTAGTCCATTTAATAACGAGTGTCCCACAACGATCTACCGTGTAGAACAGTGACATTGAGAGATATCACTGTTCTACATGGCCTCCACGGTGTATCCCTCCACCGAGGGACCACTATAAGTAGGTAGCAGAGTTACTCTATAATCCATCTGACCTCTGTTCAGCGGTGTCCTTCTTTTCAGAGGTGCATAAAACTGTGGTCAACCGCACTTTTATGCATATTTAAAAAGACTGACTTTGCCAGGTCATGGGCCAGATGGCGTCCACAGTGTCTCCATCTGCCTCATTACAGGGAATCTTCTGCGGGGAGTTCCATCTGAATCACGTAGTTGAGAGATTTACTCCTGTGTAAGCACTCAGTGTAGAGCGCAAGATGAATATGAGTCAATTCTTACTGTGATGTATGGGAGGCAGAAGGAATAAATCAACAGCAGGTGACAAATTGGTTTGATTTATTTTTTATGCCATTCCTCATGCGGCATAAATGATTATATGACTTTATTCTGTGGGTCTGTGCGATTACAACGATACCAGATTTACAGTGGGGAAAAAAGTATTTAGTCAGCAACCATTTATGCAACTTCTCCCACTTAAAGGGAATCTGTCACCCCATTTTTGCCCTATGAGATAGGGCCACCGCCATCAGGGGCTTATCTACAGCATTCTGTAATGCTGTAGATAAGCCCCCGATGTTACCTGAAAGTGAAGAAAAACGAGTTAGATTATACTCACCCAGGGGCGTTCCGCTGTCCGGTCGGGTCCGATGGGCGTCGCGGTCCTGTCCGGGGCCTCCCATCTTGTAGCGAAGCCGGCCTCTTGTTTCCGTCCCGTCGCGGCTCCTGCGCAGGCGCACTGCTCTGCCCTGCTGAGGGCAGAGCAGAGTACTACAGTGCGCAGGCGCCGGACCTCTCTGACCTTTCCCGGCACCTGCGCACTGCAGTACTCTGCTCTGTCCTCGCCAGGGCAGAGCAGGCAGTGCGCCTGCGCAGGAGCTGCGACGTGACGGAAAGAAGAGGCCGGCTTTGCTACAAGATGGGAGGCCCGGACCGCGACGCCCATCGGACCCGACCGGACGGCGGAACGCCCCTGGGTGAGTATAATATAACTCGTTTTTCTTCACTTTCAGGGGACATCGGGGGCTTATCTACAGCATTACAGAATGCTGTAGATAGGGCCACCGCCATCATGGGCTTATCTCATAGGGCAAAAATGGGGTGACAGATTCGCTTTCAAAAGATGAGAGAGGCCTGTAATTGCCATCATAGGTAGACCACAACTATGAAAGTCAAAATGAGAAAACAAATCCAGAAAATCACCTTGTCTGATTTGGCAAGATTTATTTTGCAAATTATGGTGAAAAATAAGTATTTGGTCATTAACAAAAGTTCATCTCAATATTTTGTTACATATCCTTTGTTGGCAATGACAGAGGTCAGTAACTAGTAGCAGAGCAGTGTCTAGTAGCGACACAATATGTACAGATTATGGGTAGGTGCAGACAACCATGTATTCTCTTATCCGATCAGAGTGTGATCCGATTCTCTTGGATGAGGAGAAGGTAGAAAAATAAAATCTCCATTTTGCCAGTCTGTGGAAATCTAACTGCATGCAGATGTTATCCGAATGTCGCCAGATGATATGCATGCACTCATTGACTTGCATGGGCAAGTGCAATCTGATAATTGGATCAAGCTCAGGCATGTAGCGATTTTTCTTTTTCCTCGACTGTCTCGGTCCAAGGAAAAAATCTGACATATACACGGCTCCATAGATTAACATTGGTCCAAGTGTGATCCTATGTTTTGGATGTCGGATTACACTCAGGCTGAAAATATGGCCATGTGCATGAGCCCTAAGAATAACTAGTAAACCACCTCAGAGGCATTAAAGCAGAGACATAAAAAGAAGTAAAAGAATCATGGAAACTAGTGAAATGCATGATTATCCTATCATGGCAGCATCAAAGCAAAGGTACTACAAAGTATTAGACAAGATAAAGGAAAAACTGCTTATGAGGTACAAAGGCATTCTGGTGAACCTTCAGACATATAAGTTTATAAACTCAGAAACCCCCTTAAAATCCATCATTATTTTCGAATATACGTGTCTGTTTTGTGAAGAGGGTAACCTAGCCTTAAACTGGTCATACACCTGCAACAGCCATGAGTCGAATGATTGGCTGTCCAATGGATATCTGTAACTACCCAAAGCAGACTGCATTATAAATCAGTGAGGGGTCCATTGATTGGTTGCTCCTGCTCTAAAATGTGCAATCTGCAGTTGAGACAACATAAAATATCATGATAAGCATAAGAAGAAAAATATGAGGGCTTAAATATCACTATATATCAGTAATAATAAATAACATCCCGGAAGTATATTGAAATATATATAAATCCATTTTATTAGAAGTTTTTACAGAAAATACCAGGACATAATGACATAGAAACGGTCACAAACATATCAAAATATAAAAAATTAGCAATTAGCAGCAGGAGGATAGTAATGTACCCACATGGGGTGGGTGAGAACACCAGAAATGTATGTAGAAAATAGTAATCCAAGGCAAGGATAACCAAATAAACCCCACATGTGAGGGGAGAGACCAAGTAATTTAAGAACCTAAAACGCCCATAAGCGCAGGTTTAAATAAATATGTGCGGTTCATAGCAAACAATACTGCAAATCCTGCATGAGCATGGCAGGTCCACTATGTATCTGTGGCCATATCCGCCTAAAGACCCATAGTTAGTACCCATAAATGTCAGTAAATTTGTACAGCATATAGGTTACCTTGCCTATGGTGTGTTCGTATCCCCACACCTCCCGTGAGACCCCGACGCGCGTTTCACACCTCGCTTCTTCGGGGGGCGATGTGTGCGTTCCCTGATTAGCGTGCTTAAATATACCGCCATACCAATAGGCAAGGTAACCTATATGCTGTACAAATTTACTGACATTTATGGGTACTAACTATGGGTCTTTAGGCGGATATGGCCACAGATACATAGTGGACCTGCCATGCTCATGCAGGATTTGCAGTATTGTCTGCTATGAACCGCACATATTTATTTAAACCTGCGCTTATGGGCGTTTTAGGCTCTTAAATTACTTGGTCTCTCCCCTCACATGTGGGGTTTATTTGGTTATCCTTGCCTTGGATTACTATTTTCTACATATTTTCTGGTGTTCTCACCCACACCATGTGGGTACATTACTATCCTCCTGCTGCTAATTGCTAATTTTTTATATTTTGTACTTTGATATGTTTGTGACCGTTTCTATGTCATTATGTCCTCGTATTTTCTGTAAAAACTTCTAATAAAATGGATTTATATATATTTCAATATACTTCCGGGATGTTATTTATTATTACTGATATATAGTGAGATTTAAGCCCTCATATTTTTCTTCTTATGCTTATCTTGTCTATGGAGGGTATCTCTTTTCATGAATGATGATTGTTTTCCATGTTCCTAGCTATGTCTTTATTATTAACATAAAATATCATGTAGGTATTACTACATGTAGTCTGTGCTATGCTGTATGCTGTGTGTCTAGGCTAGACTGCTTTATCGCCCCTCATTCATCATGCTGTTATAAAAATCTCACTATCCATTACTGTATAGATTTTCTTAAATGCTAATGGCATCATGGAATAAATGTTTCTCATTTAATGGTTTCAGGGAATACGCTTTGATCCAGAAATTCCTCAGACGTTACGGTTGGAGTTTGCAAAAGCAAATACAAAAATGGCCAAAAGCAAACTTGTCGGAACCCCAAATCCCAGCACACCTCAGCTGAACAATGTACCTCAGTTTATCTCCAGGGATCAGTGTAAGTATTGGGTTTCTCAATTGTATTCATAGTTAAATAAAACTGTGTTTTTGGATCAGACCTAAGCTATATAATCAGGAAATGTGGTCTTTACGTGAATCAGTTGTAAGATACATTACAGTAACATTGGTCATCTACTTTTCTTAGATAGTTTTCTTTTATACTTACAAAATGTCCGTAGGACAGATCACGTTGTCCAGTGTAGGTCCTCTACACAATGGAATTCTAGCTGGAACATTCATGTAGAAAATACTTAGTGTCACTATTACACTTTGATTAATTGAGGCCTTTGAATTTTTACACACTATTACAGTGTAGACAAAAGATGGGTTGATCAACCTCCAATTTATGGTGCAAGGAAAAAGATGGGTGCTTATTCCAGTGGGACAAGGCAAATTACTCCTTACATCGTCAGAAAATTAATATTATATAAGGCACCAGCACATCAAAAATAGGCAACAAACGGAATGTTTTTGAATGCCTTTAATTTTCTACCCTCATATTCCAAAAAGTTATTACCTCGCAAAGTGAAGTATAGCAACGTTTCAGGTAATGTACCCTTCGTCAGGCTATAATAGGATATGTGTGGAATGTTTTTCTTGGATGAGAAAAGTGCAGAATGTTTACTTGTACCAGTATAGGAAGGGATGGAATCACTGGGCTGTATAAGGATCCCAAGAGAGAAAGTGGAAATGATTACCGTCCACAAGAGAAGGGACCCGGTGGTACAACGTGCAGTGGATACAGCCCAGTGATTGCATCCCTTCATATACAGGGTTTACGCACAAGTCATATTTTTCTAATCCGGTAAAACCCTTTAGTCAGTCCCTGACAGTACATTTCTGGCAGAGGCGCATGCCAGTTAACAGATACTCCCAGTTGATCACGCATGCACCACTTAATGAATTAACTGCATTGTACTCCATTAAGGCTGGCATGTGCAATGCCAGTGAAATGGTGCATAAGTGTTCTTGATTGTTAGACATCTTTTATTCCCATCTGTGCCCCAAAGACTATCATTTTAGTCCCTTAAAATCCATCTTATTAACTTTAGTATCATGAAGATGGATAAGATAAGGGGTCAGGCAACAAGCACTATTTGCACTTAACTAGAAACTGCTGCATTCAACATTTTTGATTCCCACCTGTTATCAAGTCGGACAAAATGAGAATCTCTTCAGAATAAGTATTGTCTATTGTAGTAACCATTATCATTTTTATTTTTAGCAAATATAAACGGAAGAATAAAATGTTAGGTTTGAACAGTGCAAAAGTGTAGCAATCGTTCGGCCAGTAGCTATCTTTGCAGTTTGCTCTGCTGAGTGCTTCCGTTTTCAGTCATTGCCAGAGATCTCTGAGAGGCTCATCTCTAGAGAACAAAAGGATCAGCAGTACGGAATCAGACATGCCCCATCCTTATCTCCCCCACTAATCATCTGTTAGGGCCCCCATACACATTAGTCCACAAGCAAAACCAAAAGAAGAGCCACAGATGTCAGCAGGTAAGAGGCAGGATCAGCGATTTATTCACCAGTCTTGATGATAGGACATGGTAGAGTCAGATGTTCCTGATTAATAAATAGGTGTGATTCTGGCGTACGGAACGCCACAGCTCATCATAAATTAGAAGATCCGTGGCTTCACGTCCCCACCCCAGCTCCGATCATTTCGACAGGCCTGGGAGAAATTGTCGTGAAAATGCCAAATGTCTCAACATTTTTGCGCAGCTTCGAGTTGCAACAAACTTTAGTGACTTTTTTCAAGCTTTTGCAACACTTTTTTTTTTGGCAGAAAAGCTTTGATTAATTGAGGCCTTTGTATTTTTAGGATGTAGGAGGGACCAGCCCCTGCACTGAAAATGCTGTTCAATCTGCAGGCAGCATGGATTAGGAGAAGAGGAGTTGAACAGATTGTGGGAAAGATCCTCTTCTCATTAATTGATTTATAACTCCATAGAAAATGTTTCCACAGCTCCAGAGTCCAGTGCAGTGTGATTTATACCCATCCATTCCACACTTCGCATTGTGCTTGGTGATGTAAGGCTGGCATGCAGCTGTTTGGCCTTTAAAACCCATATCTTGAACTGGACACAGTTTTTGTGCTGATTGTAATGTCAGAGAACATTTGTAACTCTGCAGTTATTGACTAAGCAGAGCGTTGGTGGAAAAAATAAATTTACAATGGTAGCATACTGCAATGGTGACTTATTACAATGGTGGCATACTGCAATGGTGACTTATTACAATGGTGGCATACTGCAATGGTGACTTATTACAATGGTGGCATACTGCAATGGTGACTTATTACAATGGTGGCATACTGCAATGGTGACTTATTACAATGGTGGCATACTGCAATGGTGACTTATTACAATGGTGGCATACTGCAATGGTGACTTATTACAATGGTGGCATACTGCAATGGTGACTTATTACAATGGTGGCATACTGCAATGGTGACTTATTACAATGGTGGCATACTGCAATGGTGACTTATTACAATGGTGGCATACTGCAATGGTGACTTATTACAATGGTGGCATACTGCAATGGTGACTTATTACAATGGTGGCATACTGCAATGGTGACTTATTACAATGGTGGCATACTGCAATGGTGGTTATTACAATGGTGGCATACTGCAATGGTGACTTATTACAATGGTGGCATACTGCAATGGTGACTTATTACAATGGTGGCATACTGCAATGGTGACTTATTACAATGGTGGCATACTGCAATGGTGACTTATTACAATGGTGGCATACTGCAATGGTGACTTTTTACAATGGTGGCATACTGCAATGGTGACTTATTACAATGGTGGCATACTGCAATGGTGACTTATTACAATGGTGGCATACTGCAATGGTGACTTATTACAATGGTGGCATACTGCAATGGTGACTTATTACAATGGTGGCATACTGCAATGGTGACTTATTACAATGGTGGCATACTGCAATGGTGACTTTTTACAATGGTGGCATACTGCAATGGTGACTTTTTACAATGGTGGCATACTGCAATGGTGACTTATTACAATGGTGGCATACTGCAATGGTGACTTATTACAATGGTGGCATACTGCAATGGTGACTTATTACAATGGTGGCATACTGCAATGGTGACTTTTTACAATGGTGGCATACTGCAATGGTGACTTATTACAATGGTGGCATACTGCAATGGTGACTTATTACAATGGTGGCATACTGCAATGGTGACTTATTACAATGGTGGCATACTGCAATGGTGACTTTTTACAATGGTGGCATACTGCAATGGTGACTTATTACAATGGTGGCATACTGCAATGGTGACTTATTACAATGGTGGCATACTGCAATGGTGACTTATTACAATGGTGGCATACTGCAATGGTGACTTATTACAATGGTGGCATACTGCAATGGTGACTTATTACAATGGTGGCATACTGCAATGGTGACTTTTTACAATGGTGGCATACTGCAATGGTGACTTATTACAATGGTGGCATACTGCAATGGTGACTTATTACAATGGTGGTGTGTCGACCCGCCACCACAATTGTGGGTTACCAGGGCAATGGGGTACTCAGAGCCGAGCCCGTAGAAGTCTATGGGATTTGTCACAGGTAGCTGTGGCTCGGTCTGTGGCCCTGGCGGTCTGGCGTATGTTGTTGGGGGATATTTACAGGGGATAACTATATACAGTTCGTGACGCCACCTGTAGTATTCTGGTAATGGGTACCAGCGCTGCTGTAGATCTCTGAGGGGATGGTGAGGCAGCTAGATGTCAGGTCCCCTACAGGTGGGACTCTTCCCTCAAAGTCTGTTAAGATGGTGAAGTCGGGTGCCGGTAAATAACACAGTCTCACACAGTCAATGTCTTTCCATACCTTTACTTGCTGAATGTCAAGGCAGGTCCCGGGGAGGCTGATCCAAAGGGAGTGTATTTTGAGACGGCAGCTGGACAAGTTAGGGGCCTCCTTTAACTCCAATGAACGAGTACAACCAGCCTGAAGCGTAGTTCCCTCTATGATTCCAGCTAATCTTAGCTGTAACTGCCCAGTCAGCTTAGTGTTAGGGGCCTTCCTGTGAAGGAGCTGAATACTTATGTTTGTCCTGCAGAACTCCAAAGTCTTCACTCCCTCTGACCCCAGCTACGTACCGACTATATGGGGCTTGTCTGCCGCGACCTAGGGTCCGGTAGATTCCTGGTTTTCCTGCCTCTGTGCCTGAAACAACAGCGACTCTTCGGTCCCCAGTGACCGGTAAACAGGGTGCTGGACTTAAGCAATCCTGTAGCACCAATTCTACAATCCACTTGCCTTTCGCCTTGTCCACGCTGGTAACATAAACATTCTCACTAGCCAGGGGTCGAGCAGTCACTTCCAATCTTTCTCCTTCCAATGAAGCCAGCCACAGATGCTCAGTTGTCACAGGCAGGAGCACGTCTCTGTACCTGATACTGTCCTTAGACAGGAACGCTGAAGTCTTTCTGTGCTGATACTCCTTACTTTCTTCAATGTGTGCTGAGAGATAATCCAGCTCTGACCAGACTAAGGTATATTTCAAAACCTATACCGGACTCCACTATTTGAACTGGTTATGAAGCAGGCTAGACTCCTCTCTCCTCTTTCCACAGAGGTCTAAGCTCTACTTCATGCGTCTTCTCTGTCCGGAGACAGGAACTAGACTCCTTTCAAAATCACCCTACACCCACTACTTTGACCACTCCCTAGAGTATACTTCACTACCCCAAGGGTGTGTCCAGTGTGTGTAGAATGAATGCATATTGAGCATTAAGCCGCCGTCTCGCCATACACTCCCCAGGGTACTGCGTGTGCCTACCACCAGGGCTACACATTCCCCCATGGTAAATGACAGCACTCCCGGGCTGTGAAATACAAAAGACAGAAAAATTTTGTTTATGCAATAACATTTGGAACAATAACATCTTCCCATCCGGGAGGTAAGAATACTTTGAACGTTACAAACTTTAATACAAATAGTATCAAATGTCATTTCCAATAAATAAATTTACAAGATACTTGTGAAGGACCCGCACCAAACCTTCAACGTGGGTCCTGGGTGGGCTGCAGGACATCCAAGTGCAGACCTCACTCAGTGCCACACCACACGGGTTTTGTTTTTCAGAGGTAGATATGTATGGCTTATGTAAAACCAAGATAGGGCGCCGGAGCGCAACTATGTACAAGAAAGTTTTTAGGCTGTCTCAGTCCTCAACCTACGAGTCCATTGTAAACCAAAGGCATATATCAAATCACATTATGATAAAGTGCAATAACTTTTTATGGTTCTTTTCACCATTTACCCAGCCGGGCATTCTATAATTAGGACTATATATATATACATTATATATAAACTTGTGCAAAAACTTTATAAACATTTTTCAAACTTTGACTGATGGTAGATCCTTTATGGACCTTACCAATTCTTTCTATATATTTATTCAACAAATAGTACGCTTTCCACCCCGGGGGCTGGAACAACGCAATGGGCCCTAGATCCTAAGACCAGCAAGTCATGTGCTACGATCAGGGTTTGGGTTGCGACATCTCTGGTTTGAACCTCTAGGGGCGCAACCGGTACACTTTCTTCACACGACACCGATTGCGTCTCAATTACTGTCAATGATATAGACCGCGTCAGGGTTTGCGATCTAGACTGGGTCGCATCTGGCGATATGGAAGTGGCTTTCACTTGCGATAGACTTTGGGTCGCATGTTGCGATGATTTTGACGGGGGCGATACTGGGGCACAGCCGGACGCTGCCGAAGCTGGATACGGGGACGCTGCGGTAATGGTGACGATACCTGCGTCTGGGACGGGGTCGCGGACGATGGCGACGTTCAGGGCATACCACCCCTTCATTCCCCAATGCCGCGTATAGGTGACTATGTCGCCGTTCACTAAGTCCCTCCCGGGATGGCCTTGTGGCAGGTGAGATTCCACGTCACGCCTGCTGACGAAGACCGCTGGGTAGAGGCCCGGTTCACGAATAAAGCCCCAGCCCTTCCGGAGCTGGAACTCAGTCACACACCCCTGCCGCCGCGGTTCCCGTAAGGTACCTTTGTCGCGACGGACAGTCTCCTTATCAGCAATCAGCTCGGCAAACTGTCGCTGGCGGTTCTTCTTGATTTCCCGCGCTTCCTCCTGCTGGCGCCTCTTCGTCTCCTCACGACTCCGCCATTCTTGCTCCCACCGGGCGGTGTAGGCGACGTCATCCAGGCGCACCATCTCGTCCCAGTCCACATCTGGTAGTGACGGACAGGACCCCTCCGGTGTCCCTGCCGGGGATTGATAATCTGCTGCGGCCTCCTGGCCGGGCGGGCGTTCCGGGATTGGCTGTACCTCCTCAACCTCCTCCGCATCCACCGCTTCACCAGTGGGATCGGGAACGGTACTTTCGGGGGCAGCCTCCGGTTGCTCCTCCGCCTTGGGCAGCAGACTCTTCGGTACTTTGAATCGTGGGGGTTCGTTGAGGGGAGGAGACGCCGTGTTCGTCATCCGCCATTTCTGCAGGTTACAGCGGCGTCTCTCTATCTCCTCCAGGCCAGGTTGGAACAACTTCTTTAGGCGTGAGTTCTCCTCCCGCACCTCTAACAACGCCTGTTGCAGGTGCAGGATCACGGATAACTCCGGAGTTGGTGGCAGCTTGGCTGGGGCACGGGGCCTGCCTTCCTCCGCTGCCCCGCTCGGCTCCACACGTCCTGCCTCCATCACGCTCCAGAAGATTCTTTCTTTCTGTGGAGACATCCGGTCTCTTCCGTGGAGGTGGGATTTGCGTCTCCTCCTCCTCGCTGGGAAGGTGAAGAGGAGGCGGACCTCCTTTGCTGTAGGGCAGGACCGCATGTTATAATAGCACTTTGAGAGGACAGGCATTTTCTTCGCGCCACAGGGGGGTAGACGCCCACGAAGGTACGCCCACCTTCTTCTCCAGCGCCCGAGGGCGCGAATATGGCGACAAAAATGGCGATTTTGGCGCCAAAAGTGCAAACAGTCCTTTTTACAAAAACAAGTCCTTAGGCACGCAGGGCTCGCAATTTCGCGAGTTTGGTATCCTGTTCGTGACGCCAAGTTTTGTTGTGTCGACCCGCCACCACAATTGTGGGTTACCAGGGCAATGGGGTACTCAGAGCCGAGCCCGTAGAAGTCTATGGGATTTGTCACAGGTAGCTGTGGCTCGGTCTGTGGCCCTGGCGGTCTGGCGTATGTTGTTGGGGGATATTTACAGGGGATAACTATATACAGTTCGTGACGCCACCTGTAGTATTCTGGTAATGGGTACCAGCGCTGCTGTAGATCTCTGAGGGGATGGTGAGGCAGCTAGATGTCAGGTCCCCTACAGGTGGGACTCTTCCCTCAAAGTCTGTTAAGATGGTGAAGTCGGGTGCCGGTAAATAACACAGTCTCACACAGTCAATGTCTTTCCATACCTTTACTTGCTGAATGTCAAGGCAGGTCCCGGGGAGGCTGATCCAAAGGGAGTGTATTTTGAGACGGCAGCTGGACAAGTTAGGGGCCTCCTTTAACTCCAATGAACGAGTACAACCAGCCTGAAGCGTAGTTCCCTCTATGATTCCAGCTAATCTTAGCTGTAACTGCCCAGTCAGCTTAGTGTTAGGGGCCTTCCTGTGAAGGAGCTGAATACTTATGTTTGTCCTGCAGAACTCCAAAGTCTTCACTCCCTCTGACCCCAGCTACGTACCGACTATATGGGGCTTGTCTGCCGCGACCTAGGGTCCGGTAGATTCCTGGTTTTCCTGCCTCTGT